>CM028135.1:401433000-402053500 GCA_016271365.2 Neoceratodus forsteri
GGAGGTGTACCTTGAATGTCTCAGAGAGGCAGGGAAGGCTGTTAGGAAAGCCAAGGCACAGACAGAGGAGGGTTTAGCGTGGTCTGTTAAAAAAGGGGCAAGACATTCTATAGGTAAATCAGTGATAGAAGAAAAACCGGGGGGGAATTGTGAGGCTCAAAGGGGAGGAGGGACAGTGTAAGGAGGGGGATCTAGACAAGGCAGAAATACTGAACAAATACTTCTGTTCAGTGTTCACTGAGGAAGGAGAGGGTCAAGGACCACAGCTGGGGAGCAGAGCTAATCGGGGGGGGAATGAACACCAGTCCATTCACAGTGGAGATAGTTCTGGAGGAACTCACAAATCTGAAGGTGGATAAAGCCAAGGGGCCAGATGACAGGATATTAAGGGAGCTGCGGTGGGAACTAGCAGCACCTCTGACCACCCTGTTCACAGAGTCACTCAACACAGGCATGGTTCCAGAGGACTGGAGGAGGGCGCATGTAGTCCCACTTTACAAAAGTGGAGGTAGGGTGGAAGTGGGAAACTACAGGCCAGTCAGCCTCACCTCAGAGGTGGGGCAGATCATGGAGACGCTGCTGAAAGAAAGGATAGTGGCACACCTAGAATCCATCGGTGCCCAGGATCTGAGGCAGCATGAATTCACATCAGGAAGGTCTTGTCAAATGAATCTGATAGACTTCTTTGATTGGGTGACTAGGGAAGAAAATCAGGGAGGGGCCATAGACATTGCCTACCTGGATTTCAGCAAAGCCTTTGATACTGTCCCATACAGAAGGCTGGTTAACAAGATGAGTAGTCTGGGTATGGGGCATAAGGTGATACAGTGGGTTAGAAACTGGCTGACAGACAGAAGGCAGAGGATGATGGTAAATGGGATCCAATCTGGGGAGAGAGGGGTGGCCAGCAAAGTGCCACAAGGATCAGTATTGGAACCAGTCCTGTTCAATGTCTTCATTAGTGACATTGTAGAGGGGCCTGAAGGAAAGGTCTGCCTATTTGCAGATGAAACCAAGGTCTGCAACAGGGTGGATACTCCAGAATGAGTGCAGATAATGAAGAGGGACCTGGAGAAGCTTGAAAGATGGTTAGAGGTGTGGCAACTGAAGTTCAATGCAATAAAGTGCAAGATAATGCACCTAGGTAGGGGGAACCCTGGGGAGACCTTCAGGATGGAAGAGGTGCTGATCATCACCAAAGAGGTGAGGGACCTAGGGGTTATCATATTTTATGACCTGAAGGTATCAAAGCAGTGTGCAAAGGCTGCAGGGAGTGCCAGTGGTATGCTGGGGTGCATAGGCAGAGGTATTACTATAGGAGGCAGGAAGTGGTGATGCCATTGTATAAAACACTAGTAAGGCCTTACCTGGAGTACTGTTTGCAGTACTGGAGACCACACATGTGTAAGGACATAAACATGGTGGAGGCTGTCCAGAGAAGGGCAACAAAGATGGTGCATGGTTTGCACCACAAAACATATGAGGAGAGGCTAAGAGACCTCAATATGTACTCACTGGAGGAGAGGAGAAAAAGGGGTGACATGATAGAAACTTTTAAGTACCTCAAGGGCATAAACAAGGTGCAGTTTGGTGATCTTTTCCAATGTAGAAAAGATATCACAACAAGGTGGCATGATATGAAATTGGAGGTGGAGAGATTAAGTTTTTCTTACATGGAGAGGGTAGTGAATGCTTGGAATAGTCTGCCACAAGAAATGGTAGGGGCAAGCACCATGGAGGGGCTTAAACATGCCTGGGACAAGCACAGGGAAACCTTGGGTGGGAAGGGAATGATGAAAAGCCATTGACCACTTAGGGTGAGTGGATGCATACATGTATAGGGCCTATGGGCAGACTGTATGGGCCAAGCAGTCCTTATCTGCCGACAATTTCTATGTTTGTATGTTTCCATGTTAAAGACCAGGGTCTGACACATTATGTGAGGCAGTTGCCAGTGACTCTTGTCACCAACTTTGCAAAAAGTACTTCAAGTTTAAAGAGAAAGTAAGGCATGGCAAACTTGGGAAGATAGCACAGTTTTGGATTCAGTACATGGACAGAATCTGGTTGGTGCTTAGGTTTCTGAGTGCTGCCAAGGAGAACAACTTTGACCTGCACCGAGCATGTGTTGAACAACTTTGCTGCTACTTTTTATCCTGGATCATCAAAACTATGCAAGGTATCTATCTGTCTATTTTCTGACACTTCTGAACCTAGAGCATACTCATCCTGGAGCTGATGTCTTGCTGCGAAATGGTGGGTTCAGTGTGTGTAGATCTGATGTGCCAGCAACAAGAAATGCTGTTGATCTGACCATTGAAAAGACAATCAATCGACATGCCAAGTCCAGTGGAGGTATTGTTGGATTTAGCAGGAGTAATGCAGCCTATTACTGGTGGTGTGTAACAAGGCATGTCCAAGCAAGCTATGTGACTGACACACTTGAAACTGCTGGAATGGTAGACTCAGAGGAGTCCTTTCACAAAGATGCTAGGCCTGTAGATATGGCACACAGTGAGAAGGATGTACAGAAGCTGATCAATGCATTCAGAAACTTCATAGATGATAGAAGTCAAAGAGGCACTATTTTGTCTCTCATCAGTTACACAAGCCCCAGGAGATGTTGAAAATGACTTGCTTAGTGCTGAAAAATAAGGAAAAGAAACCTTTCAACAATTTGTTGAGATAAGGCTTGTTGACAAAACAGTTCCCTTTCATGTGCCCTTGAAAAAGTAGTCACTAAAGACGTTTGTTTCCCTTCAGCAATCAAAGAAACTCAGATCCTCACAAAAGAAGATTGTTCAGGTGACTGCACAAAGAAACCTCTTTGGGCAACTGCTAATGCTTTCAGAACAGAACAACCTGAGCATGGAGAAGGCTCTCTCATATCCATTGAGTCCATTGCCATGGTCATTAGCAATTTCAGATGGCCTGCCAGTGAAGACAGAGAAATTCACCCTTCTTCGTAAACCTGAAGATGAGACAGCACTCAGTACAATGAATTGGGATGGAAACAAAGTTTACATCTGTGATGGCAATGCACTTCTCCAGTCAATGACTGGTCTACTGCAGACATTTGGAGAGCTAGCTGAAAAGGTCTTCAGTGCATTACCAAAGGTACAAAGGTTGAGCTTTGTAACAGACACCTACATATATAATTCCATAAAAACGGCTGAATGTAGAAGATGAGGATCATCAGATTCTTACTTGGTGAAAGGTCCATCAACAAAGGTTCCCCAAGAGATTGGAAATGCTTCCTCACAAACAATGACAAGAAGACAAATTTGATCAAGCTTCTTCTCAAAGAGTGGCAAAAGAAAACATATGCACCGAGAAGAATTGATCATCAAATCTTTTTTGTCCGTGAGTAAAACTATATCTTTGACAAGCCTTGATGGACTCACAAGACAGATCTACCCTGTTCCAGAGCTTTTTTCATCTCAGGAAGAAGTGGATACGCGAATATTGCTTCACTGCTTTCATGCAGCAGCATCAACATCCTCAACTGACATCGTCATCAGACCACCAGACACAGATGTATTTCTGCTGCTGTTGTACTATGGTGATCAAATACAGAAGAACATTAACTTTGACACAGGAGTGCATATAAACATTGGCTTTTGAACATCAAAACTCTAATCAAGATTCACAGTGCCGAGGTAGTGCACTGATTGCACTGCATGCATTTTCAGGGTGCAACAGCACAAGTGCATTTGTTAGGAAAGGGAAAATCAAACCCTACAACAGCCTGCAAAAATGAAAGGAGTATATGGCAAATTTCCGAGCACTTGGTGACACAGAACGTGTTTTGGATGCCATCCACGCTGACCTTGAAAGATTTGTCTGCTGCTTGTACAGGCAGCCATCATATACTGATATCAACAAACTTTGCTATGACATTGCAAAGCAGAAATCTCACACAGGAAACAGGCAACTATTGTCAAATTATGTCATTATTCTGAGTCCACTGTCTCCATGTAGGTCAGCACTGAGAATGCATGTACTGAGAGTCAATTACCAAGCCCTTGTCTGGAAAAATGCCCATGTGTCATACCCTAACATCCCAAGTCCTGAAAAAACATGGGTGGAAACCTGAAACAGGAATCCTGCAGTATGACTGGTGTGATGGTGACATTATACCACAGGAACTGGTGGACATTTTGTCCCAGGAGGAGACCTTGAATCAGTCAGATGATGAAGATAACAAAGACGTTCTTTCTGCCAGCCTGGCAGACAAGATCTTTGATGCTGAGGATGAAAACACTGGGGATGAAGATGACAACTAAATTATAATGGCAAATATATTATTGTTACAGTGTGTCAATTTAATCATACACTTATACAACACATATTGTTATAACTCTGTATTCTGATATCACTAATTTCCAGTTTCAATGACATTGCAAAGTACTTATGTATATGTCAATATGATGTCATTACTGATGTTGCCATTGAGCTGAATCTTTTTTAATTATAATAAAGTCACACATGAGTATGCAACCTTTTTTATTGATACACATTTTATCACTATTTGACGTACATATATAGACCTAAATCAACAAAAACTACCTCTACCCCATCTTTGTTGTTTTTTCTGATATACAGTGGTCACACATGTTACCCTGTAGCAAACAAAAGCTACCATTGCCAGATGGCAAACAAGTAAATTCTAAACCATTACAGTGTAAGCTTCTAAGAAAGCAATGTCTTGAAAATCATCTATGGGGGGAGGGGGGTAGTGATAGCCCACGGACTATCTGTGACATGGGGATGGTCATACATGAAAATATCTGCCTCTTCTTAGGCAACACAAAGATCTGTGCAAGGGTGGACACGGAGGAGGGAATTAGGGCATTCACGGAGGACACAGAGAGACTTACTGTATAAAATTAAATGATATCTGGCGGCCCAGTTCTGATGAAAAAAATCTGTATAGTAATGCACATCAGAAACAGAAACCCAAGAACACAGTACTCAGTGGGTGGGGAGTACTGGAAAGCACAGCTGAGGGGAAATACTTGATGGTTATAAACTCAGAAAACTTGAAATCCACAGCATATTGCAATAAGGCTGTAAGCAAGGCAAATAGGAGGTTGGGTTTCATTGGGAGAAGAATCAGCAGAAGCTATGAGCTGATCCTCCCACTATACAGATCACTGGTAGAACCACAGTACAGAGTGAGTTCTGCAATCTATGTCTGTGTAAGGACCATGAGAGAGTGGAGAAAGTACAGAGAAGGCTGACTAAAATGATTCAGGAAATGGGGGAATGGTGTATGAGGAGATGTTACAAGAACCCGATATGCACTCATTTAAGACCAGGAGATAGTGGGGAGACAAAACAGAAACTTACAGAAAACCTGCATGGGATAAATAAGGTGGATTATGAAGGATGGATTTTTGAATTAAGCAAAAACACAGGCACGAAGGGAATTTATTTAAACCAGCAGGAGGAAGATTTAAGTGTTGCCCCCCCACTACCAATTTGGGGCTTACCTTAAGTATCTTCCAGGGCTCCAACAATGCCCACTGCCAGGCAGATGTCCATTGGAAACAATAAATCCATGGTTATTTGGTGACCCTATTGATCTGCGTGAGAGTGCCAAGATGTGCCTCTGCACCTGTCCCTTTAAGTGACACTGCCAGTGTGTTGTGAATGGCCTGGGCTAGGAGTCCATGTGCTTCAGAGTTTGTGACTGGCCGGGCATCACCCCGATTTGCTCCACTCTGCTGTCACTGATAGAGCAGAGGGAGCCCTAACTGGTATTGTAAATATTTACTTCTAATTTGCTATTGTATTTAAATTTGAGTACTTGTTTTAACCTGCCTTCTTGCAGCTTATGCATCCAAATGGAGCCAACATGTTTGGTCCGGGACTTCCAGGATTTGTACCAACTGGGATACAGAGGATCTAAAGGGGTCCTTAGTTCAGGTGCCTTGTGGGAGAAACTGTAAACTCTAAGATTTGTTGAGTAAAGGAATCATTGGGAGCACAAGATTGTGACTGACAGTTCACCCTGACCAACTGAAATGCAAGAAAAATGGATTCATCCGAGAACTGATTTCAAGCTGTGAGCAGTGCGTTCCAAGACTCCGTGGAGTGAGGAGCCCTGTTCAAGCTAGCGGGGTTTTGGCCTAGGAAATGCCAAGTTTACTCTGGCGTGTGCCTGTGGTCCCAAGTTCTGGAATCAGTCGCTAGAGACTGCCTTATGCAGGTTGAAAGGTTTGCTCAGCTGAGTGGCTATAATTGCGAACCAGCCTGAAACTGGACAGAGAAGTGGATGAGTGGATGCTGTTTCCATTTAATGTGTTGAATGCTCAAGGTGGGCCGAGGTCTAGTAACCAGGGATGCCTGTTTGCCACCGGGAGCCAGTTGCCTTGTTTGGCCAAGTTGTCAGCCAGTTGGAGGCTTTCACCAGCAAAAAGAACTGAACTTTGCCAGAAGTGTTTTATCCAACCTTGGGCTCATGCCAAACTCAGCCCAAGCCATATATTCCTGCACCAGTTACAGTTTTCTCTGTGAGACACCAACTTGAGGATCCAGCCCCTGTACAGCAAGGTATCACAGGTTGCGGCCACTTGGAGGGAAAGGCTATGAAGTGGAGGTGAGTCACGTCGGCCCAGCTTCCCCATGCTCTTCAGTGCTCTGCAACAGGTCTTCATTTCTCCAGGCCATCTTCTACCTACTGGTGCTGTGAGTAAACATGGGGTAGCTCCCTGCAACAGTCTCTTGAATTATTCTGCAGTACCACCTGATTTCACTCAGTGTGTTTTACAGGGCTTCAGTGGGCTAGGTCAACCGACTGAGAATACAATTAGTCAAGGTCTTTGTTTGTGCATGTTTAATCATCTTTTTTCCCCATTAAGGGCCCCAACAACAGCTGCAACCTCGGGCACCATTCTGGCTAGCCAGCATCACACTCTGGGTACCCAGCAGTTGCAAGACTATACTTAAGGGACTAAAGAAATTGCGTGCAAAATATCCTAATACCAACTCAGCAATCATTTAGCCAGATTTGCACCCCTCCCATGTTCACATCCCCTCAATAAATCAAAATCATTATTTCATTGTTAAGCAGACTCAGGAGCCAGTTATTGTCTGGTTCAACTTCACTGTGATTTGTGTAAAAACATTTGAAATTGTAAGCTTGCATGTGATATTGCTTTACAGGCGGCTCCAGGGTGTTTGCCAGAAGACCAGACCCTGATGGAAAGTACAAGGAGTGTGAGCATATTATTAATATTCAGTGCCAATTGTGTGTTCCCTGATGAAAAAGGCTGTACCCATTGTGAAGGTGCTTGGTCACTAGTTGGGCTGGTGGGTGGTTATAGCTTCCCAGAGGGCTGTACCATGTTGGATAGGCACCCCCACATACCTTACTCTGGATGGAGGCACCAAATCATTGTGTTTACTGAGGTTAGGGGAAACCCAGTAATAGTTAATTTAGAATCTTCAACCTGGTTTCAGAAGGACAGGTGGGAGTAGTATCCTCTGGAATAGCGCCACCTAGGGGTTATATAAGAAAGCTGTCTGCAAGTCATTTTTCTCCAAAAGAGTACAATTTAAGTGGAATAGACAGCCAGAGGAGGTGGTGCAATCTACAACAGTGGGCGGAGTGTTTAAGGCAGGATGGGACAGGCACATAGCCATAGTAAGAGCGAAGAGGATGAAATAAGAGGGAGAGCTGGCCACTAGGGACTTTGCAGTATGGCTAAGTAAGCTGGCTGACAGGATAGGCTGCCGGGCCTTTTCCTGCCATCACCTTCTCTCTTTCTTTGTTCAAATATTTTAATGTGACATGAGTACCATCATTTTTACAAATATTTAATTTAAACACTCCTGTGAAAAGACATACAGTATTTCAAAATGAAATTTAAGCATATGTAATGCCCCCCTTTTAGCCCCACATTTTGTCTAGGGGTCCTTATGGTAACCTGGGAGGGTACAAACCGAAAACCTTTGAGGAGAGGGTAAGGCCAGGCATTTCAAGAAAACATGACCTTACCTCAATTGCAGTTCTAGCAGTGTAGTACAGATTAGAAACACTCCCATGGACTGCAGCTTATCCCTGCTGCAACTTCAGGCTGGGCCAGGGAGGACGAGACTGGAAATGGCTTATTTGGAGGAAATAATCAGTTAATTCAATAATACCAGCACACACGAAGTGAAAACACAAAAAGAAATATAATTCTATTTCTCATTTAAAAAAAAATCAATAAATAATTAAATTAAATGTGAAGCTCCATGGAGCTGGGAGACAGAACAGTTGTAGGGCATGAAATGAGAGGTACTAAACAGTACCAGACTGATGCAAGTACTTAAAACAGGCCTAAAAGATTAGACCTGGTGCAGACTCCATGCAATTACTCAGAGCTGAAACAAAGCTCAAGACCTTGGAGGGTATAAAAGTATGTCCACGCCGGCCTGGTGGCACTGAGGGCTTAGGCGCTGGATGCCTTACCTCACGTTACACCAGCGACCTGAGTTTGGAAATGACCTCAGGTCTTTGGAGTGCTGTCATGGTGGGAGTCTGGGAAAAGGATTGAGCATTGACTCTCCTCTTCCAGTGGGTGGGTTGCCCACCCGTAGTCCTGCCATCACTGGATGGAGGTCCGGTGACAAGCGCAGGTGGCAACGGAGTGACAAGTAGGGTGGGGTATCCCATAGGGTGTGACGTGTGCATGCATCTACACGCATGTGTCCCACTGGGGACACGTGGGCTTGGGGACTGGGGAGAAAAGTGAAAAAAACATACAAATTACCAATGGGGGAAAAAAAAAGTATGTCCACAACCAATATCTGGGGAGTGCCTTACTCCTCACCCTGAAATAACTGATACTGGGGATGCAGCCTTAAACCCACACCACAGCCACTCTGAAAACCTTGCCTGAAAACCAACCAGTTCGTGACCCTCTTCCCCATGAGTCCAGATGCCAGACTTGAACCACAGCATGAACGACACAGCTCTATCCTTTCTGTTACTACTTTTGTGCATTCCTTTAATGGGCCTAACATGGGACCTGCCCCAGATATAGGCACAGCAGGCCAGATAAAATGAGAACTCAGAATGCACCCACGCACTTACCCATGGCAGTGTGCCACATCGGGAAACTAACCTCTTCAGAGCTGTCACTTCCAAGAAGACCCCAGAGTCAGTTGAAAAAACAATTATGACTGACTTACCACACATTATGACTAATTTTTTCAACTACTTTGAAATGTATGACTTCAACTAACTGAAGAAAATCCAACCAATTTTTTTAACTTTCACCATCGTTGAATTTTATCATGTAGTAGTTTGTCACTCTTTTTTAACTGCGTATCTTTTTTTATTATAATTTCGACTATAAAAGTTGATAAAATGTATGGAAAATCCACCCCCCCCCCCGAAATCAATGGAGCACGCGCACACACAGCCTCCACCTTCTGACATCACAAAACAGGGCTACATGTGCCTACGTGGGGGCATGTTGCTGGTTTAAGGTCAGAAAACAGCTCCGCTTTTAGCATTTGGGATTTAGCAGCGTTATAACTTCACAAATGGGCAGAAAAAAAAGGAATTATTTATGCCCCTCAACTCTGGGGCAGGTGAGGGATTGCATATGTTGGAGGGAGCAGCAACTAGTCAGCAGCAGCTAAGAAGCTGGCTGCTCTTTAAAATGCAAATACAAAGTGCAGTGAAACAAATCTACACACAGTAGGGACCCACCAAAACACAATAACCAGTCAAAACAACAACAAAATATACTAAGTCCCTGAAAATAATAAGTTGAAGCAGTGCAGTAAAACGGTATACGGTATAAAAAAATAAGCAGCAGTAATACTAGTTACTTAGAAAAAGAACTGTGAGTCTAAAATACAGTATAGGTAAGGCCTCTTAAACACCCCACAGAAGCTAGAAGGTACCTTTTTGCAAACAGAGCTAACCATCAATATAAGTTAGTTTACTAGTAGTTGTAGAATCTGTGAGACTAAAAACAGTTTAATGGAGGACCCCTAGAAATACCTCCTGTATGGTATACCAGAACTGAGATCTATCCATAGTTTCAATTTAAAGCTAAAAAAACTCATGCATATTAAAAACACATTTTCTGACCCAGTTTCTGAACTAGTTTTGGCTTTCAGCATGTATACTAATGTGTTTCTTTTAATTTTGTTCATCTTACCATGAGGGCTTTAATACTTAGTCTGTCCGATTCCTACAGTGGCAAACAATAAACATTTTGTCCATTGGACCTGACTGACCATGCTCGGCGCTCCAGCCTCCTATGGGTCCAGGAACTCACCAACCGACCACCTCTGCCTGGCCTGCTCCACAACCTCCTGGGGAGTCTGACTTACTCACAATGCCACTGCAGTCAGAGAGAGCCCAGCCAGGCTGCCAGCAGTAGATTGATAATGATCGATCGCCTTGGCTTTTCAAGTTCGGCCCCCTGGACCCCACGGCCCCCAAACCCTCAACCAGCCCTACAAGCCAGCCCAGCATGCAGCAGACACACAGACAGACTGAGTAGTCTGTGAGAGACCATCCTTCTCCTTTCTACTGCCTAGCCCTGGTGGGCCTCACATACACATTCCATGCAGTACCTTGCTCACTGTAGTAGCCTGTTGCCAGTTTGGTCAGGTGTCGGGTGATGATTCGGTTAGCGGCGTTAGGTGGCTGCATGGCTCAGGCTGCCACTGCTGCTCTACACGGTGGTGGTGCCAGTGTTTTTTGGAGCTACGTGCTCCCTACTCTCAACCAACACAGTTGGTCAACAACTCAGACCCACATCCCCACTCCGGTACTCCGCGCAGTGGAACTAGTGCACCTACCACTCCTCCTCCTCGCTGACTCTGAAGACCTGACTGAAACTGAGTGAGAGTCACCCAACGGGCCTGGCTGATGGGATCACAGGCTGATCCCAACCATGACCAGACCACTGACTTGCTGCCTTCACACGATTGCTGCCTGACTTTGCTGGAGGACTGACTGGGACCTGCACAGCCACACATTAGTATTTCTCCGGGCACCAGACACATCAGGACAGTGGACACAGTTAACTTATTTTTAAATTAAAGGCTGAACCACCAAATTTCATCCCTGCTGAAAAACGCTGCTTGCTCCATTGCCTACACACCAACATAAATGCCTCCTTTCCTGACAGTCTCCTCTCCTACCTAGGCACACTCTCCCTGCCACCTCATGCAGCCAGTCACAGACACTCTCAAGCTCCTGGCTTCTCTTTCTAGCTCTCCTAATTGGTGGATGCTTCATGTCCAGGAGCTAGGGGTGCATTTTATTGGCTGTAAGGCTTGGTGCCGGCAGTTGAGGACTGTTATATATTTGCGGCCCCAGCCCCTCTCCCCCCCAGGAAAGAAAAAAGAGAAAACACACTGCAGTGCACCACAAAAACAAACATGGATGGGTCACGGAATCATCAACTGCAGTGGATTTTAACTCCATTATTTTATGACTGCAATCCAATGCAATCACAACTGATTGCAACTGCATTGAATTGCAACTGACTATTTCAACTTCTGACAACTGCTCCGGGGTCTACCTACAAGGGGCCCTGCCATAGCCCTGCCATCACCACGACAGCTCCACAGCCATACCTTTCTTTTTTAGAGCACCAGGCCTCCTGAACCAAGCCATGATGGGATTACCTCCAGCTGCTGTCCTTCCAGTCGCTGAGCACCCAGAACACCAGTCCCCTACAGTCGCCACACTCCTGACACCCTCTCCATTGGAAAATAAAAAGGAAAACCCACGCAGCCATCGACACTAGCACAGCTGGTACCTCCCAGGCCAGAGGTTTGAAACCCCAGCCCGACTTGCCCTACATACAGTCCACCAGCTCCCCTCTTGCAGGGTATCCTCCCTCTTTTAAACCTGGGCACAGAGCAACACCCCCCTGGGGGTAGAACATAGGATGCCCAAAACAGGAACCAGGCCAAATTGGGGAAAACTCAGCATAATAAGCCAGCCCAGAGAGGGATGGCTTACACCCCCCCCTTAAAATCCATTTCCTCATGGAAATGGGGCAACTAGCCATCTAGTGGGAGTGCCCACCAAAATGGTTATGCACACTCCCTGACAGAAGCCTCTCCAGAGCATTCCAGAAAATCCAATGCCCGCTCACTTCCCCATGACTGCTTTGTAGAGCTGCTCCTGCCCAAAATAATGATAACTATAGTTGAGATTAAAATTATAAAACAATAATGCCAGGCTGTCCTTAACAAAGCTATCTAAACATGTTATCTGACTGACAGCATACAGTTCAACAAGTTGTACATTTTAAGGAAAGGAATCCACTTTCTCCACACACATTCATCACAATTACTCAGGCTCCATACACACTCTCACTCAGACCTTTCACAGCATGAGTTAGACACTTGGTTAAACATTATGATTCATCTTTTCTGGTTTAACAGGGAACACAACTTTTTTTTTTCTTTTAACCACAAGAACAAACAGTCACAGTGGGGAAGGTAATTCAGACAGTCCCATTCCTTACTTTTCTGAGGAACAGTTTTGCAGCACCATCCACTGGGCACAGTCTTTTTTTAATGATTTCTTCTTTGCCTTCAACTAGGAATAGTCTAACAAACTTGTGAAACAGTAATAGCATATCACAGGTGCTGGGCACTGTTCATGAGTAGAGGTCCTAAAATGCCTATATTGAACATTTGGTGATGATACTCCATAAAATGACTGTTACGAGTGTGCATTGCACAGTTTGCATACATGCTCGGAACTTTGCGAATTTGTAATATTTTCACTCCAGATTTTCAAAATTGCCATTTTCCCACACCTAGTTATGAACAGTACAGCTGTCATTTTTCCCATCCTGGCCAAAATGTGTTTTCGCACTTCCGGTGAAGAATAGGGCGGTCACTGTGGGAAATCACTGGTCGGGACAGATTAAGAAAATGACAGTGATACTGTTCATGAGCAGAGGTCCTAAAATGCCTATGTTGAAAATCTGGTGATGATAGCCCTTCAAATGAGTTGCACACTTTCCACGCACCCTTGGAACTTTGCAGATCTGTAATATTGTCACGCCAGATTTTCAACAGTCTCATTTTTTCACACCTCCTTATGAGCAATACAGCTGTCATTTTTCACATCCTGACCGAAATGTGTTTTCACAGTTCCGGCACAGAATAACGCGGTTGCTGTAGGAAATCAGTGTTTGGGACAGATTAAGAAAATGACAGTGGCACTGTTCATGAGCAGAGGTCCTAAAATCCCTATGTTGAAAATTTGGTGACGAAACTCATAACGTGACTGTGTTACAAGTGTGTGTTGAATTGTTTCCACGCACTTTATAACTTCGCAAATTTGTAATATTTTCACACCACATTTTCAGCACTGGCATTTTTTCACACCTCCTTATGAACAGTACAGCTGTCATTTTTCACATACTGGCTAAAATATGGTTTTGCACTCCTGCCGGAGAATAGCATGGTCACTGTGGGAAATAAGTGTTTGGGACAGATTAAGATTGAGCGAGTGAGAGGGTGGAGTGACCGAGCTCAACTGAGCTCTGTCGGGACTGCTGCGGGTTTGTTTGTGGGCAGAAAAAGGCCCCAACGCAAGAGCCCAGTACAAAAGGGCAGCCTGCAGCACTGGGAGAAACAGAACGAGAGAGAGTGAGGGAGGGGGAGTGAGTGAACTCATCGGAGCGCTGTCAGGACTGCTGCGGATTTCTTTGTGGGCAGAAAAAGGCATCAATGCAGGCAGCAGCCCCATACAAAAGGGCAGCTTGCAGCGCCAGGACAAACAGAATGAGCACGTGAGAGACAGAGACTGAGCGACCTCAACGGAGCTCTGTCGGGACAGCTGCAGATTTCTTTGTGGACAGGCAAAGGTGCCAATGCAGCCAAAAGCCCCATACAAAAGCGTAGCCTGCAGCACCAACAGAAACAGAATGAGCGAGTGACAGAGCGGTAGTGAGCAAACTCAATGGAGCTCTATTGTGACTGCTGCGGATTTCTTTGTGGGCAGAAAAAGATGGCAATGCAGGCAGGAGCCCAGTACAAAAGGCCAGCTTGCAGCTCGGGCAGAAATGGAATGAGTGAGTGAGAGAGGGAGAGTGAGCAAGCTCAATGGAGCTGTGTAGGGACTGCTTCAGATTTCTTTGTGGCCAGAGAAAGTCACCAATGCAGGCAGGAGCCCAGTACAAAAGGGCAGCCTGCAGCAGCGGGAGACACAGAACGTGCAAGTCAGGGAGGGGGAGGGAGTGAGTGAGCTCAATGGAGCTCTATTGGGACTGCTGCAGATTTGTCTGTGGGCAGAAAAGGGCAGCAATGCACACAGGGCCCCAGTACAAAAGGGCGGCTTGCAGTGGCGGAAAAATCAGAATGAGTGAGTGAGAGAGTGGGGGAGTGAGCGAGCTCAACGGAGCTCTATTGTAACTGCTGCAAATTTCTATGTGGGCAGAAGAAGGAGGCAACGCAGGCAGGAGCCCAGTAGAAAAGGGCAGCCTGCAGCGCTGGCAGAAACGGAATGAGCGTGTGAGAGAAGGGAAGTGAGCAAGCTCAACGGAACTTTGTCGGGACTGATGCAGATTTCTTTGTGGGCAGAAAAAGGTGCCAACAGAGGCAGGAGCCAGTACAAGAGGGCAGTTAGCAGCACCAGGAGAAACCGAATGAGTGAGTGAGCCGGGGGGTGAGCGACCTCAACGGAGCTCTGTCGGGACAGCTGTGGATTTCTTTGTGGGCAGAAAAAGGTGCCAATGCAGGCAAAGCCCAGTACAAAGGGCAGCCTGCAGCACTGGGGCTTACAATCAGCAGAGTGAAGGACAGGAAGTGGGGTTGAGCTCAGCGGAGCTCTATTGTAACTGCTGCGGATTTCTTTGTTGGCATAAAAAGGCAGCAGTGTAGGCAGGAGCCCACTACAAAAGGCCAGCCTGCAGCGCTGGCAGAAATGGAATGAGTGAGTGAGAGACGGGGAGTGAGCAGGCTTAACAGACCTGAGTCAGGACTGCTGCAGATGTCTTTGTGGGCAGAAAAAGCCACCAACAGAGGCAGGAGCTCAGTACAAAAGGGCAGCCTGCAGCGCCAGAAGAAGCAGAATGAGCAAGTGAGAGAGGGGGAGTGAGCCACCTCAATGGAGCTCTGTCGGGACAGCTGCAGATTTCTTAGTAGGCAGAAAAAGCTGCCAATGCAGGCAGGAGCCTGGTACAAAAGAGTAGCCTGCAGCACCAGGAGAAACAGACTGAGCCAGTGACAGAGGGGCAGTGAGCGAGTTCAACAGACCAACGCAATCAACATTCGGCATTGACAAATGCTTGTTTTGATTATGGTTTCCAGTAGTTTGCTGACCATTGATGTCAAACTGACCAGCCTGTTGTTCCCTGACTCATCCTTTCCACCACTTCTGTGCAGGGGTACCATATCTGCTGTTCTCCAGACCAGCAGTACCTCTGTTTTCTCCAAGAAGCAATTAAGGAAACCCATCAGGCACTTTGTTAGTACCTGCCTCATTTCCTTCAACACACTAAGGTGCAGACCATCTGCCCTGGGGATTTATTTACTGCTATTACCATAAGTCCCCTTTACACCCAGACCACGGCAATTGGTCCCATACACAGTTCAATGGGCAGAAGCAACAAGATAAGGAACTGTGCCTGTGCAACATTATTAGACGTTAATTGTATGGCTGTGTGTTTGCTTGTTATCTATGGATGCTTTGGCCATTCAAACTCTTTTTCCCCTATGGAACTATTACCCAATAGTTGTACCATAAAGGCAAAGGAATCATTTTGAGGAGGGCTCCACCTCTACAGGGGAGAAGTGAGCCACTGGAGGAGGAGGAGGAGGGGAAGGGGAGGATGGTAGGAGCAATGAAACAGTGCTTCTGAATAAGACTAGAGGAGGCTGGTTTAAATAGCCTGTGAAAGAAGTGTGGCTAGTTGTTCCACCCATAAAATTGAAGGAATAGCCTTTTAATTTAGTGGGCATAAGCAACCAGGTGAGGAGTTGTGCTTGAGCAACATTATTGTAGGTTTTATAACTGAGTGTTTGACTGTTACATGTGGGTGCTTTGACTATTCACACTCTCTTTCCCCTATAGGAATATCACCCTGTAGAGATGCCATGAAGGTAAAGGAATCCTTTTGAAGAGGGTTCCACACCTAGAGGTGCCCTGGGAACATTATTTCTTTAAGCAAAATGTATCTTAGAAAGGTACCCCAAGAAGAGAAGTGAGCCATTGGAGGAGGTGGGAGGATGGCAGGAGCAAAGATACAGTGCTTCTGAATGAGAATGGACAAAACTGATTCAAATAGCCCTTGAATGGGGGTGTGGCTGGTTGCTCCACCCATAGAACTTCAGGCATAGCCTTTTAATTCAATGGGTGTTAGCAACCAGGTGAAGAGTTGTGCTTGTGCAACATTATTGATAAGAGGTTAGTTGTATGACTGAATGATTGATGTTATATGTGGATGCTTTGGCCATTCACACACTAGGGTACCTTAGGAAGGCACCCAAACAGAACTGGAAAGCAGGTGCTGCAAACAGACTGATTGGTGTAATAACAGACAGCTGAATCTGATGACTACTGATAGCAAACAGAGGCATGGCTTTTAGGGGAGAGAGGGAATGGCAGGATTGAACATTGAAGAATGCAAGCCACCATCCAACCCCAAATCAGAGGAATTCTACAACTAGGGTAAACACTGTAATTAATATTGAAGATACTGGATAGGCAACTATACATAACGAGTGTATTCTGCCACAGAGGAATTCTGATTCCCTCTGACCTACAGAGTTAAGCTTGAGAGGTCCATGGGAATTAGAACCCTGAGGTGGCAGAACACATTGGTTATGCATAAAGTTGCTCATCCTGTATTTTTTATAGTGTATAGCATTGTGTGAAATGTGCGCCCATTAGTTCTGTCACTTTCAAAACAAAACTGACTTGTGCAGTCTCTAGAGGTTTCAGAATGCTGTTGTACTGCAAAAAAGGTACAATCACATTCCATGACCTTTGAACAGTTGTACAACAGCATTTTGAATGGGATGGAATTCTATACAGAACAACGCCTCACTATACACTATAAATATACTACATCATGGCCTTTGGCACTCAGGAGATAAAAAAAAAAACTGTGGAGGAAATCTTGGAAATTCATGGCCTCAGCCACCATCCCTCTTGGTATCAGTAATTGTCAGAGGGAGATTCCCCTGGAAAATAACGCACAGACAACTTCTTAGTGGGTGCTCGACTGGCAATTAATTTATTTTATGCATCACATCATCACCTTTACTTTGCCACTTTAAAATTTACATATTTACAAACATTCTTTTGTCTTTCCCCCATGTTATCCATCATAAAGTCCAACAGTTAATATTCTGTTCAAGTCACATAGTTCAATTGTCTTTTGTAAATGTCTTTGGTTCTCCTGTCATCTTCTCGGGGTCTGTACGTTTGTAAAGCCCGATACCCCTTCATCCACTTTTCCTTGAACAGTCTGTTGTCCATCGTCTTCTCTGGGTCTGGACACTTGAAAAGCCCAATACCCCTTCTTCTATTCCCATTGCTGCCCTCTCTTTGGGTCTGGTTGCCAATGGCAACTGCCCCCCAATGTTGTTACTTCCTTAATTGAATGCCTCCTTTTTTGTCTGCCTCCATGTCCAGGCATCTGCGCCTGGCCAGTGGATCTTACCTGCCCCCCCTTTCCACCCCCCCATTTTATTTTTCTCAAAAAATTTCCACTAGCACATCTCCAGCTTAGGCAATGGAATGATAGGCTTCCCCCCCCACCCTTCTTTTTCCCCAAATTTCTACACTATCTCCCAAAATTGTAGCACATATGCTGACATCCCCGCTGCTGAAAGGTGCACCCCATCCAGTCTGTACCTCCCTGGGTTGGTAAATGAAATGTCTTTATGGGCTATGTATGTTCCCCCTACCCCACTTAACCATGCTTCCACCTGCCTGCTAATCCTCTTCCTAGCCCGCTCTACCCCTTTATGTCCCTGGCCTGTCGCCAAACCATCCTAGGTGCCATTTCTGACCATACTATCCTCACATGTGGCCAAAACTGCTGAATTGCCCCTAGTAGGGTTGTCAGAACCCTCTGAAGTTCTGGGTTCTAGTTCTAGTCTAGAACTTTTGAAAAAGTTCTAGGGTTCTAATCTTTTTTAGAACTTTTTAGAACTCGAACCCTGTTTTTTTATTGTGCTGCCAGTAATGAAGATAGTAATAAAATACATGTAAAGGAAAAACTGTTCAATATAAGGGGGAGAGAAATTATCATGTGTGACATTGATAGGAATACAACTAGGTTTATCTATGGTTTCTTCTGTTTGCTAAAGCCAGCAACTTAATACGTAACAGGCCCACCAACCCACCCATGTGTTAAAAGTTTTCCTGCTGCAGCTGCATCATAGTTCCTAGTGAAAGAAAGAAGTACATTAGCCATTTATGTAGTCAGTTATATATACTCATTGTCATGAATTATGAGAAAAAATAACTGATATTACCTAATCTCAGCTGTTTGCTGCTTTCTGTTTTAAATAAGTAACTCAAAAGTTGCTATGTTTAAAAGAAAGCTTTTATAACAAAGTCAAGCCAAGGTACTACAGCAGTAGCATGTGGAACTGTTGCAAAACATATTATGTCATAACGTAGTCAGTCAAGACATTTGAATAAAAAAAATATGCCAGTCATTGTTGCTGGCAAAAAATGCATACAATTTTCTAAGATAATGCATACATATACCAACATTTTGTTGGTAAATTGAAATAATATATACAACTTTCTAAGATGATGCATTTGTGCAGCTGATACTTCAATAAAATCTGTATCTCAGTCACATAAATAAAAAGGGTTTCCTCACCACATACTAACTTAAGGAACATTTAATGTAGCTGCAGCAGTTGGCATGTGATGTTTAAGGGACAGCGTCTGTCAACCCCATTACGTATCAAATTATCACTACTTGTAAAGCAAAAACACTGTATGATAGGTCACATTCTGTGAAAACTGCTGATGCAGATTTGCTTTTATTTCTGATTCCTTTGTTCTTTTTTTAAAGGGGACAGGACAATTGTGCTAGGTGGCAGCAGTTTGCAATGTATTTAATAAGAAAAAAAATATATATATTTATATATATATATATATATATATATATATATATATATATATATATAATTATATGTACACAGTAGGTTCGGTCTGTCATCATTTTTTTCCTCACCATCCCCAGCCGATCACGAATCTGTAAATGAAAGGACTAAAACAACACCCACCTTTCACTCCATCACCCATTCCACTTTTTTTCCACCACTCTCATCTGTGCAGTAGCACCCATACCACCCTTACACCCATGTTAAAACCAACCCACAACCCTCACCCATGTACTAGCATCCATTTTTGGTTTATGGCTAACATTTCTGTAATTGAAAAAATAATAAACAGCTACCAATTAGAACTCATTGTTTTGTCCTCTTTAAAATTGAAAAATAGACCCTCCTGGTCCCAGCCCATTCTGATGCACCACAAAGTCACAGAAGGTAAATCCAAAATATATGTTTGCACTTTAACTATAAATAATATGATACAGAAAGGATTAACGTGACAGTGTCCCTTTTATGCCAAATTTGGGCCTGTTCCACTGATGTTAAAATTGCCCTGTATATAAAACTTGTTGACTTTAGTTTAGACCCTAGCTACAAAGCAGTTTGCCATGAAATGGTGAAAGTTTTGAGGGTATATAGTTCAAGGTAGTAGATCGAGAAAGAGAGAGACAACCAAAGTCATCACAGTCTGTAAAGTTTCCTTTTGGTGCAGAGAGACTGTCCCACAATATTTACCAGCCACCACCATCTGAGTTGTCATCACCATCAACATCCACAATATCAATCACTTCAGGATCAGTTTGTATACTCTTGTAGGGATACAAAATCTTGACTTATTAACTTTAATAAAAGTTAGCGTGTGTCACATTTCTGGCAGCAACCT
The DNA here is from genome assembly GCA_016271365.2 of Neoceratodus forsteri. Lineage (NCBI taxonomy): Eukaryota > Metazoa > Chordata > Ceratodontiformes > Ceratodontidae > Neoceratodus > Neoceratodus forsteri. The sequence continues at coordinate 401,452,958 of CM028135.1, forward strand.
ATTTCTGGTGTCTGTCCCAATATTGCCAGCTGTACTAAACATGCGTTCTGAAGAGACACTTGTTGCAGGACAACCAAGATATTTACAGGCTTCATCATACAGCTCTGTCCAAATTGACTTTTTGATCACCAGTATTCAAAGGGCATGCATCAATAGGAATAGGCAGTTCTTGCAGGTAACTGTCTACCATGATGGACAGAGACCGTTCAGAAGAGGAATCAGCAGAAGCTGGTATGGCAGCAATTTGGGAAAGGTTTTGCCACAGATTTAGCTTGCTACTAAGGGTTGAAAAGTGGCAGTTGTGGAACAACTACTGTTAATGTTTGGTGACTTTTCCAGTTCTGTATCCCTTGTGAAGATGAACCTGCATGTTGTGGTGATGACAACCTGAGGTACTGTGCCTGTCTGTGTTTGACTCCTGTGAGTGCTGCAGCTCATCTAGCAACAGACATTTGTACTGCTCTATATCATCTGTTTTGGAAGATGTATAGCCTTGAACCTGGGATCTAAGAGAGTTGCAAGGATGTAGTGTTTTGATTTCGTCATTGCAACTAATTTGTCATTGGTTTTGGGCGCTCGCTCATTCTCTTCTGAGATTCCCATGATACAGGCGACATGTTGTCTACGCTTCAGATCTGTCTTTTCTATTTGTAGATTTAGAACACTAAGATGATGTGAAATGAGCATTATGAGTGGGATAACCTGACTCACAGATGCGCCTTCAGAAGACATGTCCCTTGTAGCTATCTCAAAAGGAGCTAGAATGCAGCACACTGTCTCCATTAATTTCCACTTCAGCACAGATAGCATAATGCCATCCCCAATAATGTAACTGGAGCAATACTCATGTACAGCTTGCTTTTGTTCCAAGAGGCACTGCAGCATATAAAGCGTTGCGTTCCAACTAGTGGAAACATTTTGAACCAGCTTTTGCTGGGGCAGCTTGGGGTTTTTTTGCAGTTCGGACAATGTCCGTATAGCCTTGGTTGAATGTGAAAAGTGAGTCACAATTTTTTTGCAAACAGCAATCATACCATCCACTTGTGTTTCATTGCTGAGAAATCCCGTGACAATTAAGTGTAAGCAATGTGCAAAGCAAGAAGCATGCAGAAATCATTCATCCTGTACTGCTTTCAAGATGTTGGCTCCATTGTCACTTACTATGAAGCCACATTTTAGACTGTGAGAATAAACCCATTCGTCAAGGAGGTCATTTAGTTCCTGCAAGATGTTTGCAGCAGTATGACTTTGCCCAAACTTCTTTATATGCAGCAGCGCCATCTTTTGGGCTGTCTTTGTTTTTGAAGAAGCACAAGAAAACGTGACCCAATGAGTGGTAAGGGACATGTAATCTACGTTTTGAGTGCTGGTCCACATATCTGTTGTGACATGAATAACCCCACCCTCCGCAGTTTTAAGTGCAAGCATCACTGTCACTTTTAAAGCCTGATAAATGTTTGGTATTTCAACATAGGAAAAGTACCTTCGATGAGGAACATTGTAACGAGGCTCTGCTAATGCCATGAGCTCCCTAAAATCCTCATGATCTACCAAAGAGTATGGGAGAAGGGCTCCGCTAACAGTTCACCAGTTCGGTGATTAAGATGAAGGGTCTTTGGATGATTTCTAGTAAAGGTATTCTTCCTTTCAAATGCCTGAGACAGTTTAGCTGTTTACAACATGTCCCTGCTGGTTTATTATACACCATGCTTGATGGGCAGATGGACGCAGAGATGGTGGACTAGGACTTATACATTCAGTGTCATCACTGGATGTGCAACTGGTACTAATGGTGCTGGCATTGGTGGTAACAGTGATCCTAGGGCTGGCAGTGGTTCTGCCGCATCAAGTTCAGACAATTCAGTATCCATTTCAGATTCCTGACCCTTCTCAGGTGCGGTCTGGAAGATGGAGGACATGGGTTTTGGATGATCAAGCAAAACTGAATGCTTTTTCAGATGGCGTTTAAGAGCTGTAGTACCAAGGCAAGACACAACTTTACCACGGCTTACACTCTGTTTACACAGGGAACAAATTGCTCTGCATGGATCAGTTTTACTAACAGAGAAATAATTCCACACCTCAGATGTGACAGATTTTGTTCGAGTGCAAGGAAGATAGCTAAAGACTGTTTGTGTCTTTTCACCTGTCCTAACAGAACCTGGGACATGCTCCTTGGTGCTAGAAGAGTGGGCAGAAGACTCTGATGGATTTTCATTGCTGGCCAACACAGAAGTGGTGGATTCAATGGATAGGTCCTTTCATTGCCAACAGTGCTGGATGTATTTCAGAGTGCACTACCTGATTCATTGTCAGCAGACTTGCTCATTTCACTTTGTTGAGGAAGTAATGATTCGTCACGAGACACAACAGTGTCAGACTGAGACAAGAGCTACTGTCTGAGTCAGAGAGGGACTCACTGTCACTTGCATTATTGCTGCTAGTCACAGGGATCTTAACAGCATGAATGGCATACCTTATGGTGCCTCTCCCGTGACCCCAGCAGCTGTACAGGTTTTCTTAAAAGGTCCCCCTTTATCACACTTCACTGTTGCTCTTTTGCTGTTTCTTGAATTTTTATCACATGAAGCATTTTGGTTATTTCTGCTAGCACCAGGATTACCACTACCACCAACACCTACTCCAACACCATCACCAGATGCTTCATCTATGTTGGTGTCAGCCATAACAGACAGTACCAGTACTACCAGTATACTGCGGTGAACACACCCACACCCAAACAATTCCTGTGTAAGAAAGCAATGTGATCTCTGATCGCTGGCTACAACTCCAAAATTTTATTTTGGTTGTGCAACACTGTGATGCAGTAGACTGAAAGTAATTAAAGAATATGATGGTTTGCAACTAAAGGATCCCAGGTTCAAGGCTTACAGAATGATTGGGCTGCTGGGCATAGGCATACACATAGCAGTCAAGGGGCGCACAGCAGCAGGGTGATGGGCTCACCACAGGAGATGGAGTCACATACACAACCCAGGGAAAGAGAATTATATTTCTACATTTCTGTCATGTAAGGTTAATGCCACCACACAACTGGCCACTGGGCTTCTCTGGGTAACACACACTGGGTAGGGTACAGTGCAGTCAAGGGGCACACAGCAGCAGGGTGATGGGCTGACCACAGGAGATGGAGTCACATACATAACCAACAACTCAGGAATGAGAATTATATTTCTGCGCTTCTTCATGTAAGGTTAATGCCACCACACAACTGGCCACTGGGCTTCTCTGTGACTACACTACACTGGGTAGGGTACAGATTTATTTGCCTTTTTTGCCCCTTGTTATATGCTTGTTGCTGGCAGCTGCTGGTGCACCACTGTGCAGTGCTGCAGTTTCAAATAATCACAATCACATTTCACAAAGGTTCTTCACTTCTTATTTTTTCATTCTCTGTCCTGGGTCCTCCTGATATTGATTGATCTCGGTCTCGATCCCTCCCTATTCCCCAATCCCTTCCCAATTCTTGATTAATCCCTCCACCTGAACCTCCCCCTAGTCCCACTCCCACCCGACCGTTAATTTTGAGCCTTTTTTTCAGCCTTTCTCTCGTTCTCGGTCTCACAGGAAAATGGATGATGGAATTTTTTAAATAGCACTGCAGCAACTAGCAAGTGCTCGCTGCAGTCCGATTGCGGCCACACCGACCTGGGCCCTGGCCTATAAGTATAGTATCGGGCAAGAGAATGCCTGGCTGCGGTAGTAGAGTAGCGGTACGCTAACCGCTAATGCTACAGTTAAGTAGGCTGCTGCTGCCTCCTGAAATCCTCAGCAAATGGCGCTCTGTCTCGGCTTGCATCTGCCTATAAATACCCCCACAGATCCCGCGGCTTGCTCAGCTGACTTGACAGCCACCGACCACATAGTATTGGTCAGGTGGTGAGGAGGATGACTTCACTTGAGCGCATACGTGATAACACTTGAGCTTATGTACGTAGTACATTACATAGCGCAAAACAGACAACCTTCAGGGTGGATGGCAAATAAGTTCAACCCCCAACAACACTGCTGCTGCTGCTGCTGCACCCCCACCACATCGGGCTGCCACTTGCCTGCTGCCGCCTGGGACATGCCTCCTCCAGTCCCCACACATACCCCTACACACACCCCCCTTCGGGGCTGCCTGCTGGGACATGCCTCCTCCGCCCTCCTCTCCATGCTGGGACTCAGATTCGAACCCTTTTACGAACCTTTTAGTGTTCGAGTTCTAAGTTAGAACTCGAACACCAGGGTTCGAGGAGGGTTCGAATCTTTGACGAACTAGTTCTGACAACCCTAGCCCCTAGGTCCCTTAGCATTTCCTTGCATAATTGAGAGGCAGTATAGCCCAGTGGTTTAAGGCTCTGAGTTGCAAATCTGGTGACATCCAGCAGACCAGACCTGGATTTGAATCCCACAGCTTCCACTTGCATACTGTGTGATCCTGAGCAAGTCACTTAACTTCCCTGTGTTCCCAGGTCACTCCATAAAAAGCTTTCAGCTTGGTGTGCTACTCCTGGTTAAACAGCTAAAAAAAATAATAATAATAAAAAAAAAAAAAAAGAATCCCCATAGTCGATCTCCCAAATCATTGCACCCCAAATGTATTATCAGCAGGTCTGGCTGTGGCCACTTTTGCTTCAGGTCCTCCAAGATTGGTATGATCTGTGCCCACCTCATGCCCCGGATGCCTTTCCAATAAACCATCACTTTTGTTGGGGTCCTGCTCTAGCTGTTTTCCTTCCCGATGGATGGCGGCCCACATCTCTGACCAATAAATGTAATAATGCCCAAGGATCCAGACCCGCCTGCTCCTTCCCTGCCCTGTGGAAACAGAAATACACATGTTATACCAGTTTTCTCCCATATCTGTATATAGCAATTAGCCTGCCACCTTCCACGTTCTTAGTATTCCCCCAGTGTGTTGGCAGACCAGGAACTTCTATATAGCAGTCAGGCTCCAATTGACATGTTTAGTCTTAGCTGCCACAGCACCAGTTGTCTCAAAACCCTGTTTGCTGACACAGAATGTCCTCCTTGCCGATTGATGACCTTCACTACTGCTCTATTGTCACATCAAAACATTATCTTCCTGTTTCTTAAGAACTCCCCCCATGTCAGCACCGCCACCCATATGGGAAAATCTCCAGCAGTGTTATGTCCTTCACTATCCCCCCTCTCTCTCTCCAAGACTCTGGCCACGCTTCTGCAATCCACCTCCCCCTAAAATATGTCCCCATTCCAATAGACCCCGATGCATATTCTGCCAGAATGTGACCCCATTGTAGTCTACTAAGAATTGCTGCCAAGCCTCCAGATCCTGCCTTATCCCTTGTGAAATGTCCACCCAGTGGCAGGGCAGTTTTTCCCCCCTGGTTGCCCTGGCTAATCTCCTGGTGAAACACCCTACCAGGTGCCACTGCTCTGCATGTGAAATTCAAGTACCCCAACAGCTGTTGTACCTGACCCAATGGGACTCTCCTCCTCTTCTTGACCTCCTGTATTAGTTCCTTGAGTCTGGCAACTTTCTGATGGGGTAATCTGAAAATCAACTCTTCTACACCCACCTCAATTCCCAGGAATTCCAGCTTCCTAGTTGGACCTTCTGTCTTCCCTTCTGCCAGTGGTACCCCTATCTTCTTGCACATATGCTCAAATTCCCAGATCATTGACTTCATCTCCTTCCAGTTCTCCCCCACCAGCAGGAAATCATCAAACTAGTGTACCCCCGCCTTGTGCCTGTATCTTTTCCCAAACGCCCCTTGCATCCGAGTGCTAAATGCCTCGAACTTTGCACAGCTGTGGAACAGCCCAGGGCGTGCCCAGTCAAAATAGAAGCCTTGGAGGCTGAATCCCAACAGGTCCCAATCTTCCTTCCTTCCTGACTGGTAGTAGCTGAAAAGCTGACTCAGTGTCGGTCTTCGCGAGTCATGCCCTTCCTTTACTCTGATCAGCTCCACCGCCTGTTCCAATGTTGCATAAGAAACTGTGCTACATTCCCCAGGGATGTGATCATTCACTGATGCCCCCTCTGGATATGACAGGTGATGGATAAGCCTAAACTCCCACTGTTGTTTCTTCGGCACCAGCCCCAATAGTGAAACCCGCAGATTGGGTAAGGGTGGGGTCTGAAATGGACCCTCTATCCTCCCGGCCTCTGCTTCCTTCCTTATTTTCCTTTCTGCTGTATCCTCTTTCCCTTTAATGAGGCCAAGTTCTTGGATCTCCTGCTCCTTCTCGCCCCCTAATATTCTAGACTAAAGCCCCTTTCGAAACCCTCCACTAGCATCTTCCCTGCCCTCACATCTGGATATCCTTTTATCCATTCTTTCATCACCTCCACCTTGATTGGGATCCTAGCTAACCTAAACCCCCCCCCCCCGGTGCCAGACCCTCCCTCATTGGCTCCCCCTGCCACCAGACCCATACCCTTGTCCTTACCACTTGTGCCAACCTCGGCTTCAGGTTCCTCAGCCTGTTCCTGATCTGGCACCTCCTGTGGAATCCTTTTCTCTGCTGGGCTCTTCCTGGAACCTCTGCTGGTGTCTTCCATTTTCATGAAATTTCCACCACTTCCTTCTGCTTCACTGCCACCAAACAACCCCTACTGACACAGCATACCCTTCTCCATCAGGCTTTTTCCCCATTGCCTCCTTTCTTTGTTCACTGTTCTTGTGGCTTTGTCTTCAAGGTCCTCCCAATCCTCCTCCTCCTTCACACCGTTCTCTTACCCCCCCTCTGACTCTGGCTTTATATAATGCCGCCCTCTTTTTCCTACCTGTCTATGGTATGTGTAACATAGAAACAAAGAATTTGATGGCAGATAAGGACCACTTGGCCCACCTAGTCTGCCATTTCCCTACCTAATGGATAAGCTGCAGATCCTAGTTAACCAATAGCCTACTTCCTCCTACCCCCAACCCCTAGAAATGCCTTATGTCTGTCCCATGCATTCTTGAATTCCCCCACTGTTTTTGACTCCACAACCTCCACAGGAAGGCTGTTCCATGCATCCACAGCCCTCTCTGAGAAAAAATACTTCCTCACATTACCTCTGAGCCATCCTCCTCTATCTCTTCAAATTATGCCCTTTGTTCTTGCGCATCTCTTTTTCTGAAAGATGCTACCCTCTTGGACTTTGTTGATTCCCTTGAGGTACTTGAAAGTTTCTATCATGTCCTCCTGACCCTCCTTTCCTCGAGGGTATACATATTAAGCTCCTTAAGTCTCTCTTCATATGTCTTCTGGTGCAGACCCTGCACCATTTTAGGTGCCCTCCTCTGGACTACTTCCATCCTGTCTATGTCCTTGTGGAGATAGCGTCTCCAGAACTGCATGCAGTACTCCAGATGGGGTCTCATCAGCTGTCTGTACAGAGGGATAACAACTTTCTGTTTTTTACTGGTGATGCCTCTTCCTATACATCCCAGTATCCCCCCAGCCCTCCTTACTACTCTCTCACATTGCTTGCCCACCTTTACGTCATCTGATATGACTACCCCCAGGACCCTTTCCATTTTTGTTGTTGTTAGTATCTCACCCACCATAGTGTACTCTTCCCCTGGGTTTTTGTTTCCCAGGTGTATTACTTTTCACTTCTTAGCATTGAATCTAAGCTGCCATATATTTGACCATTCCTCCAACCTTGCCAAGTCCCTTCTCATCCTTTCCACCCCACCTTGTGTATTAAACCTGTTGCAGATCTTTGTATCATCTACAAAGAGACATACTTTTCCTTCCCGTCCCTCTGCAATGTCACTTGTAAAGACATTGAAGAGGACCACTCCTAGAACTGAACCCTGCGGTACCCCACTAGTAACCCCCCTTTCTTCAGAGTGGACTCCGTTTACTATTACCCTCTACGTCCTGTTCTCCAGCCAATTTTTTACCCAGGCTACCATCTTGGGACCCACTTCCAGGCTGGCTAACTTGCATATTAATCTTTTGTGTGGGACTGTGTCAAGTGCCTTGCTAAAGTCTAGGTAGGCCATGTCCACAGCACCTCCCTGATCTACTACTTTGGTCACCCAGTCAAAAAAATCTATTAGATTCATCTGGCGTGTCTTTCCCACTGTGTAAAAAAAAAAAATATATATATATATACATATAAACACACACATACATATATATATATACACACACACACATATACGTATGCTCATATATATATATATATTTTTTTTAAAACCTTTCCTCAGTGAGTCCCCTGTAAATGTCTTTTTGTTTCATGCTCCAGTGCCCCAGGCTACCTGCCTGCAGGCCTCAAGTTCTGATTTTATTTTGCTTCCCAGTTGAAGTGCTGAGCTGCTCTTTTTCTGCCCATAATTACCTCGAGCCTCTACTACCGCATGGGCTTCTTTGTAAGTAATCCTTGATAGGCGGATTTTTACACATTTAAATCTCCCAACCAGTCTGTGCTTCACAGTAGTTTAGTATTTGTGCATTCTCTTGTAATTCAAAAGTGCAGCACTTGCCCCTCAACCTGTTTAGTATAAGCACTTTATTATCTTCAGTGCTGACTTTATAACAGAAACCATTGGGAGCAGCTGAGATTCAAACCCTGCCTTTTAACCAATTGGCCCCCTACTGACTGTACCCTTAATATATTGTTTCTCCTTTCCCTATACCCTTGAAAACACCGCCGGTACCAGGCAGCACAATGCTATTGCCCACTCTTGCATTTTTATCCTTTCTCTTTTTATTCATTCAATCATTTATTCATATATTCATTTATTTATTTATTATTATTTTTGTCCGTTTACCTTTTAAACGTGTTCTCTTATATGCCATGCTTTCAGTGCGATTGCACATAGCCGTCACCTTTTTCTGTGCCTGGGACTACAAACATGGCACCTGCCAGCTGGCCCGCGCATGCTCAACCACTCATCGTTGCTGGTGTCGAACTCCAAGCCTGTGGCCTCCTCAGCCTAGGAACACCATCCAGAGCCTCTTCATGGCTGTTCCTCGGTCAGTCGTCCCCTACTGCACCCCCCGCTTCCCAGCCCAGGAGTTGCTCCCAAGAAACCAACTGAAAAATGCCCTCTCTCTTCTTCCTTAGGCTGTGGTGCTCCGCCAGGCCACTTTCCCTTTTTCCGGTAGCAAGCTGCCCAAATTGGGGAACGAGACTGCCTAGCATAGCGGATTGCCTGCTGTACTGATTCCTGTAGGAGCCCCATCACACTCCAATTCAATCTGACAGCATAGAGAAGCTGGCCTCCCACCACTAACCCCATGCAAAACCCCAGTGAAGACCCACACAACTCTCCGGCTCCCACCAGCATGATGCCTCCTCTATTTTTTGGCTACCACAACTAAACCTTGATTATGTAAACAATTGAGCCCTGCCGCTCTGGAAAAAACACTCACAAAAACAATCCACGGCCCATGAAGCATTTACTATCTGACTCCCGACATCAACAAAATGGGCCCTGCTACCTCAGAGCCCCCTATCAAGCAGGACACAGACCGAAGCAGTGCAGGGAGTGTCGCTGGAGGAGGATCAGGACTACAGGGGCCATCTGCTCTGCCTTTCCATTTGGTACTCTTACTTTCTTTTTTTTTTTACTTTTTATTTCTGATTTTATGCAAGTACATAGCATTAAAAACTTCCTGTACAATGCAGTACATCATTAGGTAAGCAGCATAAAAAGGATATGCAGATATATAATCCATTGTAGCAAGTGGTACAAAAGTAGGGGGAATTCCAGCTCTCAATGGCTTACTAATACGAAAAGGTCATTGAATTGGCTATGCACCATCTATGCTAACTATGGAAATTCAAAATAATTCCTCACTTATGTAAAATACAAACAGGGCAGCAATGCCCTATAACTGTTAGATACTCGGTATTTTAGTACAACTCCTATATACCTCCCAAAATGTTCTCTCAGCGTCTAATTCATGAGGGAACCTAGTACAAGGTTATTAAATCAGCTCTCCACATTTTTCATATGGTCACAGTTCCCCACAGCTCCTGCCCAAAACAATCCTCTGCGTAGAACAATACAAAAAGGAAGAACAGAAGCCAAAGACACTTTTCCCAGCAGTACTCTTACTTTCTAAATTGCCTAAAAATGCATCTGCTGTTTCTTTATTTACTAATTTATTATTATTATTTCCCTGCCAAGCCTGCTAAAATTGTATTTCTACCCCTTAATAAACCTTGCCTCACATGGCTCTAAAACTCCTCTGCTACTTGCCGTAATTCCTGCAGTTGTTAGCCAAATTGAACTGTTTCCTTAATTGCAGGTAATGCGCTGACTGTAAAGCACCTCTAGGAAAAAAAAAAACAGCCCAAAAGGCCTGCCACTAGCACACTGAAAGCTAACTCCCTAGCCTAGTTACTGCTCAGGCCTCTCCCATGTGGCCAGGCCTACCCCACCTGAAAATGCCTTACCTCAAGTAGTTGAATTGCCAGTCAAAGTGCTGAGCTGTGGTCTAAATTCAGATCCCAGCAAAAAGAGGGAGACCCCCTCCTCTGCTGGCTCCTAATTACCCCCTAGGCCACCCCTCTTTTCTCCCCTCCTGTCCAATCCTTACCTGCTTACCTGACCTGTCATATTTGTCATCGAGGGATGACATCATGACCCCCCTCCCCCTTACCTGGGCCTTCCTTCCTGCCATCCCCCCCACCTCACCCTGAACCTACCTAACATGCCCCATCCTCCCAGCCAGTCCTGTCCCCCTGTGCCTTTTTTCCTAAGGAATCCCCTTGACAAATTAGGTTGTCCTTTAGAGGCAACTGCATTTATTATTATGACAGCTCTGCTTGCTAATTTGGAACTCAGTTCAGGGAAAGTTTTGGAGGGATACCTCTTGTTCTATCCTTCTAACAGGAAACCGCTGCGATGTGTTGCAATTTGATCTCTACAGCTAAAGGAAGTTCTCACGTGAAAGAGGCCAACCCTTCAAATGTGAAATGAGGAGAGATGTGACTGCTGAAAGGCTAGCACCCAGTCTCAAGACTGTAAGGAGGGCTGGCAGTATAGCCTAAAGGTTAGAGTAACATGCTGTAAATGAGCTTGGTACACTCAGTAGACTTGGGTTTGATTCCCACAACCTCCACTGGCATACTGTGTGGCTCTGAGCAAGTCACTTAATCTCCCCAGTGCTCCCAGGTCACCTCTGAAAACAGGCACTTGTGCCTAGTGGGCCTTACCCGGTTATCAAAGGCTAAAAAAAAAAAAAAAAGGGAGGCCTAATCTTGAATACAAACTAAAGAAAGGGGATGTGGAATGAGACTAGGTGGATCTTAGGCAGACACAGGTAGAATAGCTTTCAGAGGTGCTGCTGACACAGTCTGTGTGGCTGAAGGAACAAATGTTGGCTTAGGGCTCCAACTTCAAGTGGATGAACTTTTAAATACTACACCATTAGGTGTCACTGACCTTAGGTCCGCATGGTTAAAGCTTCCCCTGGAACATTCGACCTTACCCAAGTGAGCATGTCAACCTACAAGGCAAGCGCTATGGGCAAGATTCTCTAATGATGATAGCTATTATGAATGCATTTATAGATCCTGATGGCATGGGGGCAGAAACTGACTGACTACATTAGAACTGCTCAAAGTAATGACTAATATAATTGAAATTGATTGATTGAATGATAACTGCTGAAAGGAATGGCTGATAGTGATGGAGAGAATGAGTGAAGGTACTGAAATTATGAATGCATAATCAAAGACCAATCATAGGTAACACACAGCCACAAGAAGGAAAACTTGGAAGGTTTATTACACTAAGAATGAGGTGATAAATGCTGAATCAGGCTGAATGACTGAGTAAGGCTGACCGAACTGATTGAGTAGGAGTGGGAACAGCTGCCTAGCCAGGAAGCCAGGTGAATGTCATTTAGGGGGAATGCTGTGGATCTAAGAATAGGTTTGCATGTGGCTTAGTATGGACATCAGGTAGAACAGACTAAGAAAACACAAGCCAATATATAGAATGACAGTGGCCCACCATACTGTACGAACATATGAAAATTGCCAGCAGAAAAAGGCCATAATGGTCTAGCAAGTCTGCTCCAGTCTGCAGCAAGTTCCCCTACTCAGCAGCTTCCTCTCACCTTCCCCCCGCTACCCTCCCCTTCACCAAGTCCCACCCCTTCTTGAAGCATTCCACTGTGTTACATGCCACCACCTCTGCTGGTAGTACGTTCCACACTGCCACCACTCTTTCTGTGAAGAAATGCCTCCTCATTTCCCTCCTGAATCTACCTCTCTCCAATCTTATAGCATGTCCCCTAGTGTCTTTCCCCACCCTCCTCCTGAGTAGACACCTGTGTCTGTCCTGATTATTCCCTTCATGTATTTGAAGGTCTCAATCATATCCCCCCTTCCCCCCTTTCCTCCAGCGAGTACATGTTTAACTCCTTTAGTCTGTCTTCATATGGCAAATCTCCCAGACCTTGAATCATTTTTTGCCCTATGCTGCACCCCCTCTAGCAGCTGAACATCCATGTGCAGGTACAAGTGCCAGTATTGCACACAGTACTCCAGGTGGGGTCGAACCAATGATCTGTATAAAGGACAGAATCACCTCCCTTCTTCTTGAGGTTATGCTCCTTGCTATACATCCCAGCATTTTGTTGACCTTCACCGCTGCCCTCCTGCATTTTGTGGAATTGTTCATAGCCCCCGTGATGAGCACTCCCAGATCCCTCTCCTCCTCTGTGACTTCTAGCCTCACACCCCCCAGATGGTAGCTTCTCCTCAGATTCTTTATTCCGAAGTGCATCACCTTGCATTTTTTCCTTTGAACCTGAGTTGCCATCTGCCCGACCATGCCTCAAGCCTTGCCAGATCCTTCTGTAGTTTCCCCACTCCTACTGGTCATCCACCACCGTCCCCATCTTGGTGTCTTCTGCAAACAGACTGATCTTGCTGCTGATGCCCACCGAGATGTCTGCAATAAATATGCCAAACAGCACCAGCCCAAACACCGACCCCTGTGGGACCCCACTTGTCACAGGCTTGGGGGATGAGAACTCCTCTCCTACCACCACCCTCTGCTACCTATCCCTTAGCCAATTCTCCACCCACCCCACCAGTTTTTCTCCCACCCCTATGCCCCATAGTTTACTTCCAAGTCTCCCATGTGGTACCGAATTGAATGCCTTATTGAAGTCAAGGTGCAGGACATCCACCACATGGCCCCTGTCAATCTGCCTAGTCACCCAAATCACCCAGTCATAGTAGTCCACTAGGCTGGTCTGGCATGATTTGCCCTTGACGAAGTCATGCTGCCTTCTGTCCTACACCCCGTTGACCTCCAGTAGTGCCACTAGCCTCTCTTTTAAGATGATCTCCGTTAGCTTCCCCACTATGGACATCAGGCTTACTGGTCTATAGTCCTCCGGTTCCTTCTTGGATCCACCCTTGTGGAGGTTAACCACATGAGCCAGTCTCCAATCCTGCGGCTCACACCCTGAGTCTAGAGATGTATTAAATAAGTCTGCCAAGGGGCCAGCCAGGACCTCTGCAAGCTCCTTCAGTACCCTTGGATGCACTCCACCTGGTCCCAGTGACTTGTTTACCTTCAATGCCCTTAACTCCTCCAGCACCCTTGCCACTGTGATTTCTCTGTCCATTGCCCCTCCATCTGTGTCTATCCTTCCTCCTACTATGGTACCATCCCCCTCTTCGTAAATACTGTAGAAACTAGGAAGCATACCAAGACCCACAATTGAAAAAGGAAACACAGGAGTTACATAAGGACAGGAGTGCAGCATAAGTAACAGACCAAAAGAAAATAAGGAAGCACACTGTTGCAGCCAGGGAGGTAGAAAGATTGCATACTAACTCAGGAAGCCGTTGAAAGCACAAACCAAACAGAAAGCAACAAGAAATGCAGCAGCCCAAAAAGTAACAAGGAAAGCAGCAGCAAATATGGGGAGAGCAGCCAGGGCCCAGGCAGAGCCTCCAGCTGCAGCAAAGAAACAATGCTTCTTTATTGGGCTGGAGGAGGATGGTTTAAATAGCCCATGGGTTGGGGGGGTGCTTGAGACTAGTTGTTCCTGCCATAGAACTGTAGGCATAGCCATTTAATTCCGGACCCTTTTCTTGTCTATTGTTAACTTTACCCTGTTGCAGAGGCTCTTACTTTTTCTTTGTAAATACTGGACAGAAGTAATCATTCAGTATTCTTTCTAGCCTTTGCTGTCTTTCATCCACCTCTCACCTTGTTTCAGCTTGACAATGCCTGCCTTTGTTTTTCTTTTCTCCCTGATGTAGTCCTTGTCCCCTTACTTAACTTCATCCACCATCCCTAGTTCCATATTGACTTTAGCCTTCTGCACTGCCCTGTTAGCATCCTTCAGTTTATCTAGGAATACATCCCTGTTCCCATCCTTACTTAGTTTAAATCTCTTCATAGCCTCCTTTTTCCCCCTTACTACACAATCTGTCTCCCTTGTGAACCAAATTGGTTTTATGTGTCTTTCTTCCCTTCCTGACCTGTCTGAAGCAGGAGCTGGTGACCTCCCTTGGACTGTCCCAGATGGTGGCCTATTTACTTTCACCCTCCTGCTTCTTCTGTTCACTCCAGCCTACCTCTAAATTCCCCTTTATTTTCTGAAATTTTGCTTGAATGTACATCCTCGTTGGCTAACTTGTCTGATCAATCCTGAGCTAATTAATTTTTTTTTTGTCTGGTCATGGACCCCAGCTTTGTAAGACCATGTTCGGTATAAGTACAGTATAATAATAGAAGTCACATATCAAAAGCAGAATGTGTAGGGGCCCCCAGTCAATAGTGAACTGCACACCAGGTGCAGGCTGTGATGAACAGCTGGCCAGATACAGAATATGTCACCTGCATAAGTTAGCTGATCTACTAAACTAGTTTTACAACAAAACTCTAGCCTTGGGTCAGGGCACTGAGTTTCTGATGAGCTAATAATGGCAGTCTATTGATTTGGCTAATGAGGGGTAACGTGAGGAGAAAAGGTTCCAGTTTAGAATTAAAAGGAAAAACGTTTGTATGCAAATGTTAACCTGTACTGTATGTCTACTGCATTTAATAGTAAAGCCACTATGGCCTGGTGCATGTTGTGGGCTTTTCATAGATAGCCTAACTGGCTACCACAACTGAGGAACGTTCATTTTTGAACTGTACCTGTGGGCTTATATCTTGCTCTTGGAAGGCTGTGTGACTGCTGTTGTCAGTCTGTGTAACACCACAGTAGACCACAGTATATTCTCAGGGAAAGGTGGTATTTTTGCTGGCCTGACTCATGCCATAAAGTAATTCCTATTTCCTGATTTCTTAAGGTTTGATCTAATGTGAACCCCCTCTTTGACTGTTGCGTACATAAAAATATACTGATCCTCCTGGTGAAGAGGGATGGGCACATGCAAGTTGCTTTAGCCTAACAAAACCTGGCAACTGAAAATTGTCTGGCCTCAGTCTGCTAGCCACCCTAAGTGTGTGTACTTGTTCTTGTTAAAAACTTAATAAAGTTTAAATTAAAAAAAATAATGTTTTCAAGTTTGACTTTGAAAATAGTCTGAGGACAGAATAAAGATTACTTACTGTAACATTACTTCAAATATTTTGAAATTAATGTTTATTAGAATGGTCTGAGACTCTGGGAATTCTTTATATGCAACACAATTCATATTTAACTGTTCCACCAATAAGTTGATTTAGCTTTTCCAATGTGTTTTGCATGTACTGCTGGATGCAGCACAAAGCCTTAGACAACTGTTGCCTAAGAGTTGCAACTCAGTTATGCATTGCATTGTAAATACATTCTAGTTCACTTGCAAAAACATTTTACAAAAGTTGCTCTTAAGCTGATTAAGTATTGAAAAACAATCCATTGCAATGTTATTTTTTTATTTACTAAATATTATGGTCCCATGCTTAGCCTGACTGACCATCTTCTGTGAGCCCCTCCTCCTAGCACCGTCATCTGCCTTCTAGTGGATTTACCCACCTACTGGTCCTCCGTGTTTTATTGCCATGGTGGGGACATTGTGGTAAGCAGGTCCCTCATCAGAGTTCAAGTCTGGCTTGGTGGTGGGGTCCATTAGAGAACCAGCTTCATCATGCAATAACAGTTTTTTTTTTTACAACACCTCACGGATGCTGCCAGATGAGATGGTAATGTGCAGAGCCCTGGAATCTGGCCTCCCTGCAAAGCGTCAACTATATTGTGCTGCTCAAAACTCCTGCATCTGGGCCATTCGCCAAGCTAAGGCTACCTACTGCCAAGCTAAACTCACCTCCTCCTCCTCCTCCTCCTCCTCCTGGGGGCAGGAATGTAACTTCTGGGAGAATATTAAGGAACTCAGTGGTTAATCCTCCTCCCCCCCCTACTGATCATAATCGGGGTTCCTACCCAAGATCTTGACCAGATTGCCAACATCTTTAATGCAGCTTTTACTGACCTAAGCTCAGTACCCCCCAATTTATTCTCCCTCTCCCCTGGGCTGCTCCCCACCCTCCTACTGGTGTCCCACCATTCCATTTCAAGACCATCTCCCCAAGTACTGCCTGCTCCTACTTCTCTAAGTTCCTTGGTAAATCCAGACAGAGTGGCGATACACTAGACCTTAAGCTGTTCAACCTGGCTGTAGATGC
Source organism: Neoceratodus forsteri (assembly GCA_016271365.2). Classification (NCBI taxonomy): domain Eukaryota; kingdom Metazoa; phylum Chordata; order Ceratodontiformes; family Ceratodontidae; genus Neoceratodus; species Neoceratodus forsteri. The sequence continues at coordinate 401,469,544 of CM028135.1, forward strand.
AGTCCGAACTCCCCTGACCAAAATCTTGAACATGTCGCTATGCCTTGGTCAGTTCCCTTCCCAGTGGAAATGGGCGGTGGTCACCCCCATCCAGAAGAGTGGTACCCGAACCTCCCATAATAACTACAGGCTCATCTCCATTCTGCCCCCCAAAAAGTGCTCAAAAAAATCATTGCCAACCAACTCACTGAATTCCTGGAATCACATAACCTCCTTTACCAGCAATAGCATGGTTTCAGGAAGGGCTACAGCACCACCACTGCCCTCCTGGGTTACACCTCATTCATTCACGATGCCCTCAATCAAGGGGCCTTGGTTGGGTCTGTGTATATAGACCTCTCCAAGGTCTTTGATACATTCAATCATTCTCTATTATCAGACTCTCTCCTTTCCACCGGCCTGTGCCAGGAGGCCACCGCCTGGTTCACCCACTACCTGCAAGGAAGATCCCAGCAAATGAAAAATAAATGGCACCCTATCGGATCAAGTAGTCTACAGGTTCACTCTGCAGTACCCCAGGGCTCCATTCTTGGGCCCACTCCTATTTATCCTGTACCTAATCTCTTTCCCCTTGGCCTGCACCAGATGTCTCCTTCTCTATGCAGATGATGCAGTGATTTTCAGTCACCACCCTGATCCCTCCCTCCTTTAACTGGACCTGAAGTGCTCCTTCAAGGAGGTTGAATCCTGGTTTTCAACCTATAAACTAATTCTCAATTATAAAAAGACAAAGATAATGCTATTTTCCCACCACCAAAATAAGTACAGGTCCTCCACCATCTCCATCCTCAACTCTTAGGGCACACCCCTGGAATCCATTCCCCATTTTAAATACCTTGGTATCACCCTCAATCCTGCCCTCTCCTTCCATGAGCATGTTACTGCTACCTGTTCCACAGTTAATGACAGAATTGGCCTCCTCTACAGAATTAGGTCCTGCCTCCTTCCTGCTGCTCTTAGACTGGCTATCTCCAACTCTATTCTATCTTTGGTAGACTATGGTATAGTCAACTACAGGTCTGCCTCAAACTCTGCCCTGAGTAAAATTAAACTTGCCTTAAACAAAGCCTGCCACCTGGTCACTGGCTGAGACAGGTTGACACATACCTGAAATCTCTATCAACGCTCGGCCTGGATAAATTTCCAAGGGCGTCTCTACTATCAGACTTGCCTACTAGCAAAAAATATCTCTATGGGCCACTCACCCCCTGGCTGTAACCTTCCTCTCTCTCCAGAGCAGCACAGGAAGGTGACCAGACACGTCAACAAACCAGCCTATCAAGTTCCCTTCTATAGAACCACCGCCAGTCAAAGATACTTCAAATATAGGGCCCTTTTATGGAGTAACTCCATCCCCTGTTCCCTCCTATCCATACCCAGGTTGGGTCTTTTCAAAAAAGAACTGCAGGACCACATCCTGGTTTCATCAAACTGTGACTGCCCATAACCCTGTTGTAACCCTCCATCTATTTCCAATCCTGCACCTTGGTCACACGACAACACCCATTGGGAGGCTTTCTGGTCTCTGCTATTTTCCAGCTCTCCTTTGATCCTCTTCCTTGGCTTATTTGGCCTATTTCTCTCTTTCTCACCCATAGCTCCCTTGCTCTTGTCTCCAATAGTTATTTTTCTCCTCAGAATTGTTTCTACAATTTGGTTACTCCCATGTCAATTGACAATGCATATTGTAATGCATCATTATTAGATAACTCCCTATTGTATAATTTTTCTCTTTGTGTATAATCGCTGTCATTGTTTATGATGTCATGATATCTGTAATTCTTGTCTGCCACACTTTGTACTGACGTGGAGCCTTTTGGAATTAGCTCCTAATGTATAAAGTTTCTCTTTGTGTATAATTTACTGTCATTGTTTCATGATGGCTGTAACACTTACCTGCCACTCTTTGTACTGATGTGCAGCCTTTGAAAAAGAGTCCCTGACTCAAAGGGTTGTAATTCCTAGACCTCAATAAGTAAATAAAGATTCAAGCATGCAACATATGCTTGTATTGATGTGAGGCAGTGTCATCCCTCCCCAAGTAGCTATCACCTGCACTGCCACTTGAGATCAGTCAGGTCACCTAGATGAGGTTATTGAAGTGGAGCTCACTGCCCACCCACCCCAGAAGAGGAGAGTATATGTGGTCATGCTCAATCCTCCTCCCCAGCCAGCAATTAACTACCATTCTTATTCCAATGGGCCAGCATTATGCTTTGCCGATATTAGAAAGCAATGCAAAGTCAACTACTGGCATGACAGTTTAATGCAAATTGTACTGTAGTAACACAGCATTAAGTTGATAGAAGGGACTTAGGGTCCATTTTATCTGCTCTTCCCAATGCATGGCAGCAAATTTACCCAATTTTGTTCATGTACACATGTATATGCTTTAAAACTAGAATGTTACCCTACTGATGCTATGTAACTCTCATTGCTATTTCCCCCAAAGAATCTGTCTACCACCACTTTAAATGTCTAGCCTAAGTGAGCTGGTTTCCAAAAAAACTACAAAATTATACATATCTCCTAATGCAAAGCATACCGAGTAGTTTTACACATTACCATAAAGTCATTAAGGCAGGCTTGGCTTTAAGAAGCATCGTAAGATACCTAAAGGCCTCACGAATAATCTGTAAAGGCAGAAAACAACAGACCACAAATGTGTTTTATCCATGTTAGGACTCACAAGGGTGTTATAGCTGTTACTTCAGCCCAGAAGATGTCAATGGTTTGAATCAGGCTGTGCCCCATATACTGCAAAGATATTTATATTCACATGGATTTTCAGTTTAATAGCCTTGCAATATATTTATTTTCAATGCATCTTTCTTTCATTTCTCATTTGTAACATAGTAACATTGTAATTTATGCCAACAGGGATTCTAGATCCATCATGTCCATCCCCACTGCTTCATAAGCAGGGATGAAAAAAGAAAGTATCCTGAGCAAACATATACTTATTCCTAAGGATTCACTACTCAATCTATTATGCAGGGTACTCATTGATTCCGCTGGTAAACAAAACTGTATCCAGGCTTACCTTGAAGGCTCATACTGTTTTCACATTCATTGCGTTTTCAGATAGGCTGTTGAACATGTTCACAGGCCTCTGAGAGAAAAACAGGCCTACCAGTGTTACTACTGAATTTATCCCCTCTGATAGTCAGGGCATACCCCACAGCCTGCTGGAAGGCATCAGATTAAGCATCTACATACTACATATTCCATCTTGTCAATACCCTTGAGTATAAAGAAGATTGAGATCATGTCACATCAACCTTCTTTTCTCCAGGGTGAACATATTATGGATCTCTAGCCTCACCTGATGGCTTTTGTCCCCAGTACCCTGTATCATTTTGGTGATCTTACATTCTACCCTCACAACTGTTATTAACAATTATAAAAATTCATACCCTCTGTTTTAATTGTTACACTCTAATTTAAGAATTTAAGCTATCCATGCATATTCAAATAATATTCTTACAGCATTGCCTTCTTTCACATTGTGAGATTGTTGTTACTATTAGAATAATATCATCAACTTATGATCTTTTTTTTGCTTTAAATTTGCAGCACTTTGTTTACAAAAAAAAAACAACTTAAAACCAAAAAATGGCTCAAAACTGATCCTTGCAGGCTCTAGTGAGAAACTGGGATTTAAACAATAAATTATCCACTTAATTCCCCTCATCTTACTTTATTCCAATATGAGCAATACCATAAAATAGTTCTGATAATATTCCTATCCCACCTAACCCATCCACTAGAAAGGATGATCAAACACTACGGACAAAACCACAAATTCCACCCCCTCATTTTTATGTTGGCTTGCCATTCCTGAGCACAAGTCAACATCTTGCAGTAGTGCAGCTTTGGTGGCGCGGCCGCTGTTGGGAGAATGCAGGGCACGCATCAGTAGGTACGTCCCTTATTCCCCAATCAGCCTGCATGCCAGCAGCCACACCATGCATGCTAATGTGGCAAGCACATCTAAAGAAAGGTCCTCTGCAATCCGAGCAAAGCTCATCAGATGCAGCAGACCCTTCCTGTGCTCACACATTAGCAGCATGAGCAGCTCACCCAACAGCCAACTTCAGGGTGCCAATCCCCCAACCAGCCTGTGGACACACACATTTTGCTGATGGGGGGCCCACCCTGTAGGCATACAGCAGCTCCCCATTTCCTATATGCAAGAGGGGTGCCCAATCGCCCTCTGTTCTTGCCTCCCCACTTTCATTGTGTGCGATGGGGAGCCCACCCCATCGGCATAAATCAGCCCCATGCATTTCTTATATGCCAGAGTGCCCAATCCCCTCAGCTCTTGCCTCCCCTGGTTGTCATTGTGTGTCGGCAAGGGTGCCCAATCCCGTTGGCATAAATTAACTCCCATTGTCTGCCAACAAGAGTGCCCAATCCCCGTCAGCTGCAGCAACCCCCCTGCCCCAAAACAGTTGGGTGGCATGCTGGGTGTTACACCCCAGTGTGCCAAGTTCCCCTGAAAACTATCCTGCGATATTAGTTTTTTCCTCACCTGTAACATAAAAACAGTCCCTCATATTCTCCTGCCCCCACACCCACCCACTGCACACCCTGCCTCCCCACACCCCTCACCCCATACTTACCTCCAGAGTCCAGCACGGCGATCTTGATTGCACCGAGACACATCTGCTAAAAGTGGCCGCGAACTGAGGAAATGCCGGTAAGCTGTATAATGGAATGAATAGGGTTTTTTTCAACTTTGCTGTATATCTCAGGCATTGGTTGGAATTTTTGCACCAAATTTTCAACATGGGGTTTTTGGGGCCCCTCCTCATGAATTCTATCACTGTCATGGCGTTAATCGGCCTCGAAAGGTGATTTCGCAGTCACTGCACAAATCACCTTTCAGGACCCATTAATGAAATGACAGTGCCAGTGTTCATGAGTTGGCCTCTCAAAAAGCCTATGTTCCAAATTTGGTGGAAAAAATCCAACAAATGCCTGTTTTACAAGTGTGGGTTGCGCAGTTGCTATGCAGGCTCGTAACTTCACGAATTCAAAATATTTTAACGCCAGATTTTCAGCATTGCCATTTTTGTACACCTCCTTGTGAACAGTACAGCTGTCATTTTCCACATCTTGCCCAAAATGTGTTTCTGCTCTTCCGGCGCACAATAGCGCAGTCGCTGTGGGAAATCAGTGTTTGGGCCAGATTAAAAATGACAGTGACACTGTTCATGAGTAGAGGTCCTAAAATGCCTATATTGAAATTTGGTGATGATACTCCATAAAATGACTGTGTATGAGTGTGCATTGGCAGATTACACATGCATTACCCATTATTGCATTTGTGATATTTTCACTCTGGATTTTCACCATTGCCATTTTTCCACACCTCTTGGTGAATAGTACAGCGTCATTTTCACATATCCTGCTGCCAAAATGTGTTTTACGCACTTCGAGCGCAGAAATAGAGTAATTAGCTGTCACAGAAATCACTTCTTAGGACACTTTGAGGAAATAACAGTGATACTGTACATGAGCAGAGGTGCTAAAATGCCTATGTTGAAATTCCAGTTGCTAAGCAGCCCATAAAATGGCAGTTTGCAAGCGTGCATTCCATATTTCCCATGCACCCTTGTAACCTTCATAAATTTGCTATATTACATGCCACATTTTTCAACACTGGCATTTTTTACACCTCTTATGAACTGTACAGCTGTCATTTTTCACATCCTGCCCAAAATGTTTTCCCGCACTGCACTACCAAACACCCAAAGGGACACCCCAATGCCTGTCAGTCTCTGCAGGGTGGGGGTGGGTTTACATCAGTTCAATACTTCACTGTCATGCCTATTTTGCATCTCTCTAACTCCTGCACTACCAATGCCAATGCCAACAAAACAACATTCGGCATTGACAAATGCTTGTTTTTACTTGCTAATGCCTTAGAAACTTAGTTAGTAAAACTTAGTGGAGTGGTATTTGTGGATTGTTGTCCAGCCTGAATCCTGATTAAATTGTAGTTTTCCATACAATTGAATGTAGTCCTGGCATTCTAATGAGTAAGAAAGAACAGACAATAAAACAACTAACTGTCATTTTAAACAATACATTACATTACCTCCCTTCAGGCCTGGGACCATCTTTGATGACTTCCATGCTATGGAAACTAACCATCTCACAGGCTCAAATTGAATAACTTTGTCAGCACACTGAACAGTTTTGGTTGGTGCTTTAAGGAATCCACTCTTGATCCTATCTAATCTGCACAATTTATGGGAGTTTAGATTTGTAATAGATATATAAAATGAGTCTTTATTATTCTAAATCTTAATGAAGTGATATTGTTTTGTAAAGTATTTGCACTACTGTTTTCCCACTTATTCTAATGACTTATCCTATGGTTCAGTGAGACAGTGGGTGACAAATGCCATGCTCCCCACCAACAGTACATTCTTTGGATGCTAGGGTTCCTTGCTAAAGCTGTGCATCTGCTGTTGCTTCCACCTACCTGCCACCTGGAAAGAGAATGGCAGGTGGGAGTGACAGCATCAAGCATACAGCTAAAGCTGTGTGGTTGCTGTCCTTCTTACCTGCCCTACTCCTGCCACCCACCCTACATCTACTGCCATGAGACTGTGGTGCAAGGCATTATGACTTGCTGGTGTCTCTTTCTTTGCCTCCATTTTCTCTCTCAGTTGCTGGTAGTGCCACCAAAGCAGGATAAAAACACAGACTGAGAGCTGGGGAATAAAATCAGGAAGGTGGAAGGGCAAGGGGAAGTGGGGACTGTGGGCAATTAAAACTTGCCTGTCATGGATTGGAGCACCCCACATGCAAGCAGCAGCAGGAGCTAAGCAGACCTGGATGTGGTCCTGGATGGGATCCTAATTCAGGGTGTGATCCAGAAAACTAGGAATAATGCTTTTGGACTTGGTGCTGATGAACTGTAACTATGTCAGAAGCATCAACGTGGCTGAGCCCCTGGGAAACAGTGCTCACTGGACAGTGTTGTTCCACTTGATGTGGGGGAAAGAAGTGATGGACATGTGTCTTGGACTTCAAGGGGGCCAATTTCACCAAAATGGGGATGATTTGGAGAGCACACATGACCAAGTGGGACAGCAGTGGGGGAAGAATAAAAATGGTTCTTATTCCATTTTGGGGTCCAGGAACTCACAAATACCTGCCTTAAGCAGAAGGGGGAAAAAAGAAAAAAACTTTCAAAACTGCTCTGATTTTCAGGAAAAGATGACAGAATAGTGAAAGAAAAGTGAGCGCCCTTCAATTTGTTGAGAAAGGACCCAGAGAAGGGAGTACATGGTAGATGTCCTAGAAAAGCTAAAAATAGATAGCAGAGTGGTAAGGAAGGCCAAGGTGGAGATGGAGTTAAGGACAGCAGAGGGGATCAAGAAAGGTGACAAGAACTTATTTTGTTACATCCAAGAAGAATGGATAATAAAGGAAGGTATTCTTACACTGAAAGAAGGATTGTGTGGCAGAAGGGCAGCAGAAGAAAGCAGAAGTAATGAATGAATATTTCTGCTCAGTATTCATGAAAGAAAAAGATGGACCAGTCCTATTGGGAAAGACAGGGGTGGGGAAGGGGGGAGTGGAAATGTGCGAGAAGGAATTTATAGTGGGCAGGATCCTTAAGAGTCTCAGGGCCCCCTAAGGTTAACAAATTTCCTGGATCAGATGGTATGCACCATAGGGTACTGACAGTACTGGCAGAAGTTCTGGCAAACCCTCTGGCAGATCTGTTCGGCAGCCCACTGGACACAGAAGTGGTGCTATGAGAATGGAATAAGTGTAGTGCCATTGCACAAGAGTGGGGCAAGGGACCAGCCTAAGAACTACTGACCAGTCAGCTTGACATCAATAGTTGGCAAGCTGAATGAGACTATACTCAGTCCATCACAAGAAGGCAGGAGAATATTTAATGAGGTGGGTAACAAATTGGCTGGCAGAAAGAACTCGAAGGGCGGTAGCTGCAGGGGTTACTCAGGAATGAGGGAGGTCAACAGTGGGGTCTGACACAGGTGGATGCTCAGTCTAGTGCTGTTCAATGTGTTCATAAATGACATAGAAAACATCATAAAAGACAAAATATGCCTCTTTGCATATTATAACAAGCTCTGTGGGAGGTTGGACACAGAGGAGAGGGCAGGGATCTGAGGGAGGATCTGGCAAAGTTAAAAAGATGTTCTGGAGTTTGGCAACTGGGCTGCAATGTAAAATCATGCAGGGTCGTGCACATTGGGAGCAAGAATCCCAAAGTCAAGTACAGGCTAGGAGGTGTCATGGTCACTGTGTCAGAGGAAGAGAAAGACCTAGGTACTGCAGTCACAAGCAACTTGAAACCCTCTTTGCAATGTGTCAAGGCAGTGATGAGGGCAAATAGAATACTGCACAGGTAGATGCTTCATTGAAGGAAAGAGACTGTACTGCTACTGAACAGGTCAGTGATGTGGCTGTGCCTGGAGTACTGTGCGCAGTAGTGGAGCTCCCACTGAAAAGAACATCAATCTGCTACTGGCAGTTCAAAGAAGATCTACAAAGATGAATTGGGACCAGCAAGGGATATTGTGCTAGGAACACCTAAACATGTACTCGCTCAATGGGAGAAGGGAATGACGGGACATGATTGAGACCTTCAGGTATCCCAAGGGTATTAACAAGGCTGACCTTGGGGATCTTTTCAAGTTAAGTGGAAAAAGAAACACAAGGGGGAAAAAGTTGTAAGCTTTTGGGAGGAAGTTTCAGGAAGGATGCCAGGAAACACTTCTTCACCAAGAGTGATCACGGAGGGAACAAACTACTAAAGGAGGTGGTAAGCCAGAAAATGGTTGGGGGTTCTAAAAGGAGGTGTTATAAGGTAATGGGAAGGGTAAGGGTGTCAGCAGAGGAGGCAGAGTGTCATATAACATATGTTACAAGAGCAATACATCAAGCAGATTCGATAAAGTGTAAGGCCTTCTGCTGGTATTTTCAAATGTTTGTACAGTATGTTCATATGTACTCTGTCCCCTCTGAATGCCTGCTTTTCCAGGACTCTTTTTCTCCAGTTCTGCTGCTACTACTTCCTTGTGGGCTGTCCTTTGTATGCACTTTTCCCCTCATTCCAGCTACCTCGATTTCCCTTTCCTCACCGCTGACCCTGATACTGGCTCTCAGCTCCTGTTTTGCTGTGGCTACATTTTATGACGGCAGTGGAGAGAGAGCCCTGCACACATCTTGCTTTAAAAAGGGACTCAGCATTATTTCAAAACATGCTTTCCCACTGAAAAACATGTTGGACTTGCAGCACAGTCTCCTACGCTAGATAACTATGCCAGATAACAAAGTCCCTTCCCAAAAAATAAAACATAAAGTGTGTTTCCTTTGCAGTTGTAATACATCTCCTACTTTGCAGGAGTCACATATCAGCCATTAGTCCAGAATTCCTTTACATAACATCCCAGTTCTGTCTGTAAGCATTAAGGGTTAACAGTGCTGTGCTCAATCAATCACTGCCATGTTGTTTCCTCCTAGGTTTTAAATTACACACACAGACACACACACACACCACTGTGTTTAAGCCTTGCTTTTCCACCATGGACTGACATAGTCCAGCATTGCTTTACATTACAGTTCTGTCCGCCTGTTCTCCTAGTGGTATCATAAAGAAATTAGATTTTGTCATATGATTGATGTACACATTCCAACTTCTCTTTTCCTTTTTTATATATATATTTTGCTCTTTCATCATAACCTCAGCACAATTCATTGAAAGCAACTCTGAAAGTAGAAATTGTGTCTACCTTAATTAGCAGTAGATTGTATTTCATTCAATTATCTTCCACCTGATGAAGTAACAAAGTATGTCTTAATCCAGAGGTACTATAAAACAATTCACTCGCATGCCCCATGGCATCTCTACCTGACAATACAGGTAGAGCAGGTGCATGCGCCCACTCATGCATGATGCAATGCTAATGTTTTGGTGTACAACCTTCCACAGTTGCAAGTAGATGGGGTTAAGAATTAATTTGAGAACAGGTCTTGGAAAAGGGTTTTGCATATTTTTGATGGATTATGATTTTATCATGAATAGTAACTGCTGAGCATTCATTTTGCTGTGCATCAAATAAAAACTGAATTTTTCTCTAACTTTCTTATTACTGCTTTTCTACATTGCAAATATAACATCCCGATTATTTTGTTCATGCCTTTTTAGTTTTAATATTTATTTATTTCAAAAGGTTTACCAGACAAGACATACTGAGCTGGTAACAGCTCATTACCAGATGTGTTCTGGGGGAGAGGGAGAGGAAGGGAACAGGAATACACTAAGAACAATAAATGCAATTACAGATAACATAGTAGGTAAATAAGCATCATAAATAACAATTGTACATGGCTACAGATTCTGTGTAAATAAAATACTCCACAATATAATAACATGCAGGAGGATATTAACATTTACAATGTGCAAGTCAGTACTGAGTTCAGGGAGGGAACAATGGTGGTGGGAAGTGGAGGGTAGACAAGGGGACTACACTAGTTTAGGTGCAGGGCAAAGGAGGAGCAGGGATAGAAGGGTGGTGGGCACCAGTCTAGGGTCCAGTATCAGTGGCAACTGCAGGAGTGAATAGTGAAGTTATGGAGGAGAAAGGTGAGTGAATGATGAAAAGAGGCAGTGCAGTCAGTAGGAGGGAAACATTCCCAAAATGTGAAGAACACATAAGAGAAGGCGGGTTGGCTAGCAGCGAATTTCCTTAGTACAAGAGAGTGAGAGCTAGAGTTTCAAAGGGAATAGGAAGTGATGGTGGCAGGGAGGGGAGATGAGGAGTGAAGCAAGGTATAAGGGGAGGGAGCAAGACAAAGGAGACACAATGGAAGAGGCATCTGGATTTAAGGAAGGGAAGGGAAGGAAATGGAGGAGTAAGGGAGTAGTAGTGGGTGTGAAACATAGAAACATAGAATTCGATAAAAGATAGACCACGTAGCCCACCTAGTCTGCCCATCTCCCTACCTACTGTAAAACCACAGACCCTACTTGATCTCTGGCTTTACCCTCCCATTCCTAACCACTCAGGTTCCATTATACCTATCCCAAGCATTCTTGAATCCCTTTACAGTTCTTGCCTCCACCACCTCCACTGGGAGGCTGTTCCAGGCGTCCACTATGCTTTCTGTGAAGAAGTGCTTCCTCATGTTTTAGGGAAGACAATCCAGGGCAAATATATGGGTGTAATACTTTTGGAATAAATGCACAGAATAATAAGGCTACAAATGGGAACAGTTCAGAAAAAAATAATAAAGGTATGTAGGTTACAGCTGTGCAGTTATTAACAGCTCAAGATGAATAATACACAAGGTGAAAGCATAGGCATGATAATCAATAGACTGATGGTAAAGTTCTCCTCAGGAACACAGACTATGTTGACCTAGGGTATCTGAGGTAATGTTTGTTGCAGTAAACCTTTTTATAATGAAATACCACAATAACTTAGCAAAGCTTAGGCTGAGACTTACAAATGATTCAACATTTTCCTAGGAAATTAAGTGACAATATGCTATAGCTTTTTTCATTTTTTTCTCCAGTTTGAATTGCTTTTCCAAGTCAAGCCTCCTCGGGAAGCTATAAGCAGTGATGCAAGTGGTAGACAAGAAGTGCAGGAACTCAGGCACTGGCAAATATCATATGCAGAATAAAGATCCTCAATCTGAAGGACAACTGTGTCAAGACACATGTATCTGTTTAGACACTAACAGACTGAGGTAGAGATATTGAAGTATTTCTAGGAAAATAGCATTGTTGTATAAGTCAAATGTTGTTATGGAAACCCTGATTTCAGGTCACAGGCCCAGAAACTGTCATTATGTTGCTGGCTTAAGAATTTCAGTTCTAGTGTCAGTGGGAGGAAGTACAGGAACGCCGTTCCTACTGCAAAAAAAGGTACAGAAACTGAGTTCCTTTGTGTTCCTCTTCACTTTCCGCACTGGCTTTAAGGATTTCTAATCTTACATTGACATGGGCAGAGTAGTTATAAACATTAGCCCAACCCGAGAAGGATGGCAATCAAGGTCATGGCTCCTTAGTGATTTCCTCCACAGTTTTTTTATTTTCCTCCATGCCAACAATGGAGGGAGCTGTGTGGAACTATCAAAATCCACTTCTAATGGAATTCCATGAGATCTCAGAAATGTTGTCTAATTCTCAGAATTGTATCAAAATTGGAATTCTGAAAGTCATTTGTACCTTTTTATTTAAACCACAGATTAGTAATGTATGATTTACATATAGTAAACCACTGATTAGTGTTCCATGGTTTATGTAAACCATGGATTAGGTTTCCATGAACTGCAGAAAATAAATATTCACTTTATGTAAATCATGAAAAATCAATACACAGTTTAAATTGAAAGATTTTCAGAATTCAATGAAATTTATCAACAAATTCTGAAAAGTATTTTGGAAGCAAAATTGCCATTCTTCCTGAATTCCACCAGAGAATTCCACATTTATCACGGCTCTAGACAAAGGTCATAATTAAGTTTTCCACTGAGAGTTTGAGCCAGATGCTTGTCTTACAATTTAATTCCCCTTCTCAACAATAATGTGCCCTTCTTCAGGCTACATCTCTTTTCTCCTAATGGGAAGTAATGCTTATCTGTTCATTAGCTTGCTTTTTTGGTCAATTTTTTCCTAAAAATACATGTGGGGCCCTGGTCCCTGCAACACCTCTAGGGGTGGAAGCCTCCTCAATAGTGCTAGTTTGTCTTTAAAACACTCCAAAATGGCAGTGGTCCCTGTAGCAGAGATAGAGAGAGCCAAAGTTACAATCCTGTTACATAAGCATTGTACATACTACCTATCTACTACCTCAGTACTCTTGTTCGGTTCATTTTATTTATACCATCATTCCAATCGTATTAATCCCTGCCAATCCTTCTATGTGTTCCTTAAGTGGTCCTACATAAATAACCTAATGGCCCACTGAATTGAAAGGCTATGCCCTTGGTTTTATGGGGCAGTGGGGATGCTTGCCATACCTCCATTGAGTGGAACTTATACTGCTTATTCCCAAACATCTTCAGTTTGTTACTACCATCATACACCTCTCATCTTCTAGCAGCACCTCTTTTTTCTTATGCCTTCTTTTCTAAGGTACCTATAGTCAAAGGGGACTTGATAAAGGGTCCCCTTTTATTATGTTGTTATAGCTTGCATTCCCTTTTTTTTAACTCACATGTAGCCTTTCTTTTTATGTTGTTTTGCACACACAGCGCCAGACAACATATTGGGGTGGCTTGAAGTGGAAGAGCAGGTTTTGGAGGCATGGTTGTGCTGTGGCCAGTGGCACCACTGCTTTTTAGGGCTGGGCGCCATGGCACAAATTAGATTGCATGCTGTCTATGACAGCAGTTGCAAAACGTGCCACCAACTTAAAACATTTTAGCCGCTGCAATGAGGGAGCAACCCTTCTTTGCAGGGTGTATCTTGCCTGGTGTAACATTTCAAGAAACATGGCGGGTGGTGGCTTGCCACCCACCACTCACAGTCCCTCGGAAGCCAACGTGGGGAGGTGCCCAATCCCCCTGTCAGCATATGCAACCCCTGCACTGATGTGGTCTGTCAGGGGTGCCCAATCCCATTCAGCATCATGCCTCTAAACACAGTTATGCTTACCGACGGGGGTGCCCAATCCCCTGTCTGCATCTTAACCCCTCCTACGCATTTCCTGCCACTGTCCCACCCTGATTGTGTACCACACTGGGAGCCCACTCCAGTGTGGCTAAGATTCCTCCCCAAAGAAATGTGCCACACTGGGAGCCCACCCCAGTGTGGCCAAACCTGTAAAAAATAAGAAAATGGTCCATGGTGAATTTTTAAATTTTTGTTACCTGAAACAAAGAAATGGTCCCTCGCCATCCTGTCCCTCCCCAGCCCACAGCCACTGCCTCTCTGCACACGCCACACTTCCCTCCTCACCCATACTTGCCTCCGAGCCTGGCACGATGATCTTGGTGAACTGGGAACACCTCTGCACTCTTTAAAGCCGACCGCGAACTGAAGAAATGCCGGTAAGCTATATAATGGCATAAATGTTTTTTTCCAACTTTGGTGCATATCTCTGCAATTTTTGTGAATTTTGGCACCAGATTTTCAACATGGGGTTCTTGGGACCCAACCTCATAAATTCAGTCACTGTCATTTCATTATTCAGTTCTAAAAGGTGATTTTGTGGTAACTGCGTGGAATTGCCTTTCGGGACTGAGTAATGAAATGACAGTATGACTGTTCATGAGGTGGGCTCCCAAAAAGCCTATGTTGCAAATTTGGTGAAAAAATTCCAAAACATTACCTTGTTACGAGCACACATTGCGCAGTTTCCATGCACACTTATAACTTTAAGAATATTTAATATTTTTACTCCAGATTTTCAACATTGCCATTTTTTCACACTTCCTTATGAATAGTACAGCTATCATTTTCCATACCCTGCCCAAAATGTGTTGTAGCACATCCAGCGCACAGTTGCGCAATCGCTGTAGGAAAACAATGTTCTGGGCAGAGTAAGAAAATCACAGTAACACTGTTCATAAGCAGAGGTCCCAAAATGCCTATGCTAAACAGTTAGTGAAAAAATTCCTCAAAATGACTACGTTACAAGCGTGTGTTACGCAGTGTCCACGTACAGTCGTAAGTTCGAGAATTTTTAATATTTTCACTCTAGATGTCCAACATTGCCATTTTTGCACACCTTCTTATGAACAGTACAGCTGTAATTTTTTACATCCTGCCTGAAATGTGGTTTCACACATCTGGCGCACAATGGCAGAGTCGCTGTGGGAAATCAACATTTGGGACAGATTAAGAAAATCATACTGCCACTGTTCATGAGCAGAGGTCCCAAAATGCCTATGTTAAAATTTTGGTGAAAGAATTCCAAGAAAAGACTGTTACGAGCATGTGTTGTACAGTTTTCATGCACGCTTGTAACTTCGAGAATTTTTAATATTTTCACTCCAGATTTCCAACATTGCCATCTCTTCACAGCTCCTTATGAATGGTGCAGCTGACATTTTAATGTGGTTCAGAATGGTGCGGTCACTGTAGGAAATCAATGTTCGGGACACATTAACGCAATCACAGTGACTCTGTTCATGAGCAGAGGTTCCACATGCTTTCATGAGGTGGGGTCACAAAAAGGCAATGTTGAAAATTTGGAGGGCAAATACCAATAAATGCCCAGGGTGTTAGGGTTTCTAACCACGTCCCACCCTGTACAGACTAACAGGCGTCAGGATGTGCCTTTGGATTGTCGGCTGTAATGCTCATGCCATTGCATCCCAACCCCCACCCTGCAGCCACTGACAGTCATACAGGTGTGCCTTGGACTCTTCGGCCCCAATGTTCACCCTATTCTCCTATGCTGCACCCATCGCAACATACTTCCTTATGAAATGGGGTGAGCGTAAGGCCCGATGACCCCAAGGCACAACAAGACACTTATCAGAGTCTGCAGGGTAGGGTTACATGAAATGGCACGAGCGTTATGGCCAACGACCCAAAGGCACACCCCAATGCCTGTCACTCTCTGCAGGGTGTGCTGGGGTAGATGTCGGTTTTATACTTCACTGCCATTCTTATCATGTGTCTCTCTAACACCTGCACTACCAATGCCAATGCCAGCAAGACAACATTTGGCATTGACAAATGCATTTTTTCATTATGTTTTCTTACCTCCTGCTTTTTCAGGCAATACTTATGTTTATGTATTACATCGCAGATTACTATTGGAAGTAGATCCTACTGACATATTGCTTAATGCAGACTAATGGGCATATTCTCCTATTACTATTATTTTGTTGTTGTTGCTAATTTTTTCTCCTCCTGGCCCCTGGTCTGCCTTACCTCTATTCATGTCCTGGCATTCCCTCAGGTCTTCCGGCCACCATCCCCAGGGAGCCCCCAGCTCCCACTTGGGTCCCGCAGCTACAACTCCCACGGCTTCTCCCAAGCAGCAGGGTGGCAGAGAGTCCCCCATGCCCTCCACCAGGATCAGATACAGTGTCTGCAGTGTACCCTCAGAACTGTGCATTCCCCCAATGGAGACGGCCATCATACCACTGCAGCTGGTGCCATTTTCCCATTTTCTAGTTTCCTCATGCTGTGTCTGGTGTGCAATGATGCCAAGGGACAGGTGCGTGCATGCTACCACACACACACCTTCCCGGCATCGGCTCCAGCATATCCCCCCAACTGCCTATGCCTCTGCATTGCCCCCAGCCATCACTAGAGGCCACCAGTGCACCAGTGGCAGCACACACCCCCCCCCCCGGGGAAGGAGAGCAGTCCAACTGATGCTCAATCCTTCATCCTCCCCACTGACCCCCAACAACCCAGGCTCATTTCCTAACCCGGGTAGCCGGTGCAGCGTGAGGTATGACATCCAGCGTCTAACCCTCAGTGCCACTGGGCCATTCTCTTATTACTATTTTATCAAGAAAAGGATTGTTTTTTTATGAGTCAACTGAATTGCAGTTTTACAGCTACAGTAGTTATCTTTCAGGTCCCAGTTTGGGAGAAGTTAACATGCACAAAATAGAGTTCTATACAGATATATAGTATTCATTAAAATGCATTGTTCTGTTTGTCTAGACTATAACAATTAATTCTAAAAACATGTTTCCATTATTTAATATTTTTTTATATTTTCTTTGTATATCCTTTCAACAGAATAAGAATGTGCATTAAAAGGATTTCAGTCCAACAACCAGGTAGTTCAAGAGAGGAAACGTGGAACACCCAAACAACTACAAATACAAGTTCTAGCAGCCAAACACAATGGTGAAAAAAAACACTACACACCACTGTATCTGGCTGCTATTGTTTTAACAGTATTAATGTAATAAAATAATATTTATTAGTTTGCACCAAAGCTATTGAGGGCTTCTTTGTGGTGTGAGAGTTTAGGCTGGTAGACTGGAAGTTGCATTATTCTGATTCCCATATCAAGTAGGGTTCCAAGTTTAAGTGACTGGAGCTAAGAACATTAGCAAGCAATAATACCCAACAGGCAGGGCAGTATTGGGGTACACCAGACTGTCAAGGGGGCATAATCAAGCCAGATGCCACAGGTGGATGGCCTTATAGCCCCTGGAAGATCTGGTATGGCCAAATATTGCCCACCCTGGAGGGTATTATTGCACTTGGAAAATGATAATAATGAGTCAGACACAAGTGTTTAAATTTGTAAACAGCAACAATAATTTATTTAACTTTGTCCTGTTTTTTTTCTGGGATTTAACAAAAATAGTACCTTTTAGGAAAGGGGGGGCAAATAAACTAAACACACACACCTCACAGTTGTACTTTGTTATGAAAAGGTGTGCAAAACAATAAAGGAGACCACCGTTTACTGGAGCTAATGACATTTATTGGGCCATTGAATATGCAGCTGACCAGATTAAAATTGGTGGTTTTGGAGATACAGTCTGAGTTGCAAGCTGCTGTCTCTTAAGTTGCATTGTGCTGCTGGTTCCTATAGGAAGCATACTGTTTGTTGAAGGCTGTTGGTTTGCTTGACGGTTCCCACCACCCAGTATTGGGCTCTCCTGTCATCGGTTTTGTAGACTGACTGATCAGTAGTGCTGTAAGTTTGATTCAGATCTGTGTCCTGCGACAGCTGTGATCTCACTAGTGTAGAGATCTGCTTTACTTAGTATCTGCACTGCTGTGGATCTAATGCTGTGGCTTGTGTAGTGCATGCTTAGCTGTGCCTCTGAGCTCAGCTTGGATATCATATTTCCCAAGAAGTTTTTAACCATGGGTTTGGGGGTATACCAATACCGCAGCATGTCTAAATAAGCTTGAGGCTGTCTTCTGGGGTGCAGATAGAATGCAAGAGCATCAGATGAGATCTTCTTAAGGTATTTTATAAAAGGTCCTACCAGGCACAGTGTGTTTCCTGGATCTTCGTATATGAATCCTTTCATATTTCTTTATTTAGTTTGAGAGGATTATTGTGGTTTTTGCTGTCTGCATTGTGTGACAGTATAATGCATTTGTTGACATTTTTGTCAGTTTTTAATAGAAAAGATTTGGGTTGCAGATCCAGGAACCCTTCAAGTCCATGTATGGCCCTGTATAATTGCAATACAAACCAGACCTATCTAACAAGCCCAGGCATGGCATCCAGGACAGAATGGGTGACTTTCTGAGTTTTTCAAGGTTGGTCTCAGAAATTGCAGGGTGGTAGGCTGCCACATATTTCTGCTGTTTCCTCAGTTTTTTCAATATGGAAGTCAGGACATTGTTTGATGATCAGAAAGCAGGATCTGTTGTCAAGCTTGTGTTGCATCCTATTTCTGGCATGTTAAGGTATCTATTTATTCTGGCTCAGAGAGCACAGTATCCAAAGACTGAGCACTGCTCCCTGGTTGTGGTTTAGGCTTTGGCATAGCAATTTGTGAGGTGGCTGTTAATTTGTTCAACCGTATCTGTGTGCCAGTTTATTGTACCTGTAATGTTTTGTGTAGTGGCCCATTAGTTAAACGTGTGGCTGTCTACTAGCGATTCAGTGAATTTAAATTCTGCTGGTGAAGGGCATTTCACATTGTCACACCACTACGCAAAGTGGCCAATGCTAAAGGCTCACTTCACCTGGTGATTATTACTTCGTGTTGTCATTCCGCCTTAAGGCGAAATAATGCGAAGTAACAACAATATTGGCAGCCCTTCACACACACAGTCACCAGAATTAATGTGCATCCCCTAAATGCTCATGTCTTATGTCCAGAAAACTCCCCAGTGCTGATGAAGTGTAATGAGGGCACAAGAAATGCAAAGCCTCCCAAAATTAATGGCGCACTCAGACATTATGCATGCAGTAGTCACACACAGTTACCAGAATTAATGTTCATCCCCAAAATGCTACTGCCTTGTGTCCTGAAAATTCCCCATTGCTGACAAAGTGAAATGAAAGCGTAACAAGAAATGCAAAGTCTCCCAGTATTAGTGACGCACTCAGTCATGTGCACAGTGATCACACACAGTCACCAGAATTAATTTGTGTCCCCAAAATGCTACTGTCTTGTGTCCAGAAAATTCCCCAGTGCTGACGAAGTGAAATGAGAGAGAGGGTAACAAAAAATGCAGTCTCCCAGAATTAATAGTGCACTCCATCATGAGTGCAGTAGTCACACATAGTCACCAGAATTAATGTGCATCCCCAAAATGCTACTGTTTTTTGTCCAGAAAATTCCCCAGTGTTGATGAAGTGATGTGAGAGCTTAAAAAGAAATGCAGAGTCTCCCAAAATTAATGGTGCACTCTGTCATGTGTGCAGTGGTCACACACAGTCACCAGAATTAAAGTGCATCCCCAAAATGCTACTGTCTTGTGTCCAGAACATTCCCCAGTACTGACAAAGTGAAATGAGAGCGTAACAAGAAATGCAAAGTCTCCCAGAATTAATGGCACACTCTGTCATGTGTGCAATAGTCACACACAGTCACCAGAATTAATTTGCATTCCCAAAATGCTACTGTCTTGTGTCCAGAAAATTCCCCAGTGCAGATGAAGTGAAATGAGTGGGTAACAAAAAATGCAGTCTCCCAAAATTAATGGTTCACTCCATAATGCACACAATTGTCATACTCAGTCACCAGAATTAATGTACATCCCCAAAATGCTAGTCTTGTGTCCAGAAAATTCCCCAGTGCTGACAAAGTGAAATGAGAGCATAACAAGAAATGCAAAGTCTCCCAGAATTAATGGTGTACTACAAATGCACAGACAGATTAAGATTGTGCTGTGCACTCAAAAAATGCAGACGCAAAGGCACAACAACACTTAACCAGTGCTCACAAGTCACAAATCCAAATCTGGAAAAGAATATCTTTTTGCTGGTTAGGAGGCATAGTGCATGGCAGTAACAGTCCACTACCAGTAAAGACACCACGAAGCAGTATAAAAAATTCATGCAGATGCGGTGGATAGCAGGTTTACATTGCTGCAATAACTCTGTGGCACAGTAAAAGGTGTCTGATTTAATGACACGCATTGCTTACACACACACATGACAAGTAATGCAAAGCAAATCGAAAACCTTTAGTAATATAACCAAATGTTTTAAACAAACTGAAATTATACACTGCTGCACCACAACAATTAACAAATAAATGTCAAGAATTACTGAAAATATTACTGTGTGTACATTAACACAGTTATACAAGAAAAATATAGCCCAAACAGAAAGACTGCCCTTTTCTCCCAATTAATCTACCTACACCACAGATATGCCCCCCAAAGCACACTTCACAGTACACAGACTGACTGTTCCAAATTAACATTCAAAATCCACACACAAACAATGAACACTTGACGATATGAGCACAGGAGGGTTTCCTACAATTGATGTACTAAATTTTGAGCAAAATAAAAATAGCTCAGAAAGGCTTCTTTAACAGCTTTTAGAGGATTTCAGTCGTAGAGCTCTGAGAGGAAACTGTCTCCATCTTCCACTACACACACACTACACAGAACTGAGGCTGTGCAGAACAATCTAAAGCCCATGTGACCTGCAATCCCATGAAGCACTACAAAATTTGCCTTTGTGGCTCAAAAACAAGGCAAAGTACATTGATTTCAATGTACTTTGCCTTAAAACTGGTGGAGAAGTGGTTTGCGGAAGGCAGAATAATGCAAAGTCATTGTTTTCAATGGACTTAGCGTTCCTAGTATAACATAAAGTACTCCACACTTCATTGTGATACTTTACTTGGATTATGAACAAATTTTGACCACTTCACTACTGTGTAATTTTTTTTTGCTTGTTCACTACTTCCCTCTCACTTTCAATTGTGTTCAAATTGGTTGTACTCACAGAGATGAGCCGTGAGGTGTTTTTCATTTTTCTATTTCTTTTTGTAGGTTGTACTTCACCAGAATGAATGTCTTCTTCAGGAAACAGTCTTTCTACTGTCTCTTCTGGTGTCAAGGTGAAGTTGACAGGGAAGTAGTCAGACATTTTATTTCTATTTTTGTGGTTTTCACATTAAAGAATGCTTAACGGTTAGTGACTTTGAAGAGGTGAAAGTTTGAGGGAGCACAAGGATAAGTCAGATGATGAAGCAGGTTGGCATGGATCTTGTTTTTTCCAGGTCTCTGTTGGCATATACATGAACCACTTGCCAGAAGTGTCAACCAGTCAGAGACAGGGAAAATTTCTACCCATTTTCTAATACTCAATCAGCACCGATAGTATGTTACATCTAAGTTCCAGTTTAGGACTAGTTGGCATGTGCAGTCCAAGTCTTTACAGGGGTTACTTCATTCCATTTTATTAGCATAATCCAAATAGGGTAATTAACCTTTTATCTAATCAGCAGTGCATGACAGTAGTGAAAATTCTGACCAACACTTTTTTTTATTCTAGTTTAGATTGTCTCCGTATCACCTGACTTTTAAAATGTCCCTCTTTCCCAATTTTGAATCTATTTTCGTACTTTTTGTCACATTCTAAATAATAAAAGGAGTGCTTCTTTTAATAAGGCTCATACCTGGTTTTCAGTATTCTCAGCCGTTTTTGTACACTAAACAACCCACAAGATCAGGGAGCATTCCCTGCTGCATGCTAGTTCATTTTAGTGACAACGGAAGTGATGTTGAACAACGGCAGTTCAAAAAAAACTGATGATAGTCATGAAAACCTAGTCCAAGCCATATTAAAAGGAGCACCCCTTTTATTCTTTGAACTGTAACAAAAAGTGGTAAAGCAGACTCAAACTATGGAAAAAAGGGTATCAAACAATTTAAGAGATAACAGGCACTGTGGAATAGAAACGTATAGGTCAAAATTGTCACTGCTATCATGCACTGCAGCTTTAATGTTTCCTCCCCAAAAAAACATATGCACTACAGTGGGATCACCATGACTACAGTAAATCCAAGTTTCACACATTTTCCTGAAGCACCTGATAATAATAGCATTATTTAAAGGCTGTCACAGCAGGGGCTCCTTGATACGGACAAAGTAGGAGATGGGGACTCCCTTCAATAAAATTGCTTATTCAGGTATTGGTATGTCACTTCTTACCGCTTAATGAGAAAGACAGTCTCTCTGCTGAAAAAAAGAAATAATTAAAAGATAGAACTGGGATTAATGAATACAAGCAAATAAAAAGTATGTCTCTTTATATAAATGACACTGTAATAAAAAGGAATGTGGTCAAACACAATGCTTTGTATGACAGTCATAGGCGTGAAGAAAAGAAAGGAAACAGCTAGGGTGGCGTGCACACCATCACCCACAAAGGTGCTGCAGCCAGGCATACAGACTGTGAAGGAGGAAAAAAGCTGTGCACATACCAGACATTTACTTGAATCAAAATATATTAGTGACACAAAAACATGAAAGAGCCGGACTAACACTTCAGCATAACAGCATTGACTATGTGATAACATAAATACTTACACCAGGATGGGGCAATGTACCAAGTAAACAAGTCATAGAGGTCCAGTGGGGCTTCATATTGACCCAAACATTTTATTGAGGGGTCTATAACTAGCAAGCAGACTTGCTACAAGGAAAAACTATTCATTTGATATTTTGGATTTTTCTTCCTTATTCATTAACAGGACACTATATATGATGGTTAAACAGATGGGATCTTGGGAAGGTCCAGTAATGTTATGTAACTAAGGTATACCTCCAAGTTTTCCATAAAAACTTAATATGACATTTCCATATTAAATATGGTTATATAGTCATAAAAACTGAATAAAAAATAAGGGAATTCTATCTGTTTAAAAATTCTTTCTAGGAAACTACTATTCATAACTAATCAATTGATAAGCTAATTTCAGGCAATGCTACTGTACCTGCTTTTTTTTTTTTTAAGATTTAAGTTAAATTCTATTATCATGAGCATATGAACATGTATGATACAATTTAGCTTTGCTGTTTAGATAGCTCTAAAAGGTGTAGATTGTTTCAGCAGTTTAAAGTTTTATGTTATTTGACATTATTTAACAACAGGAGATCATAAAGAAGCAATTAATTGCAGAAAGTATTTCAGATTCTTTATTGAGAGAGACCAAAAAATGGCCCCGATATTCAGAATTGCGCATGGCAAAGGTGCACGTGGTGGCACAGCGCGACTGAGATGTGCCAGTGCAACTAAGGGATATATTCAAGGGCACATCTCCTCTGAATATAGCAGGTAATGCATATGGTGCAAATAGGATGCACAGGTGCCTCACCCCCCCCCCGACAGGGCTGAATACCAGGAATGGGAACTGTGCCAGTGCAACAGAGTTACTCCGTGTGCAAATTCCTGATATTCAGCCGGTTGTATGCAAATGGTGCCATAATGTATGCAAAGAACAAATGGGGCCATTTGCATGTTATTATGGCCCCATTTGCATGAGATGTGCAGGGCTGGCCAGCAGAATGTGCATGGCGCCCTGCACAGCAAGTGGTGCTGCCAGAGGGGGCTAGTGGTACCCCCTCCCTTCCTGTAGCCACGATCGTATGTAATATGAAGTCTGATATACCCCTGGTAGTCTAGTGGTACCCCCTCCCTCCACATAGTGTGATCACCTAACATATGGGTAAAGCACATCCCTTGCAGTCCAGTGGTACCCTTCTCCCTCCCCGTAGCATGATCAACTAACATAAGGATAAATTATATCCCTGGCAGTACAGTGGTACCCCCATCCCTCCCCATAGCATGATCACCTAACATATGGGTAAATCATATCCCTGGCAGTACAGTGGTACCCCCCTCCCTCCCCAAAGCGCAATCGCCTATAATATGGGTATATCATATCCCTGGCAGTCTAGTGGTAACCCCTTCCCTCCCTCCCTGTAGCTGTGATCACAAGTAATATTACTTCCAATAAATCCCTGGTAGTCTAGTGGCACCCCTCACCCCACCCATAACCCTGATTACAGGTAGCACCTCGTGCCATAATCCCTGGTGGTCCAGTGGCCTCCACCCCAACCCACACAAGACTCCCTGCCCACCCAGCACCCCCCATCATCAGCGGGCAGTACAAAACCCACCCCATGCCGCCCAGCCCTGCTGAATGACAGCTTACAGTAGCAGCCGTAAGCCTATTGGTCCACACTGTAGACCAATGGGCTTGCAGTGCATACTGTAATAGTTATCACTAAACCATGAATGACTTCATTCACGTTTTAGTGAATGACTATTACAGTATGCACTGCAAGCCCATTGGTCCACAGTGTGGACCAATAGGTTTACAGCTCTTACTGTAAGCTGTCATTTGGTGGGCAACCAGGTGGTATGCAGGTGGGTTTGTGCTGCCCGCTGATGATGGGGGGGGGAAGCTGGGTGAGCAGTGGGTCCTGTGTGGGTGGAGGGGTACCACTGGACCACTAGGGTTTACGTCCCTTAGGGTACACCTCCGATCGGGTTCTGGGTGGAGTGGGGGGTCCCACGAGACTACCAGGGATATATATTACTCACATTTTTGGTGATCATGGCTACGGGATGGGAGGGGGGTACCGCTAGACTACAGGGACATATGTGGGTGCTTATGTAAGGTGTTGGAGGGGTTTGCCACCCACAGCTGGTGGCTGCTGTGTTGTGCATTGCAGTACTGCCTGTGTGTGGCTGGAACTTGAGCCTTTATTTTGGGCTCAACTTTGAGCTCAGGTATGCGGCACACCTCAGGGTTGTGCCAGCATATGTGCTGCACATTCTAGGTTAAATATTGGGATGTGCCACATATGCATGGGCACGCCCCCTGGTGATGTGCCGCATACAATTATCTTTCTGCCCTGGTGCATCGGGACTTGTGCTGTGCAAGTCCTTCTTTTGAATATTGCACCAGGGCGCATTTCTGGGGTTGCGCTAGTGCACCTCAGTTGTGCCTGGTGCAACCCCTTTGAATATCTAGGCCCATAACTTTATATTTTCCTTTAACATATGTTATTATGGTCACAGTAAGTATTAAGGGCATACATCAATTGGCTTTTTGTTTTTTAGATCTTAGTAGTTTTGAAACTTACTTTTTCATTTAGTGTTATTGTTATGTGTCTGTGTCATGAACCTTTATTATTTTTTTGTCTAATTTAAATTTTTGCATACTCTTAATGGCCAGTACCACTATCCTAAAGATGTGGTACCACCACAAAACATACATTTTCACAAGGGGATGGAATACATTTTCTTATTCCTATAAACATAGGAGTTGAGCCTTCGTTTCTTTGGTGGGGGGGGGGCTCATCCCTGTTACACCTCTAGAGGTGGAACCCTGTGTCTTTATGGTACCCCAAAAGGGTGATTCTCCCTGCAACAGGGACAGAGACAGCATTAGCCAAAGTTACAGTCACATTGCACACATATTGTACATGCTACCTAGTTACTACCCCAGAACCCTCCTACAAAGATTTGCTTCCCACGGTCATTCCTTTCAATCCCATAGACCACTACCAGTTCTTCTCAGTGTTCCCTAAACATTCCAACATAAGCAGCCCAATAAGCCATTGAACTTGCATTGATAAATCCCTTTTGATCCACACGTGTGTATCTTGCTGTACAGCACAGCAAAAAATGTACTTTTCTTTTCTGTTGTAACAAGGGGCCCCCATCAAAATTAGATTTTTCATCTCATGCATTTGATTAAGATTTTTAAATAAGTAATCTAACCTACCATATAATTCTTTTGTTTATTACATAGAAACATAGAAATTTTCGGCAGATAAGGACCACTAGGCCCATCCAGTCTGCCCGTAGTCCCTATACATTGTACGTGGCCACTGATCCTATGTGATCAATGGCTTGTTATCACTCCCTCCCCTCTCAGGCTTCCATTGTGCCTGTCCCAAGATTGCTTAAACCCCTCCACTGTGCTTGCCTCCACTACCTCCTGTGGCAGACTATTCCATGTGTCGACTACTCTTTCTGTGTAGAAAAACTTTCTCACATTACCTCTTAATCTACTCCCCTTCAATTTAATATTGTGCCCCCATGTTCTAGTGCATTTTCTACATTTGAAAAGCTCCCCTGCCTGCACCTTATTTATGTCCTTAAGGTAATTGAAAATTTCAATCATGTCCCCCCGCTGTCTCCTCTCCTCCAGTGAGTACATATTGAAGTCCCTTAGTCTCTCCTCATATGTTTTGTGGTGTAAGCCCTGTACCATGCTTGTTGCCCTTCTCTGGATAGTCTCCACCTTATCTATGTCCTTGCACAGGTGTGGTCTCCAGAACTGCATGCAGTACTCCAGGTGAGGTCTTACCAATGTTTTATACAATGGCATCACCACCTCCTGCCTCCTGCTAGTGATACCTCTGCCTATGCACCACAGCATAACACTGGCCTTCCCTGCTACCTTTGTACACTGCTTTGATACCTTAAGATCATCAGAGATGATAACCCCTCGGACCTTTTCCTCCTTGGTGACAGTCAGCTCCTCTACCCCAACCTGTAGCTCTCCCAAGGGTTCCATCTACCCAGGTGCATTATATTGCACTTCTTTACATTAAACCTCAGTTGCCACATCTCTGACCATCTTCCAAGCTTCTCCAGGTCTCTCTTCATTTTCTGCACCCCTTCTGGAGTATCCACCCTGTTGCAGATCTTGGTGTCATCTGCAAACAGGCAGACCTTTCCTTCCAGCCCCTCCGCAATGTTAGTAGTGAAGACATTGAACAGGACTGGTCCTAGTACCCTGATCCCTGAGATACACCCACTGGTCACTCCCTCTTCCCAGATTATACCCCATTTACCACCACCCTCTGTCTCCTGTCTGTTAACCAGTTCCTAACCCAGTTCACCACATTGTCTCCCATGCCCAGACTACTCAGCTTGTTAATCAGCCTTCTATGTGGGACAGTGTCAAACACTTTGCTGAAATCCAGGTAGGCGACGTCTACTGCCCCTCCCTGATTAAGTTCCCTTATCACCCAATCAAAAAAAAACTATTAGATTCATTTGACATGACCTTCCTGCTGTGAATCCATGTTGCCTCAGATCCTGTGCAACACTGGATTCCAAATGTGTCACTATCCTTTCTTTCAGCAGTGTCTCCATGCTCTTTCCCACAACTTAGGTGAGGCTGACTGGCCTGTAGTTCCCCACCTCCTCCCTACTGCCACTTTTGTGCAGTGTGACTACATGTGCCCTCCTCCAGTCCACTGGAAAGACACCCGTGTTAAGTGACTCTGTGAACAGGGCCACCAGAGGTGCTGCTAGTTCCTTTCACAGCTCTTTTAATATCCTCGGGTGGATGCCATCTGGCCCCATGGCCTTATCCACCTTCAGCTTTGTGAGTTCTTCCAGAACTCTCTCCACTGTGAATGGACTGGTGTGCACTCCCCCCACTTGCCTCTGCACCCCAACTGTGGTCCTTGATCTGCCCCTCCTTAGTGAATACTGAGCAGAAGTATTTGTTCAGTATTTCTGCCTTGTCCAGATCCCCCTCCTTACATTCTCCCTCCTCCCCTTTGAGTCTCACAATCCCCCCGCGTTTTTTCTTCTTTCACTAATGTACCTATAAAATGCCTTATCCCCTTTGTTTACAGACTGTGCTAAGCTCTCTCCTGTCTGTGCCTTCACCCTCCTAACAGCCTTCCCTGCTTCCCTTAGACATTCAAGGTACAACTCCCTGTCTTCCTCCCTTTGGCTCCCCTTATATTTCTTGAAACTCAGCTTTTTAGCCCTGACTTTGTCCCTCACCTCTTTGGAGAACCGTAGTGGTTTCCTTCTTCTTTTCCCTTTGGTCACTATCCTAACATATTGGTTTGTTATATCCACTATGGCTCCTTTTGGTTTCTTCCATTGTTTTTCCACCCCCCTCTGCTATCTCTTCCTTCCCCAGGATTGCTTATATACATCTACCCATTTCAGTGAAATCTGCCCTCCTGAAATCTAATACTCTTGCTCTTGTTTGGCTTGATTGAGTCCATGTCTCCATGCTGAACCACACCATGTGGTGGTCACTGGACCCCAGCTGCCTTTCCACCTGTATTTATTTGACACTGTACCCATTGGTCCATACCAGGTCCAGAACTGACATGTCCCTGGTTGGCTCATGCACCAGCTGCCTGAATCCAACCCCCTGCAGGGATTCTAGGATGGCTGTGCTTGTGGCTGAAACAGCCATCTGGGTGGCCCAATCCATGTCCGGCATATTGAAAACCCCAACAGCAGGATTTCACCCTTAGTTGCCATGTCGTGTATGTTCTCCACTAGTTCTCTGTCTACTTCCTCCCTCTGTGCTGGAGGTCTGTAGATCACCCCAGTGCGTATTGCTGTTCCATTCTCTGGTGCCAGGGTGACCCACATTACCTCAGCCTCCCCCTGTCTTCCATGAACTTCTGTAGCCTTTATACCATCTCTGATGCACAGGGCCGCTCCCACACCCTTTTTACCCCCCCGTCCCTCCTGAACAATGTATAGCCTGGCACATTGACTTTCCAGCCATGATTTGCAGAGTACCATGTCTCTGTTATTGCTGCTATGTCAAGGTCTTCATCTGCCAACAAGGCCTCCAGGTCTGGAACCTTATTTCCCAGGCTACGGGCATTTGTTAGCATGACCGTCCATGTTTTACTGTCTGCCCTCCCTCTGCTCTTGTTCTCCCTATCCAGCATCTTCCTCCCACCTTTTCCTATGTGCTCCTGCTACCCCTATATTACTCACTATACATTCTTCACATACTTGCCCCTCCCTGCCTATATTTGCTGTTCCCATAATTGACTTATGTTCCTGCATGTTCTCATGGGGGTATTCCTAATCCTCCTGGCTCTCCCCCCTTGGCCAGTTTAAATGCTCACAGCTGAAGCATCTGAACTTCTCACAAAGGACCAAGGTCCCCTTCTTGGACAGATGCAAGCTGTTGTCCTTATATAAGCTTGCATCTGCCCAGGGCAGGCCCCAGTCCTCTATGAAGCCAAAACCCTCCCTTCCACACCAATCCTTCAACCAGGAGTTGAAGGTATGGATGTGGAGTGCCCTAGCTTCCCCTGTAGCACCTCTTAGAATGAGACGGAGCATGCTATCTGTTTCTGGTTTCCCCCGAGCTTCCTGAAATCATCCTGGTCTCAGGCTAACTCCATCCTTCTCCTGGCCAGGTCATTGGTTCCCAGGTGTACAATGACATCCAGCTGCTCTCTCCTACCTATTGCCATAGCAATTCTATGGATCCGCTTCCATCCCTCCATGCAGCGCTTCCTGGGAGGCACTTGACCTCTCTCTCTCCCCTGCTAGGTGACCCTAACTCCACTCCCCAGACAATAAAGTCCCCCACTAGGAGAAGCTTCCCCCCATCCTCTGGGTTTCCCCACTTCCCTTCCCTAGGGCGCCATCCTGGAGGACCCTCCCATCCTCACTGGATGTGGCCTCGGGTTCCTGAGTGGGGCTTTCCTGTTCCTCCAAAACAGTGTAGGAGTTAGTATGTAAGACCAGTCGGGGGATATGCTTTTGACCCCCCTCCCTCACCCTCCCTGAGCCCACATTATAATGCTTCCCTTTGCAAAAGACAAATTTAAACAGTAGGGTTGTGCTTATCACGAATATTATTTCCCGAATACCATGAATAATGGACTATTCGTTATTCAGATCCCGAATAACGAATAGTTCACTATACGTTCCCTATTTAGGAAATGCCTTTAAACATGAAAAAAGCAGCCCCATTCTTATCCATAGCTTAGTTTCAATAAGGTACATAAGCTCCTATCCCCCCACCCTCAGTTAGCACCCAATTCCAACCCTCCTGAGTCCCCTCCCCCCACACACACACACACATTTGTGACATGCCATTGCTACCAGTAATAAAAAATACAAGGATAGGTGACTGGTACTGCCGCCCACCCCGGCTGGCGCCGGGGTTTTAATAACTCTCATCACCCTCCATAGTCAGCAGCACCCCGCACCTGCACCACACCTGAATTAAAATGGAAGGAGAAAGCAGCCGGCACAGCCGCCCTCCTCCACTGGTTTCACTATGCGAGTACGCACATGCGCGAGTCTCTTCATTCAGAAAAAGGCAGCCGACCATGGAGGAGGGTGGGCTGTGCTAGCTGCTTTCTCCTTCCATTTTAGTTCAGGTGTGGGTACAGGTGTGGGGTGTGGGGTGCTGCTGATTATGGGGGGGATGATGAGAGTTATTAAAACCTTGGCGACCGGCCGTGGGGTGGGTAGGTAGTACCAGTCCCCTATCCTTGTACTTTTTCTTATCACTGGCAGTAATGGCATTTCACAAATGTGTGTGTGTGTGTGTGGGGGAGGGGACTCAGGAGGGTCAGAATTGGGTGCTAACTGAAGGTGGGGGGATAGGGGCTTATGTACCTTATTGAAACTAGGCTAGGGAGGAGGATGGTGGACTGCTTTCTTTAAAAAGCCGAATAACGAAAATATGGCCGAATACTGAATACCTGGGCACCAAATACTGAATATTCGGCTGAATATTCGAAAAAAGGTATTCACACAGCCCTAGTAAACAGGTAAGGGACAGATTCTTTCAATTAAAGTTGCCTCCAGGGCAGCCCTGCCTTGGAAGCTACACTTTACAGTTACATTTATTGTTTCTCACATTTTAGTTCCTTTTCCTATATATTTAATATTTTAACTCCACACTGCCATGGATCACCACTCTAGTGAAATTCTGACCAAAGACAACTGAGAGGATCTTGTCTGGATTCAGACTCATGGTTTCTTGTTTATTAGGCTGTAGACCTTTCTACTACACCATCAAAGTGGCACAACAGTGAAGCTCAGCTTTTTAGCTGTAGAGGTTAGAGTCTTGTCTGAGAGACAGTCCTATCCATAATGTCTGCCTCCAAGGAACGAGGGAATGTTTATTAAAATAATCTGTCTCTTGCTAAACACAGCAATTATAAAATTGCTTGGGGACATTAAAGATACTTATTAAGAGACAAAATTAAATTAGTATTTAGAGTTGTGCGGAAGGAGACAATTCAGATTCGTGGAATTTTTGTTGAAATTTTGTGGCTTTTTTAAAATGTATTAGTTTAGTCATGACTAAGCTGTCTATTGAGCTAGAGCTCTGAAATTTGGTATACTTAATATCTAGGAAGTGTCTGAAGATGTGCAGAATTTCATGAAATTTGGATGGATTTTCTCAAAATGATAGGTGCTCAAAGTCTGTTCTGATTTTTTGTGGGAAATTCATGAATATTCTTATTTGCATATAGATGAGCTGTCTATTGGGCCCGAGGTCTTAAATTTGACAGTTTCTTGATGATAGGTGTTCTAACAATGTGTCAGATTTCATGGCATTAGGATGGATTGTCTCAAAACTATAGGTGCTCAAAGTCTGTCATTTTATTTTATTTTTTGTGGGAAATGTCATGGAAATTTGTATCTGCATATACCTTAGCCATCTATTGGACTCAGCCACCTATTGGACCAGAGGTCTTAAATTTGGAATGATTACTTGATTACAGGTGTTCTAAAAATGTGACAAATTTCATGACATTAAGATGCAGCATCTCAAATTATATGTGCTTAAAACCTGTCAGTTTATTTTTTGTGGAAAATTTCATGAAACATTTTATCTGCAAATAACTCAGGCACCTTTGGAGCTACACGTGTTTAAATTAGCACAAATAACCTTTATGTTATGATTATAGAATCTTCTAAATACGGAGATAATTGTGTTAGAGATTTTTAAGTTACAGTGGCTCAAATGTTTACTATGTAAATATTTGTAACATTTTGTGAAAACTCTTAAAAATGTGGATGTGTGTAACTTCTTTACCCTTGCAGGCATAGACTTAACGTTTGACATGCATATCCAATGTCAGTGTATCCTGGTGTCCAACACAACTGGATAAATTGGTTTAACATTTTTAAATTTACAGTGGAAAAAACAAACAAAACATATTGGTAACATTTTCTCAAATAGTTATAATAGCATATGGAAGATGCATTCAGAATTCTTCTTGTGGAATTCAACATTCACAAGGCATCTATCTCTATGTCATTTGATAAGCTAGGCTGAGCTTTTTTGAAATTCCGCTGTTTCTCTCTGGGTGACAATTTTGTACCTTCCTCCTCTCTTAGCATAGCCAGATTTATTCAGTAGAACTGCTAATCCCACTGATACCCTCTTTGTTCTTTACAATGACAAAATCTCTTAAAATGAGGGTCACCTAATCCTTTTCCTATCAACCAATCTTGTTGAAATAGCCAGAATTCATCCTTCTTTGTGAACCACACATTGTGTTCCCCCACTACATCTTTTTTGAGTACCTCTGTGTCCCAGACTTGCACATATGTCAGGCTCCCTGGATCGCCAATTTACTGAGTATGATCCTTATATATATATTGCATTCAGGGTAGAACTGTTGATTCTCTGTGCTTCCTTGCTCCAACTGGTGGGGGAGGTCTACCATTTGTGTGTTACCCAGCTCAGCTGCCCATTTCTTGGTGAAATCTAGCATCTAGTTCCTGCAACTGGTGAACCTCTGTACTACATGCCTCTCATACCCCTATCCTTTAATTTGAATCCTCCAGATAAGGCTGAGAGAAATTAATAAATTCCAGTTTTATGAATTTTCATGAAAAAAGAAGAAATGGTAATGATAAGAGGTAGAAAACAACTAGGTGTAAGAATAAATAGTAGCATAATCTTAGAGGATGAGGATACCCTGGAATTATCCACTTTCTCAGATAAGGAGGCACCTTAATCAGTATTGATAGTTCAGCTTCAATTATAAATAGTTCTGTTGAAACTAACTGACCGGGCCTTAGAGAGAAGCCAAGGAATAAAATTACTCTTCTTAGTTGGAACATAGTGGGACTGAAGAATAAAATGTTAGATAAGGACTGTATACGATGGTTAAGACAATTTTCCATCAATTTGCTACTAGGGACATGGATGCAAAATTTTGATGAACAAATAATAGAAGGGTATAATAGCTGGTCTTGCCCTGCCTATAGGGGAAAAAATTTGGATGGTTAAAAGGAGGATTGCTCATTTTGATGGATACTAGTATAAAATATAAGACAATTGAGGTTGGTTCTTATAATATATTTTTTTTATACATAGTGATTGCTGATGACAATAATGTCTGGATACTGTTTAATATTTATATTCCCCCTGGTCTTAAATTGTTTGATTTTCAGAAAGCAATTGAAATGTTAGAGGATAGTCTAGAGTCTACAAAACCTAGATTCCCAGGGAGCAAACTACTATTAGCAGGGGATTTTAATGCCCATATTGGAAATCGATTCGAGGAAACAAAAATGGATTCGGGGCTGGATGATGTTTTTAATATCCCTATAAGGGACTCAAAGGATAAGAGGGTAACAAATCAAGGCAAAACTATCTTACAATTTTTTGATAAGTTTTGTTTAAGAGTCGTGAATGGGCGCACTAGGGGAGATTGGTAGGGAGAATTCACTTTTCCCACAAGAACAGGTGGTGCTGTGATAGTACTATGTGTTATAGAGCCAAGTGAATATAGTATGGTTAAAAAATTTGAGGTATTAAAAATGTGGGATAGTGATCATTTCCCAGTATTGTGTACATTATATACAGTTTTTAATATTAAAAAAATAAATAATAAGGCAAGAACTGTCGCAGATCAGCATATGTGTATTAAGTTTGGGAGAAAAATCCAATGGAACGAGTTTTCTAAGGCAACACTGGAGGATTTAATTATGAAAGAGAAATTACAATATAATATAAGCAGCATCTTAGGATCCAAGGTGGGAAACAGAGAGAATATAATAAACACATTTGATGTGTTACTTAAGACCTGTCAGGATGAACTAGGTGCTTATGAGAGACCAAAAAGAAGTTATATGACCAATACTGAGAAGCCATGGTTTGATGGAGAATGTCATAAACTTAGAAAAAAAATTTAAAAAGTTGGGAAAATTAGATCTAGGCTGCCCTCCAGTCCAGTGTTGGGAGCCTTAAAAAAACTAAAAAAGTAATATAGGAAGCTGCTGGTCTTTAAAAAGAAAATGTATAAAAGGAAACCTTGGGAACATCTCCAAGATTGCATCTCTAGGAAAGACTCTAAGGCTTTTTGGAATATGGTGTCCATTGGCTATAATGGTAATGATATACGTTATAATACATCTGGTTTAATTAGTGCTGAGAAATGGGTTACCCATTTTAACAAAATATATAAGAATATGAGTGGAGTTTTAGATAGCCACCATAAAGTCCTAAGCCTTAGCGAACTTCCTGTAGGTGAAAATCCTCTAGGGTTCTCTGTGAAGGAGGTTGAATTAGCTATCTGAGCCCAAAAAGGAAATAAGGCAGCCGGGATAGACAGCCTTCCAGCCGAGATTTTCTTATATAACCCAGAATTTTGGGCTAATATTCTCACTCCAGTATTCTGTGCAATCTGTTCTCAGCTGAAACGTCCATTAGACTGGAATAAAGAAATTATTGTCCCATTGCATAAAAAGAGGGACAAACAAGATCCTAAAAACTATAGGCCTATTATAGGCCTCCTCCCTGTAGTCCAAAAGGTGTTCTCTAGTCTAGACTAATCCTTTCAAGACTGGAGACATGGGTAGAAGAAAAGAAGCTGCTTTCTAAATTTCAATGTGGGTTTAAAAGACGATGCAGTTCTTTGGATCTGATCTTTACCCTGAATTATCTGGTGGATAAGTATGTTCACTATAAAAAGGGCACCCTTTATCTGGCCTTTTTAGACGTAAAGGCTGCTTTTGATTCAGTGAACAGATGGAAGTTGTGGGATACACTGGCAAAATTAAATATTGTGCCTCATTTGCTATCTATTTTAAAACTTTTGCATCAAGATACAGTAGCAATGGTATGGTATAGGAGGGATGGAGCTTTGTCTAAAGAAATATCTATAACTTGTGGAGTAAAGCAGGGCTGTTTATTGGCCCCTATTCTATTTAACCTACTGTATATATAGAAAAACTTATTATTAATATTTTAAGAATAGATACATTTGCCCCAACTATAAATAATGAGAAAATTCAGGTATTACTTTATGCAGACGATGGACTTATTATCTCCCAGACCTACTTGGGTCTCAGATGAGGTTTAATCAATGTTATGGACTCACTATCTGAGCTATACCTTTTTTTTTAACCAGGTATAGCACACTAAGCTGAAAGCTTTTTTACAGGAGCAACCTGGGAGCACAAGGAGGTTAAGTGACTTGCTCAGGGTCACACAGTATGCAAGTGGAAGCTGTGGGATTCAAACCCAGGTCTGGTCTGCTGGATGTCACCAGATTTGCAGCTCGGCCTTAGACCACTACGCTATACTGCCTCCTAAAGTTTAGTTAAACATAGATAAATCTAAAGTACTACTATTAGGAAAATCCAAAATGAAGAGAGAACCCTGGAATATCAATGGGAATAAATATGAAGTAGTTTCAGAATTTCATTACCTTGGGATAAAAATTGACTCCAAATGGTCATGGAAACCTCTTCTGTTCAATCTTAAAAATAATTCATACAAATCCATGGGAGCCATAAGAAATTTTGTGAATAAATTCGCAAATAATTCCTTTTTAGCCCTTAAATGAACTTTTGAGGCCAAAATAATGTCTCAAATTCTTTATAGTTCTGAAATTTGGGATTTATCCCTGTCCATGGGGAAGTTAAACATTGAATGTATCCAAAATCAATTTTTAAAAATAACATTGCATCTATCTCGAGATACCCCATCCTCTTTTCTTAGACTTGAATCAGGTATGCTTCTTATCAATACCAAAATATTGCTAGGGGTGATAAATTACTGGGGTAAAATAATCTAAATGAACAGTGAGAGGTTACCTAAAATCTGTTGGGTGGAATTTTATAAAAATTTATGTGATCTGGGTCTGAGGAACTGCTGGTTTTCTAACTTAAACAATATCCTAAAAAATATAGACTGTGGAGACCTATGGTCCACTATCACATTAAAATTGCCTTTAGTTTATCTGAATAATGCTAAGCAAAGGATCAGAGATATAGCTATCCAGACAGATTTTAGTACCATTCATGATTTAGACACTTTAGGGTTATACTCAAAGGTTAAATTGATCTGGGGACAAGAAAAATACCTAGCTCTATGTGAAAATAAACTACATAGAAATATGCTTTGCAAAGTGAGGCTAGCCTTTATGGGAAATACTTATCATAACCTAAATAATTGTTTTTATAAAACTGAAAATGGAGGCTGCACATGTCCGAATATCTCTAAGCCAGGGATAATGCATATACTGTTTGATTGCAAAAGTTGATCAGAACAAATGGCAAAATATATCAAGGTCCTTTTTTCCAAGTCTATGGTTGGGTCCAATGAATATTATATAAATCACATTTTAAAAATGGAGTCAGTAAAATTAATGTTTGGCTTGGCCAAATTTTTTGGGGTCAGATAATGATCGTTTGGTAACGCCTATATATTGCTGATAAATGTTCTTGTTTTTAAATATTACATTCTTTTGTTGTGTAATTTATAAGTGTAACAAACTGTAGTGATTTTATATACACTTTTTACTAAATAAACTGAAAAAAAAATAAGCTGAACACTGGTGGGGGAGGTCTACCATTGGTGTGCTACCCAGCTCAGCTGTCCATTTCTTGGTGAAACTATGCATCTAGTTCCTGCAACTGCTGACCCTCTGCACTACCTGTCTCTCATACCCCTTTCCTTTAATTTGAATCCCCCAGATAAGGCTGAGAGAAATTAATAAATTCCAATTTTATGGAATTTTCATGAAATTCCACAATTTTCACAAAGACTCATGCAATTTGACTTTAAGTACATATGTTATTTTGCTATTTTGGGCAGTAGTCCATTAATAAAATTGACACAATAGTCCCCTTGTAAGGTCTAAGAACCTACAAAATTTAATGACATTGCATTCTCTACTATTAAAGTTTCAGGGGTTTATAAACTTGCAGTTTACATTCTTGCAAAATGTTATTTAAAAATGTGAAAGTTTGACTACTTTTAATTCAGTCCCATTTAAATCTGATATATAAAATATGTTAGAAATGACCATGTGGTATGTAAGCAATAAGGCATGATGGAGTGTGTGTGAACACATTTTACCACATGGCCAGGGGAGTAATAAGGCATGAGGCCGAAGGCCAAGTGACTTTTGCCACTGGCCGTGCGGTAAAATGTGTTCCATGCACATCCCAGAGTGTCTTATTGTGCTTATAAAATGGGCTCCTTTTTTTAAAACTTTTTTACAGTTGGGAAAAGCATGTTTATATGTAGTAACAATAGATTTACTTATGCACATTTATGATAAAATAGTCCTTCCACTCACTACATATGATGTCATTGATGATGATGTCATTGTATTATTGCTTACTTTCTTCTTCTTGTTTTTTTTCTCACATTCAAGATATGGAATGTTTATCATAGAATGTTTACCATGGAATACATGGATTCAAAATTCTGCTCAGTTCCTTTGGCAAAATGTTTTTCTCCGAACACTCTGTACACACAGACAACAAAGGCCTTTGTTATAGCCAGAGACTCAATTATTTCACTGTCAGGGCAAGAAGAAGGCAGTTCCCTGATGAGCAGGTAAAGATAGAAGGAGGGTTTTTCACTGTCAGCTAAGAAACAGTTGTACTGAAAACTATAAACAATACTTATTGTTTCTAATGTGTTTATGTACATAAGGAGAGTGTGTTAATCAAGGAAACTACAGTTAATTAATTTGTTTTATTTTTTATTTAATGTAGTTTTACTTTTAGGGCCCATATGAAGTTTTTTTACAGTGTAACGGTAGCAGCCATGTTTGTGGTGGCAGATCAGTTCTGGCTGTAGGGGGCTAACTGAAATGCCTGTGTTCCAAATGCCCTTTGATGTGGGTTCCAGACTCTTCACAGTCCTTTTTTAAGCCATGTGTAAACCATATTTTATACATAAATAACAGCCAATCAGATTCCATGATTTTACCCTGCCATTTTATAAAGTAGCTTAAATGTTTCAAATCTGGTAAAATTTGGATATGTTGCTTTAAAATTAGAGGGAAATAACTGAAATTTAATTTCTGGCAACATGTTTGGCAGGCTATAACTTAGTCCCATTTGCAGTTAGAAATTGGATACTACAGTATGTA
Organism: Neoceratodus forsteri; assembly: GCA_016271365.2. NCBI lineage: Eukaryota > Metazoa > Chordata > Ceratodontiformes > Ceratodontidae > Neoceratodus > Neoceratodus forsteri. Next base: position 401,507,595 of record CM028135.1, read on the forward strand.
CATATATAAATATAATAGTAACCTGTATACCTGTGAAACTGTATAACATGTCAATGAATACTATCAAAATTATACTAAAATAAAATCAAAATTTTGGAAAAATGTTTGGCTACCTGCAACTCAACCCCCTTTGAAGCTTGAGACTTACACATTGGTGCACCTACCCATGATGTATATTTATCTAAATCCTAACATGAAAAAATCTGAATAAGACATTTTAAAAATTAGAGCAAAATCACTGAAAAATACATTTTTATAAAATGTTTAGTCACCAAAAACTCTGCCCCTTTCAGTCTATGGCACTGACCTTTGGTACACTTATGTAGACCATAGCTAACCATCTTCATACACAATGTGGTGTCATTTGAATATGTCTTACTAAAATTAGAGCCAAATAATTGAAATTTAAAATTTGGTAGAATTCCACAGAATTTTCATGCAAATTCCATGAAACTACACAGAATCAGAATAGTAACTCCATTGGCATTCCACCAGCATAGTTTAATATTCTGTACATTTCTGTAAATACTGCATTATCTGAAATATGAATGTTTTGCTGAGAGAAGATAGGAGTGGTTAGAGTTGGCCAGCAGTCCATGAGGCCAGGAAATTTGCAGCAGCTGAGGTGTGCTGCTTATTGTCAGAAATTCGTTTGCTAGACTATGTAAAGCCAGTTTCTAGTCTACTGATTTAACTTTTTAAGTTTAACTAAGGATACTAGAGAAACAGGGGGAAAACTGGATAGTTTCAGAAATCTAAGGGTTTTCATAAAGATCAATATAGGGATGAGGTTTAGCAGAGAGATGGTCAGTTGCAGGGGCTGTGGGGTTCTAATCTCTAGGGTAATGCTCTGGATGAGGAGTCACTGCCAGTTCTCTGGGACTTTCACAGAGCTCAATGCTTAACTGGTAGCAGCAAGGGAAGAGCTATCTCTCTAGTGTCAACTACTCAGCTGGAGCCCACAGCCCACACCATCACTCCCTCAGAGGCTCACTGTTCTATGGAGTGGAGAATGTTGAGGAGGGGAAAGGTGGTAGGGGGCAGCCACGAGAAGGTCAGCCAATCACACATCATGCCAACAACAAATCACTATGTACCCCTGGAGGAGACTCAGGTGCCTGACATCACTGAGGGGGAAGTCTGGATCAGTCAGGAGAAGTGGGAGTGATGACCTGGTGGCATCCAGGAGTGACAGCAAAAAGAAGGCAGCTAGGAGAGTTTTAGTGGCCATGAATTCTATGATCAGGATAGCAGACAGGGTGGTGGGTTGGGGAAGAGAGGTTGTGGATGATCAAGTACCTTCCTGGAGCATCAGCCATCCAGGACATAGACAGAATGGGGAAGCTAGTGGGGGGGGCTGGGTGTTCTGGTACACTTAGGTACACACGATCTGGCTAAGCAGCATGTGAAGCAAGTGAAGCAGAACTTTCAGAGGCTGGGGGACAGATTGCAGGCACACTCAGCATCCTTGACATTTACTGAGGTCCTCCTTGAGTGGAGTGAGGGGGAGAAAGATAAGAACAAGGAGGAAAAAGCTAGAGGAATTATATGGATATTTAAAGGGATGGTGTCAGAAGGAAGGGTTCCACTTTGTGGGGAACTGTAGAACTTCTGGGACATGACGGTCTTCAAAGGTGACAACTTTTACCTCACAAGATAGAGGGCCAATGCACTGGGCCAGAAGTCTCACATCTACATTAGACAGTTAAACTGACTCTGGGGAACAATCAGGCTAGGAGAACCATGGTAAAGGGAATGAGGGAGGGGAACCTAGCTAGTGCTACCCCTATACTGGGAAATGATAGCAGTGAAGCAGTTAAAAATAAGGTTGAAGTTCAAAAAGGAGAAGTGGAAGAAGCAAAAGGGGGATGGCTCTCAGGGTCTGAAAGAAATAGGAAAGGTAGTAAGGAGACTGAGAAGGAAAACACGTGTAGGATCCCAAAACAGCAAAAGATGATCTGGAGATGGTTGAAAGGTAATCTGACTTAATGCCAGGAGTCTGAGTAATAAAATTGGTAGCCTGTGACATTGGCGCCTGAATTAAGGTGCAATACAAAATGGAGACGCGATGTGGGCAAAAGTCTGAATGGCAATGGGGGGGAGGACGACTGTATGTGGTGGAGTGGGTGACTGCAATGACAGGATGTCACTATATGTACATGCGCATGGGGGGGCGAGCATGGCCTGGGAGGGCAGTGGGGATGTAGGGGGTGGCACTGCGGTCGACTGCTGAGCTGCACTGTGGTGTAAGGGGTTGGCCTCCGCTTGCGGTGCGTAGGGTACTGAGTTTGGGTCTGGGTCCGAGCACTACTGCATTTTTGTTGCGCCAGGCCCAAAACTTGTTTTTTATTGCTTTTGCCCCCGCAACATGCACCCCCTGGAGTTGAGAATCCTTTAGTAGGGGGGTGTGGGGCATGAAGCCACCTACATGGAGGGGTGAGGGGCACAGCCCCCACCGAAAGCAATAGAACCAAGTCCCCAGTGCCGTTCCTCCATGCGCCGAGGATGTCAGGGGGGCAAAATTGTTTTCGCCGCCCTGACATCACGATAATGCGGGTCACCATTCGGTGCTCACTGTTATCACATAAAACCATAAAATTTGTGTGCTAGTCATTGATGGCAGACACTGAGGCAGACCTTGCAGCCATCACAGAAACTTGGTTCACAGAGAATAATGACTGGAACTTGTCATTTCCAGGTTATGCAATGTTTAAAATGGGAGCAGGGATAGGGAAAGGGAGGAACATAGCATTAAATTTCAGGGGTGACATACAGGCTGTGGTGGATGGACACATCAGGAGAACCAAAGGGGAAACAGAATTACTGTAAGTTCACCTCATAACACCCTCAGGCAAGAAAACGTGTAGTGATCTATAGACCACCAAGACAAGGACAGAGAGATATAGAGCTCAGGGAAGAGTTGGCAAGGGAAGTGAAGAAGGGGGATGTGGTCGTGGTGGTAGGTGGTCTGAACCTACCACATAGCCACTGGGACATTTCAGAGTCCAGGTGCACTGTATGTCAGGCACCTTTAGATACACTGCAGGATTCTGCTGGTGCAGCTGGTTAAGGAACCCACTGGACAGGTGACCATTCACGATTTGGTACTCGCCAACTAGGAGATGGTTGGTCGAATGAGCATAGGGGAGCTACTAGGATCTGAATACCATAATTCCATCTGGTTTGGTCTAGCCCTTGGGATCAGAATGCCCCTATCAAAAAATGAAGTTCTAGATTTCAAAAGAGTAGACTTCAGCTGGATGAGGTAGCAGGTCTAAGTCAAACTGACAAGGAGCGGCAATATTGTAGGTGTAGAGTCCAGGTTTGACTTTGAATCTCACCACAGCCATCATCTTGCAGTGTGACCTTGTGGAAGTAACCCAGAACCTCACCACCTTAGGGCATTAGTGGCAGGGGGATGGGGACTATTACGTGGGCTTTGTGACTGTAAGCTGCTCAGGATGATTGTTGATGTTGGCACCTAGGGTAGACATAAAGTGTGAGTGTACCAGATGTATATATAAGATGTTTTCAAGACCTAGGAAAAAATGTCAAAATGTTTTCTTTTGTGGGGGTTGATCTTTGCTTTCGCAGTGTGTGTGCATATGTGTGTGTGTGCGCGCATACGCATGTTTCAAGTCTGTGGATGGTAGTTTAATGAGTAAAAAGAGAAAATGTGTGTGTGTGTGTGTGTGTTTTGTGTCCTGTGGATGGTAGCATAATAAGTAAAAAAGAGAAAACACAGACACAGTTTGTATTAAGATCTTTTATTTAACAGTTGGTCATTTTTGTGCTGGGCTATTTAAAAGGCACACCAGTGGATTTTCTCAGTCACTAGCCCTGCTGGTTAGTGGCTGAAAGAGTTAGTTGCAACCTCTGCCCTGAACATTACGGTTAGGGTTTTCAATTGGGGGGGGGCTTCAGTTTGAAAACACCCAGAGGCCTTATCAGTCTTAATCCATCCCTGCCTCCTGAATAATCAGTCCAGGAGAGGCAGTAAGAAATACAAACACAGACAGGACATAAGCTACACAGCTAACAGATAAAGAAAAGGTGTATTTGAGTTTTGCTTATTTTTCTTCATGCTTCTTCTGCTGACTAACCATTTTCTTGGGGAAGGCTTTATCATAGCAGTACCATGTACAATTTATAACTCTTGGCCCTTACTCATTTGGCACAAAACAATGGCAAGGTTCACTCTGCCACACAGAGTATTGGATGGTAGGGGTTAAAGTGAGAACTACAGCAGAGAAAAGGGACTTGTGAATCATCATTAGTGACTCCCTCAAACAATCAAGCCAGTGGAACAAAGCCTATAGTAAGGCTACTCTCTATACTGATCACTGATGAGGCAGTCTCTGGAATACTGTGCTCATTTCTGGAGTCCTCACCAAAGGAAGGGCAGGGACAGGCTAAAGACGATGCAATACAGGGTCATATTTACAAAATCACATGCTTCATGTTTTTCAATCCTACTAAACGTAAGAATGCCAATAGAAAAGGTGCCATTCCTCTTCTTCATTTATTGCGCTTTTAATTTTCAGTATGCCCAAAGTGTAAATCCACCACATTTCCTTATATCATAGATGAAAGTCCCAAGTAGCACCACGCTAAGTCTCTTTAACTAGTTCTAAGGAACAAAACTTGAGGGATGCTGCTGTATGTTCTGCCATGTTTAAATGCCTTGTTACTATAGAATTTGGATCCCACCAGCTCATGCTGCTCTTTTGTTCCTGAATTTGTGTATTCAATTGTCTTGTAGTTGTGTTTTTCCCTACTGAGTGATTGCTGGAAACAATGGGTCTAACTGGAGGATTTTGTAAACTATTATGGTTTTTCAGGATGCAATAAAATGCCAGCGGCCGTGGATGTTTTTTGTCTAAAGTATCTGCCTTCCATGTGGAAATTCAACCCATGTCTGTTGCTTGATCCAACACTTATTTTATCTTGGTCCTTATTTCTGGTAAGGGGTCTCAAGCTAACTAGTTACAGTTCGTAGTATTAGAGAGTTGTCTCATACATTCCCGTTTGTAGTCCAAGTAATTCATAATTACGACACCTCCTTCCTCATCCACTGGCTTAATTATAATGTCCTTATCATTCTACAATTCTTTTAATGGTTCCCTGTGGGCTTTTGTTCAATTTGTTCTTGAAGGTGTTACCATCACCATTTTTACTGCTCTATCTCTTTATTCACTAACTTAAAAAATGTTTCTATGGCTTGTGAAGAGTTTTTTTGGGGATATTAGCTGTTTTTTACCCCACTGCTATTCTCAGATCTTTTTATGTTTGCTTGCACGCATGTGCAAGAAACATAGTGCCATCGTCCGAGTTTTCAGTGGTGTGGCACCCGTCTTCCAATTCAGTCAGTGTGTTTGCAGGCACGGCCACTGTTCGCCAATGAGTGTTGCAGCTGTCTATGACAGCAGTTGAAAATGCAGTGCTGTACAGTTGAAAGGGAGAGCTGTGCTTCAGTGAGCAGTGATAAGATATCGCATGCTCAGACACGCCTCCCACACACACGTGCACACGCATGCATATTGCGTGCTCATGCACCCCCCCATGCACACACTGTATAGCCGACGGGGGTGCCCAATCCCCCATTGGCCGTGCTGCGCTCCCCCCAACAGAGTTCCAGGTGCCATGCTGGGAGCCCACCCCAGCATGGCAGCAGTCTGTATGGCCGATGGGGGTGCCCAATCCCCCATCAGCTCCACTGTTTCCCCCCCAAGAGACTATCGGGTGCCATGCTGGGAGCCCACCCCAGCATGGCAACAGTTCCTATGGCCGATGGGGGTGCCCAATCCCCTGTCAGCTCCACGCCCCCCCAAACAGCCTTCCAGCTGCCATGCTGGGAGCCCACCCCAGTGTGGCACAAGTCCCACCTTGTCTAAGTAAAAAATTAAAAAACCTGAAAGAAAAAACCTTCCCTCTCTGATTGTCCTGCCCCTCCCCACCCGCCCCACCTTCTGTGCATCCACCTCCCCACACCCCCATCTCACCCCATACTTACCTTTGGAGTCCAGTGTAATTATTTTCGGTGGATGGAACACATCTGCACTCTTCAAAACCAACTGCGAACTGAGGAAATGCCGGTAAGCTGTATAATGTAATAAATAGGGTTTTTTCAACTTTAGTGCATATCTCAGGCATTTTGGGGAATTTTTTCACCACATTTTCAACACAGGATTTTTGGGACCCCACCTTATGAATTCTGTCACTGTAATGGCGTTAATCAGCCCAGAAAGGTGATTTCGCTGTCACTGCATGGAACCACCTTTCGGGACAGATTTATAAAATGGTAGTGTCACAGTTCATGAGGTAGGCCCCCAAAACCCTATGTTGAAAATTTGGTGCAAAAATTCCCAAAAATGATTGTTTTATGAGCATGCGTTGCACTGTTCCTACACACGCTCATAAGTTCGCGAATTTTCAATATGTTCACTCCAGATTTTCAACATTGTCATTTTATCACACCTCCTTATGAGCAGTACAGCTTTCATTTCACACATCTTGCCCAAAATGTGTTTCAGTGCATGTAGCGCACAATGGCACAGTCGATGTGTGAAATCAATGTTTGGGACAGATTAAGAAAATCACAGCAACACTGTTCATGAGCAGAGGTGTTAAAATGGCTGTGTTAAAGATTTGGTGAAAAAATTCCATAAAATGAATGTGTCATGAGAGACCATTGCACAGTTTCCACACACTCTCGTAACTTCATGGATTTCTAATATTTTCAGTCCAGATTTTCACCACTGGTATTTTTCCACACTTCCTTATGAACAGTACAGCTGTCATTTTTCACACCATGGCCAAAATGTGTTTTCGCACTTCCAGTGCAGAAATGCGTGGTTGCTGTGGGAAATCACTGTTCAGAACAGATTAAGAAAATCACAGTGACACTGTTCATGAGCGGAGGTTCCAAAACCCCTGTGTTGACAATCTGCTGTAAAAAAATCCCCAAACTAATTTCATTATGAGTGTGCATTGCGCATTTTCTATGCACGCTTGTGACTTCACCAGTTTTTTTAATATTTTCGCTGCAGAATTTCAACATTGCCATTTTTTGTACCTCCCCATGAACAGTACAGCTGTCACTTTTCACATTCTGTTCGAAATGTGTTTTCGCACCTGTGGTGCCAAATGGCTTATTTGCTGTGCGAAATCATCTTTTGGCTAACAAACTGATATTGCCACAGTTCATAAGGTGGGGGTCACAAAAAACCCATGTTGAAAATTTGGAGTGAAAATGCCAACAAACGCCTGAGGCGTTAGGGTTTCTGACCATAACGCCCCAGCCTGTAGAGATTGACAGGCATCAGGGGTGTGACTTGGGATTCTCGCCTGTAATACTCATACCATTTCACACCCTGCAGCCAGTGAGAGGCATCGAGGTGTGCCTTGGACTCTTTGGCACCAAAGTTCACCCCATTCTCCTATACAGGACCCATCTCACTGTATTTCCTGATTGAATGGGGTGAGCATAAGGCCCAAAGACCCCAAGGCACACTGTGACACTTGTCAGTGTCTGCAGAGTAGGGTGTGGTGAAATGGCATGGCCGTTATGCCTGATGACCCAAAGGCACACCCCAATGCCTGTCAGTCTCTGCAGGGTGGTGGTGGTGGGGTTGGCTTCAGTTCAGTACTTCACTGCAATTCCTATTATGCAGCTCTCTAACTCCTACACTACCAAAGGCAATGCCAGCAAGCAAACATTCGGCATTGACAAATGCTTGTTTTACTTTGACTCTGTCCACTGTCTGATTCTACAAATTGATAGTCAAGTCTTAATTTTCTATAGAGCTTTTCTAAATCTACCCTCAGATAAAAAAAAAAGAATGTCTGTTGTAGAGGAAAAGGAAAGGCCTAATGATAAAATTTGAATTTGTTGTAGGGTTAATGGCTTTCAGCTCAAATTATATATTACTTACTGTGACCCCCTGTAGTACCCCTGTGTTTGGTAATATTGTCCACCTCTGTTTCCTCCTCCTACTCTGTTTCTGCCTCCTCCATATATGCTTTTCTATTGTGATCGTAGGTTGTATCTTATTTTATTTTATTTATTTATTTAGTCATTCGGAAACAACCTTTGATCAAGAGCACTTTTACAAAGGTTCCACATCAAGAAACAATTACAAAGATGTATACCAGTAGCAGCGTCGAATTTGTCAAGCAATTTTGTGAGATTCCCTATTATCCGTCACAAAATTTAGGGAAAAAATCCTCTAAAATCCTTTTTATTATACCTATAGAAAGAGGCCAGTTTCTATTACAGTACTTAAGTGCCATGTGGTAGATTTTCAACTACACTATCAGATGAAATCACCCTCTGTGGGTAGCAGTGAACATCCTAGCAAACAAAACAAAATCCCTAACAAAAGGTTTTACAATTCTCAATAGGGATTTTTAAAAATCCTTGAAAGTCCCTTGATTAATTTGGCACTACTACTATACACATAATGACACATTAAAACATCAAGTTAATTACAACAGGCAGTAGCATAGGGGACATAGTTACAGCAGAGCTCCTAGAGAGCACATCTAAGTAAGGGGGAGGAGATTGGTAACCAACACATCATAAAATCAGTTTTACAATTTCATACTTAGATACACCAGGACAGTTTCAAAGAGAACAATTTCAGCTGGGCTGTAGTAGAGCCATCAATAGTAAGGGGAAGATAGAAAAGGTGTTAGGGAGCAGCCAAATACTGGAGGCCTTGTCAAATAGAGAGGAAAGGTTGAAAGGTTGGGGGTGAGGAGTTGGGGGGGAGGCAACTCAAGGTGGAGTAGGGCAGAAGGGAGGCAAGACTAAAGAAGTGAGGAGGAGGTTTTAGTCCAGGGGTGGTGGGGGGTAGGGGAGGAGGCCAAGTGGAGGCTGAGATAAGAACACAGTGGGTAGAGTCAGGGGGGACTGGGGGGAAACATTCTGACTGGGTGGTAATATCTGACCTGTTCTCTGTCCTATTCCCTGGTATGACCTGACATAGATGGCTGTGGGATTATATCTTGACGATATTCTAAAAAAGGTCCCTGTTGGGAGCTAGTCTGTGGATCTTGTGGTTTATATTGATTTGTAACAAAACTGCCAGAGCTGTCGCTGTCTGTATTTTCTTCCCTGTAATAGTATACAGTTCTCTTTAGCTTTTTGTTTGTACTGTACATACTTTGTTATCTCAGCAATCATTTAAGTCCCTCTGAAATTTTCTAATTTTCATGTTCCGAATTTGTTGTTCAAACTCTTTTAATTCTGTTTCTGTTCTTTCTATTATGGTTTTGAATTCATTCAAATCCACGCTTTTCTTGCAATCTTCCTTATGAGTGTTTCTTTCATTACTCAGCTTGTTCCTTTCATCTATTATGACTTCATTAAGTGCTGCCATGAAATTATGGGAGCACTCATTTCTGATTCCGTCCTATATGCCAGACAGTTTTTGAGAATTAACCCCTAAGTTGGGTTTTACAAGGACCTGTAATCCTCTGAGAATCTGTTTGTTCCTAAGGAAGTGGGCAAGCGTCAATGAATGCCAATGAAGCTTTGTATCTTTCTTCAAAAAATGCTCTATTTTTTTGATTAAGGTTTTTCTGGTGATTGTCTCTGTCCAGTGTCCCTCCAAATATAATTTGTGCTAACACTTCATTTGTCTGTTCCTCTGTGTATGCAAATGGGGGAATGATGGTCTCTGTGGTGGAAGGTGTCTTTAGAAATGGATTCATACTTTTTTGAATGATAGCCTATAACCAGTGAGGTATAATAACCAAAACATTGTGGCAGATCCCCGGTTTCTTCCTGTGGCTCAAATGTAGGTAGGTGGAGTATGATATATGAGAGTGGTAATTGCACAAGATATCTAATGTACAAGAAATCAAAAATCTATTTATCTCAGTTGTAATTTCTATGAAGATATGAAAGACTAAATCTGAGAGGTTCCTGTATTGTACTGGTTCTTATCATCAGAATAATGTTTTGTTTTTCTGGCTTAAATAAGCTGAAAACATATGTATATTGGGAATGCCACAGGATCTGAGGGAAGTAACATAAACCTTCTCAAGTTAGTAAATTGCAGAAAAAGTGGGTAGGATCCTGGTTTCTTAACCCTTTATTTAACATCAAGTTTATGTGGAGAAGTCTTCCTTCATAATGCTGAAATCTCAATATTAAAAGGAAGGAAAGAAAGACTCAGACTCCAAAAAATATATAATAACAACAAGATTACTTTAGTTTTACACATGCTTGAAAGCCACCTATAGTATACAGCCAATGTTTTGTGAGTGAAAGGGCTACTTCCTCGTGGCCCACAGTGGTCCTGTTTTGTAAAACAGAAGAAAACAGATATTTATAATCCTAATACATTATATTTTTTTAAGAATAACTAATATTTTATCTAAAACTGAGCCCCAAATCATCCATTCTATACACACAATTAGTTATATTTACCAATATCATTGCTATAATTTGTCCCATTCAAACAGGTTTCCATTACCCCTACACCACCTTCCTGACACCCAGGAGGTCAAATCTCCTGACTCTCAACCACCATATTCAAAATATAGAGAATACTGGATGGGCAATTATGCAGAACCTGTGTGTTCTGCCACAGAGGGATTCTGATTCCCTCTAACCTCAAACGCAAAGCTCGAGAGGTCCATGGGACTCAGAACCCCAAGGTGGCAAAACACACATGCTGTGCATAGAGTTGCTCATCCTGTATTTTTTATAGTGTATAGTACTGTACGAAAAAATGTGTTTTCTGAGTCCTTTTACTTTCAAAATGAAACTGATTCATGCAGTCTCTAGAGGTTCTAAAATGGTGTTCTACCACAGTAGGGTAGAAAAGCATTCCATGACATTGGAATTATGATAGAAAAGCATTTTGAAAGCATTTGTTCTACGCAGAACAGCACTCCGCTATACACTATATATGAATTCTTTTTGTGCAATATGAGTTATTTGTGCTCTTAAAACATCTTTAAATACTCTTCTTTGCTCATGTCAAATCAACAGTTTTTTCAGTGCTTATACCCAAATTAACATGTTTATATCCATATTAGTCTGAACTGACTCATAAAAATGCTTTGTTATAAAGCACAGTTGCTGGTATCCTCATTCATAAGAGATATTCTTTATACTAGGATAGTATTTCTGAAATAAGTACAACTTCCATTAAACATCCTGAATACTTTTTTCCAATTACATAACTGATGCTATAAATAAGGTTTAAAAGGTCACAGTGGTACCTCTCTGTACTGCCTACTCCAAATGCATTTTCGATGACTTTTTCTTCCTCATTTCTCATCTCATGTTGTTTACTGTGTATACCAGATGAAATATGTCCCATGAAATTCATGCAGCAATATTATTTCTGCTTTATTTTTACATTCATACCTTCTTTGCTGATAATGGGCACAGGGTCATAGTGTCACAGATAATATAGCACACATCAAAACCTTGCACCAAAAACAGCGTGCGCAACACATAAAAAACATGCATAGAAACATAGAATGTGATGGCAAATAAGGACTGCTTGGCCCATCTAGTCTGCCCATTTCCCTACCTAACGGATAAGCTGAAGATCCTAGTTAACCTACAGCCTACTTCCTCCTACCCCCCACTAGAATTGCCTTATGTCTGTCCCATGCATTCTTGAAATCCCCCACTGTTTTTGACTCTATGACCTCCTCAGAAAGGCCGTTCCATGAATATACAGCCCTCTCTGTGAACAAATACTTCTTCACACTACCTCTGAGCCACCCCCCATCTTCAGATTGTGCCCCCTTGTTCTTGCACATCTCTTTTTCTGAAAGATGCTACCCTCTTGGACTTTGCTGATTCCCTTGAGGTATTTGAAAGTTTCTATCATGTCCCCCTCTCCCTCCTTTCCTCAAGGCTATACATCTTATGCTCCTTTAGTCTTTCTTCATATGTCTTCTGGTGCAGATCCTGCACCATCTTGGTTGCCCTCTTCTGGACAGTCTCCACCCTGTCTATGTCTTTGTGGAGATAGGGTCTCCAGAACTGCATGCAGTAGTCCAGATGGGGTCTCACCAACTGCCTTTACAAAGGGATAACAACTTTTTTGTTTTCTACTGGTGATGCCTCTCCCTATGCATCCCAGTATCTCCCAGCCCTCCTTACTGCCTTCTCACATTGCTTGTCCACCTTTAGGTCATCTGATATGAATACCACTAGGTCCCTTTCCATTTTTGTTGTTGTCAGTATCTCACCCCCCGTTGTGTACTCTTCCCCTGGATTGTTGTTTCCCAGGTGCATTACTTTGCACTTCTTTGTATTGAATCTAAGCTGCCATACATTTGACCATTTCTCCAACCTTGCCAAGTCCCTTTTCATCTTTTCCACCCCACCTTGCATACCAACCCTGTTGCAGATCTTTGTGTCATCTGCAAAGAGACATACTTTCCCTTCCAGTCCCTCTGCAATGTCACTTATAAAGACATTAAAAAAGGACCGGCCCCAGTACTGAACCCTGCGGTACCCCACTAGTAACCCTCCTTTCTTCACTGTGGACTACACTTACTATTACCCACTGTGTCCTGTTGTCCAGCCAGTGTTTTACCCAGGCTACCACCCTGGGACCCACTCCCAGGCTGGCTAATTTGTTTATTAATCTTTTGTGCGGGACTGTGTCAAAAGCCTTGCTAAAGTCTAGGTAAGCCATGTCCACAGCCCCTCCCTGGTCTACTACTTTGGTCACCCAGTCAAAGAAATCAATTAGATTTATCTGACATGACCTTCGTGCTATGAATCCATGCTGCCTTGTGTCCTGTGCCCCATTGGCCTCTAGATACTCAACAATTCTTTCCTTTAGAAGTGATTCCATCATTTTCCCTACCACTGAGGTCAAACTGACAGGTCTGTAGTTTCCTGCCTCTGTCCCGCTCCCACTTTTGTGAAGGGGAATCACATCCACCCTACTTCAGTCCTCAGGTACCACACCATCCTCCCATGATTTATTAAAAAGGGTAGTCAGTGGTGTTACTAGTTCTTCCCTTAGTTCTTTTAGAATTCTGTGGTGAATCTCTTCAGGCCCTATTGCTTTATCCACCTTCAGTTTTAAGAGTTCTTTCAGAACCCTTTCTTCTGTGAAAGGACTAATATCAAGCCCCGCCAACCAGAGTGATTCTATTGACTGGATTAGGTAACTTCTCCAGCTTTTCCATTGTGAATACTGAGCAGAAGTATTCATTCAGTTTCCTGATTTTTCACTGTCACTATCTGCCCAATCACCTTCCTCTTTATTCAGCCTCAGTATCCCTGCCTTAGTCTTTCTTTGCTCCCTAATGGCAGCACATAATGCCGACCGCAACAGAAACACCGCATGCCCAAATGGTCTTATTGTATTTCTAGAGGGCTTCACCCCCACACCCCTGGACTATTTATAATCTACTCCAAGGGGATGTGGACACAGGGGCAAAACAAAAATGTCCACTGTAAATAGCCATCGTTGCACTGATGGGAATTGCAAAAACAATTCCCACACCAGAGATTCAAACTCTGGTCCTACCCTGCTGCCCACTGTATGGTCGGGTGCTTTATCCACTCCACCATGGCAGCGACTCTACCGAGCACCTGATTAGCAGTTGCTACAAGCGCTTAATCTTCCTGTGCAGAGCAACAGGGGTAGCAATACTTGCATATCGCTCATAGAGCCCTGTCGCTCTGAAGCACTATGTGCTACAGACCATGTGGTTCTTCATGCATGGTTTCGTCCATGCTATAATCACCTGGTACCTTGATAATAACATCTCGCTAAACTGTACAGTTTGTCGATATTGAAATGTTGTAGTTAACAAAGCCGTCATGATTTACAGCTATTTTTTACCAAAGTGAAACAAGCCTTGCTTAGCCACAATAACCTATGACTTCTTAACATTCAGCTTTTTTCTTTGTGCTAAAGTATTTGTTAAAGCATTCTGTCATTTCTTTTTCATTAATAATTTGTCTATAATTTACTTCAGAAGGTCCAATTTCAGCTTCAGTGCATCTCTATGAGTTTATGTACATACATTTTCTTTTCAAATTTGCCTACTTACTATTTGTCAGTTTATTTTTAATTCAGCATTTCTCTCTTCTAAGCATATATTTACATTTTTATAGGTTGTTTTTATAAGTTGCCTTGGTGTGCTCCAGTCCTTTTGTTTTAGTAGATAATATGATTATGATCTTTTTTTTCTTATTTTTGCATTCACTTTCACTTGCTTAAGGAACATCTTGGGACACTACAGAATTTTTGAGTTGTATCACTGCCGAGCCAATTACAGCTGAAACTACAATGGGCTTGGCAGTGTACACCAATGACCAAGCACTCTGGTCATGACAGCAGTTCAATTTTGCTGACATGGCATGTCCTCTACTTAAAAGAAATGAACAGCTCCAATGAGACATAACTCCAGCCATGCACATTAGAGTTGACACTGATATGCATGTCCAGAGTTAGGGCTACACATTTTCATACATAGCTCCTGCCACATAGTCTCTCTCCTTGGTCCTCAGCTCCTGTGACCCCCCCCAACCATCCCTCAGGCTTCACAAGTAGCTGTGGAGCAGCTTTACTCATCAGCAGCTTCTGCCACCCACCACAGTCTCTCTCCCCAGTCCTCAGCTCCCCAACAACCACCCTCAGGCTTCACAAGTAGCCACGCTCATTGGCAGCTCCTACCACTTGATGCAGTCTCTCTCCCCCCCATCTCCCCAAACCACCCCAGGCTTCACAACTACCCACTGTGCGGCTTTATTCATCAGTGGCTCCTGCCACTACCCACAGTCTCTCTCTGTCTCTCTCACTTGTCCTCAGCTCCTAAGGTCCCCCGTCCCACAAAACTATCCCTAGGCTTCACATGTAGCCATGCTCGTTGGTGGCTTCTGCCACCTGATCTCCCCAGTCCTCCACTCCTCCGCCCCCCCCCCCCAGGCTTCATAAGTACCCGCAGTGCAGCTTTATTCATCGGCAGCTCCTGTTGCTGTTAGATTGACAGTATTTTGAAAGGTGGTCATATCATGTGGCAGAAGCGTGGATGGGTGAAGTGGGTCAGAAAGACAGAAAGCAGCCTGAAAACACAAATTGTAAACGACAGCACAAACATTGCATTTATGCCATTTTACACCTTAGATGCTTGTTCCTCTTTAATTTTTATATTTGCAATTATTTTGTACACATCCTATACAGTTTCAATCTCAGAAACATTTATTTCAAGAAAAACAGGTCGGGGTGTTTGGGGTCAAAACTGAGATATTTCTAAGCATAAGGGACAGCTACTGTATTAAAGCAGCAGTGCAATGAAAAAAGTTATTCCAAAAAGTTAATTTTCTGCTACGGTTATGAAAAATATTGGCAGAACTGTTGATTTGGGTTTTCTGGGTGTTTCCTGTGCTGTGTACTGTCATTTTTGTCTGGATTCTTACCCTCCACAGGTCTTCAGTATTATCTCTGTGTAAAAATGAGGCGGCCATCTTTTATTCTTGAGAAATAATTATTTTAAAACTTTCATGAAATTCTAAAATGATAACAAAACTGCAAATGTTACCACCAAAATAAACTGGAAGACATCTGGCGCTGATAAGGAAGAAAAAAAGGTGGGGTCAGGTTTTAGCCCATTTTCGTTGCACTGCTGCTTTCAGTAGTGGGTGGTTGTTAGATTTTGGTTAAGTAGGTATACAGAGTCTGTGTAAGGTTTAACTTGTCCTACTGACAAACCTCAATAAACTATCAGTTCTTAAAAAAATGATATTTAATTGGAGGAAATCACTGGTTACACTCAACAAATATGCAGTACTAAATTATTTAGAGGGTATCAGAGATTGTTTGCTATATGGTCTGGTACAGAAATGGTAACACAGGATTGACTATTGAGAACAAGGAAGCCAGTCTGAAATATATCACCACTTATACTCTGAAGTCAGCAGAAATTAGAAAAGAAATACAAAAACTGGCATATAATCGAAGCAGATCTACTTTGGGGGAGTACTCTGACAGATAAATTACCACTGGTTGTGTACTATAGATCACAGAATCTGAGAAATATTTTAGAACACCCCTGTAACCAATGCAAAGAGAAAATCCCATCTCTGTTTTTGTCTCCCCCCCCCCACCTATACCAAGTTTTGCAAGGCAACATTTTAACCCACCCAACAAAAATAAATCACAAAGAATACGTGACCAGAAGCTTAATTCTTTGTGACATTTACCTAGCTTCAGGTACCTGTGGAGCCTTTTATATTGGCAAAACTATTGAGCCATTCAAGCTGCAGATAGAACATGTCAGAAATAACATAGCTGGGGATGTGAAGAATATATACTAGCCACTTATGTTACATTTGCAAGGCCTGGAGGTACTCATAATCTGACTTCCATGTGCATTGAACAAGTTAGAATGGGAAGGGGGAGGTCTGGATGTTTTGTTACTTTATAGGGAAGCAATATGAATATATGCCCTGGGAGACTTGAATCCCACAGCTTTAAAAAGCAACTGACACAATACTGGCAGGCAACCCATACAAGGGAGTTGGCTCCCCTAGGAGCTATCCTAACTATAGTTCAACTTTTTTTTGTGCATTATTAAAAAAGTTATTACCATCATAGCACCCAGCTCGTAACGTCTGTGTGCAAGCCAAGCAACTACCAGGCACTGCAGCTCTACCCCTAAAAGCAGCATAATTGAACAGGGCTACAGGCAATCTATGGACAGTGTACTGAAATGGGGTGAGGGGCTGCCTAAACATATATAGATTAACTCTGCTAGCAGGTACACATGTACTAATTGTATTATAGCCCCATACATATATATCTGTTAACAAAGATAATCTAGGTATATTTAGGCAGCCCTGCTCCCCATATTCCATTACACTGTCCATAGACCGCCCACAGCCCTTCACGTCACAATTATGCTATTTTTAGGAGCAAGGCTGCAGTGTTCGGCGGCTGCTCAGCTCATATACAGAAGTTGCGAGCTGGGTGTTACAGAGGTAATAACTTTTTTTACTACAGCACAAAAAAAGTTTAAATATTACTAGGATAGCTCCTAGGGCAGGCAACTCCATGTTATGGGTTGCCTGCCCAGAACCAAAACTTGTGTCAGCTGCTTTTAAATGTTTTTTTCAAGATAGGAACTTTCTTGTAAAGTAATGAATAAAGTGGAAGCAGTGAACATATATCTCTTGTAATAATATGGATTCTAACTGCTTGTATTTTCATATTTAGTATCTAATATTTGGAGCTGGCTCTTACTTACTAAAAGTTTCAGCATACTAGAACCTTAAATCACCAATCTCATCAGCTGAAGACTGAAACAGCCAGGAGCAGAACCAATAATCTATTTGCATTATTTGTCATGCATTAAATAATATGGGATTTCATTTATTTGAATATAAGTGAGACAGTCTTTATACACTATGTGAACATGTCATCATATTTCTCATGTCTTAGGCAATGCTGTTTTAACTTTTAACTTATGCAATCAATGTACTGATTGTATTTTTCTTGTACAATATCTGTATAATGCAATGGACATATGTATTTTTTAACTGGGTTGGAGCACTATTTATTTTCACCTGTGGGTGACATCATCCATGACATTACTACATGAGGTACTTATTAGTGGCTCATTCTGCCACACTCTCTCCCCCGGTCCTCACTTCCAACCCCTTTAACATTAAAGTAGCAGAGGAGGAATGGACACAGGAAGAAGATCGGAGAAGAGAGATAGCTCAGGCTCACATTCAGCAAACATCGACTGAGCTCCTCCCACATCCCATAGGCTGTGAACAACCAATGACAAGGGAGCAGTGCTGTACTTTATGGGAGCCATTTGGGTGTCCCAAACTGCTGGCTCAAACAGAGCATGTCATTGCCAACTCATCATGCAGTGAGACTCCCTTCCCCCATCATCACTGTCTAAGTCTTGCTTGTTTGTTTTTGGTTTTTTTTGTGTGTTTAAAGTAAGTCAATTGGGTGACTTGGGTTGCATGGACATGGGGTGGCAGCAGCGACAGAGTGCACCCTGCAGTGACTGCTCTATCATGAGACTGGAGAGAAGAAGCTACTGTGAGGTGTGTCCTCCATTTATTTTTGCAGGTCGGCAACTTAGGGAGGGATGGGCAGACATAAGGGGACCATAGGCCTTTTTCTACCAACAGATTCTCTGTTTCTACATAAAAAAAAATTTAAACTAAGAAATAAATCTGACTGATAAACAGTGAGCCTTGGTGGGGATTCAGTTCAAATACTGCAATGGCAAATAAGTAAGTTACAAAAATCTCAGGACATGCAGAAGGCACTTTGTAGGCTAGCTGGGTGGCAGGGTCAGTGAGTCAATGTTTGAGATGAAACCAATCCATAATATATATGTAACTCGATTGTCTAGGTTCTGATTTGATCTGAGCTGAGCGAGGGGGCGTGCACTTGACAACTTCATGGCAAGAGCAGGTTTTTGGAAGGGTACAGAAGGCAGACTTTAACATAAGTAAACCAGCTAGCCAGGTGAAATGAATATTTCATTTAACCCCTTCCTGTACTCTGCAACAGTCAGATGAGTTCACAGGTCATGTCTAGCTAGGCAGTCTGGTTCAGTCTACAACACTTAGGTGATGTCTGCTTACTAAGGAAGGATATAAATAATAAATCACCCTTAGTGCACACTGTATCCCAAAATGCTCAAGTCATGAACCGTTGCATCCGTCATTAGGTGCACTCCGAGAGATTAAGAGAAATGTTTGCAGGATAAGGAATGTTCTGAAAGGTTAAGCAAACAGAAAGAGAGGCAGAGTTAAGCACAGGGAGGATAAGTGGCTTGTTGAAGGTCACACAGTAAGGGGCAAGTGTGGGATTCAGATTTTTATCTCCACGTTCACTGTGCTGTGTTCAAACCACTAAGCACACTAGGCTTCTGCAATGGAAATAGTACAGCAAGGATGCACTTTCAGGCACATTTTCAAGAAAAGAATCATGCATTATTACCTTACCTGCTAATTTCAGGTGGGTGTTGGGGAGGGGGAGTCTAGAAATGTTTAACCAATATCATATTTGAAGAATGCCTTATCACACACACTTCTTGAGTCATGATGGTGTGTGTGTTGTGGGGGGGGGGAGGGCAAAAAACCGCGACTGGGGAACTATATGGGAATTGGTTTAGGCTAGTGGTTAGAGCACTGACCCCAGAACCTGTAAACACAGATTTGAACACAACTGCCATTTACTTACTGTGTCGCCCCAAGCAAGTCATTTAACCTCCCTCTGCTAAACCTCTCTGTCATCTATATTTGTGCTTTTTGAATATCTATCGTTGTGCTGTTTGATGAACCTGCCTGTGTACATAAACAGCAGCAACATTCACCTCTCCTCCCCCCCACATTGTAACATCCTTTGGGATACAGGTTACATGAAAGGTGATTAAACCAGATTTCTTCTTCCAGTTATTTCAATGGTTTCCTGCTCCTGGTGGTGACAATTGGTGATATAAAACTAAGCTGGTCAAACAGGTCTTGACCTGAAATGCTTTAGGTGGCTCCAAGCAGCCATTGATTTTTCCTGAACTTGACTCTCTGACATTGTCTGTGGGACTGCCTGCGCTAGGATTTATTGCAGATGGCCTTGATGACAGTTACCCTCCCATACCACAACAGCTGATTTTTACATTCACTTGCACTTGAGCAAAGAACCTCTTAGGACTATACAACATTTTAGAGGCGGCGTGTCACTGCCAAGCCAATTACAGCTGAAACTGCAATGGGCTTGGCAGTGTACACCCATGACCAGGCACTCTGATCATGACAGTAGTTCTGCTCAGGTGACATTGCATGTCCCTGTACTTGAAAAAAATGAACCACTCTAATTAGAGAGCACTTCATTTCTGTCTGTTACCGTAACTCCAGCTACGCACATTACTGTTGACACTAATGCGTATCGCTGGAGTTACAGTTATTGTTGGCTCCCGCTGCCCGCTGCACTCTCTCCCCTGTGCTCGCTCCTTCAACCCCCCCCCCCGGCTTCTATGTTACCTAATGTGTGGCTTTACTTACTGGCGGTTCATGTTACCTGGCACACTTTCTCTCCCCGATCCATTAAGGCCAGCAGGAGCGGTTTCTCTGAGAAGCAGCTCCTTACCTCATTTACAGTGCAGCTTCTGCCAGGTGGCACCCAGCACTCTCACTGCTGTGTCTTTGTTCCTCTGAAGCCAGTACCACTACCAAACACCACTGCGAATACCTGCAAGTGAACGTTCAACATTGACAAATGCTTGTTTCTATAATTTTCTTTGTATTAGCCAGAGTGGCTTTTATCCTTTTTCAATATATGTATTTGTACATATAAATTCCTTAATTCACTAATTTTATTTTTTTAATAGTTCACATTATGCATATATTTTAAGATCGTTTAGTTTATTCTCCCAGTCCCATTCCTTAAGTTCTGCATTTACTTGTAAGCTAGTGTAATTGTATTTATAATAGGATGTTTAGTCTATTTTGGATTGCTTTGTTAATTTTACTTTGATGCATTCCATTCAATGGTCACTTGATCCAAATGGTTCTCTAACCTTACAGTTAATAAATAACTGTGGTTCATCTATTGGAGACTTACGGGCACTTAGCTGGTAGTTATCTAACTTCAGGCCACACCTGGAGAAATAAAAGAGAAATAGAAACATGGACTCTGATGGTAGATTAGGACTGCTTGGCCCATCCATCCTGCTTATTTTTCTCTACCTACACTATTACCACAGACCATGCCCGATCTACAACTCTTTTTCCCTAGGTTAGCATAATAAAAGAAACTAATAGCAAGAGGTGTGAGATAAAGTAGTGGAGATGGACAAAGTATATAGGATGAAAGCAGAAGTGAAGTAAACAGTATTGTAGAGGAAAAATGTCCATTTTATGAAAAAGTTGAAAATAAATGGAATGTATAAGGACTAGAGTGTTTCTCCCAGCGCTGCAGGCTGCCCTTTTGTACTGGGCTTCTACATGCATTGGCACCTATTTCTGCCCACAAAGAAATCCGCAGCTGTCCCAACAGAGCTCTGCTGAGGTAGCTCACTCCGCCTGTCTCACTCACTCATTCTGTTTCTCCTGGCGCTGCAGGCTGCCATTTTATAGTGGACTCCTGCCTCTGTTGGCACCTTTTTCTGCCCACAAAGAAATCTGCAGCAGTCCTGACAGAGCTCCACTGAGCTTGATCAGTCCCCCTCTCTCACTCGCTCATTCCGTTTCTGTCGGCGCTGCAGGCTGCCCTTTTGTACTGGGCTCCTGCCTGCATTGCTGCCTTCTTCTGGCCTCAAAGAAATCTGCAGCAGTCACGATAGAGTTCCATTGAGCTCACCCACTTATTCCCCCTCTCGCACTTGTTCATTCTGTTTCTCCCACCGGTACAGGCTGCCTTTTTGTACTGGGTCCCTCCGTGCATTGCAGCCTTTTTCTGTCCACAAAGAAATCTGCAGCAGTCCCAACACAGATCCATTGAGCTCACTCACCCCCCCTCCCTCACTTGCTCGTTCTGTGTCTCCCGCTGCTGCAGGCTGCCCTTTTGTACTGGGTTCCTGCCTGCATTAGCGGCTTTTTCTGCCCACAAAGACATCTGCATCAGTTCTGACACAGCTCCATTGAGGTTGCTCACTCCCCCTCTCTCACTCGCTCGTTCCGTTTCTGCCAGTGCTGCAGACTGCCCCCAAAGAAATCTGCAGCAGTCACGATAGACCTCCATTGAGCTCGCTCATTCCCCCTCTCTCACTCGCTTGTTCTGTTTCTCCAGGCACTGCAGGCTTCACTTTTGTACTGGGCTCCTGCCTGTGTTGGCATCTTTTCCTGCCCACAAAGAAATCTGCAGCTGTCCCCACAGAGCTCCATTGAGGTCGCTCACTCCCCCATCTCACTCGCTCATTCTGTTTCTCCTGGTGCTGCAGGTTGCCCTCTTGTACTGGGCTCCTGCCTCTGTTGGCATCTTTTTTCTGCCCACAAAGAAATCTGCAGCACTACCGACAGAGCTCTGTTGGCCTCACTCATTTCCCCTGTCTCACTCGCTCGTTCCATTTCTACTGGCGCTGCAGACTGCCCTTCTGTACTGGGCTCCTGCCTGCATTGCCGCCCTTTCCTGCCCACAAAGAAATCCACAGCAGTCATGATAGAGCTCCTTTGAGCTCATTAACTCCCTCTCTTTCAGTTGCTCACACTGGTTCTCCCACCTCTGCAAGCTGCCCTTTTGTACTGGGCCCCTGTGTGCATTGCTGCCTTTTCCTGCCCACAAAGAAATCTGCAGCAGTCCCAACAGAACTCCGTTGAGCTCACTCACTCCCCTTCCCTCACTCACTCATTTGTGTCTCCTGGAGCTGCAGGCTGCCCTTTTGTACTGGGCTCCTGCCTGCGTTGGTGCCTTTTTCTGCCCACAAAGAAATCTACAGCAGTCCCGACAGAGCTCAGTTGAGCTCAGTCACTCTCTCCCCTCTCAGTCGCTCGATCCTAATCTGTCCCAAACACTGATTTCTGACAGCGACTGCGGTATTCTGCACAAGCGTGGAAACACATTTTAGCCAGGATGTGAAAAATGACAGCTGTACTGTTCATAAGGAGGTGTGAACAAATGCCAGTGTTGAAAATCTGGCATGAAAATATTATTAATTTGCGAACTTACAAGGGTGCGTGGAAACTGCACAACACATGCTCGTAACACAGTCATTTTATGGAGTTTCATCACAAAATTTTCAACATAGGCATTTTAGGACTTCTTCTCTTGAACAGTGTCAGTGTGATTTTCTTAATGTGTCTTGAACACTGATTTCCCACAGCGACCGCGCTATTGTGAGCTGGAAGAGCGAAAACACATTTCGGCCAGGATGTGAAAAAAGACAGCTGCACTGTTCACACGGAGGTGTGGAAAAATGGCTAAGTTGAAAATCTGGATTGAAAATATTGCAAAGTTGCGAATGTACTAGCGTGTGTGGAAATTGCGCAATGCACATTCGTAACACACTCATTTTATGGACTTTCATCACCAAATTTTCAACATAGGCATTTTAGGACCTCTGCTCATGAAAAGTGTCACTGTCATTTTCATAATGTGTCCTGAACATGGATTTCCCACAGTGACTGCGCTATTCTGGCTGGAACTGAGAAAGCACATTTCGGCCAGGATGTGAAAAATGACAGCTATACTGTTCATAAGGAGGTGCAGAAGAATGGCAATTTTGAAAATCTGGAGTGAAAATATTATTAATTCACAAAGTTACGAGAGTGCGTGCAAACTGCACAATGCAGGCTCGTAACACAGTCATTTTATGGAGTATCATCACCAAATTTTCAACATAGATATTTTAGGACCTCTGCTCATGAACAGTGTCACTGTCATTTTCTTAATCTGACCCAAACACTGATTTCCCACAGTGACCATGCTATTCTGCACCAGAAGTGTGAAAACACATTTCGGCCAGGATGTGGAAAGTGATAGCTGTACTGTTCACAAGGAGGTCTGAAAAAATGCCAATGTAGAAAATATGGCGTGAAAATATTTTTTAAATTCACAAAGTTACGAGCATTCGCAGCAACTGTGCAACGCACCCTCGTAAAACAGTCATTTTTTTGAATTTTTTCCACCAAATTTGCAACATAGGCTTTTTGAAAGCCCACCTCATGAACACTGCACTGTCATTTTGTTAATCAGTCCCAAAATTGGATTCTGCACAGTGACTGCGAAATCACCTTTCAGGGCCATATAATCCCATGACAGTGCCACAATTCATGAGGAGGGGGTCCCAAAAACCTCATGTTGAAAATTTGGTGCAAAAATTCCAAAAATTGCCTGAGATATGCATCAAAGTTGAAAAAAAACTATTTATTCCATTATACAGCTTACCAGTGTTTCCTCAGTTCACAGTTGGCTTTGAAGAGTGCAGACATGTTCCCGGTCCACCAAAGATGGTCGTGCCAGACTCCGGAGGTAAGTACGGGGTGAGGGGGAGTGTGGGGAGGCAGGATGCGCAGTGGGTGGGCGCGGTTTGTGGGGGGGGGCAGGGAGACCGCCATGGGACCGTTTTCTTTTTTCACAGGGAAAAAAAAAATCGGTTGGACCATTTTGGTTTTTACAGGGGCATGTGGCATGCTGGGGTGGACTCCCAGCATGCCAATGGAGCCTTTTCTGGGGGGGCAGCTGTAGCTAATGGGGATTGGGCACCCCTGTTGTCACACAACAAAAGCAGGGGGAGTTACACAATACCGATGAGGAGTGGGTTGCACTGTCGGCAACATCAACCTTGGGGCACTGAAGCTGATGGCTATTGGGGCCCCCGTCAGTAAATAAACATGGTGGGGGGGCACATGCTGCTGAGGGGGATTGGGCACCCCCTCAGCGGGGGGGCTTAATATTGTTTGTGAACAGGGCAGCAAGTTGCTGCCCTGTTCACAAACAGTGTCACTGTAACAAGGTTCACCCAGCAATGACGGGTCACTTCCTCATTGCAGCAAATGGCTTATGCTGCAATGACGAGGTGGCCCCTGATTGCAGTGGCTGAAACCTTACAAGGTTGCGGCATGCTTGCTGAACTAGGATCAGCAGTAGTGTGCCATGGCATTGGGGAAAGCGGACCAAGCCTTTAAAGGCTGTGGGGGCATTGGCCACAATAGTGCCACGCCTCCACAAGCTGCTTCTGAAAAACTGATGCAATATGTTTCTTGCGCATGTGCGCAATCAACATAAAAAGGATGTCATAAAGTGGCAGTGGGATGTGGGGGGTAGCATAGCCTCATCAGTGCCCAGGTTTCCATTTAAATAATCAGTATCTGACTTAAGGAGCCTTGGTGGGGCAGAGGGCTAGTGTGGAGCTTGTATAAATAGTTTTTTGTACCAGGATAGTCTGCAAATGACTCTTAAGTCTCATGATAATTATCCTATATCAGAATTGTAAATAAAAAAATTAATTATTTTAAATAGTAAAACCATGGCTGCTGCCCCACCCTGCCCTCCAAGAGGTTTCAGAATCTGGGAATCGCCAATGGGGCTCTGATCAGGGATTTGAATTCAGTTACATACACTCAGTAGAAGCACGGTCAGAAGCTTTACATGAGTGATCCACACTACATAGACTCTGTGCCTTCCTGGTAACCAATGACATATACACTTGAGCTTTCTGGATATGAGCAGCACATAGCTGCCTCCTGCCACTTCTCCCCCCACCAACTTGACTACCCACATAAGTTCCAAATTTGATGGTGTGGAATTGGTCAGGAGAACATGTGTGTGTGTGTTAAGAGGAGGGGTTGTGGCTACTTTGGAGAGCTCCATTTGTGTAACTCCAAGTAGATTAGGTGCTATATTCACACTGAGTCCAGACCCCCTGGAAGGGCTTCTCCCACCACGGATCACTGACTGATGATGGCCACCTCGTCCTGGGTGACCCTCTGACTGGTAGAGGAGTAGATATTCAGAAAAGCACTGTAGCACTTTCTGCTAAAGATACAAATGTGTTTGCTGAGCTCTCATGCTGGCTTTGTGTAGACTTGATGCAGGGGGTTATATAAACCCCATGCAGCTGTAACTGCTAATAGTGACAACTGCTCCCATGGCTGTGAATTGGGTTCCAGTTTGGAAGCTGGAAAAAAGGAAGTTGAACTTGTGGCTGTGAATTAGGATCCCACTATGGAGCAGTGATTGTGAGAGAAGTTACAACAGTAAAAGCCATTCCCATGGCTAGATGTTAATGTTCTGATTATCAAGCTTAGTAAAGAGGTTCAGGCAGGGAGATAAGGGAAGGTACAAGGAGCCAAAATAGTGAAAGCTACTTTGATTGCTATGTTAATTCTTAAAGTAGGCAAAAGTGAAAGGGAGCTGGTCAAGGTTAGGACAGCTTGTGTCAGGAATCACGTAGATGAAAACTGCATATAGAGAGAGGGTTCTTTGATGTTTTTAGGGTTCAGGTTCACTGCTGGTTCTACAAGGTCAGGTTCTAGTTCAATTCAGTTCTAGCCCTTTAATCCATGTTTCAGTTCTGGTTCAATTCTTAAAAATTTTGGTTCTTAACTTTGTTCAAAAATGATGCATAACATAGGTGCATTTGTGAAAAATCTTTAATTCAAAAATGTAAAAAAAATACAGAAATACAACAATACAAAAAATACAAAACTCTAGCAGAGCTGAAAAGATGATACACATTATCAGTGTCAGTTTGACTAATTTGAAATTAAAGTGAGCACATTAAGAATAATGCTAACTGCCACAGTTAACAGCTAAGTAAGCAACTGAATTACAATTGACTGTCTGGGGCAGTAAAGTGGTAACCAATTGACCTTCTTAATATGCATTGAGGTGAATGTAATAAATTAAACTAAATTATCCAGCGCTACGAGTTGTCTTGCCAATGTGGGCGTTCACTGAAACAAGCCAGAACAGAATGAACACTTACTTTTTCTCCCAGTAGTATCTACCTCTTAGATTTCAGTCTTTCCATTGCAAAGCACACTGTGTGACATCTCACCAAGCAGCCATCTGTTTCCTTGCCCCATTATGCTCGACCGTAAATAATTAATACCTAGCTAACATCAGCAAACAGCTAAAAAAACCCCTAATTGTCTGGTAGTAACACAGCCAGCGGCCAAGAGATATCCTGATTTCTTTTTTTAAATGGGGTAGCTTAATTACTACCACAAGACCACCATGGAGTATCATTGGTTGTTTTTTTTGTTTTCTTACCATAGACAGGAGATCAGGGAGGGGAGGTTTACTACAATGGCCAAGAGAGATCCTGATTTCTGTTCTTCCAAAGAGAGAGATTCTAATTTCAGTTCTGTTTCTTTGTATGGGGGGGGGGGTTAACGGCAGTATCCAGCCTCCGAAACTTAAGGCTCCTATTATTAACAACCCATGGTGGGGCTACCATTAGCCACTGCCCCTAAGTATTCTAGCCACCACAACTAAAAGCTCCTGCTATTCACAGCCCATGATGGGGATACCATAAGCTGCTCCCCCAAGCATTCCAGCTGCAGGAATCAAGCTGCCGCAACTTATAGTATGCCTGCCCGTGTCTCTGCAATACATGGAATTTTTGAACTTTGCGCTATTTCTTCTGGTCTATGCTGATATGCCAGGACTCCTAATCATTTGGGATACTCTGCAAGTATCTCAGCTAGGTTAATTCATTTCTCTGTAGCTGGTACTATTTTACAGTTCCTCTGTTTTTTTTTTCTTTTTACCAGAGACAGAGGATCGGGGAGAGGGGGTTTACTACAGCTGTTGGTACAACTATGGTACACAATGCAATATTAGTAGAGGCAAATGATTCACCTAGACAGTTCTGCTTTTTTTTATCATTGGGATCGCGTTCGGTTCGGGTTTACTGCATTACTTAATTCCGTGGTGCGAAGTTCAGTTCAGTTCTGCTAAAATGCACACAGTTTGGGTTCCAGTCTCATTTGGCTCATGGTAGAACCTGGGCTCTAGCCACATACACAGATAAGTCCAATGCTTACTAAGCAGTACATTTCCTAGTTCCAGTTGTGGATGGTCAGTTGAGCTCTTAGAGGGGATATCATGCAGCATGCACTTCAATAGTCAGTGCTGCATAGCAGCACGTGTTTAGGCCAGAGAGGAACTAAGTAGCAAGATTGGAGAAGGAAGTAAATTTTTGACAAGTGGCTGGCAGAACAGCCACAACAGAGAGCACTGCACATGTGAAGTCAAGGGAATGGTCAAGTGAGAGCTGTTCTTGTTTGGAATGTGTATGTTGTCGTTCCGCTTTTCAACACCATTTTGCTCTGACTTCAGGCAGCTGCTAAGGGGCTCCAGCCAGGAATACATCTGGCTGCTCCAGAATGTCCCAGTATGCTTATGTCTCAGAACATGAGTGGAACAGAGCAGGAATGGAATAGGTAACTGGCATCTTAGAAGTCAGCACAAAACTGCAGGCAAGCAAGGTGCTCTGTCAGATGGAAAATGGAAAAGGTAAGGTACTCTAAAGCTAATTGTTACTTACTGTTAAACTGCATAGGTTGCTACAAGTGGTGGGGTAATGAGTAATTGCATAGTAAAAAGCAGGCAGATAGCAGCTACAGGTGCAAGTATAGGAGGTGCCCTATCTGGGGTAAAGTACTGGTTCAGGAAAGACAATAGGGGAAAGTCAAAAAAAAGGAGATGTAAAAAGATAAGAGGGTACAGGGAGAGCTTTACATTGAAATAGCAAACGTTAAAAAGGGAAAGCAAGTAACAACCTATTTATGTTAAGAGATTAAAGTAGATCCTGATAGAGGGTGTAGCTGGGAAGAAACAAATAAATGGAAGGAACAGTAGGAACAGTTATATTCATAAAACAGAAATGAGTGACTGATATTAGCAGACATGGGAGTGGTTCAGTGCTGTGGTTGTGGACCTGGAATTTTCCAGGAGACATTCAAGAGATGGAGGTGCTACCCCATCTGCATGCACCTCTCTGGGTTGAGGGCGGAGGTCAGTGGTCTCTGTGCCAAGCTGACTAGGATTCAGAGGACCTCTTGACCCACCCAGGAGCCACAGAGTCTACTGCCATTGCTCCAGCCACTGCTTAGACAGAGGAGGGCTGGTTGGACTGTGGTGGGCTCCTCGAGGGTAGGGTTGGTGGATCATGGACATATTTCTAAGCCTGTGCCACTACACAGTTCCTTCACCATTCAGGTGGAACAGGACTGCCATGAGGAGGCATCCATTGTTGTAGCAAAGGAGAATATGTTGGTCCTGTGAAGGGGAAGCCCCAAGGTGGGAGAGAGAGGACCCAAGCAGAGGATAATAACGCAGCTTCTGATGGTGGACTCAGTTGTCAGGGATTTTGGTGCAGGAAGGGGTGGAGAGAGGGAAGTTAGGTGCCTACCCAGTACCACAGCTCACAGGGGTGGATAGTGGATTCTAAGGATCACTAGGGTGGCAGTGCAGGGTAGGAAGATGGATGGCAGTGTCCACCTAGGGAGTAAAGGGAGAGTTCTGGCAACTGGGGAGGAGTCTAAGACAAGTAGCATGAATGGTGTAATTTGCCAAGGTGCTACCTGTCTACAGCCATGAGGAGGATAGGGTACTGTGCAGCAGGACCTTCAACACTTGGTTGAAAGAATAGTGGATGGAGGAGTAATTTGGCTTCATGGGGACTGGGGAATGACCTGGAAGGATATAAGTCTATACAGAGGTGATTGTCTGCATCTATCTGGGAAGTTGAATGCAGTCCTCAGTGGAAGGTTTAGATGTTACGTTGATGATCATTTAATCTAGATGAGGGGGGAGGCGGAAGTTCAAAGGCAGCCATAAACTCTCCCACACAAACATATTCAATGTGTGATGCATAGCGTAATGCTTGTGCATACTTATGAACTGGAATGTCATGGATTTAAAGTTATGAACTTGAGCTTATGAACTTAGAATTTGATTTTTCTCTATTCCCACTCTCGGTAGGAATGCTGGGTAGGAGTAGGAATAGTGGCCCAGCATCAAGTGTGAGATAAGAGTGCAGGAGGAGGCCAGGGAAGATGGTGGGTGATTTTGTAAACACCCAAAACTGAGCAACGGAAGTGCTGTGGTTAAGTAGGAGATGTGGGAGGACCTATTCCCCCCATTGAACCTCTGGCTTTTAGCCCTCCCATTCAATATGCGGTGCATAGTATAGCACTTGTGTATACTTATGAACTTGAATTTTATGGATTTAAAATTATGAACTTAAGGTTATGAACTTAGAATTTGACTTTTCTCTATTCCCACTCTCAATAGGAATGCTGGTTAGGAGTAGGAATAGAGGCTTAAAAGATTGTTAACGGTTTGATTACCCCCTCCAACTCCAGACAGAGTGACCAGTGGCATGCAGGATAGGAAAACTCCCCTGTGGTGGAAATCTCTGAGGACCCATGGCTACCGACTTGCCCATCATCTGGGCAAACTATGAGGAGATAATCCTAAAGGATGTGGACAGAGGTTTGGTTCTGGTTATGTCCAAGAGTCTTATCCTCCGAGTCTTGCTGGTTGATGAGTCATGTCCTCTGAATCTGGATGATGAGCAGGAAGGTCAGTTCAGAAAGATGGAGGATTCTGCAAGATGAAGGAGAGTCCAATTCAGATGGATGTAATGATGAAGGAAGATGTTAAAAGATGTCCAGATTTCTGCTGTGGTATTTGAGAACTGGAAGCTTGACACTAGGATGGATTCAGGAACTGAAATCAAATGATGATTGGGCACTAAACAGTGGCATACTTGAAGGTCCCAAAAGGAATATAGAAGGAGGAAGTACATGAGGCAATCCTGAGCCAGTCCAAAGGCAAGGAAGCCAAGGAGATGTCAAAGAAGAGGCCAGCACTGAGGGGATCCAAATCACTCAGATGACGGATGGAAGGGAGGAATGGATATGAGGAACCAACTCCCATTGTTGGCAGGCAGGAAGGCTGGCACAGCTCGACACTGGCTGAGCACAGCTAGAGATGGAGACTGCTCAAGGAGTGTGATGAATCAGAATGTGTAGAGAATGAAGTCGGACACAGGGACTCCCAACCCCAGCGGCCAAGGAAACACATCTTTCTCAATACCACAGATGCAGTGCTAGGGATGAAGACTGTTGGGCAGTATGTGCATGTGAAAAGACCTCCATGGAGGTCAGCAAAGAAGGTCCCTCATGGAGGACCTGAGATGGTGTTGACCAAGACCTTCACATACGGCAATGTGTAAACAGATGTCAGGATGCCAGGGACTGCCTACTTTGAAGGACAGAAACAGCAGATAGAGGCACAGAAGTGTCCGATGAAGCCATCGCAGAGTCAGACGATGTGTCATATGATGGCATAGTTTTTGTTTTCCAATTGTTTAATCAGGAGTAGCCCACTAAGCTGAAAGCTTGTTTACAGGTGTGACCTGGAAGCACAGGGAAGTTAAGTGACTTGCTCAAAGTCATACAGTATGAAAGTGGGGGCTGGGGGATTCAAACACAGGTCTCCAGATTTGCAACTCAGAGCCATAAACCACTGCACTACATTGCCTTCATAGTTGCCCTAGCACAGTAGAATGGGATAGAACAGGAGCCCTTTACAGGCAAGCTGACTAGAGAATCAGCAGCAATGTGAAAATCCAGTGAATGGGGTGTAACAAGGTAGTGGAACAAGAACCCCATGTAGGTAGGATGAGGAAGCGTTAGTGAAGTGATCTCCATATAGGTCACTGCAGATGGTCCATCCCGGAGGATCTGAGATTGAATGAAACGAGACCTCCGCATCAGTCTGAGGTAAGCCCAGATGCCAATGACCCACATGTAGCCACGGAGGAGGCGGCAAGGGACAGACCCCCACATAGGTCATCAGATGGCAAGCTATCCTCTGTTCAGACACAGTGGATGCTAAGTGGGCATCAGAGAATGATGAAGCATGTGCAAAGTGATGTCCATGTAGGTCAACACTGATAGCCCTTCCCAGAGGACCTGAGATGGAATGGAACAAGACCTCCATAGGTCTGATGGTACAGTAGTACACCAGAATGGATGGGATCAGTCCAAAGCAACTGAGAAAAGAGGTGAAGCAGTACAGGACCTACATGTCGGTTACCAGATGGTGGGCTGCATGATGAATACAGATGAATACAACTGAGAGGGCAGGGAATAAACTGAACAGAGTCTCTAGGCAAGGTGATAGCATGACACTGTAAGACAAAGGAAAAGATGCTGGCATCGAATTATTTACATCCAGCAGAACAAGCCCTCTGATCCAAGAAAGCAACAATAAAGGAGGAGCAGGAGAATTATATCGATTGGGAAGGAATACAGTGGCAATTGGCTGAGGGCCATGGTAATGCAAATCAGCCAAATGTTGCTGAAAAATACCAGTCGTAAACAAGGAATGAAATGACTAGGGAAAAACACCCATTGTCTTCAACTGAAATGTTGAAGGATTGCAGAGCAAAAGTAATTGAGGATCTACCACCCCGGTCAGAAGTCTGACATGCAACGTTAGATGCATTTTTATTTTTTTATTTTTATTTTACATCTGTAAATAAGTGAAAAGCAAGGGATAGTGAACATTCTGATCGAGTCAATGGGGTGAGTCAAATGAAAAGGCAGTGAGTTCCAGTATTCCAAATCCAGTGTCAGTCTAAGAAGTTAATGGAACATAGAAAGCATCATGCAAACCTTCAGGCTCCTTACATAGTCAAACCCCTAGGCACTGTACCACATAACTGGGAGATCCTGAAGGTAATTGTTAATGAATGGCAAATGACAGGACAGAGTTAAACAACAGGGTTACTGAGCATGTGATATTTAGTGTATATCCTGAGACCCATCCAAATGACCTCAGTATCTAGAAATGCAGGCGGGACATACGATGCTGGATTCAGCAGAGAAAGGAGGACAGCGTCCATGAACAATGCCATGTGGTGTGCTCCCTTTCCACAGTGACATACTACAGAGTTGAAGCAAGGATCAGTCTGAGTATATACAGTAGGATTCACAGCAGAGGAACATTCAGAATTCCGTTGTCTGCTGCGTAGGATCCTCCTGTCAACTACGTATACTAAATCAACAAGGTGCTTCACACAGAATTCATGAGCTGGTAGGTGCTGATGAGAGTTTGGCAGATTTGAAAAGGAAATGTCATAGAAGTTAGGCCAGTGTCCCGCTGACTAGCAGGAGCTGCCAACAACAGCATGGCTGCAGCTGAACGAAGGAATGGCAGCCAGCAGGACATGTGGAATGATCCGAGATGCAGGAGATGGGAGCAGCAGGAGGAAGGTGACAATGGCCACAAAGTACAAGGTCTCCCACAGAGAGATGGTACTGTTGGAGGAGAAGCTGAACTGGCTGGCAACTAGTCAGTGGTTGCCACCCCCTTCTGGCCACGTCCTGAGGGCAAGGCTGAAGGCTCTGCCAGTGCTGAAGCAGGAGGTTCACAGCCAATGTCAGTAACTACGTTGGAATGGTGAGGGGGCACACCGTCGCACCCAGGAAGCACCAGCTTGGAAAGGAGAAGCATCAGCAGCAGAAAAGGAGGAGAAGAAATGAGAAGGAAGCCAAACAGAGGGAGCCAGAACCAGGTACAAGGGAAAAATGAGAATGGGAAGGAGGGAACAGCAGAACAGGATGAGACAGAAGACAGAAGAAAGGACGATGGGGGCATGGGAGAGGGGCAGGAGGGAGACAAGGAATGAGAAAGGGGAGAGAAGAACAGAGGAAAGCAAAAGAGGACAGGGACAAGAACAGAAAACAAGGAAGGGGGCCCAAATATACCAACCAGAAGCAGGGGAAACAACAGGAGGAAAAGCCGCCAACACACAGGACTCCAGTCTGAAAGGCAACAGAGCCATAGAATGAGTGACACAGAATCTAGAGCACAATGGCCAGCGTGCAACTTACGAGATTTCAAAATGCTCATAGCTGAGCAATGGAAGTGCAGTGGTTAAGTAAGGGATAAGGGAAGAACTATCCCCCCTCCCCCCATTGAACCTCGGACTTTTATCCATCTCATTGAAGAAACAGCAAGAAAGGGCCTGAGGGAAAGAAACTTCCCCAGGGCACAAGTTAAAGGGACCAGATGCATAGTAGGGGAAAAGTGGGACAAGGACAGAAGAGGTAGAAAGGGAGGTGTTGAGGAGGCAAGGCAAAAAGAGGGTTGTGAGGGGGAGGGGAGAGAGAGAGGTTTCAAGTGGCAAGAAAGGCAGGAAGGGGGGGTTGAAGGCAGAGTGGGAGCAAGGTGTGGACTGTTATGTGTGCCAATGCAAGGAGTCTTGGAAAGAAAATTCCAGACATGGAAGCCATCACGGCAGAGACAGACCTGTATATTATGCCCATTACTGAGTCATGGTGCACAGAGAGCCATGACTGGGATATGGCCATGCCAGGCTTTATTCAGTTCAGGAAGGATAGGGAGGGAAGGGTGATGGGGGTAATGCTGTATGTGATGGAGGGTATCAGAGTGACAGAAAAGCAAGGGAACATAGGGGTAAAGGATAGGTTGGAGGTGTTGTGGGTCACTCAGGAGACAAGGGCCAGAGCCACTCTTTACACTGGGGTGATATACAGCCCTCCAACAGAAATTTGATAAGACATTGTGGAAGCCATCAGCACAATGGCGAAAAAGGTGGAGGTGCTGCTGGTGGGGGACGTCAATCTGCCAAACGTAGAGTGGAGCCTCCCAGCCACAGCCGCAGCGAGAAACATAGCCATCTTAGAGGGGGCATTTGTCAGGCAAATAGCCAGACATCCCACTCAGGATGGGGCAATACTGGACCTGATGCTCACAAACAGGGACAATATTGCAGCTGTCAAGGTGGGATGTGGACCAGCGATCACTGTGCAGTGTGGTTTAACATAAGGATGGTGGGAGAGACAAACACATAAGGATGAAGGTCCTGGACTTCAATAGAGCAGATTTAAAAAAAAATGCTGCAAGAGTCAGAGCTAACCTAGCATGGAGGATTGCATGGGTGGGGTGGAGGAACAGTGGGCCAAAGTAAGGGATGGCTCAGTGAAGGCAACAAGCTTCTGCACAAAGGAAGTGATCAAAAATAGGAGGAAAATGAGTCCACTATGGTTCTTAAGAGAAGTGACTGCAAAGATAAAGGCTAATGTGAAGGCATTCAGGAGGTACAAGGAGATGCAGAGAGAAGAGGACAGGGCAGTGAACCAAAAAGTAGAGGGAAGCAGGTAAGGCAGTGAGAGGCACGAAGACACAAACAGAGGAAAAGATAGCCAAAGAGGTAGCTAAAGAAAACAAAACATTTTACAGATACACAAGTGAAAAAAAGGAAGACAAGGGGAGGGATTGTAAGGTTAAGTAGGGCAGGGGAGACTGTGCACAGGAGGATCAGAAAAAAACAGATATCCTGAACAAATACTTCTGTTCAGTCTTCACAGTGGTGGTAGAGGGGGGTTGACTACATAGAAGCAGCAGGTGTACTGGGAGGAAGGAGGTGGACACAACTGGAAAGAGTCCTGAGGGAACATGTGACTCTGAAAGTGTGTAAGGCTATGGGGTCAAACAGGATACACCCAAGAGCACTGAGGGAGCTCAGGGAGCTAGTGGCTGCACCTCTGAGAGCCCTATTCAACAACTCTCTAGAAACAGGAATGGTTCCAGAGGACTGGAGGAGAGCAGATGTTGTCCTGCTTGATCAAAGTGGCAGCAGCAAAGAGGTTAGCAGCTATAGACCAGTCACTCTGGAGTATCTTGAATCCAGTGGGTTACAACACTTGAAGCAGCACTGATTTGGTGGGGGGGTCATGTCAGACAAACCTAATCAATTTCTTTCGGTGATTAGGGAAATAGATCAGGCTGGGGTGGGGGACATGGTGTACTTAGATTTCAGCAAGGCCTTCAACACTGCACCACATAGGAGGTCTGTAAGGATACTGGACAGTTTGGGTGTTGGACTCAAAGTAGTAAATTGGATATTGAACTGGTTGTTGGATAGGCAACTAAGGGTGCTGAAAAATAGCATTCATTCTAATGAGGAGATATTGACCAATGGGGTACCTCAGGGCTCAGTACTGGGGCCAGCCCTTTTCCGTGTCTTCATAAGCAACATTAGAGAAGAACTGGAATGGAAGGTATGCCTCTTTGCAGATGACACCAAAATCTGCAATAGGTTACATACTCCGAAGGGGGTAAAGAATATTGGTAGAGACCTGAGAAAACTTGAGGAGTGGTTGAGGGTATGGCAGCTGCTGGGTTTTAATGCAAAAAAGTGCAAAATCATGCATTTATGGCATAGAAAGCCAGAGGTAATGTATAAAACAGGGGAGGAGGCATTGGCAGTCACTAAACATGAAATGTTTCTCCCTCAGATGCCAAGTAAAACTTTTCCCCCTCCCTCTTACTCTTGCCATCCCGCTCCCTGACACCTTCCTTACCTTTACCAACTCCACTTCTCAGTACAAGTCCAGCATTCCATCAGCCTGACACCTTGCACTTTTTGAGTCTGCCCTGTTTGCACAGTTGTTTTTGTATGCTATTTTTAAGCACCCATTTGCAGTGTTTGACATTATTGTCTGCACAGTACTCAGCTTATGCATTTTATGTCATTATACTTCTAACCTCTTCACCAGTCTGGCCTGTATTTCTTTGTAACCATGTTTCCCCCTTCCACTTCTCCCTCCCACTGGATCGCACCTGGAAATAAGCCTTGGGTCATTGTGCCTCTTCTGGTTAACATTTTTCAAATAAAATAAAAAATAATAAAGGGACTGTGGGTTTATTAAATCTGATGACCTCAAGGTGGCAGGACAGAGTGACATGGCAAAGAAGCAGGGCCAGCAGGATGCTGGGGTCCATAGGGAAGGGAATCACCAGATAAAGGAGCAAGGTAGTGGTACTACTGTATTGATCAATGGTGAGACCCCTCCTGGAGTACTGTGTCAAATTCTGGAGACCACATCTCAGGAAAGACATAGACAGAGTAGATGCTGTCCAGAGGATGGCAACTAAAGCAGTGCAGGGGCTTCATCATAATCTCTATGAGGAGAAACTGTGAGATCTCAACAGAATAAGGTACAGAATGGGAGTATTTCCGAGAAGACAAGGGAGGAACGAAAAAAATTGTTTAACCAGGAATGGTACACTAAGCCAGAACTTGTTTCCAGGTGCAACCTGGGAGCACAGGGAAGTTAAATGACTTGTTCAGGATCACACAGTATGCAAGAGGAGGTTGATGGGATTCAAACCCAGGTCTCCAGGTTTGCAGCTCAATGCCCTTAACCACTACACTATACTGCCTCCTGGAGGTGCACAAGAATAAAGACCCATGCAATGACGCTGGAAGGGGGAAGCATAGGAGGGATGTGAGGAAATACGTCTTCACTGAAAGAGTGGTGGACACCTGGAACACTCTTCCAGTGGAGGCAGTGGGGAAGAAAACAGTGCTGGATGACAAGTGTTCATGGAAAAGACACAAGGGAATCTTGTTAGGAAAGCAGGGGGCAGTAGCCAAAGATCAGGTAGGATCTGAGGTGACAGTATGGACAGCGATAAAATGAACAGACTCAGTAGGCCAAGTGATCCTTATCTGTCGACAAATTCTATGTTTCTATGAGGGGTATATTATACATCTGTATGTCCTGTCCCCTCAAGGGAACAAAATGGTCCAATATTCAATCAGATAGTGCTGCTTGCTATCCAACTGAATATCACAGCAGCTGGAGCAAGCACAATGCAAACATCTGTGCTGTGCTTGCACATTTGTCTGAATATGGAGTCCAGTGACTTTTAAAAATACACCTGCTTTGGAGAGGAGACTGCCTACTCAAATGTACATGTATTTTAAAAGACATTATGTTAAAGAAATTAACCTAGGACTCCATTTTAATGAGCCCCATGCATCCTTATATAGCACTTCTGGTAAGTATGAGCCAATGTCAAATATGTATTTAGTGGATGCACCGGGATTCAGCACTTTCACCTTTTATTAGAACCAGTTGAGCTTTTAGATCACTTTGGGCCACTACAACCTTCAGCCAATTAATTAACAAAAGAAATAATAGCCCATCATGGGTAACTAGGGGTAATTCCAAGGCCACCCACTCCCCCAGTCACTATACAACTCCCTCCCCATCCTCCAGACTTTTTTTATTAAAAAAAAAAAAACATTTCCAGGCACTTCACCAGATGCAGACATTTAAAAAAACTGACTGGAGTTGCAGGGAGGAGGGTGGGATTGAACAGGGTGAATGAGATGCAGTGGAGTGTCATACCCCTTCTTATTTCTAGTCTATTAGATCCTTCCCCCTATACCAAGGGCCTGAAAAAGCCAATCCAAAGACAGGATCAGAACAGATGCAGAATCAAATTTGTTTAATTCCAGCTTCACTCACATTTACAGTACTTACTGTTCCCCGGACACATCACATAAGAGTGTAATGTTAGCATCTCCAGCTCCCTTTTGCTGTACCCAGTACCATAAGGTGATTGGAGAAATGGAATGTGTTTGCATGTTATACTTAGGGTGTTAAAGCTCTTTTTTTTACCACACTGTGCTAACTTTAGTTTTGCTAAGTAGACAGCAGACACCTGGATTCTTAAATTTTTAATATCACACATGAGGGAAAAAATCATGTTGCTTCAGTTATACCTGATAAAATGCATTGAAAGGGGCTCTACAATGACAGGAGTCAACTTACTTTTCAGGCAGTTGGTCCTTATACTTTTCAGTTATGTTTTGCCAGTTCACTTTTACCCAGTTGAAAAGACTGTAATGTGATTGGCATGTGAGGGACTGAATTTGTAAGGCTGAAACTTGACAGACATTTTTTTCTTTCTGGAAATTAAGTTGGAAACATAAACTTTATAAAACACTTTCCTACTTGTTTAACCACAATGAAAATGCAGCAAGGCAAGACTGGAAAGTGAAAGGTGTTCAGCTGCATCAAAAACAGTGGCTTCCTATTGTTACACTGCAGCAACCACCTTTGAATTGGATGCACAATAGCATTTCAGTATTGTCATTAAAAGCGCAGATATTCTGTTCAAAGCATGTCTCCTCTGTTGTACTTAAGTCTTCTAATTGGTAACTGGACACATATGGTACAATTAATTCAACTAATGACCAGCCTTTAACTTTAAAACAATGTCCTTTGTCTCTATTTCTCAAAACCCCATCTGGGGCCCTGAAAGGCGTGAAATAGACAATAATTATTGGTAATCATACCACATCAACAGAAACTGATCTTAAAGCTGTAATTACATGATAAATGTCTGTGTAACACATGCCCCCTATTTGGCCATGCCCTGGGGACAAAAGCTAAAAGACAAAGGAGGCCTGTCAGAACCAATCTTTTCTAAATTTCAATTGTTCCTATAAAGCATACTGTACACTGTAAGTCTTCCGACTCAATCTATTTAAAATGCTTCTGACAGCCATGAGCTTTGCTTTTGTTTCAGCAGTCCCAATACACTACAACATTATCTAACTTGTATTTAAGAAACAAAACCAAATAAAAAAAAAACAAGCTTTATACTCCCTGAGTGCTGCTTCAGAACCCTTTCACCTAATGTACAAAAAGATTAGTTGGGTGTGGGAAATGAGCACAGCTCTTCAGTAGTTTTTGGTCAAAGATTTCTGCTTCTCTTTTAAAACAGAAGCTTATCAGATATTTTGTCTTGATTTACTGTTTTTCCTGTTATGTTTTTGATCACAAGAGTGCAGAGTGCATATTTATGGAATGCATACAAGCAGAAGAGAAAAGAAGTAAGTGCCTCAGCTGGAACTTGAACCCAGGCCACCCATTTTTTTCTGTTTATTGGAGGTGGGAAGGTGGATCTCCTTCCATAATTTATTCCCTTTGCTGGTCTGATGTGACTGTTTTTTTGGTCTCCCAGCATTCTCCTACCCTTGCAGTCACACAACTTACCACAACAGTGGAACCCAGCCATCAGTCACTTTTCTAGGACAGGTAGCCTAAATCAAAGAGTACAGAGTTCATAGAAACATAGAAATATAGCATGTGGTGGTGGATAAGGGTCGCTAGACCCACCCAGTCTGCCTATTTTTGTTAAACTTCATTTTGTTTGCTA
This sequence comes from Neoceratodus forsteri, assembly GCA_016271365.2. Lineage (NCBI taxonomy): Eukaryota > Metazoa > Chordata > Ceratodontiformes > Ceratodontidae > Neoceratodus > Neoceratodus forsteri. Next base: position 401,547,071 of record CM028135.1, read on the forward strand.
CAGACCCTACTTATCTACAGCATAATCTCTTCTCAGAAAAACTGCATGCTCAGGAACCTTATTAGCATGGGGAGTGACATTGTCTGCCCAACCAAGGCATGTGTACACTGTTTTCTTGTTGTCAAGTAAAGAGTGTTACAGTATAAAACCAAAATAAGCTGATATAGCCATGTTTGCATGATAATACTGCAGGAATCCACAAAATGGAACATTCCTTTATTTTTGTAATTCTTTGCATGAAAATAGCACTGTCTTACAGGTCATACCCCTTCCTTCACCCGGACAAACAAGACCAGCAATGTGTTTGGAGGAAATGGCCACATCAATGCATGTATTAATGACAAACAGAATTGCAACAAATTGGTATTCAACATCAGTAAAAATTCTCTCATTAGTGTAATGTGCACAGAAAGGTAGTCACAGCTCATAATAACTCTTTGATTCCCCAAAACAGTATTGGCAAACCCTCCCCCCAATTGGAGGGGTCTAAACTATTAATTACCCACCTTGTGAGGCCTATAGACCCCTGCGGCATAAGAGGTGGCTCTAAATGGACCAGTCCCTCTGGTGCCCTCCCCCTTTTGGAGGACATCACCAACTGGTGACCTGCATCAGAAAGTTAGCCTTTGCCTATGGCTGGCACCTCTCTGGCTACAGCCACCAAGGCCTCACCTCTCCCCAGCCTCAGGGCCTTCCTGAAAGGAGATACAGTCCTGTAGATCCCCCATGTATGTTACTGTGTGACTACCATGCTGCCATTTTGCTACCCACCTTGCTGCTGCCACACCTACATGAATGAGACAAAACCTACCTATCTACTGCCTAGTGCCTTGATAAGCCCCACTGGAGAAGGCAAAAAAACAGAAAACCCTTTGGGAAAAAAAAAATAAAAATAAAAAATTCCATCTGGACCCCTAAGGCAAATCCCTGTAGTGGGAAGCAGATTCCCTAATCTCTGGTTCCTTGTCCCTGCTTTTACAAGGGGAGGGATTGGGAGGCTATCTGCTGCAAGAAGGGGCAAAAGAAAATACAGAAAAACAACATGGGCCATATTTGTGAAAGTAGGGCACTGATGCATAGGTCAATTTTTGGCCCCATCAACACCCTCCTGATTCCACCAAAACTTTTGCCCTTATTTTCAAGGGTGCATTAATTTTTATGACAGTTACCACAATTTGCAGAAGAGTAAGTCATTAAAGTGACAACAGTGTCACCTTTTTTACACAAGCAGTGCTATTATTGGCACAGATCACAGAAACTGCCCTCAGTGTTCAAACACTGCTAGACCTCCTCAGAGGCGGTCTAGGCAACCTTCAGACTTTAGGTAGATGTTGAACACAGTGCATGAGCAGTCCATTTGAAAATCCTCCCCAATGTGTTTAATACTGATGCAAAACCCCATTTGGTTAAAATGTATTTTCAGGCCAAGGAAGGTTGAGAGAATTTTTTTGAAGTGATGCAATAGCTTACACCAAAATCATAGGTGCTGACTACGGGGGAAGGGGGGGCTCAGTGGCTGAAGCCCCCTAGGAGTTTAAAGTGGGGGGTCTTTCACCACCCCCAGCACTGACTGTTATTGTGTGTGTGGTTTAATTTTTTTATTATTTTTTTTTCATGTTTCTCAGCTATACTAGAGTGGGGGTGGGGGGAGGGGTGTTGGGTCAATCTACAGCAGTCAGTGCACTGGCACTTTTCATGATACCCAAATTAATTGTTCAGTATTAATATTTATACTTTTTTTCTTGCCATGCCACTGGTGGATGTCAATCTATCAAGTCACGCAGCCCGGCGTGAAGTAGACATGCACGGCAGCATGGCGGCGGTGCCTCCCAGTCCCAGCATCACATGCCTCAGCCTAGCTGTGATGTTTGGTGCCAGATCTGTCATTTTTGTCCTTGTCCAACCTCATCAGCAGCAGCGGATGGGATGACGGCATGATTGTGCAGTGTGGAGCAGAGCAGAGATTCAGAGAACAGAGACGGGTCAGAGGAGTGGAGGCACAGTAGGTTGCCACGTGTGTACATGCTGCCAGGGCTCGGGAGCCATTAGGATGGTCGTGGACTCATCAGGTGGACTGTGTGCGGCTGGGTGTGTTGAAGGATCAGCGCCAGCCACCAGGGGGCTGAGTGTGGGTGGCGAGCAGGAGCAGAGTCTGACAGTTGGCTTGGGCCCACACTGGTGGCAAAGGCAGCAGTGAAGAGCAAGAAACTAAGGAAGGGACTTCGTCTCAACCAAGTGGCTTGAAGATGATGACAGAATGACCTCCCTCCAATCTGAAAAAAATCTCTATCCCGGACCCTGGCTGGCCTGCCTGAAGGACTTTGTCGCTTTGGTGGTGAACTGAGACACATTTTATTCAGTTTTCACCAGGCCTGTCAATTTTATTAAAAAAAGAAGAAGAAGTTTGTGGAATGGGAGCTATGACAAATGTTTTTTTTTTCTGACCTGCCCCCTGTCAGTACTCCTCCCTTGTAAGTCCTTTACTGGGAGCCTTTGGCATGTGGGATTAGTTTGGCAGCTAGATACACCCCAGGAAACATGCCTTGTTTTAAGGTGCCCCCCCCCATCACTGCTGACTGGGCAGTGCTCTGTTTATCTTTACTTAGTTATGGAAGCTTACTGTAAAATCACTGACACTTGCCATGAAGATGGGTGCTGTGTTGGGCCTGGAGAATGGGAACATCATATTGGCAGGGTGGCCTGCTCTACATTCATTGTTAGGATACAGAAAGGGTCTATATGTTGTGACTGGGCATGGATCTGTGGTAAGGGGGTCAGCATAATTGCTGACAGCCTTTAAAGTCATCACCACCTACACCCCAGGTTACAAAGCCAGATTTGGAGCACTATATGCATATGCTAAACTAAGACATTATCAATCATAAGCCAGGGAGCTCCCTTGTGTACTAGCTTTTACAGAGTACAGTGCCTGGCAGTCATTTGGGGGAGTTATATGGAGATGGTCTTGGGCCTGGAGTCTTGGTCAGTGCAGGCTGTCTATCTACATGGTGGAGGGCAGGTGGGGGTGCTGATGGGTGAGTTGGGTTTTAGTGACTCTCCCTGGGGCCTAGCTGAGCCTATTGTTTGTTTCCACTGAACTTTGAGTATAACTATTAGTTTTCTTTGGTATCTGAATTCTTTATGTGCACATTGATCTTGCTGACATATTGATGTCCGAACCACACCTCGATTGATGTTCCTGTGCTGCTGGAAGGAAATCATGACATATGCTCCTGATTACTGATTTTATGGTTAGACAAGAGCTTTGGTATAACTAGGAGTAGACTTTGTGCAGCAGGAATAGTAGCAGCTGCCAGTCAGCAACATTCGAGATTTTTAATTACACAATCCCGAGTCCCGTCTCCTCCTGTCTTGGACTTGGCTGGTTGGCTGCTGGGTTATATATTTGGGTTCACCAGGTGGGTTCACCAGGTGGATTGGGGGGAGGAGATCCAGTCTCAATCTACTGGTAAGGAGCCCTATGAGGATGAGGTAGAGCAAGGCACAATACTGAAGTATTGTAAAAAGTTGGCTACGTATATCATTCTGCTAAATTAAATTAGGGATTCAATACCTCACACTTTAGGATACTGTACCTGGAAAGAAAAGGTCTTCCACTTTTGCTTCAACTTTAAAATTCAGTCTTTTCTTTATGAAGATGGTCACTTCAGCCTGCTTGTTCTTGCCTGAAATGAATGACACCAAGATCTGCAACAGAGTGGAAACATCAGAGGGGGTGGAAAAAATGAGAAAGGACCGAAGCCTATTAGCAGACTAGTTGGGTGTCTGGCAGTTGAGTTTCAGTGCTAGAAAGAGCAAGATCATGCACCTGGGTCACAGGAATCCAAGGGAAGAATACCGGATGGGTGGAGAAAATCTGGCTACCACAAGTCAGGAGAGAGACCTATGGGTTATCATATCTGATGACCTGAAGATGACCAAACAATGTGAAAAAGTGGTGGGGAGAGCAAACAGAGTGTTGGGGTGCATAGGGAGGGGCACAACAAGCAGGAGGAAAGAGGTGGTGATGCCACTCTACAGAGCACTGGTGAGGCCTCAGCTGGAGTACTGTGTTCAGTTCTGGAGACCACATCTCTGGAAGGACATTTACAAAATAGAGGCGGTCCAGAGAAGGGCAACGAAGATGGTACATGAACTGCACCAGAAGCCCTATGAGGAAAGACTTGTGAACCTTAACACCTATTCACTGGAGGAAAGAAGGGAGAGAAGGAGATATGATAGAGACTTTCAAGTACCTTAGGAGGATAAACAGGGTACAGGTGGAAAGCATATTTCAGAGAAAACTCTGCACAAGAACAAAGGGGCATGATATGAGGTTGAAGGGTGGAAGACTCAGGTAATGTTAGGAAGTACTTTTTCACTGAGAGGGTAGTGGCCGTGGAACAGCCTTGCAGCAGAAGTGATGGGTGTGAAAACAATATGGGGGTTCAAGAGTGCATGGGATAGACATAAGGGTACCCTGGAGATATACAGAGCAGGAGAGCCACAGATCAAATATGTTCTGGGGCTGCTGCAGTGAGTAGGGAAATGGGCAAACTAGGTGGGCTGTATGGTCTTTATCAGCTGACAGATTCTATGTTTCTATGTAAATATAATCTAGGTAGTGAAAACTGCATTATCCCAGCTGAGACCAGATGCAGTACACTTAAAGGAAAGATAGGGGTTTGGTACCGCATACCCAGGGCTCCAGATATGATTTTTGGGGATGAGTACTGTACTCTTCATTTTGAAAGTGAGGTGAGTAAAACCAAATTCAGATGTGTACAAATGTCTGGACAGAGTGAAGTGAGGAGAACTTTTTTAAAAAACAATGCAGTTTGTTTCTAGATGAGATCTGATCAGGTGCCAACAATGCTCCAGACAATGTTGGCAGGCAGGAGTAATTTACTCACCAATTTTAAAATATAGTGAGCAAAACAAAATTGGGATGCATATAAGTGCTGTAATTTGAAAGAAACTGTGATTTCTGAATCACCAGTTATGTTAAGGAGCACCGTTCTATGCAGGCTGGAGCATTTGTTGACCAGGTGGCATTTACAAATGTTGGGTGAATACTGGTACTCATTAAAAATTTTCTGAAGAGTATTTCCTAAAATGAGGTGAGTAAAACAGGTTGGTACTCAGCTTATCTGGAGCCCTGCACACACCAGTGAGGATACTGTACCTGAAAAGAAGATCCTTCACTTTTACGTCAACCTTAAAGTTCAGCCTTCTCTTTATGAGGATCATCATTTCTTGTAGTACTATATCTAGTCTCATCTGGGATGATGCACAGTTTTCACTATCTTTATGGCTTTAAGAAACAAATACACTGTATTAAGTATAACCCTCAAAATGCACCACAGAACACCAAAACCCCCCTGCCATTATTTGAGCCCCCCCCATAAAAAATAAGAATCGTCTCCTGTGACCAAAATATTGTATATCATCATAGGATATCATTACTTGAGTGAACTGTGAGGCACAAAATGAAGCCATGCACTTTCAACCACCCAAGATGTGATAATAAAAGAAAGCAGTATCTCCTCACTCTCCTGGATTATGGAGACACATTCTTGTAATGGCACTAGAACTACACTATGTGTAATGAACTGGACATCTGCTACAATAGACTGCAGATGTGACCAAGACTGTGATTCCAGAACCATTCACAATTTAGTCATAAGGTGCTAATATGGCAGGCAGGGTGCAGCAGCAAGGAGGAAAACCTGTTGGCTTAAACATTTCCATACTTTAGGTGTGCCTACAGACCAGTCTCCTCCTATCTCAAGTCCCACTTTATAGCAGCCCCCTCAATGTTACTCTCCAAGGTCTGCCAAGAAGACAACCTGAGTCACCCCCTGTGCTGTACAGAATTGTTGCACTCCATGGAATTCCACCTGAGGCAGAATTGGCCTTCTGTTGTAAAAAAATGACTGAAAATTCAGTTTTACCAACTGATGTGAAATTTCTCAGAATACAGCCAAAGTCCACAGTTTCCACAGCTTTCTTGCAGAACATGTGTTGGCAGTCCAACAGACAAAACTGCAGTTCACACAAAAAAACAATTGTTTTCTTTTTTAGGGCTGCAGTGGGTGGAGCTCTGCCGGCCTATTGCTATGAGAAAATGGATCCCACATGCCTAGCGAACCAACAACATGATAAAGTGTCTTTAGAAAATGGGCAAAGACAATTCTCTCTCCTGATTGGCTGTGACACTTATTTAGGAGGCATCTATCAGACAATAGATGCCCAGCTAAAAATAAGAGCCAGTCCAAGTGCCCCTTCACCGAGTGCCATGCTCCAGTGGTGCCCAGCCTGCTTTGTAATTGGCTGAAAGCACCACAGAAAACTTCAAATGCCCGCCATGTTTTTTCTCTCGCTTAGTGAGAGCTACAGGAACCACCCCCAACACTTCTTACTTGCTTCTTCTTAAAAAAAAGAGAAAGCACACTGATTCTACGGTAGGGAGAGTGAAGAAATCCTCACTGCCATATACTTTCCTATGGCAGCACTCTCCCAACCATGATCTCACACCGCCACGCTAACAAAGAGTAAACGAAAGCTGTTGCTCCTAACGGCTTCATTGTGCGATGCCCCCCCTCCCCCGTCTGCTTCTTTTAGAAAGAAAGTACAGTTATTCTGTGGTCAGGAAGAGTGAGGAAATACTCGCAGATCTCACAGTGCCATGCTGACAAAAAGTAAATGAAAGCCGTTGGTCCTGTTGGCGTCGTTCTGCGAATCCTCCCTCCCCCACTTGCTTACACCAGCCACCAAAAGCTCACAAATGTACCTGCTTTTTGCAGGTTTAATTTCTCTTTCACCTCGCTTGACCTCCTCCCACAAAATCCACGTACCTACCACAATGTCTGTACTCGGCTGATGTACAGCGTCGTTGCTGCCTGCCCGCCACCTCAGCTCCTCTCCTGAAGTACATTTCCATACAGAAGACACGTGTTCCACTCCAGTTCTGTGCCCCATTTTAAACGCTACTTCACAAAAAAAGAAATAAACTGCAGTACAACATTTCTTAACATAAGTAGCCAGTCTTTCCGTCTCCTTCTGCAGACAGTTTTATCTATGTCAGCTCAAAACATCCTCTCGAACCCTATTTGTACTCATATATTTTTTATTTAACTAAATTGCTACAGCCGTGCGTGGTTTCATCACAGCAGTCGAGTAGTGCTAACCTGCACACTAGAGAGCTCTTTTCTACAATCGTAAACCACTTCAGTATCCCAAGTTAACAAAACAACTGAGTGGCTCATAGCATGCTCCCAAAAGCATAAAGCAGGATAACAAACAAAAACAAAAGCTTAATAGCTCAATCAAAGGTACAGAGAGAAGAGACTATGGATATGCTGAAATTCTTCTCTCTCTCTCTCTCTCTCACTCTCTTGCTGTCCGCATCCTGTGAAAACAGCACAGTACCAGTGCAGTTACTTGTCCTCCCTGTCTCTGCTTCTCTGAACAATAAATTTAACTTTGTACATACTGGTCTGCTGTGCCAACGTCGTCCTCTGAGGTGACTTCCCTGCAAACGAGATACAGTCGGAATTGCAGCTCCTTAAATTTAAAACTATTGTGTCAATCTTCGACCTTCCAAGTAGACACAAAGATTTTTTTACAGGAAACACAAAAAACTTTCTTTAACACTACAACCATGGGGAGAAACTACTAGAAAGCCCATGTCTTCTGCAGGTGGTGGAGGGGGCAATACAAGAGAATGGATCTGTGGGAAGGGGGAGCAACAAGAGATGGAACAGCTCAGGGACTACTTTACAAGAAATAAACTTTAACTTAATTCTTATTCTAATTTTTTAATTTTTTTTATTTATTTTTTTAAATCCTATGTAAAAATGCTACAGGTAGCCCATTTTCTAAGCACAATAATACCCTCCAGGGTGGGCGGTATGGGCAATATACATACTTTAGGAATTGAGGAATACATTGAGGAAGCAGGTAGGCAGTTCCATTTATTTCAATGGAGTTTTGAACTTAGTGCCATAACTTGTTCATTAAGTCATGCCAGTAAGCAAAAGAGGGATTCCAAATTTCCTACAGCACTTTCTAATATGCACATTACAATTTTTAAACCAGACTGACTTATCATGGGGGCAGATGTAGTTTCATCTATAGGTTGCATTTCTATGGAACAAGAGTTCATATCTCTGACATTCAAATGAAATGTTAATTCAAAGTCCCTTTTGCCTGTATCTGGGGCTGCCAACCCATGTCATTTTTCACAAGAGGGGATCTTTGCTGGTATCAAGTTCAACATTCCCTTTGATGACAATAAGGACAGGGATAGGGCTAAAAGGGGTAAGGCTATCAAAAAATGAGGGGTCGATGAATACTAATACACAGTCTGGATAACAAGCTCCCTGAACTAGTGGCCTTGATGGAAGAGGGATGCCTGGATATTGTGGCAGTCACAGAAACATGGTACACAGAGAACCATGACTGGGATGTCAACATACCAGGGTACACAGTCTACAGGAGGGACAGGCAGGGTAAAAGAGGAGGAGGAATAGCTGTCTACATAAGGAAAGGGATAAAAGCAACTAAACTAAAGGGTAAACAGGAAGGAGAAGAGGCACTGTGGGCCACCTGGGAGACAGTAAGTGGCACAACAGTCCATATGGGGATTGTATACAGACCCCATCTCAGTGGGAGGAAATGGACAAGGAAATGATAGAAGGCATCCTTAGAATGGCAGGAAAGGGGGAGATATTGTTAATAGGGGACCTGAATATGCCAGATTTTAATTGGAGCACCTTTGCTGCAGCCACATCCAGGAGCATGGTAATTCTCAATGCCCAACAAGGGGCATGCCTCAGACAGCTAGTGTTGGAACCCACTCAGGAGGGAGCAGTCTTAGACCTGGTACTTTCAAATGGGGACAGAGAGAGGATTTCTGATTTAGAAGTGGGTAGCCATCTGAGAACAAGAGACCACCAAATAGAGAGGTTCACGATGAACACAACCATAGAGTCAAGTCACACAAAGGTGAGGGTATTGGACTTTAGGAGGGCTGACTTTGACAAAATGAGAGAGTGCCTCAGAAAAGCACTAGCAAATGGGCAAGATGATGGGGAGGAGGAACAAAGGGGAAAAATCAAAGCTGCCATCACAGAGGCAACAAACCTTGGTGTGAAACAAATAAACAAAACAAAATGAAGGAAAACAACACTGTGGTTCTCAAAAAAGATGGTGGGGAAGGTTAGAAAGAAAATGATAGCATTCAGGAAGTATAAGAAAACACAGAAGGAGCAGGACAAAGAACTGTACCAGTTAAAGCAGAAGGAAGCAGGGAAAGCTGTCAGAATAGCAAAGGCCCAAACCAACGAAAAGATAGCCAACTCAGTTAAGAAGGTGGACAAAACCTTTTATAGGTAGATTAGGGAGCAAAGAAAGACCAGGGGAGGGATAGTGAGGTTTAAAAAAGGGGAGGGTGGGCAGAGGGTGACAGTGACAAAGCAGAGATACTGAATGATACTTCTTGGTATTCACAAAGAAAGAAAAGGGAGAGGTACCTAAACCAAATAATAGAAGCGCACTGGATGGGGGGGGGGTCAATGCCAATCCATTCACAGAAGAAAGGGTCCTGAAAGAACTCCTAAGGTGGACAAAGCAATGGGGCCTCATGGGATACACCCCAGAATTCTAAAATAACTAAGGGGAGAACTAGTGGCATCACTGATTACCCTTTTTAACAAATCATGGGAGGAGGGTGTGGTACCTGAGGACTGGAGGAGGGCGGATGTGATTCCCCTTCACAAAAGTGGGAGCAAGGCAGAGGCAGGAAACTACAGACTTGTTAGTTTGACCTCAGTGGTAGGGAAAATGAGGGGATCACTTCTGAAAGAAAGAATTATTGAGTATCTAGAGGCCAGTGGGGCATAGGACACAAGGCAGCATGGATTCACAGTGGAAAGGTCATGTCAGATGAATCTAATAGATTTCATTGATTGGGCGACCAAAATAGTACACCAGAGAAGGGCTGTGGATGTAGCCTACCTAGACTTTAGCAAGACATTTGACACAGTCCCACACAAAAGATTAATAAACAAGTTAGCCAGCCTTGGAGTGGGTCTCAGGGTGGTAACCTGCATAAAAAATTGGCTGGACAACAGGACACCGAGAGTAATAGTAAATGGAGTCCACTCCAAAGAAAGTGGGGTTGGTATCGGTGTACCGCAGGGTTCAGTACTGGGACAGGTTCTCTTTAATGTCTTTATAGGTGACATTGCAGAAGGACTAGAAGGAAAACTATGCCTCTTTGCAGATGACACAAAGATCTGCAACAGGGTTGATACACGGGGGGGTGGAAAGCACGAGAAGGGACTTGGCAAGCTTGGAAGAATGGTCAAAAGTATGTCAGCTTGGAATCAATGCAAAGAAGTGCAAAGCAGTGCTCCTGGGAAACAATAACCCAAGGGAAGAGTACACAATGAGGGGAGGTATTAAGAACAACAAAAATTGAAATGGTCCTGAGGTAGTCAGATCAGATGACCTAAAAGTAGGCAAGAAATGTAAGAAGGCAGTAAGGAGGGCTGGGGGGATACTGGGATGCATAGGGAGAGGCATCATCAGTAGTTATTCCTCTGTACAGACAGCTGGTGAGACCCCATCTGGAGTACTGCATGCAGTTCTGGAGACCCCATCTCTGCAAAGACATTGACAGGTTGGAGGCAGTCCAGAGGAGGGCAATAAAAATGGTGCAGGGTGTGCACCAGAAGCCGTATGAAGAGAGACTAACAGAGCTTAATATGTATACCCTCGAGGAAAGGAGGGAGAGGTGGGACATGACCGAAACTTTCAAGTACCTCATGGAAATCAACAGAATCCAAGAGGGTAGCATCTTTCAGAAAAAGAGATATGCAAGAACAAGGGGGCACAATTTAAAGATAGAGGAGGGATGACTCATGGACAATGTGAGGAAGTGTTTTTTCACAGAGATGGTGGTGGATGCATGGAACAGCCTTCATGAGGAGGTCGTGGGGTCAAAAATAGTGGGGGAATTCAAGCATGCATGGGACAGACATAAGGCAATTCTAGTGGGAGGTAGGAGGAAGTAGGCTGTTGGTAAAACTAGGATCTGCAGCTTAACCAGTAGGTAGGGGAAATGGGCAGACTGGGTTGGCCAAGCGGTCCTTATCTGCCATCAAAGTCTATGTTTCTATGACAATCTGGTTCAGGCAATTATCCATAGTTATGTTTGAGTGTTAATGAGTACAATGAGTGTCACCACATGTATATAATCACTGCACTACTATTTACTCTGACTACTTATGAAGTTCATTGGGGTATAGTGTGCATAAAAAGAACTCTTAAAGCTCTACACAGTTTGGGTCTGAGTTACCTACAAGCGCTTCTGAGTCCCTACTGTCCCCGCAGACCACTCCGCTCAACCTACAAGGGATTGCTAGAGATTCTCAGGGTGCGTTTGAAGACTTCGGGAGCCTGGGTGTTTGCCCTTGCTGCTCCCTCCCTCCCTGTGGAATTCTCTACCTTGTTGGGTACAAGAGTGCCAGACAGTGGAGAGCTTTAAAATTGCTTTAAAAATACATTTGTCTACATGTGCCTTTCCTCACTTTTAGTATGTATAATCATGTATTTTATTTTTAATTGTTTTATTTATTTGTTGAATTGTTTGGCTTTTAGAAAATTGTACAGCGCTTTGACAATTGTTGATACTGCGCTTTATAAATAAATATTATTATTATTTCATAAGAGAGAGTACCTTTAGCAGCTGGACTAGCAAAACCACCAAGCTTACAGTGTACAAGAGTCTTTCTGAAAGTCCTTTATCCATTAATTTTCATGTGATTTTCTAAGTAGGAAGCTGTATATATATATATTTGTTTTTTTTTGGGGGGGGGAACTGTGCCATTAATGAAAAGTGAGTAAAATGTGCAATAAAGAGAAGTGCTACACCAAGAAAAAGAAAGTGGTCTGAGTTATAGAGTCTCCCTGTTTCAAACCCAGGTGCTCTGTGACAATTGGACCACTGTTTACTTATTAAACCATGAGGGACTTTTTTTTCATTTTTAACACTTTTTATTATTATAAGATAAAAGTCCAAACATTTATGAGAGAGGCAATGTAGACATTTAGGGTAGATATATTATCAATGTCACACAATAGTTGTACAAACAGTGTAAACATTTAGCTGTGAACATAACCAGTATATCATAACATTTAAGGGTACCCAAAAGCAAATGACTACAATGTCCTGGTACAGATGAAATACATTCTGAACTGAAATGATAGATAGATCATAACATAAAACAGATAAACGTACCTTGGGTAATGTGACGTATTCCTCCATAAATGCAGAGAGGGGAGAGGGGTTCTGCTACTCTGTTGACAAACTCTCAACAGCAAGGTTAGTGGGGGGGGGGTCAGGGCAGGAGACATCCTCGATGCATGCTGGCCAGAAACCACCCAACATGTGCCAGCTGGTCCACTAGAGGTGGAAGAGAAGCCTGGTATTCCTTAGGTCTACATCAGCCTACATGAAGTGGAGGGCAGAGGGGACATGAGTAAATAGGGTCCAAGGATGTGTCTCCACCAATTGGCCTGTAGTCACAGTTAACCTGTGGTGTGATGGAGAACTTTGAAAGCTGCTGTAATTGGGTTATTGGAGCCCTGGGATAGGTTAGATGTAGACTGAGGATCAGAAGTGCAGTATGTAGACCTGAAAAATGGACCCCAAATGATCTAATATATAGATGTTATCCATCTGGCCAAATGTGACATTCTAGCAAGTAACGACAGCTCCTCCAACATGTTTAGCCATTTTGAGCTGGTTGGAATGGACACCATTGTCCACCTTTTCAGCATTACATGCTTAGCTTCTACCCCTACCATAAGCAGCCAATGCTGTGCTGTTCATAAGTGCCACAAAAGAAGACTGTGCCCAAGTTATCCTATAGATGGGCAGTTGAAGGATGCAGCATGCCATGCTATATTTAAATGATTGGGGTGGGATTAGAAACCAACTAATCCACCTCATCGGCTGACCCCAGGAACATGGGACTCTCAGTGGAAGGGGGATTCTAGTGTCAGTCAGGTAAATAACTCATTCCTTGCTTCATGCCAAAATAGAAACCTGTTTCGAGTCCCGCCTCCAACCTATTGCTAGTCGTACTGAAGGGAACAAGTTTCTCCAATCTAGACTGGTATCCAAGATGGTGGACTGTAACAACAGGGTAATTTGTTTCTTTATAGAAATACTAACCCCCTCCCCATCTCTGGAAGGGAATCATGAAACAGATCCAGAAGCGGCTGTCTGGGGACATACATATACAGAGGGAGGTCTGGGGGAAGTGCTGAAAAGTCTGCATCTATTCAGGGAGACCGAGGAGAAAGTGTAAGTATGTAGGCCTCCAGCACTCTTCCTTATGTTAAGACTAGTTGTAAACACCTAAGTCTCGAAGGAAGTAAGGAAGGCATCTTCTCCCAGCCAAACCCTCCCAGGCCATCAATGGAAAGGCTGCAGCCTGTAGTTCTATGGGGGGAATATCACCTCCCCCATCTCCTATTTAAGCCTTCAAGCAACGCCCACTCTGCTTAGGGTGTGTCGCACTCACTGGTGTTCTGCAGCTCTCCACGGCTGCTCTTCCTGTTTCTTCCCCTTCCTACCACTGCCCCCCCACTTCATTTTGTTCCTCTCCTGCTGTTTTCCTGTTTTGTCTCTGGTCTCCCTCCCTTGCTGCTCTCCCCCTTCTGTATTTTCTCCCTACCTTCTGTTTTCTTATTGGCAATTACTGTGTTTCTTTTTTGCAATGCTTTCTGATCTCTCCTGGCTGCTAGTGGCCCTGTGCAGCTGCCGCTGCTCTTTCTCTTAGCAGCCTCCTTTCCTCACTCCCTGCTAGCTAGTGGCTCCATTATTCATTCTTTCCTTTGTACCCCTTTCAGAGCAGCTGCTTCATGCCACTGTACATTTCTCAGTTCCACTAGGCCACTCGCAAGTCTGTCTCTAGCTTCCTTTTGGATTCTCCAGGATTGCACAGCACTGCACATCAGAGTAAGGCATATCCAGACCTGCTTTACTGCACTTCTCCATCTGCCATTCAACAACCCAAAACAGGGACCTATAACTTCAGGTCAGCTTCTCTTTTCCGTACCCTCCACAGCAAACAGCGCTCCAGCTCCTCAATGTCATTTCGCTCCCTGCTTCCCTCCTCTTTCAGCTTGCCTTACACCATCCCTCAGGATCCATTCAGTCCTCCAGAATACTGCTGCCTATCCATTTTCACCAGTTTACCTGCCTGCTCTCCTTGGTTACTCCTTGGGCCTGCGATGCCCCAGGCCTTCGCTCTTCAGTTGATAGCCCCCTGGATTTGCTTTCATGTAATTAACCCTCATCAGCCTGTTGCCTATACTGGGAATGCTTCTGCCTGTTCAACCTGCCAGTGATACAGTACTACCTAATTTCCTCTCTTGTGCTTTTGTACCTGTTAAGCCCACTGGAGGACATCAAGACAGCAAGACTTCTACTCCTGCCTCGGTATTCACCTTCTGCTTGTGTATCAGACCATTATCTTCACCTTATCATTTCATGGATAACACAGTTTACCAAATCCCAGTTCCTCTTCACCTGCTCAGCCCGACTACCCCATGGGCCCTCAGTTGCTACCTGACCTGCAGTATTTCCATCGTTCATGTTCATGACTTTATTTCCACACCACCTATCATTTCTGTACTCCTCAGCCATTTTCATCAGGCTATCGATTCCATAGAGTCATGATTCCCCTGCTCTGCAATGTTCCTGTCAGCTCAGTGGATCTCTACAGTGCCAGCCTATTCCCTGGGATACTCTACTATACTCCTGTTGCTAACAGCTGCCTTTTTTGACAGCCAGGGTATCTATTCATGCTTCAGACATTCACCCTGCAGCTCCAGGATTCGACGTCCTTCATATGTATTAAGGCCCATTGCTTCCTTGGATCCATTCTGCAGATTTTCCTTCCTCCAGCCATCCTTATTCGACAGTTGACCAGCCGATGTGATGACTGGCCAGTTCCCCTCATTTTCCAGATGGACCTACATGGAGGTCTTGCCTCTCTGTTAGCCCCTTCTCAGGCTGACCTACGTGGAAGTCCAGCCAGTCTTGCTAGCCTATGTGGAGGCCTAGCTCGATATTCACTATCTCTGTCATTTCTTAGGCTGGCCTACATGGAGGTCCAGCTGGTCCTGCTAGCCAGCGAGGAGGCCTAGCTCGACTCATGCTCCCTACTTCCCTTAGGCTGACCTACATGGAGGTTCAACCGGTCTTGCTAGCCTACATGGAGGCCTAGCTCGACTCACACTTATACTCCTTCTTCAGGCTGACCTACATGGAGGTTCAGCCAGTCCTGCTAGCCTACGTGGAGGCCTAGCTCGATTCTCATTCACCACTCATACCTCCGGCTGTCCTACGTGGAGATTCAGCCGTTCCTGCTAACCCATGTGGGGCCTAGCATCATTCTTATTGCTGCCGTCCTCTAATGGACTCATTGTTTACTTGATCATCTGAGCATACAATTATAGTTAGCTGCTGACTGCCTCAGATCCTCTTCAGTTGAGGATCCTACTTCTGCTTCCTGTTTCAAGATTCAAAGGACATTCGTCATCTTCTGCCTCGCAAAAGAGACCTACCTGTTCGCTTATCATACCAGTCCCCTGAAATTACTTTTCTCCTTCAAACCCCAGGATTGTCCACTTTCAGTTTACTCCAGCCATTCCAAAGACATGATTCCGCTCCCAACAATTGACCGAACGTGCCTTATGAAACATACTTAACCTATACACCGATCGATGTTAGACTGGGATTCGCTAACTAGATGTTCTTCCAGCTTTCTTCATGGACACTTATCATCAGTACTTCAACTAGAAGATACTACTTGCAATCACCTCAAGATCTACTCTTCAAGCTGGCCTGGTGGCGCTGAGGGTTGAGGCGCTGGATGCCACACCTCACACCATGCTGGTGATGCGAGTTCGGGAGTAAGCTTGGGTGCCGGGGGTTGGCAAGGACAGGGAAAAGATTGAGCACCAGCTGGGCTGGTCTCGTCCCCTGGGGGAGGGTGGAGGAACAGCTCGGTGCGCTAGTGGCTCCTGGTGAAGATCGGAGGTGCTGCAGCGCATCGGCTGCACGTCACCCTACGTGGATGACACTGGCAGGGTTGCCTTAAGCCAGAGTGTCATGGATGCACCACACGGGGGAGGGGCACTCAGAACACAGAAAAGTCTGGCCCTGAGGGAGAGGTGACAGCACCTGACCCCCATGCCCACCACCGGATCCCCATTGCCTGGCCTTCCAGGTCCTCCACCCAGTGGCCCACTCCCACAGCCAGAGTCTACAAAGTAAAGAGCACCCAACTAGGATGGGTGGCCCCACCCTGGAGGGATTAAGTTTGGGGTGCTGGCTGTTGGAGGGTTGGGGGGAGAGAAGAGGTACAGATTCAGGGGGATCTCAGGCAGGCAGGAACAGGCAGGATGCCTGACAGATGCCTGACCAGAGAGAGATAGACTCAAAAAAAAAGATCTACTCTTCAATTAAGACTAGAGATTTGAATTATTTAATGACTTATTCCTTTTAGTTTATTTAGGATTACTCTCCTTTAGTATGCCCAGAGGATGTGCAAATCAGTAACCATGGATCCTCGGAGGTTTCCCTCTAAGGGGGGTTTTCCTCTCCTGCATGCTACTGGCCACACTCTCTGGAGTTGGAGGAGGTAATCATTCTAGTGATTACTTTTCTTTTTGGTCCTTCCATTCTACCCTCAACTGAGCATCTGGCCAAAGGTGGGATACAGAGAAAGGCCAAAACATCAAGTTCTTACAGCTACTATATCTCATTCATTTCAAGTATCTAAGCACCAATCATATCTAATCCAGTTCCAATGTACTACAACCTTACCTATGTTCATATCCCATGCTAATGTATCTAAGCACCAACCATTCATCCAGCTCATATGTCCTGCAAGCACTGCCCTAAGTACTGTTCTAGCTTTATGGATCTAAGCACCAACCATATCTTTTTTAAGTTTTACATATCACAATGCTGAGCTATGTACCACACATAGAACTGTCAATTTGGGAGGAGCAAATACTAATATAGGCAACAAGTATACTGAGTTTATAATCCATAGAGTGTCTAGGTAACCTGCCTGTAGCATAATATCCCCAGCTGCACATGCATGGACATGGAAAATAAGAGAACCCCAAATAGTAACACACAGAAACTCAGAACCAGCAACAAGTGAGTGTAAACACATCTTAGTAATATGTTTCTGATCCACAGCCAATGACAGTTCAAACACTGGCATGAGAGCAGGAATTACACATTCAGAATTCCCGCTCTGAGCCATGAATGACCGTGCTTTAAGATGTGCTAACAGCGGTGACAAGTGTGAAGTGCCTCAAAGCATGGGGCCCAAGAGACACACATAAATAAAACAAAGTGTGCCTTAGAGCCATGGCTAGTATGGGCATTAGGGGTGGCATAGCGGTACTGCATAGGGACCTCTCTGTTAGTATTTTCCCCCTCCATTGCAGAAAAAGGGGCAGGGCAGGGCAGTTTTTAAATAAAGAAAGAAAAAGTTTGCCTTTTCTTTCCCTGGCTGCCTGCTCCTGTACAGACCCCCCCACCACCACCAACACCACCAAATCAGGCAGCATGAGCTAGGGCCAACTATGTACTGGGACTGCTGTCCCTGCCCAGTGTGTGGCATTTAGTTTTAAAATTATTAGAGCCAATGTGACATAGGCTTGAGTTTCAAGAATTGGAACCCTGAGTGTAGCATTTTTAAAAACAAGTTCATTTGAAAGGGGAGTTGGTCCCAAGATCGGGACGAGTGAGGGCACCAGAAAGTTGTGAGAGGACAGTAAGAGCTTACCTGAAGGGTAGAATCTGTCCCTAGAGCTTGTCTTGGTGCCTCAGCTCTTTGCCAGTTAGCAATCTCCCCATTAGCATAGCCATAGCTTTACAACACCTCATGAATGTGACAACTGTCATTTTTCAAAGCCTGGCCAAAATGTTTATTCACATCCCGAAAGGTGATTTTGTGGTCCCTGTGCAAAATCGCCTTTCAAGCAGGAGTTGAAAATGTTCCCTGTCCTTGTTCATGAGGGGGTCATAAGAAGGCTATTTTGAACATTTGGTGTAAAAATATTAAAAAAACAACAAAGTTATGAGCCTACATTGAAGTTTGTGAATGCAGGCTCGTAACTTTGGTAATTTTCAATATTTTGACCCCAAATTTATAGTATAGCCATTTATTTACAGCACCTCATGAACGTGACAACTGTAATTTTTCAACTCTGGCCCAAAATTTGTTTTTGCGTCCTGAAAGGCTTGTAACTTTGGTCATTTTCAATATTTTTATCCCAAATTCCTCCCATGCATCACTATTGGCTCTGGCCAGAGTTTGTTTTTAAATTGCAGGTTCATTTGGGAGTATTCAATGGAATTCACTGCAAGTTTCTGATAAGCTTATCAGATATGGAATTGTGATTCTGCTGGAATTCTGACACTGGAATTTTGCATTCTGTAAAGCTCTGGTTATCTCACTTGACAAGAAGTACTGATGCAAATAAGCTTTTGCCTACACAGAACCAAAAAATGGGAACAAGAAAATGCTTATTTTTAACATAACCCCAAAAATAGCCCTCCTTAGGCCCTTGCTCCAATGTCACCTCTCAGACCCATGGTAATGTTTTTCTCCTGTGCACCTAAAGACTATGAAAACAGTTTCCTGAACTCCTTGCATATATTTAAATTGTCACATATTCTATAAACTTCCTGCTTGTGTAAGTAGCGCTGTATTATAGCTGAAGTTAACTGTGTGACTGTACTTAATTTAATTTCATGTATTGATTAATCTGGTGAACACTGTCAGCAAAATGCCTGTTTTCACTCTGTCCTGTAATTCTGTCAGAAGCATTATTTGTTATACAGAGGATAATGGCTGGAATGTGGGTGATAACCATGCTGTAATCACCTTGAGTGGTTGCTAGGGCTACATGGTAAATCTGGAGAGCACAGCTCGAGATGCTAATTGTATCCACAGCAAACACGAAGGTGATTGCATGCGTGGTTATCACCCGATCACCCAGCCATTATCTTTTATAGTGTATGGTGAAAAAAACACATTATTTGCCTCTTTGTAGTATCTCTCACCTTACTGAAGAATCGGGACTACGGGGATAGGTTCAAATGGCCAAATTTATTTGTTGCAGTACAGTAATATGCTTACATAGAAATACACCTAGTTTAGAAACAACACAATAAAACAAGTGAAATAAATAATTTTGTTTTAGAGAAAAGAGAAATGTCCATTTTTATGATTCGATTCAAGGTCTGAGATTTAAATTAAAAGGTTGAAATGATCCAGTTAGTCTCTGGTGGTCAAGTGGATAGGGTAGAAGATGTTATGAATTATGGGACATGATGCTGCGTCCTCTTCTTGGGCCCAAACAACAGAAGAGTCAAGGTGATCATCGTGCCCTTGCAGATCAGCATCCATGTGAGATAATCTGTTAGGGACCAAAAAAAAAAGCTTTTTAGCTAACAATTCAGAGAACTGAAAATTATGGGAAACAACTACATGAAACAGCATATTACTCACTTCTCATCATTCAATGAGGAATCACAGATTACTGCCACTCTTCGTTTCTTTTGTGGGCCATAGTAGTTAATTACAATTATTATTATTCCAGCTCCAAACAAGTTGAAATTAACTCCTAGATTGTTGAATGGGTTTCTTACTTTGGGAACTATTGACTGACCAGCTTGGGTGATTGACAGTGAAGCTGCAGCAGTACTAGCTGAGGGCAGAATGTTCTCACAGTGACTTTGAGCACCAAAGATGGTTGAGATACATTTCTGTTTCGCAGCACTAAGGTGGCTATAATTGTTTATGGACTGAAGCGATTTGTGTCCAGAGACTTGCTGGATGTCAGTACGGGGTACATCACTATCAACAAGGCACTGAATTGAAATCTTGAGGGTGGAATGGTTGGTGATGCATTTTTCAGTGGGAAGTCCTGCTGAAATCTTTATCAAGTTCATTATAGAGCACATTTTGCTTTCTCCTAAAGGCATGCTTCTGAACCAAAGGGGGGTGCTTGTATTACAGTTTATGTCTGGGGTTAGGTAGAAGGGGCCATCTGGGGTTAACATTGATGGTGGCCTCTGCTGCTTGTATAACTTGTAAACAGTGATGGGATCTCTTGCTGAGAAGGCTGAGTTTTGATACATCTTTGGTTTTACTATGCGTGTGTCCCTTGGATTTTCATCCATGTGGGTTTTAATCTGCATCTCAGAGTACTCAAGGTACTCCTGCCCATAAGTGTCTTTTAGCAGGCTTAGATCGGACCAGCGTAGGCTATAATGTTCTGCTGTTCTTAGTACATAATATAGCCCATTATTAAAGAAAATCTTGTTGATGAGCTCTGTTGGGCTGTGGAGGCCAAGGGTTCGAGTCTGGTATAGTTTATTTATATCAGTAGGTGTTAGAGCACCAGCCCTGTTAGGTTTACTGCCCTTGCCCTGTTTTCTTAAGAATTTCTGCTTGGCTGACAGTGTTACGACTGTTTCCTTGAAATCAGAGGTATTCCCATGGAAAATTGCATGCCCATATTTGTTTTTAATTAGATGTCTGTCTATACTGCCTAGGATACCCCTCGATGTGTTAGGTTCATAATCTGAACCATCATTTCATTTAATTTTATAGATGAACTCTGCAAGATGGATATCTAGTTCACCAACTGGAATTTCTGTGATCCCATGCTGCTTCTGCACGTCTGCCAGGTAAGACTGCAACAAACGTATGTCAGACTCTGTTTTTTTTAATGTTCGTTTGTTCTCCTGATCGATGATGAAGTGCCTATGGTTGGAAAAGCCACACGTTAGGAATATTTGCTGCCATTGAGATCGTTAGTCTCGGTAAATGTAAACTGTCACAGATGGAATCCTACTTTGAATAATTTATCAAGACAAGTGGTCACGTTCTATGGGTGAGAATGCTGGACCATTGGTGCATTCTTTTTTGTTATGTCACCACTGAAACATTCTGAACAGTGGTTAACAACATTCAAACATCATATCAGTGGCATAACAAGGCTGTTTAAGTGATGATTATGAGTGATAATTAGTACTAACCATACATTATATATCTTTAACTTTGCACCAAAGAACCCCATGAAAATAACAAAATGGCACACCACAAGAAGCTATCCAACAATCCTAATGGCTGCAACTACAGATAGATTTACATTATGCAATGATTATGGATTTATCATGACCAAAACATTAGTCTTTTTTTTCGTGTCATGTGACCTACAGTGTTGAGAAAATGCATATGGGATATGCCATAGGCTGGCTAAAACATAACTTTTTTTTAGGTTTTGAGGAGACATAAATGGGGTCCATAGTGGTCAATCACTGTAGATGGAAATAAATGTGCAAGACACAATTGCACATATGCTACTACACTACATTGCTGTTAAATAATTCTGATACTATGTCAATATGAAAACCTATTAAACAACCTCTCTGAACAAAAGCCATTGAAATAATAACAGCAAACTGCTGTAGCTATAATTGAGCTACAGTATATCTGGCCTGTTATAAAATAAAACAGTTTGTTTTCCTGCATACTCTGTATTCCTTGTCCAAGAGTGCAGCATGCTCAAAACAAGAGTACCAAAAATCACGGGAAATACCCTCCCCAGTCATGAAAAGCTATGTTGTCAGAATGCTTTTAATTCTATAAAGAAAAACAAATTACTTTTAAACTGCAACTTTTATAAAACTTAAATTTTACAAAATGAGCGACTTCACTTTGCTCTGAAAGAAAACAATGTTGCTCATAGATGTCTTCCATCTCACAAGATCACATCTGTGATCTCTGCTAACATTGACACCTTGTGAAAATCAAAGACAACTACTAATATTTTAAACCAAATGGTGTATTTTCAGAATATAAAATTGTAGGATTTAAATACAAAACTGCAATTAATGAAATGCCGTGAGAGTTTATACAAATGATGCAAATTCATGAAAACCATGCAAATGTATTTGTTTTAAAATTTCACTCAGCACTTATGGGTACAGGGTAGAACTATGGAATTTTCAGATTCTGCTTTTTCTGGACTTCTGTAGAATTTCAGAAATTCCACCTAATTCTGTGGAATTCTATCCAAAGTGGACTTGCAACATTCTGTAACTGGAATTGTATTTCACTGTTTATGTATACTGAGGATTCATTTTCTTCAAAACCTGGAATAATATTCCATCGATTACATAATCCAAATGATATTATTCCATGGATACATAGAAAAGCTTTTCAAAATTCTGTGGAGTTAAAAAAAAAAAGAAATTCCAACAACAAAGCAGATTAGACAAATTTATTTTATGATGGCAGCTCTGGGTGTTCTATTACTCGGCACTAGACAAGCAGAGAACCCTATGATACTCCAGTCAGGTCACATCCACAATTTTTGTGAGGGATAGATGATTTTTGTATTTTTATGGTGAATACAGTTTGGATTTGGTAGGTGTGATAGTGAGCCCTGTGCCAGAGAGTCAGACACTGCATCTTTACATATAGAACTTGCAAACAGGCTAATAGAGATATGCCAGTTATGGCTTCTTTTTTCATGGCTCTTTTTAATGTACCTATAACAGACAGCAGAGAAATCTTGCTTTTCTTTTGAACATGTGCTTGCTTTACATGCTGCTCTAAGCATGTACACTTGATATGCTTCTGTGTGCATTTTAGAACTGGAATTATCCACTGCCAGAATTGTATGTTCCACACAACTCTAGTAGAAATAGAGGAAAAAACTCCAAAGCCACAAAAGTGATTTTTTTTGATGGCTCAGGAAAAACAAGCTGTTAGGTGACCACTAGAACTGCTGGAACAATAGTTTAGTGCAATGGTTCTCAAGCCCCAAGTCCTGGAGGTTTCAAAGGGCCTCAAAGTGTTGCCAAAAAAACTTGCTGAAGGCCTCAGTCCTTTTTATTTCACCCCAGATCCCATGATATCGCACATTTCTTTTCGCACAGTATACAAAAAAAAGCAAGTCTCTGATGTATTTTCACTTGAAATGTATAGTATCTCCCACATGTTTTAAAGGTAAGAAAGGGTACTTTACTCACCTGGTAAAGGTGAATGTGGGAGTATATCTCTGAGTCACTCCAAAAGCCTTAGAGACTGGGTTATGTTCATCTGATAGGCTGCTGATTCATATGCAACTTGAAAAGTGACATCAGCACACCTTATACATTTGCTTATTTCAGGGAGATCAAGTTAGATATCTTCCAGAGCTTGTGTGTAAACTGACCTGGGAAAAATGTCATTACTACATTAGGCTTGTGACTACTAAATGAAGTAAAGACAAAGCTATGGGGTTCTACTCTTTATTTTCTACAGTGTACATACAAGGAATCCTCAGCCCATATGGCATGCCTGTTCATGGGCTGTGAATCGTATGAGGTGAATACCTAGATTACCTGAGCATGGATGTTCCCCCATCTGGATGGGCCCTGGAGTGCCTCAGAGATATACTTCCAAAATTATCTTTAGTGGTTGAGTAAATTACCATTGTGGGACATAATTTCTATGTCACTCGAAAAAACCTTACAGAGACTTCCAGTGACATCAGCATGGTGCCTGCGGCCTAAGCTCAGAGCTCTTCCAATGATCAAGTGAAAAACCTCTTTAAAAAGCTTACATTTTTAAAAGAACTTATTACTATCCACTAAATAAGGAAGCTCAAATACTGAAGAGATGCCGACAATCACCTGCAACACCTGTAGGAAGGAGGAGGAGGAAGGTTTACTGGAGGAAGATACAGATTCAGATTTTTTGCAGGCCTCTGATCAACAGTCGCAACACTTTGACTGTAGCCATGGTGAGATGCTCCCAATCTGCAAAAATAAATCCACCTGGAGACCATATATTCTGAAATTGTGGCTTTTCATGTCAATATGAAAAAAGCTTTGAAAGAAATTAGGAAAGATATCAATATCTTAGAGCAGTGTACTGACGATGTGGAGCACCAGATCACAGTGGCTGAGAACAGAATAGAAGATTTGGACAATGTGGACAAACAAATGTAGGATACCCAAGCACAGATTATCACTAGACAAGAGGTTTTTGTAAAACTACTCAAGGCACAAAAATATTCATATTTTCTGTCTCGCTGAGAGTACTGAGGCAAATGACCTACAGGCCATTTTGGAACCCTTCCTGAGGACGGCATTTGAGTTACCTGACTTACTGGATTTGCAAATAGAAAGGGCACACTGCGCACTGGGGCCTAAATCAGCTTCTCCCTTAGTCCACCCACACTCCATAATAATAAAATGTAAAAGTTATGCCACAAAGGACCAAATATTACAAAAAGCATGGCAATGGCAAAAAGTGTTCTATGGCCAGCATAGATTGTTTTTTGAGAATGACTATGCCCCAGAGACAATGCGGTAAAGACAGAAATATATACCTCTGCTTTAAACACTTTGGCAGCATCAGCTTAAATTCAGGACACCTTACCCAGTGAGATTGCTTGTAACGTACCTGGAGGGATGGAGGGAGTACAACTTAGTTGATAAGGTCCAGGAAGACATGTTGTAGAGGTGCCTACTAAAATGAGAGGCATCTATAGAAGTTTCAAATACAAAGACTCAAGTCCCATGTTGGAGAACAAGTGGGGAAAACTCTTCAACAGTGGCAGAAGCAGCACAATCAGCAAAAACAAAAGAGGAAATGTTGGTCCAGTAAAATACCTTTTGGATAGTGATTGAAAACTCCTGAACCAGGCCATCAATGACGATGGTCAGTTATAATTTGCTTTCTTACCTTCCCTATGGTATGCTCAGATACTTTGTTATGACATTTTAGCACTGTGCAGGACTAGGTTCCCTATGCAAGGTTTATTGGGAAGCAGTGCTGCATTCTGGCAAGGTTTTTTGGGAGAACCACATTTTGGAAAAAGCTGATGACCCCGAAACACAATACTGAACATAGATAGGTATACAATGATTATTTTGGTTTTTGCCTTGTGGAGGGCAGTGAATCAACAGACCAGGAGATTGAATTGGGACTTATTTGTGCTCCACTGATTTCATGACACACTATAGCGTGGATCAATGTTTTTCTTTATTGTTTGAACACTGTAAATTTGGCCGTCTACTGTATTCCCCAAAATGATTTGCAGCTGCCATCTTGGGACCCAGTGTAAGATTATAGCTATACTTATTATTCTAAAGTCCATAAGATTTCTACTTGCCAATGCTAAGACTGAGGTACTGTGGGTATGGGAAGGAGAAAGGGATATTGTCTCTGGTTATATGACAGCCTCGCCCTGAGTGGGCTCACTGCTGTTGAATGGCCATGGCGCCAAACTCGACCAGTGGGCATGCTCCTCCTGACCAGCTCACCCTTCCTCCCTGAAGATCCAGCCTTGATCTGATTGGGCTCATTGCCATTGAGCGGCTCCAGTGCTGAACTTGGCTGGTGGCTGTGCTCCTCCTGGCCAGCTCACCATCCCCCTCTCTAAAGATCCAGCCTTGGCCTGACTAGGCTCACTGCTGTTCATTAGCCCCAGTGCCAAACTTGGCCAGTGGATGCATTCCTCCTGACCAGCCCATCCTTCCTCCCCAAAGATCCAGCCTTGCCCTGACAGAGATCACTGTCATTAAGCAGCCCTGGTGCTGAACTCAGATTGCAGCCACATTCCTCCTGACCAGCCCTCCTTCCCCGAAGATCCAGGTATGTTAGTTCCATATCCAGCCCACTGATAGCTCAGCTTGAAAGCAATGAAACTGACTGGCTGTCGGAGACCGTGGCTGCTTCACTATTGGGCATCGCAGATCTCCTCTGCCCCACTATTGGACTGCTTCCAAAGGCATTTTTCTTTCGCACTCTCTTTTGGACTGCTACTACAAATTTAAACTTGATTTTTGTCCCACCAACCGACCCTGTCCTCAGCTTCTAATAATGTTACAGACCTTCCTCCATGGGGTTAAAGGTGCTGAAACATCTGTGTAAGGTATTAGATACATTGTCCTCCAAGATAATTATTATGAGTGACTTCAACATGGATTGGATAGCTGCCACATCCAACCCCCTAAAAGACGTTTGCGACACATCTGGGCTTACTCAACATGTAAAGGAAATGACCTGTCCTAACAGCAAAAACCTGGAACAGGGAACATTACATGATCTGATTTTAGTGAATAAACCTCACCTCTTTTCCCATTCTGGTGTTCTTTTTAATGACCTCAGTGATCATTGTGCCATTGCCTGTGTGAGGTTGGTCCCCAAAGCCAAATCCCCCTCCAGGTACATCTTTAAGAGAAGTCACTGGAACTTTGATCCCAATGCCTTCCTTTCCAATCTTCCATGCTCTAATTGGCAGAATTTTTACCTGGTCACTTTGGTAGATAAAGCTTATGA
The DNA here is from genome assembly GCA_016271365.2 of Neoceratodus forsteri. Taxonomy (NCBI): domain Eukaryota; kingdom Metazoa; phylum Chordata; order Ceratodontiformes; family Ceratodontidae; genus Neoceratodus; species Neoceratodus forsteri. Next base: position 401,573,530 of record CM028135.1, read on the forward strand.
GATATTTCAAATCATTGTCCTTGAGGCTATAAATAGACACGCTCCGCTAGTTAAAATTTGGGATAAATTGAAATCCTGTCTCTGGTTCACTGTCAGTCTTAAATTTGCACTGCTAAATAGGGATGCCCTTTGGAAAAAGGCAAGAAATACTAAACAGCCAGCTGACTGGGCAGCCTTTAGAATTGCTAGAAATCAGTGCACCAAATAATTAGGGCCAAGAAAGCAAGATATTTCTGTATTGAGCTTGAGTCATCAGTCAATTGCCACTGCAAAATTTAGAAAAATGCTCAATGACTTAAAAGGTTACAGTCCAGTCATCTCGCTCCCCCTAAAAATCACTTCTGGTGGTACATCCACAATGGATAAACTTAAGATCCTGGAACTCCTTAACAATCATTTTGCAACAGCAGGTCTGGTGTTTGATACATCGCCAGCCAATAACCTGCTGGCCCAGCTGCCTAGCCTTGACCCTGCATGCCTAACTTTGGCCGTCCCCACACAAGAAGCTCTCTTCTCTTTCTGTCCCATCTCCTCGAAACAAGTAGAGGATTTACTATTGGACTTGGATAAATTTCCCCTCTGAAAACCTTTCTAAGAGGTGTACCTCAAGGGTCTATTTTAGGCCTTTTACTTTTTGCTATCTATATGAACAACATAAACAATGGTATAGAGTTAGCAAACATTCATTTGTTTGCTGACGATACTGTTCTCTACATAGATAGGCCTGCCTTGGAACTTGCCTGTATGGACCGCCAGCATGATTTTAACGACTTACAAGAAAAACCTACGGGAGCTAAAGCTCCTTCTAAATATCAAAAAAAAACTAAGGCCATGCTTCTTGCCCCAGTGGCCAATGCTTCTAAACACTGCACCCCTGAAACAATTCCTCAAGTATCCACACTCCTGGGTGAGCCTCTGAAGTTTGTAATGAAACTTAAGTATCTCAATTTCTGGAAAGATCACAAGCTGTCCTTCGTTGATCGCATTGATGAACTATCCAAAAAATTAAAGCAGAGACTTGGACTTTTTTTTCTGATTAGGAATTTACTTATTCTGGAAGTGAAAATAAGGCTGGTCCAGACTACATTTATGCCCCTTCTGGATTACGCTGATTTCCTCTATGGCCAAAGCCCAACCACTGCCCTGTCTAAACCAGACACTCTTTATCACCAAGTTATTAGATTCATTACTGGTTTACCATACTCTACCCACCACTACGATCTCTATGCAAAGGTAGGCTGGAGCTCAATAAGCTCCAGATGGCAAAAAAAAAATGTAGTCTTCTGGATTTACAGAGCCATCAATAACAAGCTCCCCCAGTATATTGTGGGATGCCTGCCTGTCTGTAGTGCTGGAACCTACCCATTGACAAGTTTCTCTTATATTTCTCTTCTAATCCCAAAGGTCAGAAGATGTTATGGTAAATCGGCAATAAGCCACACCATTCTGGCTGTATGGAATACCATAATAGAAAACCCTGAAGCTTGCAATACCCATGAAGCTGACCTTCTTCAAAACCCTGTACCAACATGTGTTCAAGGAGACCTGTGATTGTTTCCACTCATGGCGCTTACACCTGTGATTTGACTAATACTCCCATGGTTGTTCTCCTTACTTTAGTTTTACCCTTTGTTCATCATCAAGCTGAATGTATTCCTTCCTCACCCTAACTTCCACTGGCTGTCCCTCTGCCTAATGTCTCCCTTGCTGTTACTCCGCTCCTCTCTATTTTCTTCTCTTGAGGCATTTCTTGGATATACTGTATTGTTATAGTTTTGTACTTATGTTGCTTAGTACCAAGAGCTGTATTGTTTGTTATTACTTCATTATTGTTTTCCCTACTATGTGTCCATGGCTGGTTAAGTTATCACTGTATATATTTTTTTGTATTTACGATATCACAGTATATATTATTTTTAGTACTCTTTTCATGTGACTACCCAGCTCCATCTTGTAAATGAGTTTACCTCAATGGTGTTTCACCTGGTAAAATAAAGATAGATTGATTGATTGATTAGTTGGAGACCTTGCACAAATATGATTTTTTGAGGGGGAGGGGAAGGATTTTTTTGCTCTTATAAAATCAAGTCCCACCGCTTAGGGAAAACACATATGGATACAATTATCTTATGGTGACTATTTGGAATGGTGGTTACTGGCATTGGATGGGGTGTGGGGGGGAGTTGGGATTGAAAAAAGGGAAAAAAAAAGAAAAAAGGTTGGGCATCAAAATTGGAGTTTGGGGGGAGAGGGGTAATAGGAGGTATTTTGGATTGTTTTAATATGGAGGGGGACGTCCTTGCTCACTCTTGCCCTGGCTGCTATTTACAGTATAACACTGGAACTTGAACTTGTTTTATAAGGTGGCAGGATAGCTCTACTTAGCATGCTACACTCTGCTCAGTAATTAGACCCCCATACTGTAGCTAAGGTCTCCATGATACTTGGCACAATGATCTGCTCAAGCTGCCCTATTGTTCAAGAGAGGAGGGGGATTATAGGAAATACAAAGCACTCACAGAGATAACCCTCTTATGTGAGTTAGCGTGTTTTGTTTTCTTTGTTTCTTCACCCACTACTAAAGGAAAACTGGTCAAATACAGGTAGAAGGACCCTAAAACATTTCTAAGGTGTAAGACATACACCATTCCCCTTGAGACAATGGGTAAGCAGCTCACTGCTGACAAGGACAGGAGAGCACTCAGGAACTTCTGCAATTGCCAGTAGCAGACTATGAAGACAATGAACAGTGGACCTCCTTATCCCAGTCTTTTTTTGCTCCCAGGGTGATCCATTGAGGAATAATTTAAACTTTGAGATATAATTTGGGGATGAGCAATAAATACGACCCTCCCCCTTCCACATACAGTAGTACTATGGGTATTTGGCAATACAAAGGACTGCATTGCTTATAGGAGGATATTGCATAATTGTAGAGCATGGAATACTATTAATTAGAAGAGGTACTGCTGTTTTATATGCTCTAATTTGATTTCCTCCACAGAGGTTCAACATCACATCCGTTTGCATAGGATACTACAATATGGTGTGGGGGAGCAAGGAGGAGATCTCTTTGTTTAAGTATTTTTATTCTTACATTTATTTCTTAGGCTAATTGCCTTTTAAATATATATGCCCATGCTGGCACATTAATTTTATTTTTAGTATACTTTAGTGGATTTAAAAAAAAACCTCTAACAACATTTGACTTTTTTGTGTTGGGATGTCCACTCCTGCTGGGGAGGCCCTATATCTGAGCATTTCTGATTTTTCCTCCCAATTACACAGGATTTCAACTAGAGGAGGATCTTGATGTGGGACTATAGAGCATAGTGATTTATATGCCCCTACCTTGGAAGCATAGTTGTATATAGTTGCATTTGGGTTTCCCATCACAGCCTGATACCCCGAGGCTGAGGTGGACTTTTGTTCTCTAGTTAATTCTGTGGCCCTCAGGTGGGAACAGGGACTGGGTTTTTTTGTTTTCTGATTTGTGGTGCACTGTATGTGCTGATAATTTTTCTGATTTCCCTTGCTGGCACATTTTTAAGTATAGGAACAAAAATATCATGGCACCAACGTATACTGGGCAGTGGAATATCTTTATAAGACAATAGTTACATCCAATACAACAGTATTATAGGGCAAGTTTATTATCAATGTTGATGGACAAGCAAGATATATTTGAGTACCAGGGTTGGACAGGCATTAGGGATTAATTACAGTGTAAGATACCTGCTGTAGGTGTGACACCTTTAGAAATAGTCTCTTGGCCTTGGAAACTTGGCTCAGTTGTGGTGAGGCACAGACAACTTTGGTGGAACATAGAAACATAGAAGTTGACAGCAGATAAGGACCACAAGGCCCATCCAGTCTGCCCATTTCTTGTTCTACCTTATAAATGTGCCATCGGCCTTTGCTCTGTCAATGGCCTATCTATTCATTCTCATCTGTATTGCTCCCTTATGCTTGTCCCATGCCTGTTTGAAGCCCTGCACTGTATTCATATTCACCACTTCCTGAGGTAGGCCATTCCATGCATCCACCACCCTTTCTGTGAAAAAGAACTTCCTCACATTACCCCTTAATCAGCCTACCTCTAATCTCATGCTGTGTCCTCTTGTTCTACTATTTTTCTTATATTGAAACATGTTAGACTCTTTCACCTTGTCAGTGCCCTTAAGGTGTTTGAATGTTTCAATCATATCACCTCTCTCCCTCCTTTGCTCTAGGGTATACATATTGAGCTCCATTAATCTGTCCTCATATGTTTTCTGATGCAGTCCCTGCACCATTTTGGTTGCCCTTCTCTGGACTGCCTCAATTTTATTAATGTCCTTGTGAAGGTGCAGCCTCCAGTACTGCGCGCAGTACTCCAGATGGGGCCTAAACAGTGTCTTGTAAAGAGGGATTATTACCTCCCTCTTACGACTTGTAATACCCCTACTAATACACCCCAACATCCCCCTAGCCTTACCTACTTTCCCAATTATCTGTAACTTCCAAATGTATACAGTCCCAGTAAAAGTCTTATCCATAAATATCAACTGTTTAAACAAACCTATCAAAAGATTTAGATTATTTCACTACCTATGTAAGCATCCATCTGATGTGATTTACCTACAAGAAACTCATTTAACCAGTACAGAACATATTAAGTTATCAGATGGTGGGTGATACCTGGTTTATGAATCGGCATGCTCAAAAGGTAAAAGAAGGGGTACAGTCATACTTATCCCCCGTACCACTCCATTCCAATTACAGAATAGCTATGCTGACCCACAGGGATGGTATGTGATAGTGCAAGGTCATTTATATGACCAAGATGTCACGCTGGTTAGTCTTTATCAGTCCCCTCAAGCCTTTATACCAGTAATCCATCAAATTTTTAACCATCTTATGGACTGGTTACACAGTTAATTAATCCTAGGTGGGGACTTAAATATGTTACTAAATCCAAATCTAGATACTACTAATCCTTTAAAGAGTAGATATACTGCTGCACAGAAATTGTTTAAGAAAAATATTGGACAAATGGGCATTGCAGATGCATGGCTCACCTTGTTTCCCACGGGCACTGCATATACTTTTTTTCTCAGAGATTTGGTACCCATTCTCACCTAGATTATTTTCTTACCACATGTGAACACTTTCATAATGTTCAGGATTTGATGCAAACCTCATGGGTATTGTCAGACCATTCTCCAATTTTATTAAAATTGCAATTGAGTAAGCATCCTAAACAATCTGTATGGAGGTTTAATGTAACACTGCTGAGAGATGCGGAATTTAAACAATTCCATAAGGACCGCTGTGCACAGATACAACTAGAGAATGAAGGCCTAGATGTCGAACCCACCTTGTTGTGGGATGCATTTAAGACAGTGCTCTTCGGACCCATTATGGAGTATATGACCCAAAAGAAAAAAACAACAGGAAGCTAAATATAGGGAATTAACTCAACAATTCGAATTTTTGCAAACCTTGTTTGTTGCAGGGGTCACGGAGGTGGATCCCCAGATTAGGCAAATAAAACAAGAACTGCAAAAGTATTTAGTTGAAAAAAATATGAAACAAAAAGTCTTTTTGAGCCACTACTCTTATATAGAAGGTGCATGAGGAACTAGAATTTTAGCCCTCCATATTAGACAACAAACAAAGGCTTCCACGATTACCAATTTGCAAGACCCTCACACAGGGACTTACACAAATAAGCTGTCAGAAATTATGGAGATCTTTCAACAATATTATCAACATTTCTATAGTGAAGGAGACCAGCCTTTAGATGCTTTACAAAAAGCTTTCTTATCAAAGTTGCAAATTCCTCAGGTTTTAGCTAAGCAAATAGAAATTTTACAGGTACCCATTACAGAAGAGGAAATACTTAGAACCATAGCACAACTTAAAATGCAAAAATGTCCCGGTCCTGATGGCTATCCATCAGAATGGCACAAAACTTTTAAGGAAGACTTGATTCCCTCATCAGCACAGGTATTCATGGATATTTGAGATGCCCCTCCCCCCCTCACCGGACACTTGGAAATATGTTACAATATCGGCTACCCTGAAATCTGGAAAAGATCCCTGGTCTGTATCTTTCTATCACCCGATCTCAGTGCTAAATGTTGATTATAAGATTTGTGCAGTCATACGGGCAACTAGGATAAAATATTTACTACCAGAGCTTATACACAAAGACCAGTCAGGTTTTGTTAGGCAGAGACAAACATCTACCCTACTTCTTCTTGACCATGCCACCTGCAGACAAATTCCATTAGTGACATTAAGTTGTGATGGTTTTCTTCAAACCTTTTGTGACATTATTAAAACCCTTTATGCTCACCTCCAGGCATACATTCGAGTTAATGGAAAACTCACCTCCCTTACCGCTCTTCAAAGAGGAACATGACATGGTTACCCTCTCTCTCCTTTATTGTTTGCATTGTATATTGAACCCCTGGTGATAGCCATTCATCAATGCCCCCAGATAGAAGGTATCCCAACAGCTGGCCAAGAATTTAAAATAACACTGTTTGTGGATGACATACTTTTGACCCTATTGAATCCAGTGAAGTCCATTCCAGTGGTGTGGTATCAAATTCAGGAGTTTGGCCAGGTTTTGTGTTTCACACTTAACATGCTCAAGACAGAAGCATTAACTCATAATTACAGCAATCCTAATTCTATTAGAAATACCTTTCCTTTTTAGTGACGAGGAACTAAGATTAAATATTCAGGAATCATTATACCAAAGCACATAAAACATTTAGAATTATTAAATTATGAGCCTCTGACCTAGAATATTGTGAAGAATATCGAGGGGTGGGCTTACTACTTACTCTTTTCTCCTGAATAGAGATGATATGCTTTATTATCCTTCCCCGTCTTTTATACCTTTTCCAAACCATACCGATTCTACTGGCTATGCATTACTTCAAATACTGGGATAAAGTCATATCTCACTTTGTGTGGGTTGGACATAGGCCCGGATTAGATATACTCTTTTACAACTTTCTAAACAATGGGGGGGGGGGGAGGCTGGTCTTCTACATCTTCTTAATTACGTTAGATCAGCCCAGACACTACCAGTTGTTCAATTGTTAAACCCAATCTCTCAGACCCTGTGGAAACATATTGAATGTGTCCTTTATGACTTGTTTGATATAGGTCTATTGCTTTTTGAAATTCCAAATAAGCCCATTTCCTTAGAAGATTTTGGTCAATACACTGCAGCCATACTACAGGTGTGGAACTCACTGTTTCAAAATGGAAAACTATCCTTTCTTTTCTAATTTTTAAGGATTCTGTCCACAACTCCTGATTTCTTGCCTTCATGCATAGACTTGCCGTTCTCTGGATGACACTGTTTAGGTTTAACATACATATATCAATTCCTCAATAAACAAGATCTGGCAGAGCCACTACGACTGTGAATGGATTAACTAGATAAGGGCATTTCATGGGCTTAAACATAAACATGAATTGTTGTTGTATATACTAACTGAATCAAACTATGGTACATGGAGAAAGGGCAGACTTAAAAATAATGCCATGGTCTGTATTACAGTTACCTATATGCTTCCCATTTTATTTTATGACTGTTACGGCAATCAACTTAACAGAACCAGGCCATCATATACATGAAGGTACTGTACCTTAACTGAAAACACTGCTGAGGCAACTATATGTTGTGACAAGGTGGAAGATAAACACAATGTTGAGATGTGTTTTTGAAGACATTTGATGTGTTTAATTGCTTTTTTTAGAGCTTGCTATACAGTTCACAGACATAATTTGTATAATATAAAAGTACATATACCCAAATATCAATGTAAATCTTACATATTTCATTACCAGCTGTTCTCTTGAAGGAATAAATTACTGTACAAGGCCTAAAAAATGGGCATCAGGTAAAAGAAAACTGGGGCAGGTGTGTTATTGAGGGTATTGCATAGCTTATCTTTTATTGCTGCTCCTCCCAGGCACACACAAAATGAAAATCAACAACCCCTTGATATGAAGCAACAGGAATTAGTTAGCACAAGGACAGAAACAAGCAGAACACTGTGTAAGTAGTTAGACAAGCATGAATAAGCTTTCAACCACCTCTTGATTTAGCTCCCACTCATGAGCCCTGACACTGGTGTGGCAGAGACTGTCTGCAAGGGTGTTACTAATGCCTGGCACATGGACAGCAGTCAGGCAGAGGTAGTGCTGGACTGCCCAATACCACACTCTAATCACCTCCTGGCATAGAGGGTACGAGTGAGTGCCTCCCTCTTTTTTCAGATACCAGACCAAAGACATATTGTCAGTCTGAATCAGGAGTATCCCTGGACATAGAAGAGGGTGGAAGGCCTGGAGGGCATACAGTACTGCCCTCATTTCTAACACATTGATGCTTAGAGATGCTTCCAGCTGAGACCATGTTGCCTGAGTTTAATTGTCTCCTAGGTGGGCTCCCAAGTCTTGACATGAAACATCCATTGTAAGAGTCATGGTAGGAGCCAGGGTTGAAATAGGAACCCCCATGGAGAGATTGGACAACTCCTGCCACCAAAGAAGGTCCTTCTTCATGTACCTGGAAACTAGGACTTGTGGTCCAGGTTGTCCAGCCACTCATCCCACTGGACATGAAGAGTCCATTGGGTCACTCTGATATACAGTCTGGCTAGAGGAACTGTAGGAATCACAGCTGCCAACATCCTGAGAAGATGGAGGATTGACCAGGCTGTGGTCCAGCTTGAGTTGGCCACTAATCTGGCCTGTTCCTGCAGGTTCTCCACACTGTCCAATAGGAGTAAGGCCCTGCCCTGGACCATATCCAGCACCACCCCAAATGAATTGTAGGCACTGGGAGGGGAGAGGGGGGATGAGGGATAGTTGACTGTTATTCCAAATCTGGAAACGAGGTCCAGGGTGAAGGAGCGTGACTCCCTCAGATTGCTCTGTGATGAAGCCGATAGAAGCCATTCATCCAGATACAGGCACAGCTGGATCCCACTGAGGCATAGGGCTGCAGCCACCACTGCTAAAAACCCGAGGTGCTGAGGATAGGCCAAAAGGGTGAGCCTTGAATTGGTAATGTTCCCCTGGAAGTAAACTGCAGAAAGTGGTGGTGGGCCTGGACGACAGGGATGTGTAGGTAAGCATCCTGCATGTCCAGCACACAAAGCCAATGGCTCTTGTGGAGCAGGGGTAGCAGTCCCTGGATGGTGAGCATGCAGAACCTCTTGTACTCAACATACAGGTTGAGCATGCTGAGGTCCAAGATGGGTCCTAGGTCACCCCTCATTTTTGGTACTAGGCACTAGGCACTAGGAAGAAATGAAAGTAGTACCCTTCCTATCTGTGCCTGAGCCACGGGCTCTATGGCTGACTTTTGCAGAAGAGTCCGGATCTCGTCCCCTATCAGAGACAGGTGCCTTGGAGAATAATGGGAGAGACCTGAGGGGTTGTCCGGAGACCTGTCTAGGAACTCTATGGTGTGACCTCTTACTATTAACGGAAGAACTCAAGTGTCCATGGTTATGTCCTGTGATCACAGAAGGTGGAGGGCAAATCTTCTCCCTCCCACTGGTTCCCCTAAAGGATCTGTAGGAGGCAGGGGGTCCCCCACAAGTCATGAGGCTGAGGCCAGTGAGTCAGCAGCTCCTCCAGTGGGCTTCTGGGACTTGGCATGGGGAGTAAGGGTTCCTGATGTTGGATACCAGCATTTGGCCTGGTCTTTGGCAGGGGCCTCTTTGGTCTGGCATCCCTGCCACTAAAGAAAATACTGTTTGCCTTTGTAACCCTCTCTGTACATGAAGCGGACATCATGGATGGATTTACCTCAGTCCCACATTTCAGTGATAATATCCTTCCTTAGCATCATTGCCGAGTAACACAGATCCCCTGAAAGGGGCATCCAGTATGGAGTTCTGGATGTCTCATGCCAGGCTAGCAATCCTGAGTGACAAATGTCACCTAATGCAGACAGCAGTGGCTGTGGTGCAAACAGCTGAGTCTACTGTGTCATAAGTGGCCTGGAGAGCATGATGACAGAAGATTTTAGCCATTCTCATGATCTTGGCAATCTCAGCCTTAATCTTCTGGACCTGGATAGCTTCCATCTTTGACTCAAGTGAGGTCAAGGAAGATTTCTGATAGGAAACCATATAATCAATCAATCAATCAATCAAATCTTTATTTATTCAGGCGAACATCACTGAGCAAGGCTCATTTACAAGATGGACCTGATAAGGTCAAGGTTCAATAGTTGATACACAACAGATACATCATACACTTTATAGGACAGTTATACATACAGAGGAGAAATAACATTTATAACACAATGATGTACAGTGAATTCACATGATAAAAACTCGGTTACAGGAAAGTTAAGCTAATATTTATAGTATATACAGTACATACATATCCTAATGGGGGCCATGGCAGACACACAACATAATGAATACTAGGATGGTGAAGATATTATTGGGTGCCATAAGATGGGGGTGCCTGTCTGGAAGGAAATGCCATATATGGTTTGGAAGTGAGATTTGTGAGGTGACAATTCTAGCTCTAGCGGTAGCAACTGCATTTCTCTGTGAAGAAGACTGTACAATGCTGTTTAAAGGATGCAAATGGAATGATAATGGATAGTTTTAGGGATTTTTGTAGGGTGTTCCATGCTATAGCTAAAGAATAGCTGATTGCTGCCCTCCCTAGCCTGGTGTTGAATTTGGGCAATTTGAGCAGGATGATGTTGTTGATTCTTAGGGCGTAGGAGCTAGGAGTGGTCTGGGTGAAGCAGTCCAGGATATAGTTTGGAAGTTTTTTTGATAAAGCTCTGTAAATCCATAGTGCTGCATTTCTGCTCCTTCTAATATGAAGGGAAACCCATCCAACTGCATCATAAAGAGAGCAATGATGGGTATTATATGGCAGATCTGTAATAAACCTTATTGCTCTATGATATAAGGTATCCAACTTGTGAAGGTAGGAGATGGGGCAGTGACTATAAAGGAAGTCTGCATAGTCAACAACTGATAGAAAAATGGCCTGGACCAACCTCATCTTTGAGTCTCTGTTAAGGAAGGGTTTTAATCTATAGAGAAGGCCAAGCCTTTGGTGAAGCTTTTTTAACAGCTCTTCTAGATGATGAGTGAAGTTGAGTCTGCTGTCAATCCACACGCCTAGGTATTTGAAGTTTTCAACATACTCCAGATTTTCTCCAAGTATACTGCATAGCTGGGGGAGAGTGATTGAAGAGGATGTGCTGGTGGGGTTTTGATTTGTGAACATCATTGCTTTAGTTTTCTTTGCATTTAACAGAAGCTTTTTCTTGAGTAGCTGATGTTGTAGCAAGGAGAATTCTGTTTGTAGGATTTCACGAGCAACTGCAGGTGAAGGGTTGCTGACATACAGCACAGTGTCATCAGCAAAGAGGTGTATTGAGGAATTGGTAAGGGTTGAATCAATGTTATTTATATAAATGGCAAAAAGGATAGGACCCAGAATAGAACCTTGGGGGACTCCTCTTGACAGCGGTTTTAATGGGGATAGGTCACCTTCAGCTTTTACCTGCTGTGACCTACCGGTGAGGTAGCATCTGAACCATTTAAGGGAGGGTGGATCTAGGCCAAGGGAGTGCAGGGATGAGAGTAGCAGCTCATGGTCTACAGTATCGAATGCTTTGCTCAGGTCCAGAAATACTGCACAGACATTATTCTTTTTATCCAATTCGGTTTGCCAGTGATTTGTGACCTTGGCTAATGCTGTGATAGTGCTATGCTTGGCCCTGAATCCAGATTGAGCTGGATTTAAGAGGTTAGCATTGTCAAGATATTCCCTTAGCTGATTACTCACTAATTTCTCCAGCATCTTGGATAGCACTGGTAGAATGGAAATGGGCCTGTATTTATTAAGATCCATAGGGTCCCTGATTTTAGAAGAGGACCACTTGAGCTGTCTTCCACAGTGTGGGAATAGAGCCAGAGTTTAGAAAAGGTTAAAGAGGTGTGTTAGGGGACTGCAAGTACATATGGCACAATCTTTAGAAAGAAGGGTCCAGAGAGTCTGCTCCTGCACTTTTTGGTATCCAGATGCCATAATAAATCCTCAACTTGTTTCAACAGTATAGGTTTGAAGCTAAAGGAAGAGTCAACTCTTTGATCACCAGTGTAATGGGAGCTTAATTGTTCCCTCAGCAGGTTAGCTGGAGAGGTGTCAAAGGCAAGGCCAAGCCGTTGTGAAGTGGTTATTGAATCGTCCAGGATTTCCATTTTGCCAGTAATAGGGCCATAACTGTTGTGTAGTTGAGTTGGAAGGGGTTGTTAGCATCCTGCCCCACCATATCCTTGATGGTGCCCCAAAACCTAGCAGGATTATGGTAGGATGAGTCGAGCTCGGCCAGGTAGAAGGCAGCCTTTGCATCCCTAACTTTCTTGGTGCATCTATTCCTGGCATTCCTAAAAATCATCCAATCATTTGCATTCTTAGTTTTTCTTGCCATTTTCCAGAGTTTGTCTCTCCAGCAGTGCAGCTTTGAGGTCAGCTGAAAACCAATGACAGGATTTGTTTTTATTCGGATACTAGAGATTGGGCATGGGTGTTGAGGGCATTTTTATAATGCTATTTAGCACCTGCTGAGCTTTTCTACAGAATGTGGAAGATAAAACTCTTGCCAGTGTGGAGAGTAAGCTAGATCATGCAAATATCCTTCAATATTGATGTTTTCTTGGATCTCCTCATGAGGAATTTTGCAGGATTTGTTGTTATGCTGGTGGATCTTACCCTGCGATGGGGCAGTGATCACTTATATCGTAGAGAAGCACTCCAGTGTGTGTGAATAGATGTGGTTTACTCACTAGATGATATCAAGTAGTGTGCTGTTATTACTATTCCTTGCATTAATTCTTATTGGTTCATTAATTAGCTGTGTGAACCCATATGTGTCACAGAATGATACCAGAGGTGTAGCTGCCAGGGTGAGCCAGTTGAAATTCAGGTCACCTAGAATAATTACATCTTCAGTGCTGGGCTTGACCAGGTTCCCCAGGTGGGACAAGAGCTTGTGTTCAGCAGAGGGGTGTCTGTAGCATCCAATTAGTTGAAAAGCTGCTGTATTGGGGAGAGAGACTTTTAGGGATAGGCATTCAAACTCCTTGGGCATAGATGTTGCAGCAATACAGGATACAGCTATACCAGATTTTGCATATATGGCTACTCCACCTCCCCTTGTTTGGCGATCAGCTCTGAATAGCTGATAGTTAGGTAGGTTAACATCCCTGTCTGCTGTGGTGGGTTTGAGCCATGTCTCAGATACCACGAGAAAGTCTGTCAATGTATGGGCAACCCAGGCTTGTATCAATGTAAGTTTTATCAACAGACTGCACACATTATTATGCAGGAAACTGAGGCCTTTAATTGAGGTTAGGTCTGATGGAGAGGTGATACATTCAGGAGGTCCAGGGTTGATTTCCACATTACCAATACAGAGCAATAGAAAGAGCAGGAGTTTCATGAGGGCTGCCAGTGATAGGGAGAGGGGGCTGTCTTTGGTCCTCCTTCTTTTATTCTGTTGCCACTCTTTTTTTGGGGTGCTCCCTGTGGGTTTAAGGAAATGTGTCGAGACACCGAGTAGCAGTTTGGCGCTTAGGTTTAGGGGGGATCTGTATAACCAGCAGTGGAGTCTTGATTGAAATACATGTGTGGTGGTATGTGTCTCTTTATGGTGATTATACCACTGTAGTCGATGCAGCAATGGTAGAGCATATGTGAGGGTTTGAGTGTCAGCCAAAGGGGATGGTTCAGAGAGACTGGGCGGATGGATCATCCTACTTTGTATGGCAGGGACATTTTCTTTGTGGAACCCTATGGCTGATAGTGAAAGGAGTATCAGAAGTAAACTCCCCATTCTGAAAGCGATATTGGTAGTTGGCTGTCGGGGAGTAGTGAAGTTGCTGGTTGGTTGGATCAGCAAGCCGGTGTGACTGTCTGTTGGTTTAGAAAAATGCTGAGGGCGGGGAAGAGATTTCGGCGGGAAGATGCCTATAAAGTAACACACAAGAGGGGAAGGTGGGTGGGCAAAATTTTGCGCCTTTCTCGAGTGCTCCCTTGCTGTTCCTCCCGGCCTTGTGGTTCCCTGGTTCGGCTAAGGTGCTGCCGACCGCCCGCTGGCAGAGCAAAGCCCCGGCGCTCAGCTGGGTGCTGTGGGGTGGGAATTGCAGGCTGGGGAGAGACAGAGGAGGGTGCAGCAGTTAATAAAGGCAGAAACAAGCGTTTCTGAGTGTCACTGACTAAATCTGCACCACAAAAGGACTGTGGGGGGGGTGCTATGGCGCCTCAGTATCTGGCCCACCTTGCAAATGCAAAAAAGGAGCTGTAATTACAGTAAAGAGCAATAAAATGGCAGTTTCCCCTTGCAATAACAATAGTAGAAAACAGCACCTTTTAGGTAATTTACACAGTTAAGGGAAGGAGAGTGGCGCCTCAGCATCTGGCCCACTGCTGCTAACAGGATCCAGAGATACAGTAGAATTCAAACAAAAAACAACAGATTCCCTCTACAGATGCATCACAAATTGAAGACAGCTCTTTTGGGGATTTTGCAGTAGTACAGAGGAAAAAAAGAAAAGAAAATCAAGTCCCAGACAGATTTCGGCAAGGCAGGCTGAGTCAGTGAAAGTCAAAGGGGTAGGAGAGCCAATGGGCTGCTGTGCCTGGAGGAGCTCTCCCTTACCAATTGGCTGTGCCTTTCCCGAGTGCTCCCTCGCTGTTCCTCCCGGCCTCGTGGTTCCCTGGTTCAGCTAAGGTGCCGCCGACCGCCCGCTGGCGGAGCGAAGCCCCGGCGCTCAGCTGGGTGCTGTGGGGTGGGAATTGCAGGCGATTGGCTGCGCCTTTCCCGAGTGCTCCCTTGCTGTTCCTCCCAGCCTCATGGTTCCCTGGTTCGGCTAAGATGCCACCGACCGCCCGCTGGCGGAGTGAAGCCCCGGTGCTCAGCTGGGTGCTGTGGAGTGGGAATTGCAGGTGAATGGCTGCGCATTTCCCGAGTGCTCCGCCGCTGTTCCTCCTGGCCTGGTGGTTCCCTGGTTCGGCTATGGTGCCGCCGACCGCCCGCTGGCAGAGCGAAGCCCCGGCTCTCAGCTGGGTGCTGTGCGGTGGGAATTGCAGGCGATTGGCTGCACCTTTCCCGAGTGCTCCCTCGCTGCTCCTCCCGGCCTCGTGGGTTCCTGGTTCACAGGTGCCGCTGACCGCCTGGCGGAGCTAAGCCCCAGCGCCAGCGGTGCTGTGGGGTGGGAATTGCAGGTGATTGGCTGCGCCTTTCCTGAGTGCTCCCTCACTGTTCCTCCCAGCCTCGTGGTTCCCTGGTTCGGCTAAGGTGCCGCCAACCGCCCGCTGGTGGAGCAAAGCCCCGGCGCTCAGCTGGGTGCTGTGGGGTGGGAATTGCAGGCGATTGGCTACGCCTTTCCCGAGTGCTCCCTCGCTGTTCCTCCCAGCCTCATGGTTCCCTGGTTCGGCTAAGGTGCCGCCGACCGCCTGCTGGCAGAGCGAAGCCCCGGCGCTCAGCTGGGTGCTGTGGAGTGGGAATTGCAGGGAATAAGCCACATAATTAAGGGACCTAAGGGTGCAAGTAGAGGAGGAATGGATCCTGTGACTGAAATTGTACAGCTGCTTACACTCCTTATCAGTAGAAGACATGCTGAAATGTTAGGCTTAGAAGCAGGTGTGATAACAACCGAGTCTGCATTAGGATGGCCAGTAATGTGTGTGACCCCATCTGAGGGAGGGGGTACATCCTGTCTGCATTTTTTGAGACAGCTGTAATGTAGGAAGGCTGTTGCCAGATAGTGGACATTTGGTCTTCACAGGGCCCAGTCCAAGGCAGTATGGGCATAGGAGCTGTGTCAGTTTTGTCTAGATGCTCCACAAGCCTTTTCCATTTTGGATCTTGTTCCTGGATAGCCCAGCCACAGGCATTTTGTATACGTATGAGGAATTCTGCAAAGAAGCATGAGGGGAGTGCTGCACTCCTGAGGTGCCGTCTTTCGGATGAGACATTAAACAGAGGTCCCATCTGCCTGTTCTGGTGGTAGGTTCAGGTGGATGTTAAACATCCTATGGCACTTCTTGAAAAAGAGTACGGGAATTTACCCTGGTGCCCTGGCCAAATTTCCCTCTTTCACAAAAAATACCACCAATAGCTTAATCTGGTTCAAGGTCAGTTGGCATTCATCTGTATCCCCCTAACCCTGGGTCATGCCTGAAAATAGGCAGAATGTGCGTAATGCACTTACCTGGTCAACAAACTAAATAAAAGAAAGGCTCCTTTGGCGGGGACTTTGAGTAATCCTTAGGTTGAGGCTCTATAGGTGTATGCATACCAGTCAGAGTCCAAAGAGTGCCTGCTGGGAGTCTGCAACCCTTTTTAAAGGAGTGTTTTGGATTTTATCCCTGACCTGGTGTTTACAGGAGCCTTCTCTAGAAAGGTGTGAATCCACAAGAGAGGCTTATCTTGGGGGTTGGGAAGGAGGCAGGAGTAGAGGCCACCACTGGTTTCTGACAGTCAATCTCCAAGGCTTGTTTAGTCCTCTCCTCCTAAATCAGGGTCTGAAACACTGCCTGGATATTAGCTTGAGGCTTCTGTGGAGGCAGAGCTTGAGGCTGAGGAGAAGGTGTTGGAGGAGGAGGCTGGTATAATGGACAGCCCGGAGTCTGATATTGAAGGTAGTCATGAGATTGATAGGAGTAGGGAAAGTCAGAAGGAGCATACCCTTGATTAGACATAGCCTGGCATCTGGTACCCCGGTACACAATGGGGTTGATGACCAGGTGTTGGATACCCCAACGAAGGGTACCTTGGGTATTGTGAGGGCAGATTGTCTGAAACACTGCCCATAGGTCCAGCTGGAGGAAAAGATGAAGGCCTAGCAAGAGGTCCAGAAGGACTAGACATCAGCCCCGTAAGGACATTCAAAGCAGCTGACACTGGATCAGGCACAGGAATGTCCAGCACTGGAAGATTCTGTGCCCGGGGGCCTGATGGAAGGCTGTTCAGCATTTGAGGAATGGCCGGAGTACCATATATACCCTGACCCAGTGAAGGGTCACATGGCGAAGGGTCACTTGGTGTCAGTGTGTGAGTAGAACCTGGCAGAAGACCTGCTGATGTATGGGGAGAAAGAGTCCAAGATGGTGGAACCTGGTTATCCATGGGGGCTTGGGCTGTGGAGGCCTCGATGGAAGGTCCCCGAAGGAATTAACAACAGACCGAGTGAGTGAATCAGGAAGAGACTGACCCAACTAAGAAGGGAGAACCTCCAGATTAGTACCCACCTCAGGCAGGCATGCCCAGAGGGTCTGGTTGTGTCAGTGGGAGCGAGGAACCCTCAAAAGACTGCTGCATGTCCAACAGCTTGCACAATCCAACATAGGAGGTATACTGTGACCCCGATGTGAGAGTCCCAGCTGTGTGGTCCCCAGAGGAACCAGGGAGTGACTTATCAGCTGAGGCAGTGCAGGTGTCAGAAGAGCTAATGTCCGATGTATCAGCCTGGGCCATACAGACAACAGCGGAGTTGGAGTCCAGTTTACTGGCTGTGATCATGCACTCCTTGGTGGGGCTGGGGAGTGACTTATTGTCCTGGCTGCTGGTGATAGACCCCGAAGAAGATATGGGCCTAAGGAGCACAGTAGGGGTTCCATCATCCAAGAAGAGGCACGACTGCACCGTGAGTAAAGTAGGCAGGGAGGCCCTGGTCTGAACCACTGGAGCAGTAGGAGACTGGCAATAAGGGTACTTATCGAAGTAGAGGCTCCAATGGTGTCTGTGGTGCCAGATAGTCATGTCAAGTGAATGGATACCCATCCTGGTGTCGGTGCCTTTCCTTGTCCTTTTTTTCTTTTTTTAATTCTGGTGTTGGAGAAGAAGATGAAGGATTGGCAAGACACACAATCCTTGGCCCAGTGTTTGGGGACATGGCAGATCACACAGCGGGAATGCTAGTCAGCATGCAGGATCTGGGTACTGCAGGACTTGCACATCTTCATTTCAATACATCACCCAACTGTTCATGTTCCTGAATTGTACCTCCAACTATATCCATGCTGTAAATTTGTCACTGCTATTTATTTGCTTCCCCTTTCTTCTGTATATCCATCAAGATCTCTGTATAAGACCTGCTTATACTGTATTTTACTATAGAATTGTTTGACCTGGTGTTCTGTTCTCTTTTTATGCTAAACTGGACGTTTGTGTAAATGGTCATGTTTGCTCACATGCCTTTCAGTATAAAATAAAGACTGATTGATTAAAAACTGAACTGATGGTCCTGAACCACAGTAGTTCTGTAAAAATCCAAATTGGCCTTACTGGGTGCAACTTGCACAAATACTGCTGATCCGGTCACTCTGGCTGCACTGTTCAGTCTGACTTTTACATATCTGGTCAGCTTCTGGAAGTCTATTTTTCAACCCTTCCTTGGAATGGTTAAAAACGGAACTGACAGGACCAGACCAGCTAAATAAAAGCCAGATCAGATCATCTGGAGTGAGTGGATCAGCAATATTTGCACAAGCTGCACCCAGTCCAGATTTTACAGCTCTGGTCCAGGCCTGGTGATCTGGGTTTTACCCCTACCCCACTGCATGTGGCTTAGTGATATACTGTACGGATGGCTGCAGAGTCTAACCCATTAAAGATTGAAGTTTCAGAAAACCATTATGCTAAAAACACCAAGACTCACTCCTTGACCCCCCCAGTCACAATTAATCCTCTACTTAAGCTTTTAATGCCAACATGCCTCTTCTGCTGCTATGAGCTCCCCCATCCATGAAGTTCCATTCTGCTTGTGGCAGACCTCCCCCCCCAAACCAGGTAATTTTCCAGGGAGCAGCTCTTTACACCATATCAACTAAATTGCTGCTAAACTCCTTATTTTTAAAATATTTGTTGAGAAACTTTTATTTTAGTATATCCATGGTCAGGAAAAATGAATTTGTAAAAGAAACCAAAACCCCCATTTATCAATTCATTCAATCACAATACAGCATGTTATGAACTTATCAGAATCTATGTGTAACCTACAGTAAGTCAAACAAAAATTAGACACACAAATGCCTACCTATTTGCAAGTAAAGCAAATGTGGTTACTATCATTCAGTTGTAAACAAGTATAGTCACAAATTGCAGTTTAAGAACATTTAGTAGAATATAAACAGTAGCCCAGACCTGACTGCCTGAGAATGAAGTTGGTGTATTATTTGAAAAAAGCCAGCACTGGAACTCTTGCTATGCAACGTCCTGCAAAGTAGCACACTGACTGCTCTTAGGATGGTGGTGTCAAATGGCTTAATGAGGTGTTGTGTTCATAGGGGCCTAAGGAAACTTATTATGCAGAAAGTTCCAGGAAGTGTTTAACCCTTTATACTTCCAATAGCTTTCTATGATGTCTGTACTATCCATTGGTAATCTGACACAGAATGACTGCCAGAAGATAATGAGTTAACTTTCTATGGACTCAATTAACTCCTCAAGCCAGAGGAAAAATAGTGCTCTAAAGCTTCCTACACACATAGGCAGCGTAGTAATGAGGCTTCAGTGGAGGAATTTATTTTTAACACTCTATCATGTTGTTTGGTAGCAAAGATGACATCAGCCCTTTTTCTGAATGCAATACTCCTGTTGGGATACACCCACAGTCATAAAAAGGGGTGCTTTCATTTGAAACATGGCAACCTAAATATTATTTGGTTGGCAGGGATAATTTTCGATACCTTCAAGTTCAAACCTATTTACTACATAAATCTAAGGATACAACTGAACTTCCTGACCTCAAACCACTAATTTTAATATTACATATGGATGCTCAGGTAGGGGGACAATGGGACATGTTCATTGGATTTTTCTACAGGAGCCTCATGGAATATTTTTCTGATTCCACACACTCACTACTAGACAAATGGAATGCAGACTTGTCCATGTCAATATCATGGGAAGAATGGTATAAACATATTGATACATCTATAAGGATGACCTCTTTAAACACCT
This sequence comes from Neoceratodus forsteri, assembly GCA_016271365.2. NCBI lineage: Eukaryota > Metazoa > Chordata > Ceratodontiformes > Ceratodontidae > Neoceratodus > Neoceratodus forsteri. The sequence continues at coordinate 401,593,562 of CM028135.1, forward strand.
GGAGAGAATTTACATGGAAATGTCACTTCAGGTTTTTTATACCTCAGCTAAACTAGCTAGAACTTTACTTCAGACCATGTACCACTGTTGGATGGATTGTGGTGCCATACAGCCAGACCAGGCTCATATTTTTTGCTATTGTCTGGGGTTGACGGAGTACTGGTGTGATATTTTGGCTCAAATTATACATTTAGGAGTACACCCAACAATAATGATTCCATCTATGATACTTCTTAATATAGCTCTGGGAAATATTAGGGTGGCTTCCTGGTCCATGGCCCCGGTGCTCATCTTAGCAGCTAAAAAAGCTATTGCTAGAAAATGGAAACAAGTTCAAGCTTTTACTAGGGGTGATTGTCAAGCTATCATTAATGAAACATATTCAATGGAACATATTACAGCATATTTAAATGATACTCTACAGCAGTTTAGAATAAGATGGCAAGCCTGAGTGCTTTATATAATGCAATATGATAAGGCATTTGTTTCATAACATGAAGTCTTAGTCATTTAGATAGCCAAATAAGGGAGAGAAGGACATTCTGTATGAGCTTCTTGTATCTTCTTAATATCTGTACAGAGGGAGGTAGGGTAGGGTTAACTGGAGAGAGTTTTGTAGGAATTGTACCTGTTTCATTATCAAAAATGTATGTAAATTTACTTGGGGCTATACATTGCTAAATGCTTTGTTGATATTTCCCTGGTGCTATGTACTGTTGTGAGTAATTATATCTACTGCCCTTATCAAATTGTAATATTATAACAAAAAAAAATACTTACAGGCTGGGTACTAAAAAGCAGTACAAATATAGATCAGGGATGGGGAGACTAGCCATGATCAAAGTTTGAGGTGATCACTGCATTAAGGAGTGATTAACCAAAGTTGTTTTATGGGTGTGACAGCACATCTAGTCTGTACTGTCTTGTGAAGTTGTATATGGATGATCATGTTGCAGCCACAAATATTTCCTCTGCTGTGGCCAGATTCCCTTCAGCCCATGACATGGCCACTGCTCTGGTTGAATGTGCTGTAATATCCCTTTGTGGAATCATAGACATTAACTTGTAAACCTCCTGTATGGCTGTCTTCAGTCAAGTGACAATAGTTGGCAGCTGAAGAACCTATCTTGTTCCCTTGTACAATAATGAAAATTCTGTAAAACTTTCTGAAATCCCTTGTTCTGTAAATACATGTTACTGTGACTCTTTTCATACCTGATGTGTGAACTGCAGTTTTGCCTGTGTCTGCAGGCTCTGGTATTGTTTCAGGCAGATAGACTGATTAATTGGTGTGAAAATCTGAAGCCACCTTGGGAATAAATGAAGGAATTGTCCTCTGAGTTACCCAGTTGACATGGAATACCAGGAATCACTCTTTGAATGACAGTGCATGTATTTCACAGGTTCTCCTGGCTGAACAAATTACAACCAGACAGTTTTGAGATTCATCCATTGAAGATCCACTGCGCCTAGTGGTTCAAAGTGGGCTGACTTAATTGCCTTTACTACTATATTGATATCCTAAGGTGCAGTGACCAGTTTTGTTCTAGGTTTTATGTTTGATGCTGCTTTGAGGAACTGAATGTCATCTGAATGAGACCGAAGGGATGTGTTGTGTACTTCTGAATGTGTGCTGAACTGACTGCTGTAAGTTGAACCCTCATTGATGATGGTGTCAGGGCCTTGTCTTGGCCTTCATGTAGGAAAAGTACAATATCTGGGATAAAAGCCTGCTCTGGTGGCATGGACTTCTGTCTACACCACCTGGAAAATATGGCCCGTTGTCTCTTATATTTAGTAGTTGTTGATGTCCTCCTTGATAGGATCATGGTATTGATCATGGACAGGTGGTATCGGTTGGCCTGACCATCATACCATAAGGTTCTGTTTTGAGGGTCCCCCCAATAGACCTGCCCCTACATAGATGGTCCGGTACCACCCTTTAGGGGCCTGACCCCAGATGGTCTTATGGCAGTGCTGAACCTGTCAGATATGCCAAGTGTAAGCTTGGATTCAGGAAATCTTTTATCCACCTATAACAAGGCAGTGATGGGGCCCTGTATTCCTTAGCTCCTGTCCGTGTTCCCACCTCACTCTTCGCCCAAGGTCTCCTTGGTTGTATGGGGCCTTGAAGGAGTTGAGAAATAGGGGTCAAAGGCTGGAGCATCACTGGCAGAAATCGGGCCTTGCTGAGGACAAACTTAGATTGATGGCACACTATAAAGACTAACAATTGGCAATCTTCCGTAAGAAGTTAGAGTTCCTGTCCGGGGAGATTGCCGCTGCACAGAATTGACTGTCTCAGCTCTTCCGAACTGTTGACAGATTGTGCAATCCAGTCGGTCTTCAGTCCAGAGAAACCTTTTCACAGAGTAAGTGTGATGAGTTTGCTCAGTTTTTTGCAGCTAAGGTTGCCACCATCAGGTCCGGATCCATCCAGCACTCTCCAGTGGGTGTTGTGGAAGTCGGCAGGAGGTTGCAAGCACCCAGTTTACTTGGTCTGACTTTAGCCAGTTGGAAATCACTGATATCATGAGGATCATCCAGTTCCTGTGACCAACTTACTGTAGTTTGGACCCAGACCCGACATGTCTTCTTGTGAGATGTGTTGAGATGATAGGCCTGGTCCTGGCTGAGATAATCTGGAGTTCGTTGGAGATGAGGGTGTTGCCAGACCCCTTGAAGGAGGCAGTGGTAAGATCTCTGCTTAAAAAACCCTCCCTAGATCCTGACTGCTTAACCAACTACAGACCTGTCTCTAACCTGCCCTTTGTGGGTAAGGTCATCGAGAAGGTAGTTGTTCTGCAGCTGGAGGATCATCTTACTATCCATGATCTCTATGATCCTCTCCAGTCCAGATTTAGGAAGAGGAATAGTACCGAGATGGCTCTTGTTCAGGTATTGAATGATCTCCTAATAGAGAGAGATAGGTCGACTTGTTCGATCTTGGTTCTCCTTTATCTCTCTGCAGCATTCGACACCGTGGACCATGAAGTGCTACTGGAACATCCACAGTTGATTTGTGGATTGTCTGGTATAGTCCTCAAGTGGTTTTGGTCTTTCCTCATGGGCAGGACTCAGAGAGTGATGTCGGAGATTTATTCCTTGGCCCCTTCACCCTGTTCTGTGGGACCCTGCAGGGCTCCATTTTGTCACCCATGTTGTTTGCGGTGTATATGCTGCTGTTAGGAGACATCATAAGGCAGCATGGACAGAGTTTTCACTGCTACACAGATGATACTCAGCCATACATGTCCTTTGTACCCAAGTAAGATGGGGCTATCTTGGCCTTTAATAGCTGCCTCTTCAAGATCCAGGACTGGATGAGTGCCAACTGGCTGAGGTTGAACCGGGATAAAGCCGAGGTGCTGGTAGCGGATCCAGGTCATCAGGGCAGCGGTTTGTTGATTGGACAACCTTCCAGGCTTTGGCTTGGGGATAGCCAGCTGTTGACCTCCAAAAGGGTGCAGAATCTGGGCATGGTCTTTGATGGTGGTCTGACATTTAAATCCCAGGTGTTGGCCATGGTCAAGACTTCCTTTTACCATCTAAGGAACATTTCCCAGATTAAGCACCTGGTCCCACCCGATGACCTTCCTACTCTGGTCTGTGCCTTTGTGACCTCCTGCCTTGACTACTGCAATGCCCTGTACCTAGGGCTATCAGGGGTTGATATCCAACGCTTGCAGCTGGTGCAGCATGCAGTGGCCAGACTGCTGACTGGCCTTCCAAGATCTTGCCATATTATGCCTGTGCTCCACAATCTGCACTGGCTGCCAATAAAGAGGTGGATCACTTTTAAGGTCAGTCTATTGACCTATATTGCTTTACACAGACAGAGACCACAGTACTTGCAAGATCTCCTTTGTTCCTACCACTCCCTCTGCTCACTCCGCTCCTCTGAAGAGGGATTGCTATAGGTTCCCAGGGTTTGACTTAAGACCTCTGGGGCCTGTTGTTTTGCTTTTATGGCCCCTACCATGTGGAACTCTTTACTTCATTGGGTTAGAGAGTGCCCGACCATTGAGAGCTTTAAAATAGCTCTCAAGACTTATTCTTTTGGATTAGCTTTTCCTGGCCCTATTTAAATAGTTTGTATTGTTTTAAGAATTGTTGAATTTTAATAGTGTCTGTATGTTTTTTTTTTTTTTATATTCCTCCTCTGCTCCCGGCTGGCACCTCCTTCGGGCCTTCAAGGTCCTTACCTGGACTTTCCGCCATCCCCATGACCTGCCTCAACCCCAGAACACAGCCCCCTGGAGTAGCCCGGCATAACCCTTCTCCGGGTGGGTCCCCCTCCTCCGAGAGGGAAGGCGCTGGCGGAGAGGGGCATCCAGCACACTGCGGCATCGGCTCCAGGTGCTGCTGGGGTGGGAGGCCGTGGGGCCATGACGGCAGCCAGGTGACCAGAGGGCAGTCATCTGGCCAGCCAGGGGCCGATTTTACGGTTTTCTCCCCTGGAGAGTGATGTAGGTGACGTCATGGCGAACGCCGATGTCTGTCACTCCCCCCAGCTATTCTAAGCTCTGACATTTTGCTACGCTCCCAGCCTCCACCAGGGGCCAGCAGGTGCCCGCTCACATCCCCGCCCTCCCCCCTGGAGAAGGTGATCTGTCTATGGATGCTCCAGCCTTCTCCCCCGGCCGGCTCTCTGACGACCTGAGTCCGTTCCTGAACCCGGGTCGCCGGGGTCGCAAGCGGAAATCCAGCCGCTGTGCTGACGAGCCAGTGTCTGTATGTTTTATATTATTGTTTTATATTGGATTAATTTTGTACAAGTGCTTTGATTGAAATGAATTGTACTTTTTATAAATAAAGATTGATTGATTGATTGATCCCTGCACCGGCAGCCTCTCACTTTCAGGAGCCAAACCATTAGTTTTAGGTTCTGAGACTTGAGGCCTCTCACTGGAACTTGTTGCACAATGTCTGCTCTTTTGTGTAAGTGCCATGGGTGGCCAGCACCATGGCTATAACTGTCATGAACCAAGCTGTTTGTGGCCCATACAGGATTATTAATATGATCCTTGTTCTGGACTGACGTTAACTTTTTCAGCATTTGTTGTGTTAGTGTAAATTGGGGGAAGATGTATGCCACTTCAAAGACCCAGTCCAGAGACAGCATGTCCTCTCCCATTGATCAGCTTTCCTTGAACCTGGTGTAGGACCTTGAAACTTGAGTGTTCATGTTGGTGGCCATTAGGTCTATCCGGACTAGTCCCTGTCTTCTATTTGTCTGTGAGAACACCCGATGTCAGAGTTGTCTCCTGGATGTATCTGTTGTCTGCTTAACCAGTCTGCTGTTTTGTGTTGAGCTTCCCAGCCAGGTGTATTTCTGTAATGTGGGAGGGGATGATTTGTGCCCAGTTCTTCACTTTTGTGGCTTCCCTTTGCATAGCCTTGCTTTTGTTCCTGCCCTGTTTCACAATGTAAGCTACCATTGCTCCGTTGTCAGAGTGTATCAAAATATTCTTGTTCTTGATCTTTGTCTAAAGGTGAATTATGGCATTGTACACTGCCCTAATGTCCAGAACCTTGATTGGTAGCTTTGACTCAAATGGGATCCACTTCCCCTGAATTGCTTGGGACCCTGTTGCTGTTCCCCACCCTTTTAGGCTTGCATCGGTATTTACTGTTAACTTGTGTTCTATGATCCAATGCTACTCCCCTGTTCAAGTTTGTCCAGTATCTCCACCAGTTTAGAGATGTTCTTACTTGCAACAGCATAGATACTCTGGCTGGCAGCTTGTAGTGCAGTTGAGCACTTGTTGTATGGCCAGTAACAGCATTGGTCTCATGTTCCAATGTGCCCGTAGGACTAAATTAATACATGACACCATGGTTCCCAAGACTTGGGACACTTGTTCCAGTACTGGATGCTGAGTGTTTAGTAGACTGGATGCCTGTGCAGCTATGTTCTGCAGCCACCTGTCTGATGGATGATCTAGGCCTTTATCCATGTCTATCAGCACTCCCAGATGTTTTATGTGCTGACTGGAGGTTTGGCTGTTGTTGTATTTATCACCCATCCTTGGATTTTAAGACATTTGAAAATGGTCTTTGTTTCTCTGTGAGATTGTGATGCACATCTGGTTCTGATGAGCCAGTTGTACAGGTAGGGTATAATTTGTATTCCCTTTTCATTTTACTGGCTAAGACTATGGATACTTTTGTGAATACCCTCGGTGCTGAGGAAAGGCCAGATGGGAGAGCCTGGTACTGGTAGTGCTAACCCATTATGTGGAAGCTTAGGTATTTGTAATGAGGCTGTTTTATGAGAATGTGTAGACATGATAATACTTGTACCTACTCCTAGGCCTTCTGTTACTATTCATTGCAAATTGATTGCTGTTTTCAGCTGTCTCAGTTGTAACACCCTTACTATCTTATGTTATGTTTTATATTGTTCTGCTTTTTTGCTGTATATCTTTAATTCATTTATCAGACTATGCACTACTTGTAAGTTTTGTTCTATTCTTTACCTTTCATCCTGTAATCACTGTGATTTGTTTGTACAGCACTGTCCAAACCAGGACCATCTTGCAAATAAGCCTTGCTCAATGAGCTTTTCCTGGTAAAACAAATAAATGAATAAATGAAAAATATGCATCCTTTGGGTCTATGCACATGAGATAATCTCCTGGGGCCTGATTTTAAAAGGTCCCCTAGAGTGACGCAAGATGCATCAATCTAGAGCTGTGGCAAACTCAAGGGGACCCTGCACCCTATTTTATAAAACTGGAGGTCCCTGTGCCAAAGAATGAGGAGATGCCACATCAGCAGGGCTGTGCCAAACATTTAGCACACCTGCTGAGTTTGATGAGAGATATGCATGACCCACCCACCCACCCGCACAACCCTAGAGGAGTCGCAAAGTTGGGGGTGTCATATGCCAGCAAGGAAGGGACATGGGGAAGAAGTAGCATGGGGGTGCCCTAGGTGGTGATGGATGCATTTTGGAAAGTCAGAGTGGTGAGGTGGCACTCAGCAGAGGTGCCATGCGCAGATACACACAGCTGATGAGCCCAGGTACAGGGTGTGGGCAGGGCCAGACTATGACCACCCCCAGGTGGACACAGCCTGGCACCTGCCCCACAGGTACCACTATCCCCAACACTGTCAATGGGCAGCAGTGGTTGCAGGGTGCGGGGTGCAGGTGGGAGAGGGGTATTTTACCCAGGCACCGCGACAGTCCCCTGATACTCACCCACCCACATGGCGGCAGGTTGCTGCTCGCCAACAGTGTTGGTAACAGTGGCACCTATGGGGCAGATGCCAGGGCTGTGTCTACCTGGGGCTGGCCAAGGCCAGTCCCTGCTCACCCACTGTACTTGGCTGATTGTCTCTCTGTAAGTGTGCATGGCACTTCCACCAGGAGCCGCCTCAACACCCTGACTTTCTGCCATGCCTCCGTCACCACCCAGGGCACTCCATGCTCCCTTTTCCTCTGGCCCTCTCCTTGCAGGTTCTCCCCCAGTTTCCTCAATGCCCAACTGTGGTGCAGAGCCCTTAGACCAGCTCCACACTTGTCTAATCTAAGCTCCCTGTTGTAGCCATGGCAGGGCTTCTAAAATTCCAAAACAGGGGATGGTGCAGCCTCGCTGCTGCACGGGTGGTGTAGGACAGATTTGGCACACAGCATTCCAACTTTGACGCAGCCTATATTTGAAAATCGGGATTGCCGCAGACTTTGATGTAAGGTGCCTTTTGTATCAAAGCTGTCTGGCACAGGCACTTTGTACCAAAGTTTCCTGTTTTAAAATCAGGTCCCTGGTCTTATTGGTTTGAGTGTGGACCTGTCTCCATTTTGAATTCCTTGTGTATGATGAATGATATAAGAACTTCAAGTCAAGCACAGGGTGTAAGTTGCCTGTATTCTTTGTCACTATATAGAATATGTTCCTTTGCCCCTTTCATCTTGTGGCACCTCTGCTATGGCTTTCGTTGAAATTAGATTGTTTAGAATTTGTTGTACTTGTTCTGGACTTATCTTTCTCTTTGAAATAGGCAACATTATCAGATGATCCCTTAACAGTGCCTTTGTCAATCGCATTGCATAGCCCTTTAATAGTATTTCCAGCACTCATTTGTCCCGTGTGGTCTGTTTCCATATATTTGAGAACTGCAATAGTCTGATCCCTATTGGGGTATGGTCTAGTTCCTTGTGTGATAGATTGTAGTCATTGTCCTGATTGCTGTTTCAACTTGAATGAGTTATTAAATTGTCTTCTGTTTGACTGGTTTCAGCCTTGGAACCTTTTTTTGCTGTTGCTTGCAAGGAGGTACAAAAATTGTTTTCTGTTGCTGTTATAGTTCTGGCACCTATCCTAAAAGTTTCTGTTCTTTCAAAACCTTCCCCTGGAAGGTAGGTACATGTTTCTGCAGGTCTTGTCCATACCCATGGTTTTTCTACTCTCTTTTGCTTTTAGATGTAACCCCTAGATGGCGCTATCCCAGGGGCTACTACCCCTGCCTGGTTTGCCACTAACAGGTTGAGGGGCCTGGATCCAATGGCGGGTGCCTCCACCCAGAAGTCAGGGTTTGCAATAGTTAAACTAACTTGGTCACAGCCCTCTGGGACACTGCAACCCCTTTCTTCCCACTAGTGGCCCACACAATATATCAGAATTACCTTCACAGTATACACTTACCCCAGGACTGGTTCCGGCACTGGGACCTCCTGTGAAATGAGATACAGTGCAACAATCACAGTACAGTACTTTAACATAGACAAATACCTCAGGCAGTATAACTTTGCTGAAACAAGCAGCTCTGATTTATTTGGGGGATATAACAAGGACAGGGAAATCAGGTTAATTAGCTTATCACTCTAATCATCTACCTATGGCTCTGTGCACAGGCCTATCCCTATTCAGTTACTGTCCCTGGGTCCCAAGCCCTAGTGGCTAGTCCAAACCAGTGGCAGCTGGTAGGGGCCCTTTCACACAGAGAAAGGAAAATTAAACAGTCAGCAGTACAGTAATTCCATTTGGATTTAATGTGGCAATTCAACAGGAGGCGACCCTGAATTAGTACTCCACGACCTCCAAATAAGATAAGGTCTTCAATATCAGCAGGGCTACTCTTGCGCTCCAAGAGACTCTTCACACATTTACATGGTAAAAAAAAAGAAAGTACTATACCAGGCAGGCTGCTTCTCTATCCCGATCGCAATTACTGCACAATACCGGGAGAACACACAGCAGATTCAGTTCCTGACAGACCGGCGCCAATTCCAATTTCTCCAGTCTTCTACAGGGTGAGCCTGGTTTCTATTCTTCAGAGATCCTTTGATTCTTTTCACAGGGCCGGATTCAGTCCTAACAAGCAGTTACACAAGCTGCAGACCGAACTCTGGGCCTTACACCGTTTTTTGACTAAAACTGCACACTGAAAAGCACAGGGCTCCTTCCTTCTTCACTGCCAAAGCTCAACTGAAACTCCAACTGACAAAACCGGGCACTTCCTTTGAGTTCCTCCCAGTTCTTGACTGGATTGGCTGTCACTCACAATAGACTGCTGCTGTTGGTCCAAAAGCGCTGAAGTCTAAACTACATCTCCCAGAGTCACTGCCCATACAATCCTCTTGTGGCTGGCTCAGATTATGAGTCCAAGTTCTGATTAGTCCAAGGCACCATTTGAGCTAGCTTACTCCCACACTGATTGGTCCAGTTCAGCAGTTCAAAACCAGAATGGGAACTAGGCAGACACTGTTCTGACTGCCAAAGAAGCAGGTTAGACAAACTGTAATTTCATTATCACTCTAAATGGTTTCTGGCAAACAGTTACATCTTTCAGATAGGTTCCCTTTGCACTCCTAGTGACTGCAAAAATGGAGTGAATTGGCAGCAGCTTGAGTGGTACTCAATCAAAGAAACACACAGTCCCCCATACAAAACTAATTATGTCTGCAAGCAGACAGCTCTTAAAGAGACAGTACCAGAGGTTCTAAAAACACTCACTGATAAATGGCTTAAATGCCAAACACCATTCAGGCTTGGAGCATTCAAGCAAGCTCCTGGAAGTCTTTTGGGAACCCCCATTTGCAGGGGGGTTACACCCTTCCTGGCCTGGGAAAGCTTGACGTCCGCGTCAAGCAAGTACCCCCATAAGTTTCAACTGCAACCATATACATTTGCATTAGGCTCGCACATGTAATCATCAGTCAATATATCATTTTACCAAGAACACATTTCTGAAACATTGCAGTATGTCACTCTTTACACAGTATTACATACACATTGTACCATAACTCAAGTTATTACCTCTTGTACATGAAACCTGAAGAGAGGGGGCCCTTCCCTATCAGTTACCTTGGGGATGGACGGGGCAAGGGCACCATACTTAGAGGGCAACACAAGTAACTTGGAGTTAGCACTGACGCTCAGTTTGGGCAATGAGCTCGGGGACACATACACTCTTTATGGACAACATTGAGAGAGCAAGTCCACAGGCCTCCCAAGAAAATCATAACTGAGGTGCACCACAGGCTTTACAGCTCGACCAGTCTTTCTAGGGGGAACTGTTACAGTCTCTGCACCCTGAGCCTCATTTTCAGCATTGTCCTCACTTGTCAGGGGGGTCTCCATGGGGGTAGAGAGGCTAGTACTTGGGGCACTTTCAGCTCCAGGAGTTACAGTCTCTGAGTCCACAACATTTGACTCGCATGGAGAGCTTTCGGACACTGGCAGTGGACTGTCAGGGCACTCAAAATACTCTTCTTGTTCTGGTGTATCACCAGTCTGACCCAATCCATCATTTTCCTCCCCTGAAAGCTCAAACATTTCAACCATGCACAATGATTCCATTTCATCTGATCTGATGCTTTGCACTTCACTTTCTGGGAGCATTGGCTCCAGGGACGAAGCTGGGGGCTTGGACAGTCCAGAAGGCCCAGCATCATCTCCAGTATTGACTAGGGGATTGCCCCGAAACAATTGACTCAGTTCGTAAGAAGGATAGTATTCAAAGTCACTCTCACTTTCTTCCAATATGGACTGACAGTCATGCTCAACTGGGACTTGTGGAGGGGAACACTTTAACTTTGCTTCTGTAGGTGCCGACTTTCTTGATCTTTTCTTAGCAGCAGCTCTAGTCACTGGTCCAGAGGGCATCTTCTAGGGCTCAGACTCAATTAAGATTTGTCCAATGGGTAGTAAATGATTTCTATGCATTGTTTTACATCTTTTGAATTATTCTCAGGCCTTACTTTGTACACTGGCAGATCATCTAGTTTGCCCACTACAATGTGAGGAGATGGTGCCATCTGTCAGCAATCTTGTGCTTGCCATGCAGTCCCAGATTTCTTAGCAATACCCAATCTCCCTCCTGGAGTTCCTGTGCTTTCACCTTTTATCATACCTTTCTTTGTTGGCCAGATTTTTTTGGCAGCCATGGTTTGAGCCAGTTGGTACACATGAGTTAGCTGGGCCTTTAACTTTTGCACATACTGTAAATAGTTGTCAGCTTGAACCCCATCAGGAGAGACCCCAAAACACACATCTACTGGTAGTCGAGCTTCTCTTCCAAACATCAGGCGGTAGGGGAGAATCCAGTGGCATCACTTTTGGTGCAGTTATAAGCATGTACCAGGGTGCTAATTTGTTGGCTCCATCTAGGCTTGTCCTTTGGGTGCAGGGTGCCTAGCATATCTAGCAAAGTGCGTGAAACGTTCAGGCTGTGGGTCCCCTGGGGTGGTAAGGAGTGGTTCTGGACTTTCGCACTCCCACAGAGAAAGCATCTCTTTGATCAGACGACTCTCAAAGTCTCTCCCTTGATCAGAATGGATTCTTTGTGGAGCCCATAGTGAACAAAAAGTTTTCTACAAGTACTTTGGCCACAGTGGATGCTTTCTGGTCTTTGGTGGGGAAAGCTTGGGCATATCTCGTGAAATGGTCAGTGACCACCAGCACATTACTGATATTTCTTTGATCTGACTCCAAACTCAGAAAATCAATACAGACCAGCTCCATGGGTGCACTGGTGGTGATGTTAACAGGGGGCAGCCTCTGGGGCAAAGCTTTTCCTCTGTAGGCGACTACAAGTTCGAATGTGTTGCTCCACATCAGCCCCATCTTAGGCCAATAGAATCTGGATCTCACCAAGTCAAGTGTTCTGTCTATACCAAGGTGCCCCATGTGGTTGTGCAAGGACCTCAGTACTGAGTCTCGAAGGCAGTGGGCAGCACTAGTTGTTGTTTGTCTACTTGTCCCCTCTGTCTACTGTTTCTCTGTATAACAGTTTATTGATCAGTTTCAACTCAGGACCTTCTTTGTATAACAGTGCAGTTCTCAAATCAGTGGAGCGTAATTTGGACACATCTTTTCCTGCATAGAGGGCTTCTAAAGCTGCTTTGATCATGGGATCTGGGATTGAGCCCGCCAATACTGTCATTGTCCAGCTGGGGCAGTGCACCAATGTCTATTGCAGAAAAGTGGCAATAAGCAGCAGGTATGCAATTCTCAGAGGGTCCCAAGCAATCCACCATGCAGTCCACTGCGTCCGTGGACATTTGTTCCTCTCTGTCAAACTTCCGGCAGAGTGCCCGAATGTCAGGTTCTGCCAATCGGACCCAATCATTCTGGAAACAGGCCTCCGGAGAGAGCATCAGCATCTATGTGGTTCAGACCTGCTCGGTATTCGAAGCATAGTCATATGTAGATAATGCAGAAAGCCACCTATGGCCAGTGGCATCCAACTTAGCTGAGGTCTGCACATAGGTCAAAGGATTATTGTCAGTTTTACTAGTATTTTAGCCCCATACAAGTACTCATGGAATTGGTCAACAATAGCCCACTTCAAAGCTAGGAACTCTAACTTATGTACAGGATAGTTCTTTTCGGATGGGGTCAGGCTTCTACTGGCAAAGGCCACTGGTCTCAGGCCATTCTCGTGCTCTTGATACAACACAGCCCCCAACCCTTGCAAGCTAGCATCAGTGTGCAGGGCGTAAGGTTTTCTTGGATCGGCATAGGCCAGCACTGGAGCATGGGTAAGTTGATATATGATCTCATGAAAAGCAGTCTCACAATCAGGAGTCCAGCGGCCCCAAATACTTCACTCGGATGAAAATACACTCTTTCAGTCTTGAGGGACGCTGACTTTTGGTATTTTTGTGGGTTGGGGATACCCTTGAGTAAGATTAAGTAAGGGCGGATCACTCTTGAATAGTCCTTGATGAAGCGCCGATAATAACCACAGAATCCCAGGAATCTTTGCAGTTCTTTAGATTTTGGGCTGTGGCCAGGTGGTCAAGGCCTCAACTTTACTTGGGTGGTCTCTATTCCTCGGTGGATACTATGTGTCCCACATACTTTACTGATGTTTGAAAGAATTGACACTTATCAATGGACAGTTTAAGGCCAAAGTCCTCCAGTCGGTCCAATACCTTAAATAATCTGCTCTCATGTTCCTCCAGTGAGCTGCCAAACACAATAACATCATCTAGGTATACCAGGCACTCTAGTAAGTTCATGTCCCCCACTGCACGCTCCATCAATCGTTGAAAAGTGGCTGGGGCACCTGAAATCCCTTGAGGCATCCTCATGAATTCATAGAAGCCAAGCAGACAGATAAAGGCCGTCTTCTCACGGTCCTCTGGGGCCATCGGGATCTGGTAGTACCCACTGCGGAGATCCAGCACAGAGAACCACTTGCTCCCGTTTAGGCAGTCCAAAGCATCCTGAATGCGGGCATTGTGTACTGATCAGGGATAGTTCGCCGGTTTAAGGTGCGATAATCCACACACATCCTTACTGTTCCATTCTTTTCCTCACTACCACAATGGGGGAAGCATAAGGGCTTCTGATTCTTGTATTACACCAGCAGCTAACATCTCTTGCAGATGCCGTCTCACATCATCTATGTCAGCAGGTGCTAGGCGTCGAACCTCTCACAAAATGGTCTTCGTCATGCAGCCGGATATTGTGCTCAGCTCCTTGCACGCATCCTACATCCCATTCCTTTAAAGAAAATACCTGGTCTCTCTGGGCAAGCTTCTCACTGATCCTCACTTTCCATTCAGCTGGCAGCGAGTCGCGAAATCAAACAAGTCAGGCGTTACTCTGTCATTCTTCCTTGAACTCTTGCTGCTGGGTAGCACTGCAGTGTCTGCACAATGCACATTAGCCAGGATGCAACCTCTGTTTACTCGAATGTCTCTTTCAGACACATTATGAACTTGGACCATTACCCTTCTGGCATAAGCATGGGCTCTAGCGGGCAAAATACTAGGCTTGACCAGTAGTCCTCTGGCAATTTTCCATCGCCTGGTGCATCCAACATTAATATTTTATTCTTAACATCCTTTCTGATACGGACCTCTCCCTGTAAGGTACACTGGGCATTTGGTGCCAGGATCAGAGACTCAGGATCCTTCTTCCATACAATTCCGACCGGTTCCTCTGGTTCTGTTTTTCAGCATCTCTCTGTGCCTTATAGGCCTTCTTAATTAAAGCCGGAACTCTTAAAGCTCTACTAGTCTTTGACCCTGTTTTCATAACACAAACTGCAGCCTTCCGAACATATGAGCATTTTTCCAATCAACAAAGGACACCATCATACAGTCCAGTGGGGGACACACTAAGGCTAGGGTCTCTACTTGTTCGGCCACTCCAGCCACGGAGGTGGGGAAAGACAGCCAAATTCGATATACCCGGAATAGGGTAGGCCTTCTCACTTAACCCCATACATGCAGTCCTTCTAATGGTTGTAAGGGTACGTCTGACAAATGCTTCTGATACCAATCCTGGAACATAATTGTCACTTGGGAGCCACTGTCTAATACAGCTCTTGTAGGCACTCCATTCACCTTTACAGTGGTCTCCATGGAGGGACCCACTATTCTGGACCAGTCTAGAGATGCGATAGTGGGGGCCTGGGCAACTGACCTTGCCACAAAAGGACGTGAGATAGCATTTTTGGTGCCCTCACTGGGATCATTTCGTGCACCTCTTAACCACTGATTTGTTCTCGAAGCTCTCCTTGTAGCCTATATGCAACTTTGTCAGTGTCTTTTGGGGACCGCATTCCCTTTTCATGTGCCCATCTTCCCACAATTATAGCAAACATACTTTCTGGAGTTTGAGCTGGCCGAGGCGCCACACACTGGGAGCCAGGGCGGGGTATTACTAACTGGAAACCTTGGTGCCATCTCTGTCTGTGGCGTGATAAGCATTTGGAGACATCTCGTCAGTTTCTCCACTTCCATGGTCAAGGAATCGAGTTCGGAGCTGTTATCAGCAGGAGATACATGGATGGGTACCCCACCCCATAGCAGATGCAGTCGGATATAGGTCAGGGCCTGACTTGCAGGCGTGGCCTTCATAAAGGGACTGTTTTGAATTCCAGGATCTCTCTCAACAGTTCGCCCCATTGTGACATATCTTTTCCTTGTCAGAGCACTCATTGACTGTCAACCTCTGCCCTGAACTTCACTTGATGGGTCACCCTCAGTCACTGGGTCGTAGCCACATCTGTTGGTGCAGGTCCTCCCGAGGTCCCTTTTCTCAACTCCCCGAATTTCTCTCATTAACTCATCATAGGAGGGTGGGATTCCAGTCGATGTGCCAGGCGTAACTGAAGCAACAGCAGTTCTGAGAAGGGGCAGACTTAGGATTCTGTCCAGTCTGGTTCGTCCAGTTCAATCGCTGGCAACTACCCTTTCTGAGGCATTCTTGCAACAATTTTTCCAGCCGGAGACATACACAGACAACAACTCCCCTTGGTACTGTTGTGCATTTCTTACTCCACCATAGATCCTCATCAGAATCTGGGCTCATACACATTCTCCAAGGCCTCAAGATAGGCCTGTGCAGTCGCTCAGGGTTACTGGCCCGTTTAGCACGGATGGTAGCCAGGGCAGGACCTCGAGGCTCTCACTAACCCTCTTTCGCTGCCTTCCAAGCATTGCCATTCTAGCACTTGGGGGCAACATAGTCTATCCAGGTCTCCCAGTCATCCTCCCTTGGGGGTGGGAGGTGTGAGAGAAGATCCTCAACCTTCGGTAAGAGTCGTGACTAATGGCAGGTGCAGAAATAGGAGTCTGCATTGGTTCAGCCACCATTACGGGCACTGGAGCGGAGAGGGTGTTGGGGAGAACACCCAGGTGGCAAGAATAGTTTCTTCAAGTCCTCCACAGTTTTCCCTTCTCCCAGCAACCATTTAGCAAATTTCTCCTCAAAAGTTTCAGATAGTGGTGGGGCTGATTCCCCCCCGGGTCTTTACTGTCCTTAGTTATCACTCTCCAAGCAGTGAGGGCTCCCTCTGGGGTAATGGTCTGTGGCACTTTGGAGCTATCTATGGGATCCTTAAACTCTACTAGGGCCAGGAAAGTGTGGGTGAGCAGATTAGCATGCGACCCACCACCACAGGGTTTTGTAAACCTTCCACCTTGGAAAGTACTCCTGCACAGTGTCCGTGTTGATCCAGGGGATGTCCAGGATAAGCATAGCATTTGGGGTCGATCTCCTCCCAGTACACCACTCCACCAGCCGGTGCACAGCCACTTCTGTTGGGGTAACGGTTTTTCTAACAGTGGTTCTCAGAATATGGCCACTAGAGGACACACAATCCCAGCGGTGAGCCTCCAAGATGTAACCCCTAGATGGCGCTATCCCAGGGGCTACTACCCTGCCTGGTTTGCCACTAACAGGTTGAGGGCCTGGATCCAATGGCGGGTGCCTCCACCCAGAGGTCAGGGTTTGCAATAGTTAAACTAACTTGGTCACAGCCCTCTGGGACACTGCAACCCCTTTCTTCCCACTAGTGGCCCACACAATATATCAGAATTACCTTCACAGTATACACTTACCCCCAGGACTGGTTCCGCACTGGGACCTCCTGTGAAATGAGATACAGTGCAACAATCACAGTACAGTACTTTAACATGACAAATACCTCAGGCAGTATAACTTTGCTGAAACAAGCAGCTCTGATTTATTTAGGGGATATAACAAGGACAGGGAAATCAGGTTAATTAGCTTATCACTCTAATCATCTACCTATGGCTCTGTGCACAGGCCTATCCCTATCAGTTACTGTCCTGGGTACCCAAGCCCTAGTGGCTAGTCCAAACCGTGGCAGCTGGTAGGGCCCTTTCACACAGAGAAAAGGAAAATTAAACAGTCAGCAGTACAGTAATTCCATTTGGATTTAATGTGGCAATTCAACAGGGAGCGACCCTGAATTAGTACTCACGACCTCCAAATAAGATAGGGTCCTTCAATATCAGCAGGGCTACTCTTGCGCTCCAAGAGACTCTTCACACATTTACATGGTAAAAAAAAAAAGAAAGTACTATACCAGGCAGGCTGCTTCTCTATCCCGATCGCAATTACTGCACAATACCCGGGAGAACACACAGCAGATTCAGTTCCTGACAGACCGAGTGCAATTCATAATTTCTCCAGTCTTCTACAGGGTGAGCCTGGTTTCTATTCTTCAGAGATCCTTTGATTCTTTTCACAGGACGGATTCAGTCCTAACAAGCAGTTACACAAGCTGCAGACCGGAACTCTGGGCCTTACACACGTTTTTTGACTAAAACTGCACACTGAAAAGCACAGGGCTCCTTCCTTCTTCACTGCCAAAGCTCAACTGAAACTCCAACTGACAAAACCGGGCACTTCCTTTGAGTTCCTCCCAGTTCTTGACTGGATTGGCTGTCACTCACAATAGACTGCTGCTGTTGGTCCAAAAAGGCGCTGAAGTCTAAACTACATCTCCCAGAGTCACTGCCCATACAATCCTCTTGTGGCTGGCTCAGATTATGAGTCCAAGTTCTGATTTGTCCAAGGCACCATTTTAGAGCTAGCTTACCCCACACTGATTGGTCCAGTTCAGCAGTTCAAAACCAGAATGGGGAACTAGGCAGACATTGTTCTGACTGCAAAAGAAAGCAGGTTAGACAAACTGTAATTTCATTATCACTCTAAATGGTTTCTGGCAAACAGTTACATCTTTCAGATAGGTTCCTTTGCACTCCTAGTGACTGCAAAATGGAGTGAATTGGCAGCAGCTTGAGAGGTACTCAATCAAAGAAACACACAGTCCCCCATACAAACTAATTATGTCTGCAAGCAGACAGCTCTTAAAGAGACAGTACCAGAGGTTCTAAAAACACTCACTGATAAATGGCTTAAATGCCAAACACCATTCAGGCTTGGAGCATTCAAGCAAGCTCCTGGAAGTCTTTTGGGAACCCCCATTTGCAGGGGGGTTACATAGATATCTCTCCAGACCTTACCCAAAGACATGGGCTTGCTTAAATGGTAGTTTCTGGAGCATCACCTCTGATTCTGTGTCAGCCTCCCACAGTTTTAGCCAGAGGGTTCTGCATACCTTAATGGCAATGACCACTGGCCTGACATTGATTTTCAGGGAGTCCTCTGCCATGTGTGCCAACTATTTGGTGGATTGAATTGACTGTTCTATTAGTTGTGCCTCTGCAGATTTGGGAGCCAGAGACTTGTGCATGTGCTGAATCCATGACAATTGTGATTTTGTGGTAAAAATGGCTGTGGTGGTGTATCACGACATTAAAGCACCAGCATTACAGTGCTGGGGCACCACAGAGCCGATTTTTGGATTCGCCACCCCTTCCCCAAGGTCCACCCCCCTCCGAGTTAGAATAATTTGTAAGGGGGGGTGGGAGGAATGGGGGCGCTGTCCCCTACAAAAAGAGAGGTTGATGAAATTAAAACTTGGTGCCGTGATGACCCGGTGCACTACCACCGGCACCCTGATATCACAGAATCCTGTGGTGGCAGCTCTAGCTTCTGAGCCCACCAGTTCAAAACTATTTCTGAGCATGTCTTCCATTTTGCGATCAGTGGTGTCCTTGAGGTCTGTCTTTCACTCTGATGGAAGGATTGCTTTTTTGCTCAGGGCAGCATTATGAGGGTCAACCAGGGGAGCACTATGCCGTAAGTTCACATTTTCTTTTTATAGAGTACATCTTGTCCCATCAGCTTCTCTCTCAGATTCTGGCTGGTTTTGTTGCCTCATTCATTTATCATTACCTCATCTCTTGATTCACAGACTGAGAAGGTGTCTGAGGTTTTGACCTTTGGGTGAAGGGATGCCATAAGTGTTCTCTATAGTGGGGGAGGTGATGTCTTGAACCCCACCATTTTTATTATGTTCCAAACAAGGATGGGAATCTGTTTTGAGAGGTGCATTTTTGCAGCCAGGGAGTGTGGGTCCTGTTCCATGTCCAACTCAATGTCTGACTCCTTATCTGACTCTTCTCCTGAGTCCGGGTCATTGTTGTCTGGACCAGACTCATTTTGTGCAAGTGTAATGGGAGGTGGTATTGGTGACAGATCTGATGGATTAAGAATGCGCGTGTTGTTGATTTCCACTAGTTTGTCCATCATGGCCACCATGAATTGCTGCTGAGCCTGGATGATGGTGGTAGTAGCTTGTTAGTTTTGTAGTAGTGGAGAGACTGTGTCAGGTACCTCTCCTGGGTCTTCTTTCCTTGTGAGGGATCTGTGCTGTACTGTCTTGAGAGGAGCCACTAATCTCCTCATTCACATAGACCAGGTGTGAGTGATTAGTTTGGTCATCTGAGGAGCATGTAGGGCATAGAGGTTTGGGTTGGGAGGGTAGTAGAGAAACACTGCAGATGTGGCACTTCTTTGTCTTCATAATTTTGCCTGCGATAAGGAGACATAATGGGAAATGGTATTGAGATAGTGCACCCTAATGTCAAGTTACATACATAGAGTGTGCAGGTACAATGCGTCTGCTGACCCTGTTTGGTATAGTAACCCTTCCATAGTGCCCACTGGAAGTGAGACAAAATGGCTCATTTCTGGCAGCGAGGGAACCCAGTGATTTTACTTCAGATCTGATAGTCTGTTAGGCAGGGTGACTGTTGGAAGAGGTGTGATTCTGGGCTCTTCAGGCTATTACAAAGCCTGTAGAATGAGCTGGACAGGATGGAGGTTGTTTTTCAACATGACCGCCAGAAGTGACATGAAACAGATCACTTGCAGAGGCTGCAAGTCCCCTATGCCTTTTTGGTAAGTTTGTTTTAGTATCCCAATATCTCCACTGGAAGTGATGTGATTCAGGTCACTTCCAGTGGTTGCAAGGCATGCACTCAGTAATCAGTATGGCCTGGTATCCCAGAATTACCACTGGAAGTGACATGAGTAAGGTCACTTCAGGCAGTTACAGGGCATATATGCATCCAGTAGGGCAGGTTACAGTGTAATGTTCACTGGAAATGACACATATTGGTTCACTTCTGGTGGCCGAGGGAGTGGAGCTGTCATTCGATTATGGATTGTGTGAGTCTCATGGGGAGGATCAGGATCGTCACATAGCTCCAGTGGCCCAGTAACCTTGGCCAGACTGTTGTTTACTCTGGGACTGCCTTCCATTCTAAGGCTGTGAAGTGGAGCAGGTTAGCTGTACAGTATATGGACCTCACACCATGGACAGCATGGCGACAAAGCACATTGTAAATGCACCATCAGCTGCCATCATTACATCATCTGTGCAGCACGCTGAGTAACATAGAAACATAGACTTTGACAGCAGATAAGGACTGCTTGGCCCACCTAGTCTGCCCATTTCCCTACCTACAGGATAGGCCTCAGATCCTAGTTAACCAACAACCTATTTCTTCCTACCCCCCCCAAGAACTGCCTTATGTCTGTCCCATGCATTCTTGAATTCTCCCACAGTTTTAGACCCCACAGCCTCCTCAGGAAGGCTGTTCCATACATCCACTACCCTCTCTGTGAAAAATTACTCACATTGCCCCAGAACCGCCCCCTCTATCTTTAAATTGTGTCCCTTGTTCTTGCACATCTCTTCTTCTGAAAGATGCTACCCTCTTGGACTTTGTTGATTCCATGAGGTACTTAAAAGTTTCTATCATGTCCCCCCCTCCCTTCTTTCCTCAAGGGTATACATATTAAGTTCCTTTAGTCTCTCCTTGTATGGCTTCTCTTTCAGACCCTGCACTATTTTAGTTGTCCTCCTCTGGACTGCCTCTATCCTGTCTATGTCCTTGTGGAGATGGGGTCTCCAGAACTGGGCGCAGTACTCCAGATGGGGTCTCACCAACTGTCTGTACAGAGGGATAACAACTTCCTGTTTTCTGCTGGTGATGCCTCTCCCTATGCATCCCAGTATACCCCTAGCCCTCCCTACTGCCTTCTCACATTGCTTGCTAACCTTAAGGTCATCTGATATGATTACCCCCCGGTCCCTTTCCTTTTTTGTTGTTGTTACTACCTCCCCCCCATTGTGTAATCTTCCCCTGGGTTCTTGTTTTCCAGGTGCATTATTTTGCACTTCTTTGCATTGAATCCTAACTGCCATACTTCTGACCATTCCTCCAACCTTGCCAAGTCCCTTTTCATCCTTTCCATGCCTCCTTGTGTATCAACCCTGTTGCAGATCTTTGTGTCATCTGCAAAGAGGCATACTTTTCCTTCCAGTCCCTCTGCAATGTCACTTATAAAGACACTAAAAAGGACTGGACCCAGTACTGAACCCTATGGTACTCCACTAGTAACCCCTCTTTCTTCAGAGTGGACTCCGTTTACAATTACCTTATGTGTCCTGTTGTCCAGCCAATGTTTTACCCAGGCTACCACCCTGGGACCCACTCCCAGGCTGGTTAATTTGACTAGTAATCTTTTGTGTGGGACTGTGTCAAATTTCTTGCTAAAGTCTAGGTAGGCCATGTCCACAGCCCCTCCCTGGTCTACTACTTTGGTCACCCAGTCAAAGAAATCTATTAGATTCATCTGACATGACCTTCCCACTGTGAACCCTTGCTGCCTTGGGTCCTGTGCCCCACTGGCCTCAAGGTACTCAACAATTCTTTCCTTCAGAAGTGACTCCATCACTTTCCCTGCCACAGAGGTCAAACTGACAGGTCTGTAGTTTCCTGCCTCTGTCTTGGTCCCACTTTTGTGAAGGGGAATCACATCCACCTTCCTCCAGTCCTCGGGTACCACACCATCCTCCCATGATTTATTAAAAAGAGTAGTCAGTGGTTTCACTAGTTCCCCCCTTAATTCTTTTAGAATTCTGGGGTGAATTCCATGAGGCCCCATTGCTTGGTCCACCTTCAGTTTTAGGAGTTCTTGCAGAACCCTTTCTTCTGTGAAAGGGCTGGGATTGACCCCACCATCAAGAGTGCTTATGTTAATTGGATTAGGCACTTCCCCCTCCTCTTTTGTGAATACTGAGCAGAAATATTCATTCAGTATCTCTGCTTTTTCACTGTCCCCCTCTGCCCACCCACCATTCATTCTATTCAGCCTCACTATCCCTCCGTTTGTCATTCTGCGCTCTTTGATGTACCTATAAAAGGTTTTATCCCCCTTCTTAACTGAGTTGGCTATCTTTTCCTCAGTTTGGGCCTTTGCTATTCTGACTTCCGGCCCTGCTTCCTTCTGCCTTAACTGGTGCAGCTCTCTGTCCTGCTCCTTCTGTGTTTCCTTATACTTCCTGAATACTATCTTTTTCTCCCTGACTTTCCCAGCCACCTCTTTTGAGAACCATAGTGGCTTTTTCTTTCATTTTGATTTGTTTATTTGCTTCACACAAAGGCTTGTTGCCTCTGTGATAGCAGTTTTGATGATTCCCATTGTTGCACCACCCTCCTTCTAGTCTGTTTGCTAGTGCTTTTCTGAGGCACTTTCCCATCTTGCCAAAGTCAGCCCTCCTGAACTCCAGTACCCTCACTTTTGTATGGCTTGATTCTGTAGCTGAGTTTAACATGAACCACACTGTTTGATGGTCACTTGTTCCCAGATGGCAACCCACTTCTAGATCTGAGATCCTTTCACTGCCCCCATTTGAAAGTACAAGGTCTAAGATTGCTCCCTCATGAGTGGGTTCCGACACTAGCTGTCTGAGGCCTGCCACCTATAGGGCATCGAGAATGGCCCTGCTTTTGGATGTGGCTGCAGCAAATGTGCTCCAGTTAACATCTGGCATATTCAGGTCTCCCATCAACAGTATCTCCCCTTTCTCTGCCATCCTAAGAGTAGCACCTGAATGTGGCTCAGACAGATTACACCCATGAACTTGGAAGAAGGGGTGGGGGGTTTAAGTGCACTCCAGGATGCCACAACAATAGTGGTGAGATATGTAGAGGGGGTTAAATACTAATGGTGCTACACCATCTGATTAGCTGAAAAAGTTCTTCCCCATAACAGAACTGACCAATGCCCTTGCCCCTACCCTTAGGAGGCAGCTTGCAGGAATAAGGGAGGCAGTTAGACCTGGAGCCTCTAGCAGTGGTTGTAGGAATCTACGTAGCATAATACCCAATCAGGAATTCACAGTGAGTACCCCACTAGCAGGGGAGTACTCTACTGTACATGGGTGGTGCCCAGCATGTGACCAATTAAGTAAGAGGTCACAAGCTTACACAGTCATGCTACTAACTCAGAAGTTGGGCATGGTCTGGTCAAACATCTTAGAGTGCAGAATTTAAACTTAAGGGCACAGCATGCCTATGAAACAGAAAATAATCTACAGTGTCTATAATATTCCTATCCCCCAGAACTCAATGCTAAAACATGCTGCTGGCCCTGTATAGAGCCAGTGACCTGGTTAGGATAGGTATATCATGCTAGGACAGATAAAATTAGTAATTAAATGACATGAAGCCTGAATTTTTAGCAGAATGTCAGTCACAAGCCTAAAAGTGGTTATGACTAGGGATGGGCAGGTACTAAAATACCCGACCCCAAGACTACCTACAGACACCCCAAAAGTACTCTAAAAATATCTGGATGAAAAACGAGTAGTCACACCAGGTCGGGTAGTTACTACCTGACCAGTTCTGATGTCCAATTACCCAACCATAGCCATAATAAAAATTATATGAACGACTATTTTTATGGACTATTAGACTGTTTGTTAGGTGCCCTGAGCTGTTATACTCATGGGAAGCATTGCCAGGATAGGTATGACAGATGCAGCTGCTCTTAGTGAGCCTGCTGCTGTTTCCAAAAAATATATCCATGGCGGGCATTGCACAGGCAGGTATGAGAGGTGCAGCTGCTTTTAGTGAGCTTGCTGCTGTGTACAAAAAGTATACCCATGGTGGGCATTGCTGAGGCAGGTATGAGAGGCACAGATTCTCTTAGTGAGCCTGCTGCTTTTTCCAAAAATTATACCCATGGTGGGCATTTCTGAGGCAGGTACAAGAGGCACATGCTCTCTTAGCGAGCCTGATGCTGTTTCCAAAAATTACACCCACAGCGGGCATTGCTGAGGCAGGTACAAGAGGCACAGGCTCTCTTAGCAAGTCTGCTGCTGTTTCCAAAAATTATACCCATGGCAGGCATTGCCCAGACAGGTACAACAGGTGCAGCTGCTTTTAGCGAGCCTGCTGCTGTGTCCAGAACTTACACCCATGGTGGGCATTGCTGAGACAGGTACAAGAGGTGCATGCTCTCTACACAAGCCTGCTTCTGTTTCCAAACATTATACCCATGGCGGGCATTGCTCAGGCAGGGAACAGAGGTGCAGCTGCTCTCAGTGAGCCTGCTGCTGTTTCCAAAAATGATAGCCATGGCAGGTTTTGCTGAGGCAGGTATGAGAGGCACAGGCTCTCTTAGCGAGCCTGCTGTTGTGTCCAAAAATTATACCCATGGCAGGCATTTCTGGGGTAGGTGTAAGAGTCACAGCTGATCTGATTGAGCCTGTTGCTGTTTCCAAAAATTAAACCAATGGCAGGCATTGCTGAGGTAGGTATGAGAGGCGCAGCTGCTGTGATTGAAATGGCTTCTGTTTCAAAAAATTATACCCATGGTGGGCATTGATGAGGTAGGTATGAGAGGCACAGCTGCTCTGACTGAGGCTGCTGCTGTTTCCAGAAATTATTCCCATGGTGGGCATTGATCAAATGACTGACAAGAGAAAAATAGGAGTAGTACTAGTGTTGCACATGTGGCTGGCATGGTGGCAGTGATGATGGTTCTTTTTGTTTGGTACACAACCTAGTCATCATATTCATTATCATTGTTTTCAGGCTGTTGTTCATGTTCGGGGTCAGACTCGCATAATTCAGTGTTTGTGACAATTGGGAAAATTGTCAGCATTCATTTTGAGAAATGATTATTCCTCCAGCTGCACTATATATGCGTTCTAAATATACGCTTGAAGGTGGACAACTGAGGTACATTATTGCAAGATTTGCTAGATCTGGCCATATTGTCCTGTTTTGTTTCCAATACAGTAATGGATCTTCCTCAAGACCAATCACAGTATGGTCTTCAAAGTACTCCAGGATCATTGTACTGCATGAGATGGTTACCAGTCTGACATGTTGTTGCAGGTGACTCATAAGTGATTTGCCTTTCTGACCCTCAACATAGGATGCCCGAGGAGTAGTTGTAGATGTACTTTCCCTTGCTAATGACACTGCTGACTGTGAAGAATTGATAGATATGCTATTGTCTGTAGCAGAATCACACTGTAATGGTTCAGAAGGGGTTGACTGCTGTACATCAGTTAATGGTGTTTGTAGGACAATGTCACATTTGATTAGCAGAAGATCTTTCCAGTACTTAATGTCTTCCACTGGAGGAAGAATAGCTTCAGTGTTCCACTTAAAGAGGGAATCTAGCAACATAGCCAACACATAGGTGTCATTCTTGAACATGGCGTTTATTCTCTGATCAGTCAACATCCTGAGACTCAAGTCATTTGCCAGCATAACAGCAGTGGTGGTGTTTTTTGACTGAAAGTCTTTCTTTATGTCATTAAGGAAAAGGTGAAGAAATCTGATCTGAAAAAGAATTTGACTCAGAGTTGCACTGTCTGCACTGACATCACATGTGGCAGCCTCAAATGGCTCCAATAATGTGGCCAAAGATTCCATTAGAGTCCAGCTGCTGGAACTGAACATGATGTCCACTTTATCTATTTGATTCTGCATGGTGTGGTCATGTATAGCATTTTTCTGTTCAAGAAGCCTTTCAAATATGTAAAATGTTGAATGCCCAGATGGTTAGAATTTCCTGCTTTAATGTATGCAAGGGTAAGTTGTTTGACCTCTGCACCCCTTCAGGATTTTTTTTGTACTTTCACAGAGTGGCTGAAATGCCCATATATTTTCCTAGCAAGAGCTAACAGGTTTTCAACATTTTTGTTTCCATTTAAGAAACTATGGATGAGAAAATTTAAACAATGAGCAACAAAGGGTGGGTTTGTAATTGCCATCTCTGACAGCCTTGACTACGTTGGCACTATTGTCTGATACTATGAACTCTGGAGATAAGAAATATAGAGTTTGCCATTTCTGGAATTGATTTTGCAGCTCCTGCAAAATATTCACAGCAGTGTGGTTTTCCACAAAAGTGGTGACACATAAAACAGCATACTTCCTATTACTTACAGTACAGTGGAAATGTTTAGTTTCTGACTGAAAACTTGCCCAATGATCTGTAACAGTCATGTAGTCAATTGTTTGGTTGCTGGTCCATATATCCATTGTTATGTCAACCTGCTTCACCTCAGAGTTTCAACTGTTTAATGGCCTCATTATACATCAAGTCATACAACTGTGGAACAGCCTTTTTTGAGAGATATGTTTGACAAGGAATGGTGCACCATGATTCAATCCACTTCATGAACTTGAGGAAACCTTTTTGTACAACAAAAGCAAGAAGGAGCTGACAATCAGACAACAGCTCTGGAATGGCTCTGTTTAGTAGCTTGCATGTTGGATGCTTGTGAGTAAATTTTGATGTTCTTGAAACACTTTCTTTTAATGTTAGATGACGAGAATGAGGAGATATTGTTAATTTTGGGAGGACTGCACTTTTTATGCCTTTTTCAGGTGGAGTACTAGTACTGTGGGATTTTGCAGTACTTGATGGCATCAGAATAAAACAATCTGGGTCCCATTTTTAAAAGGTTAGCGAGGCACAAACTAGGTTTATGCCACACTAACTGGGAATAGTGCCAGCTGGCGGAGGCATGCCAATATTCAAAGGGCACATATGTGGGGCACACCCCTGACAGTGCCATTGTGCACAATATTGTGCTGTGCCTATGCAAATAAGGATTCCCCCATGCATATGCAGCACAGCACAATACTGAAAGCATTGTGCTAAATGGCTGCAAGCAGCAGCGCAGATTAATGCTTCTGAAATGCAACCCTTAACAGTGTGCAGACCCATCTTCCCACTGTCAAGGGTTGGGTATCCTGCTGGTTCAGTGGTCCTTCCCTAGCCCCGATGTGTATAATAATAAGAAACATCCCCACATCCCTGGTAGTCTAGTGGTCTCCCCTCCCCAAGCCCCGATCTTCATAATAATAAAAAAACCTCTTTCTTCCCTGGTATTCCAGTGGTCCCTCCTTCTTGAGACCCGATCTTAATAATAATGAAAAAAATCCATTTTCCCTGGTAGTCTAATGGTCCCCCCCTCCCCCAGCCCTTGATTTTCATAATAATAAAGGAAAACTCAGTTTGCCCTGTTAGTCTACTGGTCCCCTTCCCTGAGCCCTGATCCATGTGTTAATAATACAATCCCCCAATCCCTGGTAGTCTAGTGGCTCCCCACAGCCCCAATCCCATTCATAAATAGTCCCGTAAACCTAGTAGTGCAGCAGTCCCCTTCCCTAACCCTGACCTGCCCCTATCGGTCTTTCCAGATTGTACCTAGTGAGCTAGTGGTCCCCCATGCCCCCACTTCAGTAGGCAGTGACTCACCACACCACTCTCCCCCAACCTGACCTGAGCCAGTGACTGGCACAGCCCTCCTCACACTGCCAAGGCCAGTCGCCTACTGAACTGCAATGGAGTATGTAAAGCATACAGTACATGCTCAGGGCGGAACCACTGCACCACTGAGTTTAGTGGGCTATTTATGAATGGAATCAGGGTGGGGGAGCCATTAGACTACCAGGGATTGGGGGACTGCATTATTCACACATGGATCAAGGCTTAAGGAGGGTGGACCACTAGACTATCAGGGAAAACAGATTTTCCTTTTATTATTTTGAAGATTGAGGGTCAAGGAGGGAGACCACCAGACTACCAGGGAACAGGGGATCTCTTTATTATTCTGACACAGATTGAGGCTTGGGGGGATGTGCGCTCATGTCGGGTGCTCACATGCAGAAGAACCCATAATGGGCATGCAAATGGCCCCGTAGTGTCGTACATGCCCAATGGGCATATCTGCATATTTGGGCTGAATATTGCTAATAGGGGCTGCAGCGCTAACCAGTGTGCACCGCACTGTACCCCAATAGGCAATCTCCAGCCCCGATCCCTGTTAGCTCTGTGTTGAACATGGTGACCACTTGCTTTGCACTGCACTACCAGGGTCCGATATTCAAACAGATAGTTTGGTCAGTTCAGATACTGCTATCTGTTTTAACATGACACCAGAGCTGGCCAGCCCTATTTTTTCATGTGGTGCACCTTTTTGAGCATGCAGCCAGCTGGCTCTGAATATGAGGGCCTCTATTTTTGTCTGAGAAGACTGCAAGGACACATTAAGTGATTCAGTGTCAATTCCTGCTTCCAGTTCATTGTTACTATAGTTACTGCCATAATCACCTCCACTACCACCCATACCAACCACACTGTCCCTTGCCCTGCCCCACTCAATTGAGTGTTTTGCCTTTGCATGCCATATCATTACAAACAATGGTGACACAAATTCTCACTCAAGGAACTACGCCTACGCTCCATGAAGCTCCTGCTCCTCCTCCTGCTGATGTCGGGTAACATCCATCCAAACCCTGGTCCAATCTGCTCCAGTTATGTGAAACCTTCCCGGGCTCTCATCCTTGCAACCCTCAACATTTTCAGTTTACTACCTAAGCTTGATGCTCCCCAAACCTTTGCAAGCCACCATAACCCTGACGTCCTTGCTGTTGTTGAAACCTGGCTGATGCCCAAAGTCCCAGATCTGGCAATCTCCCTGCAAGGTTACAACGTATTCAGGCTGGATCAAATCTCTAAAAGAGGCAGGGGTTGTGCCATTTATATTAAAGACACTCTCATGGGTCACCCCATTGCAACTCTCCCACCTGACTCTACGGCTCAGATTCTACCTATCAAAATTCTCTTGGGGGCCAATAATAAAGCCCTCACAATGATCTCAGTTTAAATCCCTCCAAAAGACAAAGGAAATGGCCTCAGTGATGTTCTCAGCTTTATCAGTACCCAATCTCCTGGCTCGGAACTTATCCTACTAGGCAATTTTAATATAAACTGGCTTGCCTCGGATGCAGGTGTACACAAGGATGTCATCACAGCAGCCAGTCTTACACAGATGGTTGCCTTCCCTACAAGTACAAACTACAAAACAGGCACTAGTACTCTCCTGGACTGGATCCTTGCCAGCCACCCTGCCCGTCTCTCCCGCACCACCGTCCTCCCAGATTCGCTCAGTGACCACTCCCCTGTCATCTGTGAATGGTCTAACAAATTTTTCAAGACCCCCCAAAACTATCACCAGCAGAGTCCTCCCCTGTGAGCAACTTATCCATCTTAAATACTACCTGAGTCTGCAAGACTGGCTACCCATTTACAAGGCGATGGATGTTAACGTGGCTCTTGACTACTTCATCACCACCTTCAGTGTGGCCCATGATTACTTTGCTCCATTCAAAAAACACAAGGCCAAAGCTCTCTTTAACCCAGGGCTCACTGTGGAGCTCCTTGCTCAGCTAAAATCAAGGGACCACCTTTGGGCACTGGCAACAGCTACTGGCAGGCAATCTGACATATAAAAATACAAGCATGCCCGAAACAGCTGCACAAAATCTATTCGGCTAATGAAAAGTACATATTACAGGGATGCTCTCACCAATACCTGGGGAAATGGGACAGCTTTCTGGGACAATATTAAAGAAGTAACAGGGAAGCAACCAGAAACCTCCCCATCTATGCTAAATGTTGATGGGACCACTACTCTAGACCCTACGGTCATTGCCAATACCACCTTCACCGACCTCGGTTCCGTTCTGTCTCTACTTTTTTGCAGTAAACGACTCTCCCTCAATCATAAACCCCCCCATCCCATCAAAACATCCTCATTTCTACTTCAAAGAGGTCAAATTGAATGAAGCCCGCAATTACATTACCAAAGCAATCTCCAAGTCCAGAACTAGTGATGACTCCTTGGACCTTACACTGTTCTCTCTCACCCTTGAAGAGGTTCTACATCCGTTAACCAGTATTCTTAACCTCTCCCTTAGCTGCAGTCAGTTCCCTGACAAATGGAAATCTGCCACTGTTATCCCAGTCCATAAAAGTGGTGACAAGACCAATCATATGAACTATTGGCCAATCTCCATATTGCCCCCACTCTCTAAGGCCCTCAAGCGTATAGTTGCAGACCAGCTCACTGACTACCTGGACAAATATAATATTCTGTGCACACAGCAACACAGTTTCAGAAAAGGTCACAGCACCACCTCTGCCCTCCTGGAGTTCACTGGAGCACTGCACAGCACTCTGGACAGTGGCCTCCTAACTGGGGCAGTCTTTATTGACTTGACCAAGGCATTTTATACTGTCCACCATCGGATGCTAATAGACCAGCTGCTGAATGCTGGGCTCTCTTATGACTCTACAGTGTGGTTTAAAAGCTACCATAAAAATCATTTGCAAAGAGTAAAAATTGCCAACGTACTCTCTGATACTCGACCAGTTCACTCTGGTGTCCCCCAGGGATCAATACTGGGTCCACTTCTTTTTAGCCTTTTTCTAAATTCCCTTCCACAATCCTGCTCAGAACAAATCATCCTGTATGCTGATGATTCAGTTGTCCTCTTTTCACACAAAGACCCTACACCACTACAACTCAATCTACAACATGGTTTCACCTCTGTTGAGAATTAGTTTACTAATCATAAAACATGTCCTTAATCACAAAAAAACAAAGTCTATGCTTTTTAGCAGCTTTCACAACCAGCACAGGCTACACCCCCTGACTATCTCCATCAGCCAGGGGAATACCCTTGAACAGGTCCAATCTTTCAAATACCTAGGGGTCCTGCTTGACTTCAACCTATCCTACAGGGCCCACATTGACAGTGTAGCAAAAGCTGTTAATACATGACTAGGCTTAATGTTCAAGCACAGGCAACAGCTCATCCTGGAAGCCTTGAAGATCGCTGTCCAGAGTTCCGTGATCTCCATCATTGATTATGGCCTAATTATTTATGGCTCAACCAAGGCAACTACCCTCAGATGCATATTAACATCCGTCAACAAGGCCTGTCGGCTTATTACTGGAGCCCATCATCTCACTCATGCCTGTGATCTTCATGCTCAATCTGGATGGCTCCAACTCTCCAACTGTATTAAGTATCTGACCGTCACCATTTCTAATTTATCCTGGGCCTCGCCCCTTCTGGTGTCCAAGCTCTACTGCACCCTAGTACTAATCCGCGAAGCTCCAGGCAATCCGAATAGCAGCTCTTGCAAGTTCCCTGCTGTCACACTACCCATGGTCAATGATCTTTCGCCCATAGGGCTCCCTCATGGCTGAATGGACTCAGCACCACCATCTCCACTGCTCCCAAACCTAGCATGTTTAAAACCAGGCTCCATCTCCATCTTACTGCCTCCAGCTCCTGTGATTGCCTCACCTAATCAGAAATACTTTCCACCAGCAACAGCCTTGCCTTGCCACCCCCCTCATAGCACTTATCTCCTATTTTACCTCTGCTCCCATGACCCCTCCCCCTTCCCAACTCCCCCCTCCTCTGCCCACCCCCTCTCTCCAGCACTTCTCTCGGTGATGTCTGACAATGCCTATGGCTGCTACTACTCCCATCTTGCCATTCCATTCCTCCTCCATTGTTCTTTACCCCTCTCCTAGTTGATGCTGCTCCAGGCCATTCTATGTACTGAGCTCACTAATGTGTTGCCTCCTTCCTTAATTAATAACTGTATAATGTACTGTTTACCTGCAATGTTGTTATTTCTGTTGGATCCCCTGTATTGTACTTCAACTGACATGGAACCTTTATAAAAGAGCCTTGGCTCAAAGGTATTTTTAATCCTAGAACCAAATAAATAATAAATAAATAAATAAAATTACCGATGTTCCAAAGTGTCCCGCTTTGCCACCATGACTGACACTCTCTTTGCACAGACTGAATAGAGCTTGAGAGTTGTCTGCAGGGTCAATATGAAATAAATTCCATGCTAAAAATTTACCCTTTTTGATTTGTACTACGGTGCCTGGTACTATTTCTTGTACAGTCATGGAACCTGCAGAAAACTCTACATTGCCATTTTCTTGTTTACATGATTTGTTCTCATTCATGCTCATCTTCTTATTTTTATGTTTATCATATGATTTTTTTTTCTGCACATGCCTCTCATGCCCTACAGCAGCATCCTCTCCTACCCCCTCATCAAAACTAGTACAGACCTCGTCACCACAAGATTCAGAAGAAGTGGAAATCATCATGTGGGATATAGCCTGGGCTGTCCCATTCACAGTACTCACTGTCACCACCATCTTTATCAGCATTCGCTGCCTGTGCATCTGAGCTTATATCTGAGGAGGATGCCTCCTTGTCCTTCCATGCTGCATTAGCAGCTGGATGCATCCTGGCACATGTGGCAAAACATTCAGTACCTCTAGGAGTTATTCCTGTCAGTTTTTTCTAAACCTCTACTATAATTTCATTGCTAACATGCTTTTGTGGTTCAGGAGGATGGTTAGTGCCATTCCTGGTGATGTTATTATTGTCTATTTTCTTCATTAGTGCTGTGATTCATATTATCCACATCATTTTCAGTAGCATGTGCAGCAGCACTGTGTTTCCTTTTAGTAGGCTTAAACTGGGAAATACGAAGCATAGTAGTCACAGCCATGGCTTTCGCTATGCCACAGAGAGATGTCACACAAAGTGTGCCTGTGACAGGGCTCGGGGTACCTAACAGACACTGTGTAATACTGTAATACAGCTTAAATGGCTGTATGCAGAGACAAAGAGGAGCTATATGTCACACACAGGACTGGGGGCACCTAACAGACACTGTGTAATACAGCCATAATGGCTTTATGCAGAGACACAGAGTAACTATATGTCACACACAGGGCTTGGGGCACCTAACAGACACTGTGTAATACAGCTGAAATGGCTTTATTCAGAGACATATAGTAACTCTATGTCACAGACAGGCCTTGGTGTACCTAACAGACACTGTTTAATACAACCTAAATGGTTTTCACTATACTGCAGAGACACACAGAGTAGCTATGTCACAGACAGGGCTC
Organism: Neoceratodus forsteri; assembly: GCA_016271365.2. Lineage (NCBI taxonomy): Eukaryota > Metazoa > Chordata > Ceratodontiformes > Ceratodontidae > Neoceratodus > Neoceratodus forsteri. The sequence continues at coordinate 401,626,817 of CM028135.1, forward strand.
AGGGCACATAACAGACAGTGTTTAATACAGCTGAAATGGCTTTATACAGAGACACAGAGTAAGCTACATCACACACAGGGCTTGGGGCACCTAACAGACACTGTAATAGAGCCAAAATGGCTATATGAAGAGATACAGAGTAACTATATGTCACACACAGTGCTCAGGGCACCTAACAGGCAGTGTGTTTGTATACAGCCTAAATCACTTTCACTGTACTGTAGAGACACACAGAGTAGCTATGTCACAAACAGGGCTGAGGGCACCAACAACAGACAGTGTGTAATACAACCTAATTGGCTTCACTATACTGAAGAGAGACACAAAGTATATGTCACACATAGGGATCAGGGCACCTAACAACAGACAACATGTATACAGCTTAATGGCTTTCACTATACTGCAGAGACACACCAAGTAGCTGTGTCACAAACAGGGCTCAAAGTACCAACAACAGACAGTGTGTAATACAGTCTAAATGACTTCACTGTACTGTAGAGAGACACAAAGTATATGTCACACATAGGGCTCAGGGCACCTAACAACAGACAACGTGTATACAGCTTAATGGCTTTCACTATGCTGCAGAGACAGAGTATATGTCACAGACAAGGGTCAGGGCATTTCAGACAGTGTGTGTATGTGTGTGCATACAGCCTAAATGGCTTTCATTGTACTGCACAAACACACAGAGTAACTATGTCACAGAGTTGGGGCACCTAACACAGTGTCTATAGCCTAAGATGGCTTTCACTATACTGAAACACATAGAGTAGTGCTATGTCACAAAAGGGCTTGGGGCACAAAACAACACACAGCGTAAACAGCCTGAATGGCTTTCAGAGCTTTTACCAGCAATGAGCACCTTCTCCCCCGGTCTCCTTCTCTCCCAAATCACACGTGATCACCTGATTTCCCCCTTCAGTCCCCAAGTTCCCTTGCTCCCCTCCTAGCCTCTTTTGTTGGTGGATGTGCTTGGTTTTTTTTTTTTTATTAAGTTCAACTTCACCATGAATCATGATTACAGGCTCAGCCAGCACTTTGCTCCCTCTCCCTCCAAGCTCTGGATGTATTCTGCAGGCATACACAGCAGGCAGGGAGCTCAGACACCTGCACTGACCAATTGGATGCCATGCTGGTGTCATCTGCTCCTGTCTGCTGTGAGGACTCTACAGGCTTCCTTCACTGCCTGATTGCATGTTGGAAAACTCCCAGGACCCCGCAGGCTGTATGAAAACTGTCTTTTTTTTTTAATTATCCATTACCTGACCCATTACCCACAGCTACAGTACCTGACCAGTGAAGTGCAATGTTAGGTCTGATAGAGTAGTAAATTACCTGAACTACCCTACCTGACCAAAAACTGCTAATAACCGACATACCCACTCCAGGTACCCAGAGGATAGCCCATCCCTAGTAATTACTTTAAGAATTTCTTATAGATTTCTTGAGAAGCACAAACAAAAACACTGAAAGTCAGGAGCTTTGTTCCTATCATGCGGCCTGATCAGATGTACATGTGAAACTCATCTTCCTGGGACAGGGTAGTGTATAAGACGAGTCAGGGTTCCCCTTTGAAGTCACAGATGTGCATCAGCAGCATATCAAGTGAACATAACCCAGTCTGTAAGGGTAAGGTGTAAGTGCCTTGGAAATTAGATCTCACAACTGTCCATTCCATTAGAATTGTGGTTGGGGCCCTTAAGGGCTCTGTGGCCTCAGAATACGGCGTGTGCACATAAAGCCATGGAAGCCTCATTAAAGAAACTCTGGTTTAGTGACACTCATTAAAAGCAGGATAGTGGGATGAAGGAGGGTGGCAATACTTATAGAGCACGGTTTAGCAAAGTTTGATAAGAACAGGGAAGGGAGAGAACCACAGTGCTGCTGACAAAACAGTTTGAAGTAGCCTGTGAAGAGCTGAAGAGTGGGCCAGCAGATACTATCAGTGCTGCTGGAATGGCAGTTTCAGTAAGGTTTTGAGTGATAAAGGGACTGAGTAAGCAGGCAATGGGAAGTGTTGATGCTGCTGGAAGGGCAGTTGCATTGTTTTTGTCGCAACACGGTGGGGGCTGGGATGTCAGTGCAGCAGCAGCTGTTCAGACAGGGAAGTGGCATTGGGGGAGGATTAAATATATTAGGGCAGCAGCAAGCAAACTCATAATGGAAGTGCCTCAAGTGAGAAGTGAAACAAACCCAGAGGATTGTTTCTAGCAGAAAGGAATAGCATTATATGGGACATAAAATTTAAAAAAACAAAGGGTTTTAAAAATACTTCCTGTTAGTGATGAACATGAGGCTAAACTTGGAGGTGGTGGTTTCTGAATATTCAGACTGGTGAGGAGGATCTTGATGGAAACTACTTCTGATTGGCCCATGATGATATAATGAGTTATCATCATTATAATCAGAAATACTGCCAGCCAGTCAGGTTTTGTTTTTCCCCCTGGCCACTTAATAATTGTATTTCAGTTACAAAAGTTATTTAATTGTTAATGACAACCACAGTCTAAACATATTTCTGAAAAATTAAAGGAAAACCAAAATTATGCAAAAAACAAAACACCAATATGCAGTTTATCAGTGTCAGTGGCTCAGCAGGTAGCACACTCACGTATGAGGCCAGGAGATCAGAAGGCTGTGAGTTCTATCCCCACACCAGGCACTTGGCTTAAAGCCCAGTACTGACACTATAGTGTAGCATGAGGGGGGTGATGCACTCCTTAAGTGCCATCTTTCGGATGAGACATTAAACTGAGGTCCCATGTGCCTGGTCCCATCTGTCTGTTCTGGTGGTAGTTTAGGTGGATGTTAAAGATCCCATAGCACTTCATGAAAAGAGCCAGGGAATTTCTCAGGTGCCCTGGCCAAATTTCCCCCCATTCACTAAAAATACCACCAACAGCTTAATCTGGTTCAAGGTCAGTTGGCATTCATCTGTATCCCCCTCCCCCGGGTCGTGCCTGAAAATAGGCAGAATTTGTCTGTTGTACTTACCCAGTCAACAAAAACTGAATAAAAAAATAAAATAAAGTTGGGCATTGTATTGTATTTTATCATCAATTTCTTTTCCCGCCAAACCTAACTACTGTAATTAGAGTCATATATTGTACAAACAAACAAAAATAATAACTGTCTTGTCACCCAGTATTACAGAGGTAGGGTCATATGCTATTCTACTGGTGATCTATGGTCAGATGCAAGCACAGGCTGCTGGTGCTGGAGCATCCTGTGTTGGGATTGCACTGCAGATGGCATGGTGTCTCAGCTACGGATAGTTGGTGTCATGTTCCTGTGTACTGGTACCCCTTGAATTGGACTAGGAAGCTTCATCTCTCTGCAGTGGGGTCAACTAAGTTTGTGCACATAGCACTGAGTGCCATGCATAGGGCCGTGGAGGACGGTGGTTATATTAGGCACCACATCCAGTCCTGCTCCCACAGAGGATTGCACACCACTCAGAGGAATGGCCCTGGTGAACCCAGAGTGTGGAGTAGGCTACGGGTAGGAAAACACCTTATTTTGAATACTTGACTGAGTATTACTATTTGGGGGACCAATTATTTATTAATTATGTTTTGTTATTTGTTTCTTGACTGAAGAGTGTATCAGAGTTGAACATCTCCTGCAACTTCCTGTCCAACCAGAGGCCACTTTGGAAATTCAGTGAAGCCAGCCCTTATGACACAACACTTACAGAAGCTGCTGGAAAGAGAGGCTGAATTGTTTGCTCTGAGCTCTGCTCCAAAAATGCTATCTGTTTGAAAAAGCTTGTTAAAAGTTGAAAAAAAAATCACTGACAGTTTTTGTGTACTTTCTAAATGCCAAGCTACAGTTAGTAAACAGGTTTTTTATTTTCAGACTTTGTGAGATATTTCAATGCTTGTCATGAAATTTACAGAACGTTTTCTAGAAGAAAGTGAAACTAGGCCCGTTTTTTACTTTGTGCAATGTGCACTGTAGTCACAGTGCAATAAAACCACTGATTTTGACAGTTTTTGTGCTCTGAGTGCCAAGTTAGTGTTTAGTAAATAGACTTGTTTTTTCAGACTTTTTTGTGATACATTTTGCAGCTTAAAGGAATGGTTCTTATTATGTTTGCTTGGGCAGACATGTGCAGCAGACATTTTGCTACAAGAACAGTGTTTGGGAGGTGTGTCACTGTTGTGTCCAGTGCAGCTCAAGCTGTAATGGGCACAGCAGTGATAGGCCAATGATTAGCCATGCTGATTGTGATGGAGCTGCTTGCTGGGTGGAAATTGTGTAGTTCAAAAGAGCGAGCTGCTTGTATCAGTGCCCACCAAGCAGAGAACACTGCCCCTGCAGACTGAGACAATGTTTTGCTTTGCCCCACTCACTCTCTGAACTCCCACGTCATCACAGCATGATTGTCCACAAATCATACCAGAGCTGTGGTTGAGCCATCTTTGATGTGACTTCCTAGGCTGCAGTGAGAACTACTACTGCTATTATAATTTACTACCCCCCCCCACCAAAAAAAGAAGTGTAGTAAATATTGGCTGCTTCATTTCATTATAAATCTTGGCCTGGATATTCAAACTGTGCCAGGCTGTGGTGCAAGCCTGGGCGCAGCTCAACTTTGTTGCGCAGGGGTGTGGCCTGGGAGATATTCAAAGGAGCTGCGCTATGGCACAGCAGCTTTGAATATCTCACCCTGGCCATCCCCACTGTGCATGGTGCAGTGGCACTGCACCAGCGCAAGTGACCCGAGTGGAGCATGGAGATGCGCTAGCTCAAGTGCCATTGCGCCATGCACAGCACCTGCGATATTCAAAAGGGGACATGCAAATGGGGCCATAATTTATGCGCAACACACAGGGAGCCATTGCATCTCATTATAGCCCATTTGCATGCAATGTCATGCAGGTGCACCACCCAATGACTTGCACCTGGTGCCCTGCCAGGCAGCAGCCGTCGGGGAGCGACGCCCCCTGCATCCCAATCGCAGGCATTCGTGTAAAAGAAACCCCCCCCGTCCAATATCCCTGGTGGTCCAGTGGACCTCTATGTGCCTGATCGCGGGCATTTGTGTAGATAAATAAGCCCCCCCTCCTCCTATATCCCTGGTGGTCCAGTGGACCTCTATGTGCCCGATCGCGGGCATCGGTATAGTATATCCCCACATCCACTATCCCTGGTGGTCCAGTGGACCAATCACTGCCCAATTGCGGGCATCTGTAATTCATAAAATACCCCTACTACCCTGGTGGTCTAGGGCCCCCCCCCACCCCGCCCACTGAGCCCCACCGCCCGCTCTCCCCGTCCAGCCGGCGGGAGGCAGCACCCATCCTGCCTGCTGCCCGCTCCTGCTGACTGACAGTTTGGGCAGGGCTGCACACCCATTGGTTCACAGTGTGGCAGCCAATGGGCGTGCAACCATCTCTAGTCAGAAGATATGAATAGATTCATTCACATATCTGGACTATGTTATGCGGTATGGGCTGCAGCCCATTGGCTCACGTTGTACCAATGGGCGTGCACACCTGCTGGCTGTCGGTCAGCGGGCGTGAGAACAGGCGGGTGGGGTGCTACAAGCCTGCCCGGCTGATGAGGGCGGCGGTGGGGCCAGTGGGCGAGTGGGGAGGGGGTACACCACCAGGGTAGTAGGAGTATTTTATGAGTTACAGATGCCTGCGATGGGCAGCGATCGGTCCACTGGACCACGAGGATATTGGCGGTGGGGGGATGCGATACCCGTGCCACGATCAGGCACATAGAGTCCACTGGACCACCAGGGATATAGGAGGGGGGACATATTCATCTACACAAATGCCTGCGATCGGGCACATAGAGGTCCACTGGACCACCAGGGATATTGGACAGGGGGATTTCACTACAGGGATGCCCACGATGGGGCATGGGGGGGCACGGCCAGGTGCGGCAGGAACTCGGGTGGCCACCTGCAGGTGGCAGCTGCCGTGTTGTGCCCTGCAATGCGGCAGCTCACCTGTGGGTGGCCATCAATTGTTCCTTTTTTGGGGGGCTTAACTTTGTGCAGGCGCAGGCAGGGGTTGTGCATGCATGACTCTGCACATCCCGGGGTGAATATCGGGCTGTGCAGGTTATGCATGGGCACGCCCCACCTGTGCCTGCATACATTACTGATGCGCTCTGGTGCATCGGGATTTGTGCTGCGCGCTTTTCCCTTTTGAATATCATGCCAAGGCACATCAGTGGGTTGTGCATGGCACAACACTGTTGGGCCATGCACAACCCTTTTGAATATCTGGGCCCATGTCTTTTTTCCTTTCTTTTGAAGAGAAGAAGTGAGGCTGCAGCATGCAGACCTCTTCTACAGCAAAGAGGTCTTCATGTGCATGTGCAGGTAGCATCTTTCAAAAAAGAGGTGTGCAAGAACAAGGGGGCACAATTTGAAGATAGAGGGGGGCGGCTCAGAGGTAATGTAAGGAAGTATTTTTTCACAGAGAGGGTTGCGGATGCATGGAATGGACTTCCAGAGGAGGTTGTGGAGTCAAAAACAGTGGTTGAATTCAAGCATGCATGGGACAGTCATAAGGCAATTCTAGGGGGTGGGGGTAGAAAGAAGTAGGCTGCTGGTTAACTAGGATCTGCAGCTTATCCATTAGGTAGGGAAATGGGCAGACTGGGTGGCCAAGCGGTCCTTATCTGCCATCAAATTCTATGTTTCTATGTTATCATATTCCTGCAATATCACTGTTCTAATACAAAATTCTAAATTCAACCATTGAGACCAAACTGTTTCAAAATTATTAATTATTTTCTAGCCATTCCATCAGTGCAAAAAACAAACAAGAGGTTATATAACAGTGTGAACACTCAATACGTGCAAGTAACAACTCTCTCAATCCCTCAGCATGCCTGCCCCCCCCCCAAACCAGAGTTGTAGCTCACAGGAAGACACACCTACAAACATACTAATTAAATACTAGGGTCTGGGTTCGGTTGCTGTAGAAGTAATTTATGCTGGCAGGTTTCCCACTAATATGCCACTTATGTTCAAACATGATGCATTATAAACTTCCCCATGCCTAGCACTAAATAGTTTTTACTACCCTCATGCTCAAGACCAATGCATGGCCAGGCAAATTGGTCAAACATCAGTCATGTTTTTTTGAAGGTCAGTCATGACTGATTATTGTTAATCATCAAATGTTACTACTAGATGATCAAAGGAGATCATGATCTAAGATCACCATCTAGATCATAATTTAATCATTAAACATGAACTTTCAAATAACCAGCTGATGATTATTGATTATTTTTGTAAGTTTAAATCAGCATGATGTTGTTTATGATCTGTGGATGATCAAGTGATGATCATTGATGATTATATTAGTTCAGTATTATAAGATTGCAAGGCACAGAAGTAATACTAAGAAGTTTTATTTGTTACAATTATGAAAATATGAATGTCACATATCAGCAAAGACAAATTCATTATCAATTATAACGTAAATTATGTGACATCAATTTTTAATCCAATTAGGAATAGTACATGCAATGTCTGGTATAGTATACACATTTGCATACCTAACTTGTGTATGTCAAAAGCACAGTTTATGGACCAAAACAATGGTAATTTCTATTGTTAAATTAATTTTGTATTGACAGCATTAATTTGCAGACTATTAGGGAAGATTTTGAGCACAAACCAGGTAGTTTTAGGAACTCACCACAACCATAAAAGGAACCACTTAATGGAGCTACATAAACCAATATGAGCCTTTTTAACTCCAGTAAAATGCAAGGTATCAGAATAAGTATAATTGAAAGCACTGGTCTTCTAGAGAAGGGGTATCATAACGGATCAATCCTATAAAGATGTCTAAATACAAGATAAATTCCAAAAGTATAAAGAAAAGAAAATTTGATTTTTAAGAAATGTATTACTGTAATCATGACCATGTGCAATCATGAGAAATCATGATGATATGAGATCATCCTTATTCATTATCACCATGTCCATAACATCATGGTTTTTGATTGGTGGCCATTTAACGCTGATGTATATTTATTGTTAATTATTATCACAATGATGATCTTTGAACATAAATGATAATGATCATTCATAATACATTGTTATAATATCATCATCTTTTCAGCTGGGCAGTCAGAGTGAAAGTGATCAGCTGAGCTAAGCTGAGTTGTAATCAAGTGAAAGTGAATAAATCAGCTGAGCTGATCACTTTCACTCTGACTGAGCACTGGTCCTGAGCATGAGAATAGTGAGGACTACTTGTGCTATGCATGGGGAATGGATATAATGCTTTACTTGGTTAGTTGAGTGGCTTTCACCATACAAACTAAGAAATAGATATTGAATAACACTGTACATGGGTTTGAACCTGGCAGTGGCTTCTATTAACTGCTTAAGCATCATGTCTGATAACGGATATATTAATGGAAAACCAGCAAGCACGAATGTCATCTACAGCAACATGAACCAGTACGTATTACTTAATTAGTATGTTTGCAGGTATATCTTTGTGTGAGTTGCAACTCTGGGTTGATGGGGAGCAAGGCACACTGAGGGATCAGAAGAGTTGATCCTTGCAAAAATAAGTGTTCAGATTGTTATCATACACCCTCTTAAAAGTAAAATACACTCATTCGTTTTTGCATTGATGAAATATCTAGAAAATGATTACTAATTTTTAAACAGCTTGTCACAAATGGTAACATTTTTGTTTAGAAATGCATGATATGTGAGGATGTAGGCTATGCTTTTAGAGATATCTAGAACACAGCAATGAGATATAAAATTGTGCTATTCAGAGCTGTAGAATATATAAATCTTGAACAGTAATTAGTACCAGTTTACAGCATAAAAATCAATTGTGATTCTACTCAAGGTCAGATGACAGTGCCTGAAATCAAACCTAGTGACAAGTAATCCTTCTTGTACATAGACAGTAAATAAAATTTGGGCATGACAGTTCAATGCTGTTTGTGTATACCCTCACATAATAGGCAACCCACCCCATCCTAAGGGAGTTTTCAGTTTACAGCCTATATCAGACTGTCATCATCCATCCATGTCCACCAAACACGCTTGCACACAATGAATTGATCAACATAGCAGCTTTCAGTTACACATTACATCACTGATATACAGTATTTCTTTCTGATTACCTGCAATAATATAAATAAAAATGGAGTTTTAGAAACATTTCTTTCGAGATTTACTTACGATGTATAAAAATATCAGAATGGGCAACGTTGCTGTAGCTGGTTCCTACCATTTTAAAACAGAAAACAAATGTTTGAAATTTAGAGAATGAATGGCTTATAGCATAGGGGCTGAACAGCTGAGTGGTGACATTGCCGGTAAGTGACAGAAGAAACCTAAATTAAGTGGCATATGTTTAAAAAAAAATGCTAACACAGAAACTATCGTGCCAGTCAGTCAGTCAGTAACAGGTGTCTGATACAGGTGGGACAAATGGAGGGTACACTTTTTCAAGTCTGTCAGGAGCAGTTTAGTCTGATGTCAGTCCTTCATTTATGTCAGAAACTGGCTCACAGTGAATAGATTCAGGGGACATCTCTGAGCTGCCAGTCATACCAAGAGAGAATTACGGAGGCACAAATTATCACTTTGTCAAATAAAGATACTGTGAGACTTGTTAATTCATGTTTAAATGATACATTTTTTAAATTGCCATCTTGTTATGATTAGCACTGATCTTTAAAATCAGTGTTGTTTAACAGTGAACCAAAGTATTGAAGGTTTGCACAACATGTCATTAACAACACAGTATTGTATACTCCTTAGTCAAGTATCGATGGCTGTAAAAAAATATATAACTATAATTTAAGTGGTAAACTCATAAAAACTGGAGGTCTTCTCTCCATTCTGTTAGGGCCACTGTATTCTAAAAAATGTTACAGGCTACTGTCAAAATGAATAAACAAGCATTTGTCAATGCTGAAAGTTTGTTGTGTGCACTGGTACCATTTGCGGGGGCGGGGGGGATTATGAACCAGTGTTGGCAAATTTCAACAAAGGTTCATAACTTCATGTTTTTTTATATTTTTACACCACATTTTCAACATAGCCATCTTATTACTCCACCTCATGAAGAAAGGAGGAGTATAATTTCAACTCCTGTCTGAAAGGTACTTTCAAGTAGTAGCTGCAAAATCACCTTTCAGGATGCAAAAAACCTTTTGCCCAGGATCTGGAAAATGACAGCTGTCACATTCATGAGGTGCAGTGAAGAAATTGTTATGATGAAAATTTGGTGGTTAAAATATTGAAAAGTACCAAAGGTACGAGCCTGCATTTGTTAATTTAAGTGCATGCTCGCAACTTTGTTGTTTGTTAATATTTTTACACCAAATTTTCAATGTAGCATTCTAATGACCCCACCTCATGAAAAATGCCACTATCATTTTGTTCACTCATCCTGAAAGGTGCTTTCTCAGAGCCACCGTGCCATTCTGTGCCACAGGTGTGAAAACATGTTTCAGGCAGGATATGAAAAATTACAGCTGTACTGTTCACAAAGAAGTGTGAAATAATGGCAATGTTGAAAATCTGGAGTGAAAATATTAAAAAACTGGTGGTTAGGAGAGTGCATAGAAACTGCACAATGCATGCTCATAACGTAGTCATTTTTTGGAATTTTTTCACCAAATTTGCAACATGGGCTTTTTGGGTCCCCACCTCATGAACAGTGGCACTGTCATTTCATTAACCAGTCCCAAAAGGTGATTGCACACAGAGACTGCAAAATCACCTTTTGTGACTGAGTAACGAAATGATAGTGACAGTGTTCAGGAGGTGGGATCCCAAGAACCCCATGTTGAAAATGTTGAGCCAAAATTCCTAAGAATGGCTGAGATATCAACCTATGTTGAACCCTCCCCCATTGATTCCTATTATTTGGCTTACCTTGAAGTCTTCACTTTGCCGGTCGGCTTTGAAGAGTGCAGATGTGTCCCGGTCCACAGAAGATCATTGCTCCTGACCTCTGGAGGTAAGTATGGGTAAGGGGGGGTACGGGAGGTGGGTTCACAGTGGGAGGGTTGGGATGGGGAGGGGATGGGGAAGACAACGATGGACCATTTTTTTTTCAGGTTTAAAAATAGACATTGGGACGGTTTTCTTTTTTTACACAGAACAGGATGTGTACATGTGTGGAAACTGGGAGTGGGCTGCCCAGTGTCCGGGGGGGGATGGGGAACAGAGGGTATGAGGAGGACAGCAGCAGTGGGAGGGAGGGGAGGGCAATTCCGGCTGGTTACTTGCTGATATACCGCTTGAGATTGGACCACAAGGGGGGGTAGCAGTCTGTTTCAAGACTGAGTTGGGCCTCACAAGTGTACCAGTAGAGGAGGCCAAATCTTTTGAGTGTACTGTGGTAGCAGGTGTGGGTTGTGGGATAGCTCTCGTCTACCATCCACCCGGGGATGAAAAGCGATTCCTACAGGAAGTAATGGATTTCGTCATCAATGTGGCATAGGAGTCACCCAAATTGATGGTTCTGGGTGACTTCATCACCTGGGTCGAGGACGAACTCTCACCTTTTGGACAGCACTTCCTCCAGTTGATGACATCTCTGGGCCTCTCACAGATTGTTACCTCTGCTACCCTTAATCACGGTCACTCCTTGGATTTGTTTTTTCTCCTGAGGATTGAGGACTCCAATTTGGGGTGGAACCTGTTGGTTGGTATGATCACTACACTGTGAGGTTCAACTTTTGTGCCCCCTTTCGTAGGCCTGCCCCTGCGGAGATGGTCAGTTTCTGCCCTTTATGGGATGTGAGCCCTGAATGCCTAGTGGCGGTGATTGACCTCTCGGAGTTTTCTGTGGCCAGTTTGAGTCCAGAGACCTTGGTCATGGCCTATAATAAGGCCACCTCCATGGCCCTGGACTTGATTGCTCCTGTCCATGTTCATCCTCTCCCACTTCACCCTCGGGCCCCTTGGTTTGATGGGTCTTTGAGGGAGTTGCGGTGACTAGGATGAAGGTTAGACCAGCGCTGGTGGAAATCCACCCTGGAGGCCGACTGTCTTAGATTGGTAGAGCACTATCAGGCCTACCAATCAGCAATCTCCTGTAAGAAGGCAGAATTTCTGTCCGGGGAGATTGCTGCCACTCAGAATCAACCAGCTCAACTCTTCTGAACTGTGGACAGGTTGTACAATCCAGGCTGTCTGCAGCTCTGAAGAGCTTTTTTGCAAATGGAGTGCAATGAGCTTTCTCAGCTTTTTGCGAATAAGGTGGCCGACATCAGGCCTTAGAGCTTCTTGACTTGCTCTGTGGGAGATGCTGTTGGTCAGTGCTAGGTCACTACACCTCGTGTTTCCTGGAGTACCTTTGAACTGCTGGAGTTTGTTGATGTCAAGCGGATTGTCCAGGGTATACACCCTACATGCTATAGTTTGGATCCGGGCCTAACTTCCATGATTATGGGTTGTTGTGATATTATCGTCCCAGTCCTGGCTCAGATAGTCTAGTGCTTCTTGGACTCGGGTGAGTTTCCAAGCTCCCTGAAGGAGGTGGTGGTAACACCCCTCTTGAAGAAAGCTTCTTTGGACCTGGATTCTCTTGCAAACTACAGACCAATCTCTAACCTTCGCTTTATAGGGAAGGTTATTGAGAAAGTAGTGGCGATACAGCTGGAGAACCACTTGACCATCCATAATATCTACAAACCTCTCCAGTCTGGTTTTTGAAAGAGGCATAGTACCAAGACTGCACTGGTTCGGGTGCTCAATGATCTCCTGATGGCGAGAGATCAGAGAAACTGTTCCATTCTGGTGGTCCTAGATCTCTCCTCAGCCTTCAACATTGTGGACCATGGGGTGATGCTTGAGTGCCTGAGGTTCATCTGTGGCCTGACATGCATGGTCCTCAAGTGGTTTACATCTTTCTTCACTGGCAAAACGCAGAGAATTGTGTCTAGAATTTTTTCTTCAGACTCACTCTCTCTCTCTCTCTCTCTCTCTCTCTCTCTGACATGTGGGGTTCCTCAGGACTTGGTGCTGTCCCACATGTTGTTTGCAGTGTATATGCTGCCCCTCAGAGACATTCTAAGATGGTATGGGCTGAGGTTTCACTGCTATGCTGATGATACCCAGCGCTATCTGTTTTTTGCACCCAATCAGGATAGTGCTCTCTCGGTATTTAACAACTGCCTCACTGAAATCCAGGATTGGATGAATTCGAGCTAGCTAAAGTTGAACACGGGAAAGACTGAGGTGATGGTTGTGGATCCAAGTCACCAGATAGAGGGGTTGAGGGCTGGTCAGCCTGTTGGACTTTATCTGGGGGGCTCTCAGATTCTTACCTCTGAATGGCTGCGAGACCTGGGGGTGGTGCTTGATGACGGGCTGACCCTACGATCCCAGATGCTGGCAGTTGTCAAGTCTGCCTTTTATCATCTTAGGAACATCACCAGGATCAAGCACCTTGTTCTTTCTGGGGATCTGCCTATGCTGGTCCACGCCTTTGTGACTTCGCGCCTTGACTACTGCAACTCTCTACACTTAGGGCTTCCTGGGGTTGATTTCCACCACCTGCAGCTAGTGCAGAATGCTGCAGCATGATTGTTAATGGGGACTTCCCATTCTTTGCATATTACCCTGGTGCTGTGTGATCTGCACTGGCTGCCAATTCAGTGGTGGATCACCTTTAAAGTTGGTTTACTTTAAAGCCCTACATGGACTTGACCCTGACTACCTGAAAGAGCTTCTTGTTCTCTACTGCCCTGTGCTACAGCTCAGTTCGACTGACGAGGGGTTGCTGGAGATTCTGAGGGTGACTATGAAATCTTCTGGGGCCCGTACATTTATGTTTGTGGCCTCTACCCTCTGGAATTCTCTACCCTGTCAGCTTTGGGGGTGCGTGACTGTGGAGGGGGTTTTAAACAGGCATTTAAAACCTTACTGTGGTGTCAGGCCTTTCAGTGATGCATAGTTGTATGGATCTGTTATTTTATTTATTATTGTATTTGTTGTTTATGAAATTATGTTTTAATCTTTGTACAGCACCTTGATATTTTGAAAGGAACTTAAAAATAAAGTTTATTATTATTATTATTATATATTTGCTGTGCATGTGTGGGGGCTCGAACAGAATGGAGGGTATGAGAAGGACAGCAGCAGTGAGGGAGTGGAAGGATTGATTTGCTGGCAGGGGCTCAAACAAAAACGGAGGGAGCAGAAAGGATAGCAGCTGTGGAAGGGAGTGGGAGGGAGTGATTTGCTAGCGGGGGGGGCTCAAATGGGAATGGAGGGTGGACAGGAGCAGTGGGAGGGAGCGGGAGGGATTTATGTGCTTTTTTCATGAATGAAAGTGCTTTTTTCTCGTGCCTGAATTAACTTAATTTTATGTAGTAAATGTCCATGACCCGGAACTATGGCAGATACTATGAGGGCTCCATTAACTGTAACGGTGTGGTGCCGCACCTTTACAGTTAATGGAGACCTCGTAGTGTCCACCATAGATCTGGGTCATGGACTTTTGCTGCATAAAATTAAGTCGGTTTGGGAGCGAGAAAAAAGCACTGTCATAGATGAAAACCTAAACCGGAGGGTAAGCTTTTCGGGGGCAGGAGCCCCAGATTAACACAGTCGTAACACAGACTCAGCACGTTCACATCGGCTGTTGTCATTGTAAGTGATACAGCAGTGTGAATGTGCAACCAGGAAGTTAATGTAATGCAGAGCTGTTTACATATCAAAGGACCGAGCCACGCCACTATTGGTTCGGCTTTGTCCTTTGAAAAGTTTGCCAACTCCACACCAAAACAGAAAGTGAGTCATTGACAGTCTGCCTAGTGATTTGCCTGCTGCAGACCTGCCCCTTGGAACAGAGCTGTCCAGTGGACGCACCCCCGCAGCACCTGTCTATAGCAACTCTCATTTCAATGAGTTCGTCTGCACATAAATGCACAACAAACTCAAAAAGAGACCTTAAACTATAACCACTGAGGTAGCTCTCACACCTTTGAGTCAGTTCATTTACATTTGGAATAAAACTTAAGACTCTGTTTTAAAGTTGATTGCTGCTGTGCCACTTTTTTTTCTTATTAGATAAGTAAAAGTTAAAATATGTTTGTGCAGCTCAATAATAATAAAGCTGTCAGCACTAGTTGTACCTGCATGTAAACTATGTATTAGAGTGAAAGTGGCACACAAACAGCACCCTTTCCTCCATGGATTCAGCTGCGATAAGAACTCGGCAGCAATGCAGACTGACATGGGACTGTGGTAACACGCAATAGACAATACTTTCCATATAGTCGGAGTAATTTGCAACATGAATTGAAACATGCAATAAAGCAGTTCGAAGTATGTCATGTACTGTTGTGAGTGTGTGTGTTTGTGGAAGGATCCTCCAACCACTCATATGCATAAGGGAAAGGGATATAGGGGAAACTTTTTAAAAAGGCACACTAAACCGAAGCTTGTTTCCAGGTGGGACCTGGGTGCACAAGGAAGTTAAGTGACTTCCTCAGGGTCACACGGTGTGCAGATAGAGGCTGTGGGATTCAAACCCAGGTCTCCAAGTTTGTAGCTCAGTGTCCTTGACCACTATTCTATACTGCCTCTTAGAAAATGATGTACCTTTTATTTAAAAGTGTTTTGAACCATACATATCCCCTAGATAGACCACTTCTTGAATTTAGTAGTTATTGTATGAGGCAGGCTGGATAGAAATGTGATTGCTCTCAATTTGAGCACTGTATAATGTGCATGATTTAGAAAGATTAAATGGGGCTTCTGAGATGTCTCTTGGCTTATCACTATCATCTCATGCCTCCTTAGAGATCCAGAACTGCTCAGCTTCATTTTGTGGTTCTTGAACCCTAAGAAGGCACAAAATGACACTCTTGGTAAGCCAAGAGACATCTGAGAAGCTCTATTTACCTATACTGTCAATTGGTCAATCAGCTGTGTTCATGGTGGTGCACGGTAGTGTCTGACCAAGCACACTAATATTCACATGTGCTTCTGAGAGTGAGATTGCTCATCCCTCAGTATAGTTCAGCTTCACCGTTGCTATGGGGACAAGCACCCATTTTGGCAGAGCCCTGGATTTAGGGTGACCACCACCATAAATGTTAAGGTGATAATGAACACCTTCCTGCACAGTGTTTCAACTAAAAACAGTAAGAGATGACAATAAAAGCCATCACTCTTTATTTTCACAACATAAATTTTATTATTGTTGGACGCAGAAAAATGTGCAATGTAATCTGACAGTCTCCCTTTAAACTTGTCCATCTCACCTGTCTGTTTTTTGTCTATGTAGCTGACCTGTCATGATCCTGATTACACAACCCTAACACATTATAGATTATTTTACTGAGATCTGTGCCACTCAGATCAGATCTCTGTTGCATAGTCATTTTCTTTTGTGTATCTAGTGGCTCTGGAGTCTGGGATGGGACCACATTATGGTCCAGCAGTTCTCTATTGTGGCGGTTTCTCACCATTAACTTGTCTCCATTTCATCCCTAACCACCTATCCTGACTCTCTACAGACAGATAGGTGATTAAAAGAGAAAATGGATGCAACAGACAGAGGGTGTCAAAGTGGTCAGTGAGGTACAATAAGAGGATCCCACAGGTATGGATGAACTACACTGTTGCAATATATTAGACAAGGTGTGCTGTGGAAATTTCCCAAACAGCCTTGATGACTGTCTCAGTTTTCATTTAGCAATTTATTTGTAGATATTTTTTTATCTAAATGTAATCTCAAGATTTTATATTGTAAGCAAAATGGCTTCAAGATCAGTTTGAAGTTTTACGTGAAGGTTGTTGATCCGTTTCTTATGCAGAGCTGGTAATTCACATTATTACTAACAGACTGCAAGTTGCTCCATGCTATGCAGTCACAAAAAAAATTAAAGCCCTGTTTTTTGCTCCTTTAGACTACCATTACCACATACACTTTTCTCAAACGTCTGTATAGCCTTGCAATAGAAAGAAATTTAAATTACATGGAATATATTATTTTGCATTTTTAGTGTTTATAATGTGTTACTTAACATCACAAATACCATTGCAAACAATGTATGATAATTCTTCTGCTTCCCAAACAATTCAGCAAGCACTTAATTTCAAATAGGAATTGATAATGCTCTGACCTGCTTCATAGACTAGCCTGTTTGGCTGTCAGCATCTGTCCCCATTCCACCTAAACAACCAGCCTACTCTATGCTGAAGGCATCGTACAAAATAACTATCTGGAGCAAAATTAATGATGGCAAAAGGTGCAACATCTGTTAATTTACTATACCACAGTCTGTCTCCCAGATCTAAATTTTGTTTTTTTTCCTTTTTTAACTAACTTCATTTTATCAAATTAAGTAAGAAAACAACAATAAAATGAATAGTATAGAAATAAACTCAAGTAACAGACTCGATATAGTACAAAGGGATCAGATCGCTTAGCCATGTAAACTGAACATAGACTACAACCCACAGGGATAATAAGAAAATATGTAATTATACATAAACTAGGCCTATACACTAATCTGCTATAACAAAGGTACAAATACATACATATTAAGCCAAATAAAATAGAGTTGATCTATAAAACCAAAGGAAAGCACAGTAATATGGTGGCAATCTATACAGTATGGAACTAGTATTAACAGGTTAAAATGAGCAATTGAAATCAAGAAAGAAGAAGAAGGGTGTGTTACCCTCCCATTTCTTTTGATAATACTTTAGTGAATGTCTAAGACTGGCTATGGATTCTTCCATACATAAAACCAAAAGAATTTATACATGCCACTCCCCATAGGAGTGTGGAGTCTGATCCTTCCAGTGGTGTAAAATAACCAGTTTAGCTACTGCCATGATGAGGACCATATGATGTCTATGAGAACCTAATAAAATGTCTATACCTATACTCAGCAAGCAAAGTTCAGAGGTAAAGGCATTATCCAGTCCCAACAGAGGGTCCAGTTGTGCATTAATCTGTTGCTATAAATCCTGAGACATAGGACAGTCACATAGAGTATGTTTTAGTGATCCCTCATAGGCATTTCATTTTATACATGTGGGACTGGTAACCATTTTCAACTTATTCAGCTTTTGTGGGGAAAAATATAAATTATTAATGATCTTGTACTGCATAAGATACAATTTATCAAGCTTAACGTATCAATGGACATAATCCAATGGGGGAGAGCTTTCAAAGAAACTCTCTTGGTTAGGGAACTCATTCTCACAATAAGAGCATCTAGTTTTAAGCTCATCTCCAAGATGGTCAATCAGAGCTTTATAGAGCACCGAAATAACATGTTCTCTAGTAACTAGGCCAGCCAAATTGCGATAATCAGTATCATCAGTAAATGGCCAGGGATGGAGCCTTTAGTAGATTGCAACATATGGGTGAGTTGTAAAAAGGAAAAAATACTGGTCAAGGAAAGATTATTATCACATTGAAATCTAACAAATGGTGTAAAATGATCATTCTGAATCAGACAAACCAATTGACCAAGATTCGCCCTAGACAAGTAAGATGTGGGGATAGTTTTATGGCCAAGTTTAAAGTTAGGATTGAGCCAAAATGATTGGGAAAAATCTTTCTGGGGCAATAACTTAACAGTTTACAGAGCTGTGAGTTTGTCTGAAGAGACCAACCGATAGGAGTGTTTTGAAGTTTAGAGGGAGTTTCAACCAAAATAGATAAAGGAAAGCTTGATGACTAATACCATTAGCCTTACAGAAATGTAACTCAATATCCTTCCAATGTGGATAGTACTTATTAGGGGAAATCCCCATGTCCTGGGCAATCCATGCAAAATAGTTACTAGTAATAATGTCGTACCAGAGGAAGTTCGGGAGTTGTAGGCCACCCACCATGATGTTTTGCCAGTGTTAACTTGGAATGTGTGATGCTTGTTTTTTTTTTACCTTTGCATAAAAACTCTGAAACAATCTTCTGGAGTTTAGTAAACCATACATTTAGTAGGGGAATGCCGATCATACTAAGTGGGTACAATACTCTTGGAAGAACATTCATGTGTATGACAGAAAGTCTACCCAAATGTGAAATTGGTAATGACTGCCATTGTTTTAAATTTGTCTGTGAAGTTTGGAGTAAGGAAGAAAAGTTCTGAGTTATTAAAGAGGGACATCGGTAGCAAGCTTAATGCCAAGGTAGGTGAGGCAGGTGCAGGACCAAAGTCCCACCACAGCAGGGAGAAGATCCCTATTGAGAGCTGTATGGTTAAGAGGCATGATCATGGTTTTAGTTTAGTTTAAAGCCCCAAAGTACACCAAACTCAGCAAGTGCTTAGAGTGCAATCATTAGGGATTGGGCAGGGTATGTCAAATGAAGCAGAATGTCATCTGCATATGTGGAAATTTTAAAGGAGTGGGGACCTGTAGAAATGCCTCTAATATGTGGGTTTTGCAAAATACATTTGGTAAAAGGTTTGAGATATACATTAAAAACATAGGGGGACAAGAGGCAGCCTTGACACATGCACTTTAATAAGGGAAAACACTGACATTACACCATTACAGACAATGTGGGCTTTGGCTTTAGAATATAATAGTTGGATCCTTATATAAATTAATCAGGGAACCCAAAGGCAGAGAATGTTAGAAAAAGGAAAGGCTAAGATATTCTATTGAAAGCTTTCTGTGTGTCCAGGGATACCAGCACAGCAGCCTCTTTTGAATCCCTGGATGCTGAGATCAGATGCAAAATTTTCCACATATGGTCTGAGGCAAGCTGGCCTTGGATATAGTCGACCTGTTAACTGCCTATTAGGGGTTGCCAAATATTTGCTAATTTGATGGGCTAGGAATTTGGCTAGTATTTTTATAGTGATGTTTAACAGGGAAATGGGTCTATAATTGGCTAATTCAAAATTATCTTTCCCAGGCTTAGAATTGAGAATAATATAAGCCTTGAGTAGTGAGAGGAAGAGACAGTCTGAATGATAACACTGATTGTATAAATCAGCTAGATGGGGTGCTTGTTCAGATGGGAGTGAAATATAAAAGTTAGAGGGGAAGCCATCCAGCCCCAGGGCTTTATCTGGGATAAGTGTGGAGATGGTATTCTCCACTTCATTAATAGAGATAAGGGCTTAAAGAGACTTCACAAGTGCGGGGTTTCATTGGGGAAACTGGGCCTGAGAAAGGTAATCTTTTGTTAAGACGTGAACAGTTGGAGGATGTTCATCTGTGGCATAAAGACATTCATAAAAAACCTTCAATTTTGCAACAGTGTCTCTGTGGGAGGTTAACATGTTACCATCTTTAGAAGATCTAATCGCTTTTATAAGATGAGCAGTCTCGTGTTGTTTAAGGTACATAGCAAGAATCTTGCCCACTTTTTCACCATACATTTCATAAGTGTGTTTAGCTTTGAAAAGGGTGTACTCTGCTTGTTCTGTATTTAGTTCAGAATATTTAGCCCTTTCTTGGTACAGCCTAACCCAATCTTTTTCAAGGGAAGAAGATTTGATTTTTTTTCAAGGGTCTGGATAGAAGCAGGAAGCTCCTGAGTTTGTTTCTTCCTCTATTTCTTTCAAGTTGTAGCCATTCCTATGAGCTCCCCGCTGATAGTGCACTTAAATGCATTCCAAAGAGTCTCTGCTGACATAGCTGTGGTTTTATTAATTCTAAAGAATTCAGCTGTCAATTGTTGTGGCTTAGAGAGGCACCAGTCATCTTTAACAAGATGGCTGTTTAATTTCCAATTTTTATGTACCCCCATAGTAGAGAGTAAATGGAGGGAGAGAGAGAGAAACCAGAGTGTGGTCAGATATGACCTTAATCTGGATTTCACAAAACCTGACTGCCGCTATGAAGAAGGAGCTTATCAATGCATAGTCCAGCCTAGATTGTATTCTGTGCATGGGGAATAGATGTTATAGTCCCTTTCATTAGGGTGCAAAACCCTCCAAATATCAATCAAGCCACAATTATCCATTGGGTTCCTGAGGGCCCTTTGTGCAGGAGAAAGACATTTATGAAGTTTGCCAGACATATCTAACATATCATCTGGAGTAAGCTTCCAGTCCCCTATCACTATTTTGTATAGCTGATTATGAGCTCAGAATATGTTAAGAAGGCAGGTAAAAAAGGCTGGGGAATCAGAGTTAGGACCATATATATCACCAACAAACATTTCCTGCAGCCCTACCAAAGCCCGAATTATAATGAAGCGGCCTTCAGTGTCTACATATTCCTGAAGGACATGAAAGGGGAGAGGTCTTCTGACCAAAATGACGACACCTGCCCTTTGAGTATTATTATCAGACCCATATGCAGACCCAACCCGTGGTCTATGAAATAAATGTACATTTGCAGACAAAGTGTGTATTTCCTGAAGCATGGCTAAATCTGCATTAAGCGTATGAAGATGTTTATGGATTTGTATTCTTTTTTCCTTCAAGTGGCCTAATTTAATATTCCAAGAGACACAATTCAGATGTGTTAGAGCCATATACTCATATTAAGTAACAATCTAAATGTGACCCTAGGAAGTGGGTAACAGACAAGTAGGGAAGTCCACTCCCTTCCATAAGAAGACAGCAAAGAAAAGCCTAAGACCCTGATCATTAATGCTATTTCTAGATATGGCAACAAACATCATGTAACAATTGTAACAAGAGGGATAGGGAGACAACAATAACTTGTAATTAAACATGGTAAAAAACAGCAACAAGATAATCATTAAAAAATAAGAAGCAGGAAACCCTTGTTTTCCCCTGCCTACAAGAGAAAGGGGTAGGGGAATTACCCTAAAAGATGGTCTAATGCTAATGTTCGCAAGACAAACCATGGTGATGCTGCAGACTTACACTCTGCCAGACAATCACGTCTCTGCCAGATTAACATTAGGCCTAAGCTACCAGCCAAAAAGGGGAAAAAGTTCCATATAGGAGCTGGGAATCCAGGTGTTATTAAATGGGTAACACAAAAGTGAAAACCCATTCAAAACAGCCCAGGAAATCAAGAGGAGGAAATTACAGCTGAATAAATTAGCATGAGTATAGGCAAACTCCAAATGGTAAATTAGAAAGCAAGAACAGATAAAAAAAATTACCAGACAAAAATCCATAGGCTACAATGGATAAAAATAAGGGGGAAACAGGCTTTGGAAAACTAGCTTTATGTAGGCAGAGTATAGCAGGGTCCAGGTAAAAGATGCAGAAATGGGAATGAGGAGGGGGGAGGATAGAATACTTAGTATGGACCCAATAACTCAAAGATAAACATTGTCCAATAATGTCCAATAGAGCTGTGTAGAATGAGAAAATTCTGAATTCACAGAATTTCAATGAAATGTCATGAAATTCTGTGAAATTTTGCAGAATGTCATCAGACTTTTGTGGAATTTTAAAAATGTATTAATTTGTTCATAACTGAGCCATCTATTGAGCTAGAGCTCAGCAATTTGGCATGCTTACTTTCTGGGTAGAGTTCTAATGACATGCTGAATTTCATGAAATTAGGGTAGATTGTCTCAAAATTATAGGTAGTCAAAGTCTGTCATTTTATTTTTTGTAGGAAATTTCATGAAAATGTTTATCTGCCTATACCTCAGCCATCTATTGGACCAGAGATCTTAAATTTGTCATGATTACTTGGTGTTCTAACAATTATTGGTGTTCTAACAATGGGCCAGATTTCATGACATTAGAATGGATTGTCTCAAAATTATAGGTGCTCAAATTCTGTCTTTTTATTTTTGTGTAAAATTTCATGAACATTTTATCTGCATATACCTAAGCCATTTATTGAGCCAGAGATTCCTAAGAATGATCCAAAGCACAATACAGCTCCAGTGTAACTGAAAGCAGAGAAAGTAAATATTGGTATCACTCAAGCTGCAGTAAAAAACAGTTTTGTTAAGTCAGTTTAAAACATACCACCAAAGCTTAGCAACACATCCGGTTATCACAGAAACCCCAACCGGTTTAACAGTTAGTACATCATCAGATGATGCTGCACTAACTGTGAAAACCTGATATGTTGCTATGCTTAGGCAGTATGTTTTGAACTGATTTATTAAAGCCATTTTTTACTGCAGCTTGAGTGGTGCCAATATTTCCTTTCTCAGACCTAAGAATAATCATCAAAGGTTTACCTTAGGGAAGGGGGAGCTGTGGCCAGAGGGAATGATGGGCTTGTTCAATAAGGTAAGTCAAGCTGTGGAAAGGGGAGGCCCACCACCTCCTGCCAAAGCCCCTAAATGAAGGAAAGCATATAGTTGCCTTCAGCTTGCTCTGGTATGCCAACCATAACTAATATATTTCTATGGCTATGTCCCTCTTGGGTCTCCATTTTTGCTTCTAGTTTAACTATTTTCTGTTTAAGCTCCTGCAGTTCCCATTAGTCCCTGGCTTTTCTATCCTCCACAGAACTGATGTGGGCCTTGGCATCTCTGAAGCAATGATGGAAGGCTTTGAAAGCCAGTTTAAATTAATTCCTGGTCCTCCACTACTTTGGTTAGTGTAATTTTAATATTGGCAAGTTCAGCAAGTAACTGGTCCAGTTTTTCTGGTTCTGCTTTTGTATCCGAAGGAGAATCTAGTGTCAGGTGCTTCCTCAACAATTGCAACCTGGGCTGTTACGGAGACATTTCAATTGCCACCGTAGACTCGCTTACCTCTGGTGCATCCATGTTTAGGCCATGTTCAAAATATGCCCAGTCAAAAATATTGTATCACTACATCTGACTTGTAAAGGATTCTAGTCAGTAGATAGAAAAAAGCCACATTTAACAGTTGAGATTGAGGAGCCTCTTGGAGTCTAACAATTGAAACATAGAAACATATCATTGTCCTGCCCACCTCAAATTTGGGCCTATGAGGTCCCTTTCAAATCTACTAGATTCAGGGTCCCTACTCCTCCACTTACATAAACTGCTCCCTCTCCTGGCTCAAATTTCTTTCAGTCTGCCAGACTAGTGTGGATGTAAAGTATATCTCCTAGGCTCCCAAGGGAACTCTTTATCTCACCAGCCTTGATCTTCAAGGCCTGTGTCAATTATGTTCCAGCAGATAAACAGAATCACAAA
Source organism: Neoceratodus forsteri (assembly GCA_016271365.2). NCBI lineage: Eukaryota > Metazoa > Chordata > Ceratodontiformes > Ceratodontidae > Neoceratodus > Neoceratodus forsteri. The sequence goes on from CM028135.1 coordinate 401,650,840, forward strand.
GTCAAGTGGCAGTTTCAGGGAACAGCTAATATAGTAGCAGAAGTAAAAACATTTTTATTTATACAGGAAATCATTTGACAAGCAAATTTTCTTTACCATAGGGCCACTAGAGCCCTGTTTCATGGTAATTCTGTAGATAACATGTTTCAAGTTACAGTTCTAACAATAAAAAACATAAATCCACAACAAAATACTTGAACAATACAATCCCATTAAACATGTATACACAATATAAAGCTCTAATAACATTTGCATTCATGACCCAGATATTCAGAGCAGTTGTGCACTGCGCAACCGAGTTTCACATGCTCAACCACAGAAATGCACCCCACAGACATATTCAACCAATGTGAATGTGCAGCGCAAACCCAAGGCACAGATGTGCAACAGTAATGTACGCGGTGCAAGTACAAGGGAGCATACCCATGAATTAGCTGTGCAATGGCATATTCAGCTGAAACTCACGGCGCAAGACAGGAGCAACCCACAGAATGTGCCAGACAGAATTCAGCATAAAAAGGGAAGCTCAAACACACACAGCAGATGCGCAAGACTGAGACAGACTGAGATGGATGCAGGGCCATTTGTCATGGATGCAGTAATGAGGGGTGTGAGAAGGAGGGAGGAACACCAATGTGGCTGAGGAAAGGCCTGGCAGTGGTATGCCCAACACAGATTATGGGCTGGTATCAGTTGAACAGGGCAATTCTTTGGCAGCTCTGCAAGCTGTGCCATGATGAGTTGCAGGCACCCACCAGAAGGAGTCACGCCATGACAGTGTAGAACAAGGTGACAGCAGCAACGTGCCTGCTCACCACGGGCACCTTCTAGAAACCAACAGGGGCAACCACTGGGATAACCCAGTTGGCCACATCCTGCCTCTTCACACAGTTCCTCAATGCCCTGCTGCCACATGCTTCAGCGTTCATATGATTCTAAAGCACATAGGCAGAGTGTACAGCACACATGCAGGACTTCCACAGGGCGGCACGCATGCCAGGCATGATTGGGGCCATAGACTGCACTCATGTGGCCATACACACACCACCTGGCCCAGAGGGGCCACCTATATGAATAGAAGAGGTACCCCTCAGTCAACTACCAGGTGGTCTGCAATGGCACGGGGCGCATCACCAATGTTTGCACCACACACCCTAGGAGTGCACACAATGCATTCATCTGGCACAGCTCCATCCTGTGGCAAATATTTGAGCATGGGGAGATCCCCACGGGTCATCTGTTAGGAGAGAACTGCATGGGGTGGGTTGTGGGGGCAGTCGTGCCATGGGAAGAGGACCATGCCACACATGGCGGGAGCCGAGAGAGTGACTGCAGGTGGCAGGGGTGAGGGGATGAGAAACAGACAATACCAAGTGCTAATCTGCATGTTCCACCCACACAGGTGACAGCACCTACCCCCTGCGCCCCTGGCTGCTCACCCCCTTCTGTAGCCCATCCTATGCTGCAGAGCAGAGGTAGAATGAGGCACACCTCAGTACACACAGTATCATTGAGCATTTGTTTGGCATGTTCAAGATGTGATTTTTTTGCCTGTACAGGACTGGTGGTGCCCTACAGTACAGCCTTGAAAAAACCTGTGACCTGTTCCTGGCCTGCTGCATACTGCACAACATGGTTATTGACCATGGGATAGCTGTCCAGGTGGATGAGGGCAACAGCAGTGATGAGGATGGGGATGATGAGCCAGATGGGGCTGTGCAGCCACCCATGGTGGGGAGGGGTCCTAAGCTGGCTGGACAGGCAAGGAGGCACTTGTCACCATTGTACAGGAGCACTACGGGAACCGGAGATGAGTAACAGACACACCTGCCGTGCATGCACGAACCCCCAGACACACACACACACACACACAGTGGTGCACAGCCACACAGGGATGCATGCAGTGACACCGGCACACATACAGCATGCACAGAGACTGCACAAACACACAGCCGCACCCCAACAGCACATTGAACAGGCATGGGAGCATGCACACACAAAAGTGCATCTGGATGTGGCATGGATCAGAGTGAATACACTGGCACACAGACAAGGCTGGCACAATGTTGCCCTCATCACGCCTATGCCACAAGGCCCATCAGCACAGCATGCACACACAGAGGATGTGCAACACGCCACACATACGCGCCACCACACGCACGTGGGCACACCCACACATGTGTGCACCAGACAACAGCAGCAGGATAGGACAGCACACTCAGCAGGCCTACTGTGTGGTGCAATGGCCACCAAGGCCATGTGGGTGGCCACACCCAGGCTGTGTGGCAGCCACTGGCTGTGTAACAGCCACTGGAGATGTAACCAACACACTCTCATGGTAGAGGCCTGAAAATGCAACCAGGTCCTCATTGGTATGAAAAGCCTGGCAAAGAGATCACCACCGTGTGGGTCTGGGATGGCCATGTTGGAGCCCAGCATCAGCCGTGATGGGGTCACCAGACGCCGTGTCCATGATGTCGATGTGGCACTACGGGGAGTCCTATGTGCCCTGCCATGCCAAGTGGATGCCAGTGATGCAAATCTGGTGGCAATGGTAGTGGTAATGCAATCCAGCAATGCAGACATGACCTCCCGCAGCTGCCGGAGCTCACCCATCAGTTGGGCACGTCCAATATCCCCATGCTCAGACAGTTGTTGCACCTCTACATGCAGTGCTCAGATCTCAGTCCCAAGCATTGCCTGGCTGTCCATGGATTCCCACAGCAGCCTGGAGTGCTTGTCCAGCCTTTCAGTTCCCTGCACATCCTGAGGCAGATGCCGACCACCTGGGGGGTGATGCGTTAAGCTGTTCAACATCCTTCTCCTGGGGACACTGCACAGGGAACTGCGCAGGGGGTGGTGTTTATACAGGTGCACCGTTGGCAGACCCTGTGGTGTGCTGCATGGTGGCACTGCAGACCACTGCCTGCTGGGCTGTCCCTTTGGCACTGGCATCTGTGGCAGCACCCCCCCACGGCCGGCGACAGCAGTGGCACCACATGCCATTGTGTAGCCATGGTCTGGATGTGACTGTGCTGGTAGTATAACACCACTGGTGGCACCCATTACCTTTGTATGCCTTTGTATGGCCCTGTACCCTGGGTGGTGACACCAGGCGTATGCCATCCAGGATCAGTATCATGTCATTATTCGTGTCAGATGCCCCACCCACCCACTTTCCCAGTACCAGCACGGGTAGGTCCTCGGTGAGTAGGAGGTCTGACAGTGACAGTGCCCAGGCACAAGAAGTCCAGCAGCCCTGCACTGCCCAGATGCCAATGGTCCCTGGCCTGGATGCCTGTGGACATGGATGACTCCTCCGCTTCGGGTCCAACATCAGCAGTGGCATCCTGCAGCTCATCCCTGAGGCATGATGGTGCTGGAAGACAGAAGAGCATTATCAGTGGTGGTGATAGCAATGTGCAGGCAGAGCCGTGGCCAGTGCAATGGGGCATGTGCACCACACCCATGCTGGAATGCAACAGTGTATGCCCGTGCTGCAGCATACAGCAGAGCAGACATGTTACTGATGGTGCCCATGCCAGCCCAGCCATGGTGGGTGGCAGTGGCGCATGGTGCCACAGCAACACACAGCTGGCACACGAGCACCTCCCAGGGGGTCAACACCAGTGGTGTGCCATGCTGCAGACAGCACCTCTGTGGACTGTGCCATGCCATAGGCACCCTGGACACACAGCACTGTGGGGCTGCCAGCTGTGCCACACACCCTAAAGCAGGTGCCTTGGGCACAGTACTGTGCCTATGCTGCTATCCCACTGCACATAGGTGCACGATGCCATGCACAGTGGCCCCATGCGTGCCATACAGTGCTGCATGCCACACACACAAGGGCCATACAGCACAGCAGCAGGCCCACCTGCACAGTACCGGGTGCCACACACACCCACACCCACATGCGACACACACTGACTCATAGTGCTGTGAGGGGCTGCCACCAGTCTGATATTATTGTCCCAGGATACCCTCAATGGCAGCATGACTGATGGTCACCACCACCAGCACCTCACCCGCTGTCAGTACAGGGTTGGTGTTGGGTCTCCTGCCAGTTCTTCTGCTGGATGCCTTGATGGCTGCAACCTTCTCCTTGATGTATTGTTAGTCCTTCCCTGCCTTCTTCTTGCACTCCTGTGCACTCCTATTCCTGTGGGCATTGACGTAGGTTGCCACCTCCTCCCACCCAGTGGCATGGTCCTGTGGGGTGCCCATGGCACTAGTCAGCAGTCCCTCCCTGTTTAGGTAGGCCTTGAACAAGGCCTGCTGCTCATCCTTTGTGAAGTTGGGCCTGCGCTTCTGTGAAGTCCCCAGCTCATCTGCTCCCTCCATCTCAGACTTGGCAAGAAAAAAAAAGCTAGAAATCTCATTGGCCAAGAGAGATCAGCTGACTGTACATTAAGTCTCTGTATACGCATAGTCATCCTGGTCCTAAACCACATCACACAATGAGCAAATCAGTTCCCCTACAATCAGAACTATCTTCCAGCAATCTCCCTACAACCGGAACTGTTCTTCCACCACAAACATGGCTGTTGCCTTTACACTGTAGAAACCTTCAACGGAGCCCTAAAAGTAAAACTACCTTAAATATAAAATAAAACAAATTAATTAAATGTTGTTTACCAGATCATCACACTCTTCTTATACACATAAACAAATTAGAAACATTAAGCAATGTTTATAGTTTTCATTACAACTCTTTCTTTGCTAACAGTGAAAAATCCCCCTTCTATCTTTACCTGCTCATCAGGGAAATCTCTTGTGTTTGCCCAGACAGCGAGGTAACTGAGTCTCTGGCTCTAAAAAAGGCATTTGTTGTGTGTGTACAGTATGTTAGTAGAGAAACATTCTGCTAGCAGAACTGAGCAGAATTTTGAATCCCTGTATTCCATGCTAAACATTCCATGATAAACATTCCATTTCTTGAATGTGGGGAGAAACAGAGGAAAAAAAAACCAGAATGAAGAAAGTAAGCAATAATACTATATAAACAAAGAGAAAAGGGGGTAAATGACTCACCCTGCTGTTTATCTTTTTGGGACAGAGTGAGCAGTTCATAATGCTGTAAGTGAGTGTGGCAGTTTTGAACCACGTTCATACTTGCAGTATCGGGGAACTGAGAAGCCTCTGTTATGGCTTCCTTTTAGTTTTGTCTACAAAGTGAGAAGAATGAAATAAAGTAAGGGGGCTATGTGCCATACTTAGAATGAAGAAAACAACATTTGTGAATTGTTGCAGCTGGCAGGGAAGTATGAAGCTTAAGTGAGCAAGGAGGCACACTGTGTAACACTACTTTAATCTAGTACCAATTGGAGGAAGGACTATTTTATGTTAATTTACATTTTTGCCTATTTAAAGATGTGTTTCAAAATAAAAAAAAACTGCTTCTAAAAATAAAAGGCAATTTTATAAGCGCAATAAAACTTCCAGGGTTGTGCATTATGGTGTGATAACTGCACTCCTAAGGATGACTGGTACTCAGCCTTCAGCCTCCGGCCTAACTACGCCCGTAGGAGTGTGGTTACCACATCATAATACACACTCCATCGTGTCTTATTGCTTACATGTTGCTACCTGTGGGCAGTAACACAATGGCCCCTCAGCGGCTTGGCAGCCCCACCTGTGCCTGAGCAATATTGGCAACATGGCCAGCCGATTCACAACGTGTGTTGCTCCTTACCTCTCTGGCTGCAGTACCTGTCAGTGACATGTGCTGTATTGTGGCACTTTTATGGAGCAACGCATGCAAATGAGCTCCAGCGCAACTGTAATGTGATGCAAATGAGCTTGACTGTGCCATGCATCGCCTCATGAGGCCATTTGCATTTGCCAGATGAATATTGTGAATTTGCGCCTTGCACACTGGGATTGCACCAGAGCAGCTGTGCAGCACATTTCCAGTTCATACGCTGAGCGCTGCTGCGCAGTGCACATATGCGCCATTGGCGGCACCCCATCCTGTGTCCTATCACACAGCTGTGTGTATTGCATGATGGTCCCACATTGTGCATGTGGCACACAGCACTTACTGCACATTCAGGTACACTGTGCCACCTGGGTCCATTGCGCAACAGCGCCGGATGTGCTATGCCTCTGACTCCGCATTGCCTGATCCTGCACAACATTATGCATGGTCATGCATGACTCTTACATGGGTCACGGACGTGACCCCATACTCTCACAATGCCATGATGTGCATGTGCATTACTGCGCGATAGGCCTCCACTATGCACATCTATCATGCATCCACGTGTTGCATAGCCAAGGTCCATAGCCCACTATTGCACATCGTACCTGTGCATTTTCACATGCATGCAGTGTAAATTACAGGGATCATGCTAGCACTGTGTCCGATCACAGGGCAGCATGGCAGTGTCCGTGTCACATTCACGATGCACATCTCAACTGGAGTTGAGGTTGAGATGTGCAACCTAGTGGCCCTGGTGGAGCCTGTTGCTTCCCAGCTGTTTGGACTGGATTACCTATGGGAGCCATGGTCCCAGGTGTGGTACAGGGTGGCGGCAGGGCTTGAGTGCCGTACAGGTGTTCTACTCATGGGGGAGCAGTGCAGCCACCGGTATGGTTACCTGATGTGGTGAGATCCAGTGTGCCTATGCCGGCCACAGGTGAGGGTGCAACAGGGGACTGTGCCACAGCCAGGTAGGTGTCCACCTGCACTGCGCATGCCTGCAGTGTCCATTTACTGTGTTGACCAGTGCACTGTGTGTGCAGCTGCCTGGGAGGCGTGGGCTGTGCACTGGTGGGTGCTGTGTGTCCTGCATTGATGCACTGCGATCCTCTGTAGTAGTGTGTGGTGCTGTTGGCCAGGCAGAAGCACCCACAGTCGGATCAGTATACCATCCCGTGCTGTGCCAGTGGTGTGCATGGAGTTGTTGGGGGGGCTCTGCATGGCATGCCACTCATGTCCATGTCTGTCTCTCTGTTCCATCCACAGGACCAGAGGACTGCAGGAGGGCCAGGATGGCCACAGGTCAGGACAGGCAGCAGCATGACGGAGGTGCTGTAGCTGCACTGGTGCAAAGACGGACAGTTAAACATGTGCAGCATGTTGTATGGTGTGTGTGAGGGACTCTGTAGGGTGTTGTGGTCTGGCTTTGGGGAATGCTGCCAAGCATGGCCACTGTATGGGTAGGTGCCTACCTCCACCACCATTGTAGTTCTGTGCAGGGTGTGGGGGCACCATGCACAAGGCCTCTGGGTGGTGGAACCCCTGTGCTGACCCTGTTAGGGTGGGACAGTGTGCATGGCCCCCATGGTGTGTGACAGCTGCCAGGTGTTTACAGGCCACCTGGGGGAGGCCTACACCAGCACTGTGGCTTACACTGTGTTGGTGTGGGTGTGGGTGCATGTCACCCCAGGGTTGCTTGGACATCTGGCTGTGGGGTGCATCAGAGTAGGCTGTTGCAGTCCACCGTGCACATGCCATTGTCGGTTCCATCCACTGGTGGCTGCATCAGTTGTCCAGTGTGCATGCATGGATGGGCATGGCCTTCTTGTAGCATGACACTTATCACTTGTTCTGTCCCTTCTGCTAGGTAGGGCTGGGCCACAGACCCAAAGACAAAGGTCAAACCAACTGGTGGGGGGCCTGCTGATCCTCCGCCAACTGATCCAGAGGAGCATAGGCCACTCCACTATGCTGCTGAGGGTGGGAGGGCACCAGCTGGCTGCAACAGAGGCTCTGCTCCAGAAGGTCCACCGGCTGTGGGCACTGCTGCATTAGCAGCGACATTGATTCATGCACACATCCTTGCTGTTCCATGGACTTCCTCTGCCCTTCTCCTCTTTGATTGGTCCACCTTTCCCACCTCTATACCTCCTCCCAGTCCATGTCCCCTATTGTCCCACATTGCCTCTCCCTGTGCTGACCCCTTTGTTCTTGTTCCTGCATGCCCTGTTGGCACACCAGTGTTTGATTTTGTTACGTAAACCTTTATGTTTCTACAACTTCTGTGTCTGTGTCTCCTTTGCAAGCAGCTTGTGCTGCAGTTGTACTGTTGTTTCCTTGGGCATGTCCCCTCCTGTCCCACTCCTGTGTGCTTTGGGTGGTGCTGCTGTGTGTGTGCTGGGTCCTGTTTGCCATGTCCCTGTGTCTTGTGTGCCCATGGGTGGTTGGTCTCCCCCTGTCCTGTGTGCTATTCAGTGCCGTTTGTCCCTGTCTGCCTGTATTGCCTTGCCATCCACCTGCTGTACTGCCATTGCCAGTGTGCACTGTGGTGCTGTGCCCTGTGTTGTTGCCTGTTTGCAGTCCATATGCCCCTTATTCCCCTGTGCATCCCTGTCTCCTTTCCTGCTGTCCATTGTGCATGTCTGGTGACCTTACACCATGGCTGTGCCACTGTCCACTGCAGTGCTGCCTGTCAGGGTTGTGTTGCTGGTGCACTGGCATAGGCCTGCCCATGGGCGTGCCTTCAGGGTGGGTGGGTTGGTGTGCTTTACGACGTGGGTTGGTGTTGGTGGACTGGCATCCTGTGTGGTCCTTAGCCTGGTGCCCCTGTGGTGTGTCCCGGCCAGTGTGCCCTTGTGGTTTGGGCCTGCCAGTGCTGGTCTGGCACTCTGCTCATGTGCAGCCCTGTCTGTGCTCCCCTTTTCCTGTTGTGCTTGCTCAGCCTGCTGGCTTCTGCATCCTTGCTTACTTCTGCACATTCCTGGTTGCTCCAGCACAAGTCTGGTTGCATGGCGGTGCATCTTTGCTATATTCAGTGTGCTTTGCACTAGCGCATGTTGCTGGTGCATCGTTTGAATATGGTGTCCTTTTCCTATGATGCACTGCATTGTGCTGCACATTGCATTGCACACATCCTGGGCACACTTCTGAATATCTGGGCCCATGTATACATTTCTGATTCAATTTGAGTTTAAAAGTATCTGTAGACATGTTCAAATCTCTAAGGTGATTTCGGAAATTATTTCAAGTAATTGCAGAGTGATAGCTAAAGGTCATTGCTCCAAATTTATTTCTAGCTTTAGATATCTGCAATGTGTTTCTTTAACTCAGACAAAATTTGTGAGTGGTCCAGTCTAGTGAATTTATTAGTCACTGGGGTTGCTCTGTTTTAAGTATTTTAAAATGCAGAATGGACCATGCTCTGTTCCTTTTGTTTTGCAATGAGTTCCAGGCAAGTTCCTGATACAGTGCACAGTGATGAGTGTACAAGTCACACCTCAACACATATCTAGCAATTTTATGAAAGGTCGCATCAAGTTTAGTCAAAGCCTTGTTTGTTCCATTTATCTGTATATGGCTCCCATATTCTAACAATAGAATAAGTAGTTGATTAGCAACTACTAGCTGATCACTTTTAGTTAGGCAATAAGAAATACACTGTACAGCTCCCAGTTTCCTTCCTATCTTTTTTTAAGGTTATTTACATAGGTCACAGCACTTAGGCAAGGATCAAATTCAGTATCAAGATATTTGTATGTTAATGTATGAGTCAAAATACGTCCATCAATGGCTTTAATTTCAATCAATTCATTTTTTTAATTTTCATTGCTACTACCCAAATTAAATAGCATTACTTGTGTTTTATTTAGGTTCATTAATAAAGATTTAGCTTTAAAGCAGTTTTGCATTGTATCAAAATCCACCTGGAGCTTAGTTTCGACCTTATACTTATCTAATCCTTCTGCCACCAATACCATGCCATCTGCATCCAATGCAATATGGGTATGATGTATTGATTTAGGAAGGTTATTCATATACACCAAGAACAGCAGTGGACCCAAAATTGATCTTTTGGGAACACCCCTTGCTATTGGTGATAGAGATGAATTGCTTCCACCTACTGAAACTAATTGATGTCTGCCTTCTAGATAAGATTTAAACCATCTAAGTGGTTCTCTTCCAATCCCTATATCTAATAAACAATCTAACAAAATATTGTGTTCTACTAAATCGAAGGCTTTAGACAAATCCACAAAGACCATGCCCATGGACCTACCGTCCCCCAAAGGAGTAACAAGTTGGTCAAAAAAATCTGTGAATGCGGTTTCCGTGGAGTGTTCCTACTGAAACCCAAATTGGGCTGAATTTAATTTATTATTGTTTTGTAAGTGTTCAATAAGTTGGGAGTGTACAAGGCATTCCGTGATCTTGGAGACAATAGGCAATAGGGCAGTAGGTCTAAAATTAGTAGGTAAAGTCGGGTCCCCACCTTTAAAAATGGGAACGATTAAATGTTAAATAAATCTGCTAGACTAGAGGCTTTGCAATAGCTACTGCGGAATCCTTTAGAAATTGGACATCATTATTATCTAAGCCACTGTATTTGTTGTTCTTTAATTTATTTAATACTCTTAAGACTTCCCCTTGCCCTATTATCCTAAATCTAAATCCAGGGACATTGGAATCATCTTTAATTTTATCTTCTGAATTACTGTGTTTGTTTGTTTGATGTTGATTCTGCCCAAGTCAAAATCTGGAAGATTAATAAAGTAATTATTTAAAATTTCAGCAGCCCTAGTTTGTGAGACTTTTACCTCATTTTCCACAAAGTGGATGGTGTTATGACCCCTGGTATGGTTTGTTAATTCCTTTATTAGATTCCAATAATGTTTGGGTTCTTTACTATTCTTTTGTTTTTCCTGTAATAATATCCTTTTAATTTCCTTTTCACCTTGTTTCTCACATTTTTATATTTCTCCCATACATTTTGATCTAATGTTTTGTTTACAATTTTCTACAGTCTGTGTTTTTCTCTAAGAAGATTTTTAATAGAAACCGTCATTCATGACAGATGCTTAGGTTTGACTTTTATTTTTTTGAAAGGTACACAGTCATTACAAGCCTTCAGAAATGCATCAGAAAAATCTTCAACATCTAGGTCTACGTCAGATATAAGAGAAGATCGATGAATACTTAGAGACTATACCTTATAAAAACAAAGCAAGAGGACTGTAATTCTTATAATTTCTTTTCACAATTTCCTGTATTGTACATGAATCTGTTTCCTAGTATTTTTAACTTTTATGTTACATGTTATAACACAATGGCCCCCAAGATCTGGTGAACCAACCTCCTTTTTCAAGACTTCGAAACCTGATGATACAAATATTAAGTCCAGGATGTTGCCTGGGCTAGTTATTCTGATTAACAAACTAGACCAGTTAAGAACATGGGCCACCAACACTAACCCAGATTGGATCATTATTACTGAATCCTGGCTTAAAAGTACTATCTTTGACAAGTAGATCTCACTCTCCTCCTATAACCTGTTCAGAACAGACAGGCCCATGAGGGGTGGGGGGGTGGTCATCTACACAAAAGACCACTTAAACATCTCCATCACCAACCATTGTCTAAACCCAAAGAATTTGAGTGCATGGCCATCAAAATCCAAGTATCCACAGTCAAATCTCTCAACATCATAGGTTGCTACAGGCCCCCTCAGTGGGTCTTGAGCTAATCTTAACCCTTAAAAGCTTGATTGCACCCATCAACAATTATATCATCATTCTAGATGATCTCAACCTTGATTGGCTCTTGCCTAAGGCATGTGTCCTAAAAGAACTCTGTGATGAACTTGGACTGTCTGAAATCATTACACAGCCAACAAGGCTCAACACCAAAAATCATGCAAATAACTCTATCCTGGATGTTATTATCGCAAACCGTTCCCACAAAATTCGGTATACAGCCATATTCCATAATGATCTTAGTGATCACAATATCGTAGCGTGCAACAGAAACCAAGATAAGCACCCCTCTTCCTCTACATTTGTCACCAAGCACAGCTTCCGCAAATTTAACATCGAAAACTATATCTCAAATCTAAAATATGTAAACTGGCAAGATCTCTATCTCACCAATTCAGTGGACAAGGCGGTCACCTTTCTAAATGTTACCCTGACTCAGCTCTTCTGACCTCGTACTCTCAACGGGGGCAGTGAGAGAATCTCAGATCTAGAAGTGGGTTGCCATCTGGGAACAAGTCACCATTAAACAGTGTGGTTCACGTTAAACTCAACTACAGAGTCAAGCCATAGAAAAGTGAGGGTACTGGACTTTAGGAGGGCTGACTTTGGCAAGATGGGAGAGTGCCTCAGAAAAGCACTAGCAAACAGGCTAAAAGGAAGTGTGGAGCAACAATGGGGAATCATCAAACCTGCCATCACAGAGGCAACAAGCCTTTGTGTGAAGCAAATAAACAAATCAAAATGAAAGAAAAAGCCACTATGGTTCTCAAAGAGGTGGCTATGAAAGTCAGGAAGAAAAAGATAGCATTCTGGAAGTATAAGGAAACACAGAAGGAGCAGGACAGAGAGCTGTACCAGTTAAGGCAGAAGGAAGCAGGGAGGGAAGTCAGAATAGCAAAGGCCCAAACTGAGGAAAAGATAGCCAACTCAGTTAAGAAGGGGGATAAAACCTTTTATAGGTACATCAGTGAGCGTAGAAAGACAAAGGGAGGGATAGTGAGGCTGAATAGAATAAACGGTGGGTGGGCAGAGAGGAACAGTGAAAAAGCAGGGATACTGAATGAATATTTATGCTCAGTATTCACAAAAGAGGAGAGGGAAGTGCCTAATCCAATTAAGAGAAGCACTCTTGTTAGGGGGGGTCGATCCCAGTCCTTTTACAGAAGAAAGGGTTCTGCAAGAACTCCTAAAACTGAAGGTAGACAAAGCAATGGGTCCTGATGGAATTCACCCCAGAATTCTAAAAGAATTAAGGGAGGAACTATTGAAACCACTGGCTACTCTTTTTAATAAATCATGGGAGGATGGTGTGGTACCCAAGGACTGGAGGAAGGCAGATGTGATTCCCCTTCACAAAAGTGGGACCAAGACAGAGGCAGGAAACTACAGACCTGTCAGTCTGACCTCTGTGGTAGGGAAAGTGATGGAGTCACTTCTGAAGGAAAGAATAGTTGAATACCTAGAAGCCAGTGGGGCACAGGACCCAAGGCAGCATGGGTTCACAGCGGGAAGGTCATGTCAGATTAATCTAATAGATTTCTTTGACTGGGTGACCAAAGTAGTAGACTAGGGAGGGGCTGTGGTCATAGTCTACCTAGACTTTAGCAAGACATTTGACACAGTCCCACACAAAAGATTAATAGTCAGATTAACCAGCCTGGGAGTGGGTCCCAGGGTGGTAGCCTGGGTAAAACATTGGCTGCACAACAGGACACAGAAGGTAATTGTAATTATACAATAGCAAAAAATTTCCTGAACTCTAATTGGTCAGACTGGGACTGGACCCGTGATGTTATTACAGTACAACATCACGGGTCTAGTCCCAGCACCTAGATGACCGCATTAAAAAGAAATCAATCCATGGACCTCCTCAGCAGCGCAGCCTGCCCATTTGTAATTCACGCTATCAACCCGCGTTTAACCCACTGTCAGTGCTTCTGACTCGGGCTCTGAAGCCGCTCCCTGCACGTATCACCTCAACGTTCAAACCGCCCACCCAACAAATCACCTTTTAGTCCCCCAACACAGAACTCACAGAAAAATTGTACTTCTGCACCATTTCTTCCCCAAGCAGTCGGCTTCAGTGCCCGCGGAGACCGTAACTGTTGGTCGCGCGATTCACTGACACCTCTGACTTCCTCACAGTACAGCAGCTGTCCCCAAGGGCTAAAATAACTTTTACCTTCAAAAAAACAGCAAGGTAAACCTCTCCTTTCCTTCAAGAGATACGCAATCTTAAAACCAGAAATTCACATCTACGTCCTTCTCCCGAGCCCCTATCACGCACTTGCAGCAATATATTTAAAAAATAAATTCCTCAGCCAGTACATGCAAGACTGCAGAACCGGCTCAGTTAAACCTGATGGCAAAAAAAGAAAAAGAAACGAGTCTGTATCTGTGTGTGTGGGGGGGGGGGAGTATTACAGGGAAACAGCAAATGCAGCACCACCACCTACTGAGCAAACAATAGAACTGCATTATTTTTTAATTATGTATTCCTACTCAGTGAAAAAATCAGGAATAAAACACATTTAAACTAATTTTCAATCTATTTTTTATTTAATTTTACAAAGGAGCCATTGTATAATAGCAATAATGCACTCCAGGGTGTGTGTTGTGCTGGGATAACGTCACTTCTGGGGTGATTAGTGGCACTCGGCCTCCGCCTCGTGCTAATCACCCCAGGCATGGACGTTATCCCAGCACAACACACACCCTGTCATGCATTATTTCTTAAATGGAGTCCACTCTGAAGAAAGAGGGGTTACTAGTGGGGTACCACAGGGTTCAGTATTGGGTGCAGTCCTTTTTAATGTCTTCATCAGTGACATTGCAGAGGGACTGGAAGGAAAAGTATGCCTTTTTGCAGATGACACAAAGATCTGCAACAGGGTTGATACCCAAGGAGGCGTGGAAAGGATGAGAAGGGACTTGGCAAGGTTGGAGGAATGGTCAGAAGTATGGCAGCTAGGATTCAATGCAAAGAAGTGCAAAATAATGCACCTGGGAAACAAGAACCCAGGGGAAGAATACACAATTGGGGGAGAGGTAGTAACAACAACAATATAGGAAAGGGACCTGGGGGTAATCATATCAGATGACCTTACAGTTAGCAAGCAATGTGAGAAGGCAGTAGGGAGGGCTGGGGGTATACTGGGATGCATAGGGAGAGGCATCAGCTGCAGAAAACAGGAAGTTGTTATCCCTCTGTACAAACAGTTGGTGAGACTCCATCTGGAGTACTGCATCCAGTTCTGGAGACCCCATCTCCGCAAGGACATAGACAGGATAGAGGTAGTCCAGAGGAGGCAACTAAAATGGCAGGGTCTGCAAGAGAAGCCATTGAGGAGAGACTAAAGGAGCTTAATATGTATACACTTGAGGAAAGAAGGGAGAAGGGGACATGATAGAAACTTTAAGTACCTCAGTGGAATCAACAAAGTCCAAGAGGGTAGCATCTTTCAGAAAAGAGACGTGCAAGAACAAGGGGACACAATTTAAAGATAGAAGGGGGGTGGTTCAGGGGCAATGAGAGGAAGTGTTATTTCACAGAGAGGGTAGTGGATGCATGGAACAGCCTTCCTTAGGAGATTGTAGGGTCTAAAACTGTGGGAGAATTCAAGAATGCATGGGACAGACATAAGGCAATTCTTGTGGGAGGTAGAAAGAAATAGGCTGTTGGTTAACTAGGATCTGTGGCCTATCCTGTAGGTAGGGAAATGGGCAGACTAGATGGGCCAAGTGGTCCTTATCTGCCGTCAAAGTCTATGTTTCTATGTTTCCATGTTTCTTCAATAAACATGCCTCTTTCTTTAGATCCAGGGTCCATAAACATTCCCATCCCTGGTTCACTCCAAACCTAAAAGCTGTATTGCACAACCATGATAAACTTTAGGCCCGTGCAAGGAACACAAAGAATGTGGTCAACTGGCAGGCATTTAAAACTGCCAGGAATGCTTGTGTTAAACTAATATGATCTACCAAAGCTAACTTCTATGTAGAATCCCTTGAAAATGCTAAAGGCAACTCAGCCAAGATCTGGCAAACAATCAAGACAGTTGAGGGCCACAAAGCAGCCCTGTCCATCCCCACCAAGTTACTCATTAACAGAGTTGAATATGTAGAGGTTGACCTCATTCTATTAAAACTGAATACACATTTCACCACCACTGGACTTGCATTTGATTTCTCCCCATACACAGGGCTACCATACCTCCAACCCCACCCCATGAGCCCCCACCTCCTCAAACCTTCCAGTTTCACCCAGTGACCTATAAACAATTAGAGAACCACCTTAGTAAACTCAACATCAATAAAGGTAGTGTACCAGATGGCATTGATCCCATCGTCATCAAGCTAGGCTACTATTTTCTAGCTGCACCAATCCTTCATATCATTAATCTCTCCATCTCCTTAGCTATGGTCCCCTCCTGTTGGAAATCAGCTCATATCGTGCCCTTGTTCAAATCAGGTGACCCCTGCGACCTAAACAATTATAGGCCCATCTCCATCCTCCCTGTCCTATCTAAACTGCTAGAGAAACTCATCTATCACCAGCTTAAAGACCATATTGAAATGTTTCACTCCTCAACCCTGCCCAATCTGGGTTCAGACAAAAACACAGTACCACCTCCACTTTAGCCAAAGTCACCAATGACTGGCTGACCGCATATGATTCCAAACAAGTCACAGGTGCCATATTCCTTGAGTTCAGTAAGGCATTTGATACCATCAACCATAACCTCATCCTCAGTGGTCTTGGTAAACTAGGCACAGCTGACACCACACTTCAATAGTTCTTGAGCTACCTTACAGGTAGAGTTCAGAAAACCAAAGCAAGCGGTCAGGTCTCCGACACCCTCTCCATAAAATGAGTTGTCCCACAAGGCTCCATTTTAGGCCCTATACTATTTTCTATTTACATTAGCTAGCTAGATTCCAATATCAACAACTCCAAAATACATCTCTTTGTGGACGATACCATTATATATACTTCTAAGCCCAACCTTATGATGTACTCCAAGCTGACTTTGTACAGCTAGAACACAACCTCATCAACTCCAAGCTACCACTCAATGTGAAAAAAACCAAGGTCCCTTATTTTGCACCTAGTAGCAACAGGCCCTCCCCTCAGCACAGCTCATCACCTGTACCCATCATGACTATCCTTGGTGAATCACTAGACGTGATTGATCAATTCAAATATCTGGGCATTTGGATAGACAACAAACTTTCTTTCAGTGTGCACATCAACTACTTTTCTAGTAAGTTGAAAGCAAGACTCGCTTTTTCTTCAGTAACAGAGTGCTCTTTCCACCTGACATTAGACATAAACTAGTACAGGCCACATTCCTGCTACTCCTAGAGTACGATGACATCATCTACAACTGTGCCACTGCTTCCAATCTTCACAAGCTTGATATACTGTTCCATTGAGCTCTGCGCTTCATTACTATAGCACCTTTCAGAATGCACCACTGCGACTTATATAAAGAAGTCGGCTAGCAATCCCTCACCATCCAATGGTTACTCTATTTAGGTATCTGGACCCTCAAAAGTCTACTAAATAAATTACCAACCTATATCTCCTCACTTGCTAATATTTTCCATTGTTTCTACTCCCTTAGGAAATCCACCTACATCCTCCTCGACCTACCCGAGATGCGTACCTCCCTCAGCAAGGGTGCCATTAGCTATGCCATCCCATCGGTGTGGAATCTCATCCAGATGTCACTCAGGCTCGCCAGCACTGTCTCATTAAATTTCTTCAGAGCCCTGACCTGCAAATTCTTCCCAGTAGTCTGCCACTGCCATAGGTCCTAGCATATCATGCCAGTCTCCTGCCATTGCTATCAGGTGAGTACCCTCTGATTTCTTGTATCCTACTCCCTAGTCTCCCTATCCACCCTGGCCCCTTTCCTCCCTAGTCCATCTCCATCCTTACACCCAGGACTCCTTCTATAAACTCCATCCCTGATCCCTGCCCAACTCTCTCCCTTGCTCTTTCTTCCTCTCTCTCACAACTTCTTGCACTTATCCCTTGCCCCCTTAGTCAAACTCCTTCCTCGTCAGAAATAGTCACGTATTTCTTCTTACTCCTTCCTTCCTTCCTTCACTCTCAGCCATCTTGGGAAGCTGAACGCAATCATATAAGTTCTTACTGATACAATTTTTTGTTCTGCCTCTTAATATGAATTGGTTCCTGTATGCTTCACTATTGTTTTTCTTTTCATTGACCCTGTATGTATTTCATACCAGTTATTGTTACCTTATTGTATGTCACCACTGCTTACCCAGGCAATGGATTCCAATCTGTTTTATTATTGTTTTAATGACCATATATGCACTTTTTTCTACAGTACAAGTCACATTAAACTGTTCCACCAATGAGTTGCTTTAGCATTTCTGATTGAGTTGCATAAGTGTTGCTGTATTCAGTACAAACCTTTGCCCAAACTGTTTCTTAAGAGTTTCAACTCAGTTTTGCATTGCATTCTGATTGGGCCTCAGGTGCATTCCAACTGAGTAGCAAAAACATTTTATAAACATTGCTCTTAAGCTGCTTAAGTGTTGGAAAACAATGCAGTATGAGTTGCCAATGCATTGCCAACTGTAAAAATCAATGTTAAACCAACTCATTGGTGGGACAGTTTAATGCGACTTGTACTGTACCAGTTATTACACCTGTATGCTATGTCATCACTTTTATTGTACACTGTTGTTTAACATTGGCCTTATAAGACCTCATTGAAAATGAGCGTGCTCAGTGGAGTCTTCCTGCCAATAAACGTAACCTAACTTAACTCTCCCTTTTGTAGTAGGTGTAGTAATTAATTGCTCAAGGTATAGGGGCTGGATAAACCCTTCCAGTTTTTTTCCCCCCATCCTTCCCCCCCACCAAGCTGCATTAAAATCTCCTACTAAGATATATTTTTATGTTTGCTTGCACGCATGTGCAAGAAACATAGTGCCATCATCGGAGATTTCAGAGGTGTGTCACCTCCTCCTCCAATTCAGTCAGTGTTGGCAGGCCGGCCCTGTAGCTAATGCATGCGGAGCTGTCTATGACAAGCTCCAAAATGCAGTGGCATACAGTTCAAGGGGAGCCTGCTGGAGGTGAGCAGCGATAAGATATCGCCTACTCATGCGCAGCTCCCCCCCCCACACACACACACACACAGGCCCACGCAGGCATGCGTGCCCCCCGCACACACTGTATAGCCAATGGGGGGTGCCCAATCCCCGTCGGCTGTGCTGGGCGCTCCCCGCCTCCCCAAAGCCTTAAATGCCATGCTGGGTGCCCACCCAGCATGGCAACTTCAATGATATAGCCGATGGGGGTGTCCAATCCCCGTTGGCTCCACCGTCCTCACCCCGACAGGTGCCACGCTGGGAGCCCACCCCAGCGTGGCAATCGACAGCTTAGGCCGATGGGGTGCCCAATCTCGTTGGTTGAATGCCCCCCAACCATCCTTGTGCCACGCTGGGGAGCCCACCCCAGTGTGGCAATGTCCTGCGTCAGTCCTTTTTCTTTTTCTTAACCGTAAAGAAAACAGTCCCACGAGTCTCCTCTGCCCCTCCCACAACCCGCACTCCACCCACTGCACACCCTGCCTCCCCACACCCCCCCTCAACCCATACTTACCTCTGGACCTCGGCGCAATGATCTTCGGTGGACTGGGAACACGTCTGCCCTCTTCAAAGCTGACCGCGAACTGAGGAAATGCTGGTAAGCTGTATAATGGGCTAGATAGGGGGGGTTCAACTTTGTTGCATGTCTCAGGCATTTTTTTGAATTTTTGCACCAAATTTTCAACATGGGGTTTTTGGGACCCCTTCTCATGAATGATGTCACTGTCATGGCATTATTCAGGCCTGAAGGGTGATTTCGCAGTCACTGAGCGAAATCACCCTTCAGGCCTGAATAACGCCATGTGGGTTCACAGGCTTTTAAAAAGTCTGCTATGACTTCTACCATGACCTTTGGCTCTGGCTGCCACTGGAATTTTCAGAATTGCTGCTTTCCCTTGGCCAGCTCCCAACCCCTCCTTTTTGTTTTTCATGCTTGTCAACAATTGGACATATAATAATGCACAAAAATGTGCACCATCAGCAACAAAGACTATGATGACAGATATAGGCCTGTGTCAAAAAGTTATTTAAGGAGAGAAGAATAAATAACACACAAAAATATGCACATTTAGCAATGATAAGTTTGATGGCGTTACAGGCCTCAGCCAAAAAGATGTTTTATGTGAAAAGAAAATAATAATGCAGAGCTGTAGTCAAGTCACTGGCATTAAAAAAAGGATACTTGATCAACAGTTAATGAGGCACAACTGTAAATAAAGGTGACACCAGTGTATATAAGAAAAGTTAGGTTTGCAAAGCCTCCTTATTTTTAAAATAATAATAAAGATAGTGACATCTCATCAGCAGTTGCAATTTGTACAAAACCAAAAACTGCAGAATATTTCCAATCACGATTTTTGAAAAAAATTTTTTTCATAAACACACACATACACACACACACACACACACGGATGGAAAGGTTGCCAATCTGAAAAAAAATGTCAATAAAGAATTGTGGATCATTCTTGTTTGGACCATAGATACTGGTAGTGGTCAAAGTCTTTTTTTTTTTAATTATTCTGTTATTGGTAACCAGGTAAGGCTCACTGGGCCACAACACCAATTTACAGGGGCGATCCAGGAGCTCTGAGGCAGTTAAGTGACTTGCTTAATGCCAGTCACATAGTATGCAAGTAAAGGTTGTGTGAAGGAACCCCAGGTTTTCTAGATGTACCAAGCTAATCCAGAACTCTCTAAAAATCTTACACAAATTCTGTTTGCATTTTACCTAAAAATAAACTGACTTCCATTCTGCTATCCATAGCCCCTCCTATTCAGATCTGGAATAAATGCCAAAATGTGACTGACTGGACTAATTCTGTTTCCCTTTACTCCCTGATGTTTATGAATGATAAATTTGCATCCATCAATTAACCATAGTTTTTCAACAATGGGCTTTTGGAGGACTATCGAGCCTAGAGCATTGTTATCAGAATTGTCAGTTTATGTCATTTGCAATTTATGAACCATATAATATTCGGAATCATCAGTCTTTAGTCACTTGCAATTGTGGGACTTTATATTAAAAAATTATAAATTATACAATGCTCCTCTTAATTCTACTATATTGGTACATTTAATCTCTGGCATACCCTCAAATAAAATTATATCCAGAATTTACTACTCAATGATATCTCTAACATGTAAATACTTACTTTCATGGAGGAATAACTGGGAATTAGATTTGTATGAAAAAATAACAGATGAAATGTAGAAAAGGTTTATCAGCTCATAAGCTACAAGACATTCAGTACAACATTTTACTCTGTACCTATTTCCCCCCTTTAAAATTAAATAAAATCAACCCAAGCATCACTGACTGCAGCTTCAGATGCTCTAAAGATACAAGCTCTCTTACACATGTATTTCTTTAGTACCCTAATATCAAACATTTCTGGAATTTGATTTTTAAAATTATCTGTAAAGCTATGGGGATTCAATGTACTCTTAACCCAGTTATCATACTATTTGGACAGTACAGTAACAATGAGCTTCCATCTTCACAACAGAAGCTTCTGCATTTGTCTTTAATCAATGCTAAGTGCATTTTATTGAGTTGGAAAGATATGGGCCCAAGAGAGTCTATGTCTGGATAAATATTATAATAGACCTAATTAGAGTGGAGAAGGTATAATGTAGCTCAGTGGTGGCCATCAGCTATAAGTGTCTCCATTGATTTGAAAATACAGTCTTTGCTCCAATATTCACCAAAAATCTCTTGAGATTCACCAGTGGATCTAGAGCCATATATTGACCACCACCACTGCTATAGTTATATGAAAAGGCCCTCAGAATGGGAAAAATATGGGAACCACCTGATAAAATTATTTCCCAAGGCTTGTAATATGATCAAATGTAGAGCAACTATGGAACCACTCAATGAAGTGCCCCATGTTTCATGTTATGTATACCCCTTGATATAGGAAGTGTTGTACTTTGCCTATCAGATACAGTATAGTATGTTAACTATTACTCTGTATCATTATTGCATATCATACACTTATGTCTCAATGGATCCTAATATGAAACAAAAAAAGTCTCTGTACAAAAAAGAACAGAACTTATATTTTGTTCAGAAGAAGTTAATATATTATAATGAAGATGTAACAGCGTAGGAAGAAAGCATGGAGGGAAATGTGAGGCTGAAGTTTATGGGGAAACAGTCAGCAAAAACAAACTATTTCATGGAGGTAAATTACATCTGTGCCCCAAGCAATAGCAGTTTAAAGCAGCAGTGCAAATAATTTTGGGCCAAAAAAATTACCCTACATTTTTTCACTATAAAAGATTTTTAGACATATTCTAGTTTTATTGGTGGTAAACTATTCTACTTCCAACAAAATTTGAGTCTTTTATGTTTTCATTTAGTTTTTTCTCAAGAAAAAAAATATGGTCATCACATTTGGATAAGAAATAGCATTGTAGATCTGTCAAGGGTTACGACTGAGAAAATGAAAAAAAAAAACTCATGGCGTGCAGCATAAGAGGTACCTAAAAATAGTTTTGACAGATGTGCTATGATTTGTATTAATTGTAGCTAAAACTAGCTTATTGGGAAAAAAAAACATACTTTGTTGCTCTGCTGTTGTAATCTTGATGAAAAGAAGCTACTGGATATGTTCAGGGTCTAGCACCAAACGATGAGGCTCGACAACATCCCCAGCTATGCTGACTATCCTCTTAGGTGGCACACTCATAATGGAGAAATTGATGTACAGTATCTCATAGCTAGTTGTGCAATTGAGACAATGGATGCATCTTCTGAGCCCAGAAGCCAACTGGATCAACCAAAAAGTCTCAGAAGACTCTGCAGCAGCCATTTAATATATTATCCACAGAAAAAGATTGTGACTATGTCCTCTTCTATTGCTCTTGACATAAGGACATGCTGAACAGTGCCTACTCACTCTTTTCAGTGCTGCCAGTACAGTTCTTTCTTCCCTATCTCAACCAGTTGAGCCAGATGGCATTTCTTCTCTCCCATAAGCTTCTTTGGCACCTAGTTGCACCAACCCCCACATAAACCCAGCTAGCTCATTACACAGTTGTGGCTGAAAATAACTCACTCTGTGGCTATCCATGACCATGTGAAGGAACTCACATTTGATCTGGGGGTCCAGCATGTTTGGAAAAATATGGAAAAATGTGGCTGCTGTTATCCATCACTTTTTCAAATCTTGCATCCAGTTCTGCTTACAGTTGCTCAATGATCACAGTGTCCCCTTCTGGAATCTCACTGTGTTCATGTACAGATCTATACAAGGAGATCTGTAGTACAGTATATGCACTAATGGATTCACGTGATTCAGCATGGCAGCTAAAACCCTTAGATCACTGGTGTTTCTCTCAAATGGGGCAATTATTTCACCATGGCTTCACTCAGTGACCACTCATGGTGGCCTAGGACTCCCTAAATGTCACACTCCATTACCATTTCATGCAGTGCCTGCTTCTGTTCTAGGAGTCTATGGAGTATCAGCTAGAAAGAATTCCATCACATACTGACATCCTGTATCAGTTGATGTTGACACAATCCAAGATGTTCTTGCAATTCTCTCAGGGGGTTAGCAGCCTTTACAAAGCAGTGAAAATTACCAGATTAAGCATGCTGTTCCAGTTCTGCTATGTAGCACAGATGTAACCCCTAGATTTAAGGTATGGGCAAAGCAATAAATGCTGGAAAAACTCCCATCACTTACTACTTCCACCATGTTGTTTCTGTTATCTGTGCCCCAAAAAAACAACATGCAGATTGGTACTAATTGTCAAAGACTGCAACATATCTTGAATAAATCAGGATGAGAGATGAGTTGTGGACTTTCTCCATTAGCTGTATATTGAGCAAAACAAATCTACAGTGTCTAACCAATTGTGGAGGGATATAGAGAGGGACAGTGCCACAGGGTAAGCAGTGGGGAAGCAGCAACAATGGAAACAGGATTTTTTAAAGACCAGTGGGTTGTCAAAGAGAGGTAGGCATGCACAACTTTGTACTGGCTTAGATGTCTGATGTGCAGTTGAAAACTCCCCCACAGCCTCTGTAAATCATGCAGCAAGTGCCATTTTCACACCATTGCAGATCCTTTGCAACACAGTCCTGGAAAATGTGGAATGTGATGGGACTTAGTACCATGGTTGCAAGTACTGCAGAGATCTTTAGGAGCCAGTGTCTTCTACAAGTGAAATTGTATAGTGATCTAATGCCATCATTTCTCCAATTAGCTGTATGATGTTCTGTGTAGGGCTGTCCAAAATGTTCAAATTCATGTAGAGTGGAATTCCATGGAGTATCAGAAAATTTATAGACTTCCGTTAGTGGTGGAATTCCAACATTTAGCATGCAATATAGTTTTTGCATTTTTTTTTTCTACAAGCCACAGAAAAATATTTCATAGTTTATGTGACCTATGGAATATTTTTCCATGGATTACATCTAAATGCTTTTCAAAATTCTGCAGAATTTAAAAAGAAAATCTAAAATGCATTTGGAAGCATGATTACCATACCATACCATACCATACCATACCATACCATACCATACCAACTCTAAAGGTAAAATTCCACATTCTTCACAGCCCTAGTGCTGAGATGTTGGATGGAAAGACAGGTACATCATTCTTCCTTGGATGGCTTCCACAATTGTCATTGGCATTGTATGGGGGTATGTTGATGTTGCATGATTGCCAGACGATGTGGAAATAGCAGGGTGCTGTCTAGACATGGTGAAAGTGCTTTACTCATTATTTTTGGGATTGTAGGGACTTATTGGGGTTGAGGAGAAGACTTCCACCACCACCAGCATGTTTCTCAGAAGCAAAATGGTCTGTAGCATTGCCACCAGTACCATTGCCTGCATCATTCCTGTGCAATAAGGCATACAGTGAAGATATTGGCTGACATGTTTGTAGTTATTGAATGTGATGATGTTTTATATGTTTTAATTGTTCTGATTGTTATGTGAGTTGGTTTTGAAAGGCGCATTATAAATAAAGAATTATTGTTATTATTATTTTTATTATTATTATCACCATGTGATGTGTGTGGTGGAACCACTGGCACAGACTCTGATGAAGCTCAACAAACATGCAGGGCTTTAGCTTTGAGTGGTTTATTAAAGAAGGGGTTCTTTGGCTTGACAGATATTTCCCCCTGCTTAAAGCACTGTTATACAGTGTAAACACTGCCTTTTAGCTGTCCTCTTTTATTAATGTAAACTACAGCCAGATGATACTCTTACTGCTGTGGACACCACTCATTTGATTAATACCACCAGTATCACCACTACACTTGTTGCCCCAACCAGCCTTTACTTTGTGGACCTGCTGTAGATTTTCCCATGCCCCTGCTTCACTTCAGGCTGGAATGGAGTCTGCCGACCCACATGAAACAGGGTAGCTTGCTAAGTGTTTTAGGATGGGAAGAGCCATATGCTTCTTTCTGCTGCCATTACTGCCACCTCTAGAGTTTAAGGCACTTTTGCCATCTGACTTTCTTTGTTTATGACACTTAAGTCAATGCCCACATTCTGTCTTGTCATCAAGGCTGCTCAGGTTGGTTTCATCAGATGATGTGTCACTCAGCAAGTCCTCTGCCTGTGGAATTTAATCACACCTTAATGAGCACTCTTCTTCATCCACACTATCATCTTCTACAGTGGAGACAGGTGCAGAAACAAAAAAGATTCCAGAATGGTGGACATAGTAGGACACGTTATGGTACTGGCTGGGGCCAGAGCGGTAAGAGAGGCCAGTGTCACAATAGCACTACAGGTCACCAGACTTACAGAGGCAGGTATAGCTATGGCCAGACTCATAGTAGCAGAAATGGTCTTGGTCACAGTGGCAGGTGTGGTATGAGTCACAGTGGTCATGTAGGTGTGGTCTAAGTCACAGTGGCAAGAGTGGCTGCCTGGGCCATTGTTGCAGCAGAAACTAAGGTGCTAGTAGTGGCAGTGGATAGGAGGATTACAGCTGTGGTGATTAAGGATCAGGTGACAGTGGTACTGGTGGCAGTTGCAAGGGATGAGGATGACACATTCGTAGTATCACTCGCAGTCAATCGTGACAATGTCCTCCTAGCACTATTAGTCTGATTACTTTCCCTGTTGTCAGCTGACACCATAAATCTACTGCTAGAAGCAGCAGGCTTTGAAGACGTAAAACATTATTTGATGTGATGAATATGCCCTGATTATTGGTCAGCAACATGCTCACTCACACCTTCACTTGCAGCTTGCTGCTGTTCTACTA
Organism: Neoceratodus forsteri; assembly: GCA_016271365.2. Lineage (NCBI taxonomy): Eukaryota > Metazoa > Chordata > Ceratodontiformes > Ceratodontidae > Neoceratodus > Neoceratodus forsteri. The sequence goes on from CM028135.1 coordinate 401,676,675, forward strand.
CTGAAGCCTCAGTGGAGCTGGACCTAATACAGTTATTCCTCCTCTGCCTGCTATTGTTGTATTACTTGTTAACTAAATGAGGAGGACACAGGGCACTGCTTGCAAAACAGCCGTGAAAATTCAGAGTTGTGTGCACACAGGAAAAAATGGCAGACACCGAAAAGTGGCGGGTGTCAGATGACTGCCCTCCAACTATGCAACTTCTCAAATGGGGCCAGAGCTAAGGTCCACACAGGAAGATAATATTATTATTAGTAGTAGTACAGCTACAGCAATGCCACTGAGCTAAGAAAGTATACTCAAGCCTGACTAATGTCTGAAAAAAATAAGTATTTTGTTTTCAGTTTTTAGTAAGCTCTGTAGAAATGTTGAACCAAAAGGGGCCCTGCTCTATGCCAGAAAGAATTATGCTGCCAAACATATAGGGTGGGATATTCAGACTGCTCCAGGCTGTGGTGCAAGCCTGGGCACAGCGCAACTGGAGTGCGCCAGGGTGGAGACAGGGTGATATTCAATGGTGTAGCGCCATGACACAGCATCATTCAATATGGCACTGTGGCCACCCGCATTGCACATGACACAGTGTCACTGCACCAGCGCAAGTGGCCAGAGGAGCAGGGGAATGTGCCAGCACAAGTGCCATTGCGCTAGGTGCAGTTACTGCAAAATTCAGTGGTGGATATGCAAATGGAGCCATACTGCATGCAAGGAGCAAATGGGGCCATTTGTATGTCATTTTGGCCCCATTTGCATGCAGTTGCGCCGATTCCCAGCAACATACACTGGCGCCTGCCAGGCTGCAGCTGTTGGGACCGACGCCCCTGCCCCTCACTGGAAATGCGCCCAATGCCCAATCGTGGGCTGTAATATTAAATAAACTGCCTGACGGTCCAGTGGACCTATCCCTGCCCGATCGCGGGCTGTAATATTAAATACAATCCCTGGTGGTCCAGTGGACCTATCCCTGCCCGATCGTGGGCTGTAACAATTGATAAAATCCTAGTGGTCCAGCGTGTACCTGCACTCCCTCCCAACCCACCCACCCACTCCATTCCTGCCACCCTGCTCCCCCCCGGTCAGCAGCGAGTGGCAGATCCCCACCCGCAACACCCAGCCACCAGCCGACTGACAGCATACAGTACTGAAATATTTGAATAGTTTTGTACATGAAATTAGTTCTATGTGTTAAAAATTACTACCTTGAGTTAGAACTGTTACTTGGGCTGTGATATTGTAACTTTTGAGGCTTGGGAACACTTGTTTGGCAGTGATAATTAGAGTGAAATTTAAATGTGTTGTTTGCCTGGTGTTGGAAAGAGCCCTCCCACTCACCCTGTTTTGTAGGCTTTCTTAAATACTGAAAAGCCACTGGGGGTTGGGATTGAAGGGCTGAGTATTTCTGTTTGGGACTGAAATTCGAAGCAACAGGAACTGGTGGGCCTGTAACATCATATGGTACCTGATGTCTGCATACACACACTGTTAGTGGGACTGGACACACACTGGACTGTATGTGTTTGTGAGACTTGGGAACTTTATTGGTGGGGTTGAAATTGCTTCAGGAACAACTGCAGTCAGTATAGAGAAACTGTATTCCAGGGAAAGGACTGAGAAAAGAGGTGTGCCATTATAAACAGAGGGGATAAACAGGGTGGCCATATTCCACCATGGCAGGCATCTTCGGAAGGGTTGTAGGCTGCACAGGCTGTGGGGTGGCAATAATTTCAATTGGGCCTGGAGAGAGGAGGCTGCCCACTCTGTAGACAGGTATCTTGTATCAGGAGTGAGGTATATTGCTTAAGGAGTAAGCTGGGGAGCTGGGGGGGTGTCCAAGGATAAGGGGTGTGGATATGGGCAGCAGAAGGGTGGGGCTGAGGGGAGGCTGGGGCAACGCTCTGAAATTATAGGACATTATGTTACAGCAAGCAGGAGGGGAGATATTAGGGACAAAGGACCCTTAGATAGGGATGTTGACGCTAAGGGGAAAGTGTACGGGGTGAACATTATGAATACAAAGAGAGTGGAGGGGAAGAGTCAGGAGGGGCTGTTGTGGGGAAGCCTAAAACAGCAGACTGTGGGAAGGGAGCTCCTAAGGTGAACAGAGCAAGAGGGGAAGAAGAGGGGCAGTTTAGAGGTGCAGTCAGGGGAAACTCAGGTTACTTGATGGAGGCTGACATAGAGTGTCACAATAAATTTGAGCTACTAGCAACCTAGAGGGGAGGAAGGGTTGGTGGAAATGAGGAAACTGATACAGAGGCTGGGAGGGAGTTGGATACCATAGGCATCACAGACCGGCAATGGAAAGGATAGAAATAGTCCCAGAGGGAGAAGGAAACATATATGTTAAGCAAATGGGGAGATGCAACATATTGCAGACATGAGGGAGGAGAGCATGACTGGAGAGAAACTGGGAGACAAGGAGGTGGAGAGGAGCCTTCAGCAGGGGGGTCAGTACCAAGGATGGGGCCCTAGCTAAAGGGGACCCACAGAGAGCCTCTGGAGGCAGGGTACTATTACAAGGGGAGGATGGCAGTGTGGGGAGGGAAACCATCAGGGCCAGGATAAATGGTTCAGATAAGAGAGGGTTAAAGAGGACACCTATTCAGAGGGGTTTGAGTTAAGTGGGCAAAATAATGAGGGAGGCAGAAAGGGAGGGTGACAAGGGGGTCTCTAATAAGGCAGGAAGACTCCATGGAATTGAGATCACAAATAAAGGGGGGGATGGGGAGCTGAGAGGGCATAGTGGAGGTAACCATAAGGATGATGGTGGTGTTAAGGTTCTGTTATTGGAGACTTGATGATTAGGGGTATCCAGTGGGAGGGACGGGGGGTGGATGCCATAGCCAGGTGAAGGTAGTGAGTATCTCTGGGCTGACAGTGCACAGAGCAAAGTTCATGGTGTATGAAATGGTTAGGGATTGTGGAGGGAAACCGGATTTCCTGGTGCATTTGGGAACTAACGATCTAGAGGGAAATAGCGTTTTGGAAATCCAAGCAAGGTTCCAAGAACTTGCCAGAGTCTGTCGGGATAATGGATGCAACATTTCCTTTTCGGAGATATTGCCAGTACCAAAGGCCTCAGTGGAGAATAAAATGAAGCTCACAGAGGTTAATGACTGGCTCAGGAAGTGGGGTGAAGAGAGTGGGTTGGGGGTGTTAGGGAACTGGAAAGGAGTTTGGGAGGATAAGGGACTGTATGCCAAGGACAGGCTTCATGTTGCCCCATTAGGGAAGGAAGTCCTTAAACAGGGGATGGCTGACTACATTTAAGAAAGGTGGGGTTTAAACTGGTGAGGGGGATAAGGGAGGGGCTGACCAGAAGCCCTCTCCTCCAGATGAGGGGAGTAGCCTTCAAGCCCAAGGAGGGGGACAGACTGGGGATGGAGGTTTCAGGAGGAGCAGAGGAAGGATGGAAGTATAAGGAATCTGGGTGGGGTTCGACAAAGAGGATCAGGGATAAGGGGTGGGGTTGGTGTTAGTAAATGCCAGGAGCTTGGGAAACAAGTTGCCAGAGTTCCAGGCCATGCTGTTCGGAGGGGGTGGATGTGGCGGCAGTCACGGAGACATGGGCCAACAAAAGCCATGACTGGGACCTAAACATGCGGGGGTACACTATGCTTAGGAAGGATAGAAAGGAGGGCAGAGGGGGTGGAGTGGCTATGTTCATTAGAGAAGACATAGAAATTGCTAGGGTAGAAGAGGCAGAGGGAAACGTGGAGGCCTTATGGGTCTCACGATCCCCAGCAGGAGATAAGGTCAAGCTGGGTATAGTATATAGGCCCCCCGGGATGAGTGATGTTCTACAGGATGGTTTGCTGGACAACATCATTGCCCAGTGTGGACCAAAAGGAAGGAGTGGTGTTGATGGGGGACCTTAATGTGCCAGGTACAAACTGGGGAACCATGTCCTCTAAGGTGGCCAAGGAGCAGAGGCTGCTGGACGGCTTCCAGGATGTGTTCTTAACACAGCATGTGATGGAGCCCACAAGGAGGGCATGTCCTGGATGTGGTTCTGGCAGATGGTGATCTGGTAAGGGACTTGGTTGTACAGGACCCCCAACTGGGAGCGACCACAATACTGTCTGGTTTCAAATAAGCATGGGAGGGGTGAAATCTAGGACACTGGCAGTGGGCTTCAGGGGGCAGACTTTGTGGGCATGGGAAATATTCTCAAGGATCACTTGAAGGGGATTACATCAATGACAAGTGTGGAAAGGAGATGGGAGGTCATAAAACGGGGACTTCATGAGGCAGTCAGGATCTGCGCTAAGTTGAAACGTAAGGGAGCAAGGTCACATAAACCATGCTGGTGGTCCAGTGAGGTACAGGTAGCGGTCAGAGAAAAGAAGGCGGCCTACAAAAAATATAAAACAACAAGAGGGGATAGGGATAAGGAAATGTACCATCTTGCATCTAGAAAAGTCACCCGGATGGTGAGGGCAAAGTCCAGTAAAGAGCAGCGGCTGGCACAGGGGATACATGGAGGGGAAAAGGGGTTCTTCCGGTACATTGGGGAGCGGAGAAAAACTAAGGGCCATCTCAGCAGATTGAGATCAGAAGGAGGGTGGGTGGAAGAGGTGAGGGACCAGGCAGAGGTATTTAACAAGTACTTTGCCTCTGTGTTCACTAGGGAGGGGGATGGGATATCTACAAAGCAAGGCATGAAGGGGATAGACACGGCAGTGAGTGGGATCAGGGGAGCAACAGAAATGGAGCAAGAGGGAGGGAGAGGTACCCCAGGGGTGTCACATCTGGATAAGGATAAAAAGGCCAGTAAGGTGGAGGGGACGGATGATGCTATCTCCGCCAAAAGGGTGTGGTTAGCCCTCAAGGCCCTAAAGAAAGAAAAATCTCCTGGGCCGGATGGCATTCATCTGAGAGTACTATGGGAATTGGCGGACATACTGGCTGCACCCCTGGTGGAGCTCTTCAACAGGTCACTTGAGACAGGGAGGGTACCTAGGGATTGGCGAGAGGCAAATGTGGTGCCAATCCATAAAGGGGGGTCGAGGGAAGTACCAGGTAACTATAGACCCATCAGTTTGACCTCGGTGGTGGGAAAATTAATGGAGAGTATACTAAAGGAACAATTGGGGGTGTACTTAGAGGAGGTGGGAGGTCTGGATAGTCGGCAACATGGGTTTGTGCCAGGTAGATCATGTCAAACCAATCTTGTGGAGTTCTACGATTGGGTAACATCAGAACTGGACTGGGGAAAGCCTGTGGATGTATTATTCTTGGACTTCAGCAAGGCATTTGACTCTGTCCCCCACAATGGTCTGGTGGAGAAACTGATGGGGTTAGGAGTAGGCCCTTTGATAGTCAGATGGATTGAAAACTGGCTAGCTGGACGCACCCTAGAGAGTAGTGGTCTGTGGGGAGCTCTCGAACCCTAGAGAGGTTGGTAGTGGGGCACCTTGAGGGCTCGGTCCTGGGTCCGATCCTGTTTAATACATACATATCGGACATCAGGGAGGGTATAGGTGTGAAATGAGTCTTCGCTGATGACTCCAAGATGGGAGCAGTAGTTGAGGGAGAAGAGGGGAGGTTGGCCCTGCAAGGGACCTGGACACCCTGGAAGCTGGGCTCACACATGGAAATTAAATTTCAATATCACCAAGTGCAAGGTGTTGCATCTTGGTGAAGCTCTAAACACAGGTACACCCTGGGAGGAGGCGCTGGAGGCCTCAATAGGGGAAAAAGACCTAGGGGTCATGGTGGATGCATGTATGAATAACTCTGAGCAGTGCAGGAGGCGGCAGCAAGGCAAACAGGATGTTGGGGTGCATTGTAGGGGGATCACCTCTAGGAGCAAGGAAGTGATTCTGCCACTGTACAATGGACTGGTTAGACCACACCTTGAGTACTGTGTACAGTACTGGAGACCACACTTGAAGAGGGGCATACAGCTCCTGGAGAGGGTACAGGGGAGGGCAACTAAGATGATACGAGGGCTAGGGGATTTGACGTATGAGGACAGACTTGAGGAGCTCTGCCTGTTTTCATTGGAGGAGAGGAGAGAGGGGGACATGATTGAGGTCTTCAAGTACCTCAAGGAATAAATAGGGTAAACATGGAGGGATCTTAGACTAAAGCAGGAAGTATCACCAGAGGCATGGTTTGAAGTTGGAAGGTGGAAGGGTGAGGGGGGAAAAGAGGAGGAGGTTTTTCACTGAGAGGGTGGTGGACCCTTGGAATGCACTGCCTGGCGAGCTGGTTCAGAGATCCACAGTGGAGGGCTTCAAGAGAGGGTGGGACAGACACAGAAAGTGGATGTATCAGATGATGGCCTGTCCCAGGGGGGTGAGGATGGATGATAGGGGTTTCTGGAGCACAAGGGATGGGAGGGCCTCGGCACCCAACTAAGGATCTGCGGTTCGAGCAGACTTGATAGACTGTAAGGCCTAATCTGCTGGCAAATAGTATGTGTGGCCCAATGGGTGTGTAGACCATACAGTAATACACAGTCCCGATATGTGAATGGATCCATTCACATACTGGGACTGTGTAGTACAGTATGGTCTGCACGCCCATTGGCCCATGCTCTGGACCAATGGGCGTACAGCCGTACTGTACACTGTCAGTTAGCGGGCGGGTGATCTGGAAGCTTGTGAGTGGGAGCTGCCACCTGCTGCTGACCAAGGGGAGTAGGGTGGTGGGAATTGTGGTGGGTGGTGGGTTTTGGAGGGGTACGGGTACCGCTGGACCACCAGGGATTTTATCAATTGTTACAGCTCATAATTGGGCAAGGGGATAGGTCCACTGGACCACTAGGGAGTTTATTTGATATTACAGTCCACGATTGGGCAGGGAGATGAGTCCACTGGAACACCAGGGATTCTATTATTTAAAACAGCCTGCGATCGAGCGGAGGGAGCGACGCTGATGGACCCTGGCTCTGGAGCTCAGGTGGCCACCACAGCTGGCAGCCGCCTTGTTAAGACTTGTAATCTGGGCGGCACCTGTGGGTGGCCAGCCGTTGCTCCTTTTCTTCTTTTTGGCTCAATCTGCGTGCGGCACAAGTAGGGGTTGCTCCTGCATCTGCTCAGCACATCCCGGGCCGAATATCAGGATGTGCAGAATATGCATGGGCATGCCCCCCCTTACTTGTGCTGCATACATTACTGTTGCACCCTGGCATATCGGGATTTGTGCAGGGCATGATCCCCTTTTGAATATAGCGCCGGGGCGCATCAGTGAGTTGTTCATTGAGCAACTCTGTTGCGTCATGCGCAACCCCTTTGACTATCCCACCCATATTGTTTAAATATTTAAAAACATCTTTTATTAATCTTCACATAAAAAAACAGGTACATCACTCCCAAGGGTGAAAAAATCCAAAGAACACCCAACGATCGTTTCAATACTTTGCAGGTGCTTTTTCAAGGGATCTGTAGAAATATCCCTAACTCCAATACCATGTTGTACTTTTGCTACATGTTTTCAGAAGTGGGACCAGAATGTGGGTTCCACATATGAAGATTAAATTAATATAGCCGCAACAAGGACAGTGAGCTGAGCAAGTGACTACTCTCCACAAGCACAAGGCACCCTTGCACAAATGAGACCCAACCAAGGCTGATGCAGAGTCAGACTTTTCACACAAGAAAAAAACAATAAATACTGCATACAGCAGTGGTGCACATGACACAAGTCAAGTCTACTGATTCAGAATGCTTTCTTTGTTTCAGACAGTCTGCAAAAATTTAGGAAACAATACTTAAAACTTCTGTGAACAAAAAATGAAACTCCACAGAAATATAAACATCCCTAGGCTGTTTAAACGTAAATGTTTTACATGTTTGCTCTGTTTTGCTTGCACACACACACACACACACACACACACACACACACACACACACACACACACACACACACACACACACACACACACACACACACACACACACAACACAACCTGTGTTTTTGGTGACTGCCGTGTACAGTCCCACTGGACACGGTCAGAAACAGGCCTAATTTCACTTCTAAAAAAACACTTATAGCAGTTCTCCTTACAAGCACTGAATTTTTAAACAAGTCTTAATAAATTACCCTATTTACTACACTCTAGTTTGGCACTAAGAAAATGCAGAAAAACCTGTCAGAATCTGTGTTTTACTGGAACTTATTACAAGCTTTTTCAAACAGATTGCTTTTCAGAGTGGAGCTCAGAAGAAATATGTATCTCACTTCCCATCAGCTTTTGCAGGTGCTGAGTCACATGGGCTGACTTCACTGAGCTTCCAATGCGGCCTCTGATTGGACAGGAAGTTACATGAGATCTTGAGCTCTCGCTGAGTATTTTTATTCCTGAATAATGAATTAAGCAATAATGCAACACGGGGCATGTGTTGTGGGATTTACACATGCCTTGTGTGGTGGGTCACGAGGTGCAGCCGAGTGACTGTAACCACAGAGGAAGTTTGTAAATCCCACTACTACACATGCCTTGAAGTGCATTATTGCAATTATAAACTGAAACTATTACTAAACAGTAAAATAAAAATGAATTAGGTTCAAAGAAAGTAAACATTTAATTACCAGAATCTTTACCGGTTGTCTGTTGCAGGATTTACACTTGGTCATGTGACATGTTTTGACCAATGAGGTTACGGGATTTCTGAGACCTATTTTATAAAACACTATAATTTGTGGTATTTCAGAAATACTATTCAGTACTTGCACACCCCTAGAGTAGGCCATAGTGGAACTGGAAGCTGGATTTAGATCATGAGGCTGTAAGGGTGCAGGTAAGTACCTTATACAGTACACGGCAGAATCTGCTACAAGAATAAAAAGAAGATTGAAAAGTCAAATAAATTATTACTATGGCAAAATCAATAACGTAAAGCTCTGAGAAAGAAAAGGACTGTGACATTATTTAAGCCATATGGCTCAATAGACTTGATACAGAAAAAGTTACATTTTTTTTCCTAAGGGATCATGACCATTACTTTTACATTTTTTGATATAGTTAGAAATTTCAACATGTGTGAAGTCTGTTTAGTATTCCCAGTGTGGTATTTTATGTCCAATACATTTGTTTTAAAATAATATTATTTGTTCCTAATGTAGGTCCTTTGTTAATTCAGCTTTTCCCCACCCAGTTCATGTTTAATTACTGTACATATCAGTTGCAGAACCCAGTGACAACAGTTGTGCAGAAATCTAAAGTGAAGATTTACATGCAGGACAGCCACACAACTATCAGATACTGAATGCATTTATACTATTTATATTGTTTGGTATTAGTTAACTTATTTATCATGTGATTAATCACTTTGATCTAATTATTTGCATGGTGTGTAATTCTCACTTGTTTATTGTTGCTTGAAATCTACCCCTGCTTCGTTTGTTGCCGCTCAGGTTTTCTTGCTTTTTTGTACCCTCCCTAGTCATACTTGAAATAGGCATTCAATTGTCTTGTGAGATTACCTGATTAAAAAAAAAATGAATTAAATTACTAAATACATAAATAATGGCACTGGATTCCAGAATAGATAAGTTGCTAAAATATTAACATTCAGCTGAAAATTGTCAGCATTAACAAGGGACCCTAAATAAGGGGAAATATAGAAACATAGAATTTAATGGCAGATAAGGACCGCTTGGCCCACCCAGTCTGCCCATTTCCCTACCTATTGGATAAGCTGCAGATCCTAGTTAACCAGCAGCCTACTTCTTCCTACCCCCACCCCCTAGAATTGCCTTATGACTGTCCCATGCATGCTTGAATTGCACCACTGTTTTTGACTCCACAACCTTCTCGGAAGGCTGTTCCATGCATCCACAACCCTCTCTGTAAAAAATACTTCCTTAAATTACCTCTCGAGCCGCTCATCTTCAAATTGTGCCCTTGTTCTTGCACACCTCTTTTGAAAGATACTACCTCTTGGACTTTGTTGATTCCCTTGAGGTACTTGAAAGTTTCTATCATGTCCCCTCTCCTCCTTTCCTCGAGGCTATACATATTAAGCTCCTTCGTCTCTCTTCATATGTCTTCCAGTGCAGACCCTGCACCATTTTAGTTGCCCTCCTCTGGACAACTTCCATCCTGTCTATGTCTTTTGGAGATTGGGTCTCAGAACTGCATACAGTACTCCAGATGGGGTCTCACCAGCTGTCTGTACAGAGGATAATAACTTACTGTTTTCTACTGGTGATGCCTCTCCCTATGCATCCCAGTATCCCCCCAGCCCTCCTTGCTGCCCTCTCACATTGCTTGCCCACCTTTAGGTCATCTGATATGACTACCCCCAGGTCCCTTTCCATTTTTGTTGTTGTTAGTATCTCACCCCCATTGTGTACTCTTCCCCTGGGTTTTTGTTTCCCAGGTGCATTACCTTGCACTTCTTAGCATTGAATCTAAGCTGCCATACACTTGACCATTCCTCTAACCTTGCCAAGTCCCTTCTCATCCTTTCCACCCCACCTTGTGCATCAACTCTGTTGTAGAACTTTGTGTAATCTGCAAAGAGACATACTTTTCCTTCCAGTCCCTCTGCAATGTCGCTTATAAAGACATTGAAGAGGACCGGTCCTAATACTGAATCCTGCGGTACCCCACTAGTAACCCCTCTTTCTTCAGAGTGGACTCCATTTACTATTACTCTCTGTGTCCTATTCTCCAGCCAATTCTTTACCCAGGCTGTCATCTTGGGACCCACTCCCAGGCTGGCTAACTTGAATATTAATCTTTTGTGTGGGACTGTGTCAAATGCCTTGCTAAAGTCTAGGTAGGCCACGTCCATAGCCCCTCCCTGATCTACTACTTTGGTCACCCAGTTAAAGAAATCTATCAGATTTGTCTGGCATGACCTTCCCGCTGTGAATCCATGCTGCCTTGGGTCCTGTGCCCCTCTGGCCTCTAGATACTCTACAATTTTTTCCTTCAGAAGTGATTCCATCATTTTCCCTACCACTGAGGTTAAACTAACAGGTCTGTAGTTTCCTGCTTCTGCCTTGCTCCCATGTTTGTTAAGGGAATCACATCTGCCCTCCTCCAGTCCTCGGGTACCACCCCATCCTCCCATGATTTGTTAAAAAGGGTAGTCAGTGGTGTCACTAGTTCTACCCTTAGTTCTTTTAGAATTCTGGGATGAATCTCATCAGGCCCCATTGCTTTGTCCACCTTCAGTTTTAAGAGTTCTTTCAGAACCCTTTCTTCTGTAAATGGGCTGGTATCAACTTCTGCATCCAGAGTGTTTCTACTGTTTGTTTTAGGTACCTCCCCTCTTCCTTTGGAAATACTGAGCAAAATATTTGTTTAGTAACTCTGCCTTTCACAGTCACCCTCTGCCCCCTCCTCCCTTTATTAAGCCTCGCTATCCCTCCCTTGGTCTTTCTTCGCTCCCTGATGTACCTATAAAAGGTTTTATCCCCCTTCTTAACTGAGTTGGCTATCTTTTCCTTGGTTTGGGCTTTTGCTGTTCTTACTGCCTTACCAGCTTCCTTTTGCTTTAACTGATACAGTTCTCTGTCCTGCTCCTTCTGTGATTCCTTGTACTTCCTGAATGCTTTCTTTTTCTCTTGAACCTTCACTGCCACTTCCTTTGAGAACCATAGTGGTTTCTTACATTGTTTCATTTTGTTTATTTGCTTCACACAAGGCTTGTTACTCCTGTGATGGCTGTTTTTATTATTCCCCATTGTTCTTCCATCCCCTCCTTCCTGCCTATTGGCTAGTGCATTCCTTAGGCACTCACCCATTTTGGCAAAGTCAGCCCTCCTAAAGTCCAGTACTTTTGCCTTTGTATGGCTTGACTCTATTGCTGTGTTTATTGTGAACCATACTGTTTGATGGTCGCTAGTTCCCAGATGGCTACCCACTTCTACATCTGTGATCCTCTCTTCACCTCCATTTGAGAGAACCAGGTCTAAGATTTCTGCCTCTCGAGTGGGCTCCAATACTAATTGTCTAAGGCATGCCCCCTGTAGGGCATCTAGAATAACCCCACTCTTTGAAGTGGCTGCTGCAACTGCACTCCAGTTAACATCTGGCATATTCAGATCACCCATCAACAATATCTCCCCTTTTTCTGCCATTCTAAGTATACTTTCTATCATTTCCTTGTCCATTTCCTCCCTCTGAGAAGGGGGTCTGTATACAACACCTGTGCAGATTGTGGTGCCATTGCTGGTCTCCAAGTGCTTCTTCTCCTCCCTGTTTACCCTTTTGTTCTGTTGCTTTGATTTCTTCCCTTATGTAAAGAGCTACTCCTCCTCCTCCTCTTTTACCCTCCCTGTCCCTCCTGTAGATAGTGTACCCTGGTATGTTTATGTCCCAGTCATGGTTTTGTGTGTATCATGTTTCTGTGACTGCCATGATATCCAGATGTTCCTCCTCCATCAAGGCCACTAATTCAGGAAGCTTGTTACTCAGACTACGGGCATTGGTACTCATTGTTCTCCATTTTTTGCAGCATCCCCCACTGACCTTTCTACCTCGGTCTTTTTCTCATTTAGTACCCTGTTTTGTAGTGAGAGGCTGGGATTTTCTTGCTGCTTATCAGTGCCTCCCCCCTTGACTAGTTTAAAAGCTTGCCAAAGAAGCATTTAAACCAATTGCTCAAAAGACTTGTTCCCTTCCTGGACAGATGCAGACCATCCTGCCAGTATAGGCCAGTGTCCCTCCAGGTGGAACCCCAGTCCCCAATGAAGCCAAACCCCTGTGCTCCACACCATTTTTTCAACCATTCATTAAACTGCATAGTGCAATGTACCCTCGCCTCACTCATGCCATTGACAGGCAGCACCTCTGAGAAGGATACTGTGTGTGCTACTTGTCTTAGGCCCCTTCCCAGTTCTACAAAGTCCTTCTGCACTGCTGTAATCTCATGATGAGCCAAGTCATTTGTCCCTAGGTGGACAATGACAGCCAGCTCAGACTCCTGTGCAGCTGTTCTCGTGATCCTGAGGATGTGCTTCCCGTCCCTCCAAGTCATGGCACCAGGCAGGCACCTTACTTCAGTTTTCCCTGTTCCCCCCAGTTCTATCCCCCTAATAACTGAGTCCCCCACCAGGAGCTCCTTCTTTTCCTTGTGGTGTCCTCTGCCTCCTTCCTGTGGGCCTCCCTTGTGACAGTTGTCTTCAGCCTCCTTAGTCTCCTCTGCGGGTGCATCCATAGGGGAGCTATGCTCCCCCAGAATGGTGTATGGATTGTGGAGTGGAACAACTGACTGGGTGTGCCTCTGTTCCACCATCCTCACCCTTTCTGAGCCCACTGTGGTCCAACTTCTGTGCTTTCTTCATAACCTGTGAGGTAGTGGTGGTAGCTCTGGTGCTCCCTGGATGGGGTTGGTTCCCTTCCTACCATCCAGTGTGGCCTGGGGGAAGGTTCCCTTACTACTGTCCAGTGTGGTCTGAAGATGGGCAACTTCCTCCCTCATGGCAGAGAGTTGTCTGCAAATAGGGCAGCATCTCAGCCTCCAGAAAGACTCCAGGAAGACTGCTGCCCCACAGCCATTACATTGCACTACTTCCCACATGTTTATCTACTTTGTGTGTGTGTGTGTGATTGGTTTGTTATATAGAAATATATATATTATACAATGTGTATGCTTCTATTGTCAGTGCAGTGTGCTAGAGAGGATATGACAGTGATATGCACCATGCACTCTTGAGGAAATGATGTCAGAACCCCAGGTATAAAGGAACTATTTCCAGGGTGGGTGGGGTGAGGGTGGGAAGGGGTTGGGCCTAAACTGTGCCCTCACAAAACAATCAGCTAAAAGCTCTGACCCACCGCTGCAATGAATGCCTTCCTGTCAGCAAGATGCCCTCCACAACAATTTGACAGAGAAAATACCCTGCTAATCAAACAGAGAAAAATCTAGACATCCAAGTCAGACACAGGTAAACCTCCCCAGCCCCAAAACAGCCTGGTGGTTTGTGCTCTGAAAGCAGTTAGCCCCAAAATAAGTCAGCTGTGCTTTAAACTCTTCCTGCACTGAAAATCTTAAGAATTGTAACAAACGTTAAGCTACATCCACCTCCCTCTGTTGCTTGAAAGACTGTCTTTTCCTGATAATTCTAAGTTCCTTATTTCACATTTCAGTTAGAAGTAGCCTCCACTTGCAGAATATCTGCTACAAACCAAAGACAATTGTAAGGTTCACCTCCCTCTGTTGTGAGCACAACTCGCTTTCTTGCAAATCCTATGTTCAGTATTGCAGCTACCAGCCGTAAGTCATTTCACTTGAAAAATATAAGTATTTTAAAATGTACAACACATACAAAACAATCTACTAGTGTATTAAATAGACTTCACAAATGTTCAAATTCCCAATTTCTGTAGTTTAAATTAAGTAGGAAAACTTGGTTTATGTTCCCTTTAAACATACTTCTATGATAAATGTATTTTAAGCACTGTATACACCCAGCAACAGTAAATGTGAGATAAAAAATGATCTTTTTGCAGTGCATTTACATGTACCATCATAGATTCATTCTTGAAAATGCAGTTTGCCCCTTTATGATGATAAGTTGGATTTCAAAAGCTTACATTCTCTGTTGCTGAAAACCTTTTTATAAAAACAGACTTTTTCCCATAAGGCTTAATCTGTTGCCTGGCTTATTCCTGTCTTGAAGTCATAATCCTTTGCTTGTGACATCACAGCCTGTTACCACTGAAATGATTCTGATGTACAAACTGAGTCTCGCAGATACAAAATGTAATTCTTTTGTGAGGAACTGGAGAATCCCCTCAATTTATTTGACTGATTTGTAATTCCCCTTTAACCAGTCTATTTAAAATAAGCTTATTTGTTAAAAAACAAGGGACTGGATTTTTAAAGGCTCCCAAATGGTGAAAGCCCCGGGTGTGCTGAACAAATGGAATACAGGGCTTGCAGTATTTTCCTGGCTGACAATTGGGACTTCCATGCCATGCACCAATTATTACAAGTTAGAAAATGGGCTTTTTATTACCTGGCATCTGATTGGCTAGTAGCCTTGCCAGGGGGGTATATTAACTTTCAATAGATGCCCAGGGAATAAAAAATACCAGCCTATAGTGCCCCTTCACCCACAGCAATATCTTAGAGCCCAAGCTGCTTCCTAATTGGCTCTAACCACCTAATTAGAAAATGAAATCACCACCATTTTTTGTTTCTCGCTTAGCGAGAGATAGAGCTCTCCATCGTTCAGAGCCTGCTGCCTAAGGAAACTGCACAGAACCTCTCACTGCATTAGCTATTTGCTTATTTTTTTTTCTAAAGTACTCTTGTGCCATATTGTGTAAATCTCTACACCTTTACTCTGAGAGAGCCAACCACAATCTTGCTCCTCCTGCCTCCACAGCATTCCCTAAAATAACGGTGCTTCAGATCTGTACCAGGCAGCAGACTGTGACAGCATAAACTGATTTACCCTTTTGTCACTGTCTCCCAACTCTATCCCCAATTTAACAAGTTATTTTTTGTGTGTGCATGTGTAAACCTTTTGGTTTTCTCGCTCTTCCGCTCCCGCAGCTTGGACTCCCACTCCCGTGGCTCGAACACTCAATCCAGTGCAGTCACAACAGTGCCCGCTAAGTTAATATGAGTGATTAAAAAAAATCAGTTGTAGTAAAACAAAAATCCTACAGATGCCCACTCTATTTAAACCCACATGTTCACAGTACAGTAGCAAAAAAAAAGTAAGCACAGCTCGCACCTCATTTAAGCATGGTGTCAGATAATCACCAACAAGCTCCCGATGTCCCACTACCTCTTCATTTTCAGTGTGCCCAAGGTCTTTCCAACACAGGTCTAACTGTGGCAGGCAAAAAAAAAGAAAGGAAAACACAATGAACAGAAGACACCTTCAGTACATCGGGTACTAAGTGGTACTCTTAGTGAAAAAAAAAATGTGTTTTTCAATTTGAAGAATAGCGTTAGCACGTCATGTGCTAAGCGCTACTGTGACAGTGCCGCATTGCCAAAAGCCTATCTGTACTTCTATTTCCACAGCAGGGCCACCTGCTCACCTCCTCCATTCATCTCCAGATTTAAAAACAATAAGTTAACCTTCTCCAAACCTTGGATGCCTGTCTGCCTGCCTGCCTGCCACCTCTACTTTTCTTCAGACTTCCAGTTCAATCACTGGGTCCACATGGAGGCTGACCACCTGCCACGTTCACTCCTCTTCGGAAATTGTCCATCCCCCAAGCCGATACTGAAGCACTACTCAATAACACAGCTCAAAAGGAAATCAGCAAACCATCAACATTTAATGATGTAAAGCAGGTTTTTTTTATTTCTTTTATTTGTAGCTCGCCCACCACAGCTCATTGGCCACATTCTCTGATGCAAAAAAGAATGCTATTCTAGTAGAATGAAGGTATAAATTAAAGGCAACAAGTAAATAAATATTAAAAAAATATATATGCATATAAAAATAACAAAACCTAAAGCAAAATCAATTTTACTTAACCTGGCTCTGTGTATGTGTGTGTGTGTGTGTGTGTGTGTGTGTGTGTGTGTGTGTGTGTGTGTAACCATGACAACCAGCTGCAAAAAAAAATCCAATGCGGGTGGAGGAACTATTTAATTACAAACTAAGCAAGCAGCATAGTGTTTAACCAATTAAAAATAATAATAAAAAATAATTATTTAATATAGTTGCCCATTTTCTAAGTGCAATAATACCCTCCAGGGTGGGTGGGTGGTATGGGCAATACCGGAACTTTCAGGGGCTATAAGGCCCTCTGCCTGTGGCATCGGGCCTCATTATGCCCCTGGGCAGTCCGGAATTTCCCAATACCTCCCATCCTGTAGGGTATTATTGCTTACCTAGACCAACTTTTTTGTCTAACTTATGGTAATTCCAGGTGCCCATTTGAGGAGGCTTGCAGCAGATGTTTGGCTCAAGGGCCATGAATCATGTAAAGTGTCACACCTGCACTCAACCAATTAAAGGGACAGTGTCAACCCCCTTAGCAGTCAAAGGGTCCTTAATTTAAAAAACATATTTTAGGATTGCCAAAATTCTGTAAAGATTGTTGATGTAGCTGGTAGTCTGATTCTGACTCTTATTTTCTTTAAAAAAGTGAAAAACAGACTGCCCAACATACTGGTGTTACCATACCAAAACAGGTTTGTTTACATATCTTGAGTGACTCCAAATGCATGTTTCCTGGACTTGGGAATACCCAAAAGTAAGTATAGCCCCTCATGATGCAATGGGAGTTTAGGTGGCTACTGCCATATGAGTGACTGCACTGTTTGGGTGTGTTTCTAATGCTCAGGGAGTTTGCAGTAAGAACAGAACCAGCACTGTAAACAAAAACAAGGTTGTTTATAAATATACATTACCATGCATTTCAGTTCTATTAAGCAAAGCGACAGACAAAACAAACAGCAACATCAGTGAATTTTAGAGAGGGTATGTGGGTTTTTAACTAGAAATAATATGATGAAAAACAGGTTGACAGTGCCCCTTCAAACTTGGGCACATATGTGGGAAAGGTGTTTGGCGCAGTTGCACCAAAAAATGGATCAAACATAAGGCTCGATGCAAACTCTGCATCACCCTTTGAAAGTCTGACCCTACAGTATATGTTAAGGTCTATAAAACCACAGGTTATTTACATTCAGATCTTGCAGTAACTCTTTTTAAGAGAGCTGCTAGGTCTAATACATTTCACCAAGGGCTAACTGTTCTGGGGCTAAATGTTTCGAAATCAAGAAATTGTATATTACGATTTCATGTGCAGACTGATCTTAGCACTGACTGGGCAAATCAGTACTAATGATTTTTCATTAAAAAAAACACACGCATACTCAACACTAATTGGTATCTTTGTTGGCAGTCTCACATGAGAGGCCAAGGACTGAATGGGCATGGAATTTCCCCTATCCTCTCTCCTATATTTGTTTATTGTTTATTGGTAAATATTCAGAAAGACCTTTGAGTCAGACACTCATTTACAAAGGTTCCATGTCAAACATTAAGGTACAGAGGAAACATTTGCAAACAGAGATGACAGTACAGTACAGTATAAAATGAAGGATTACATTACATTGCATTACAAGGCCATCAAGGGTAGTTCAGGAGGAGGCCTTGGTCAGTGCAGTGTATGAGTCTCAATTAATAACAACCAGGTTGCAGAGAAGACTGTAAACCGGCTGATAGTGAAATAGTGAGATAGTAGAGATTTTGCTCCAAAAAACAGAGAAAGTTATGGGTGCTAATAGGACAGCATTCTGCCGGACTAAGTCAGGGGCAGTCACATACATTTGAGCCTTGGAGGAGTTCCCTTAGTCTTGCTTTAAAAGGACCTAGTCTTGTTTCATTGGCTATTTGGGTGGGGAGAGAGTTAGTCCAGTTAGGGGCTCGGTAGCTGAAAGTCCTTTGAAGTTGGGTGGTATGAGAATGGGGTACCCATAGAAGCGGCTTGTTTGAGTCTCGGGTTGGTCTGGCTGGGGCTGCTGGGTGAGTAATAGAGGAAAGAGAGGGAGGGGTGAGTCCTAAGAGTATCTTCTTTGTCATTAGGCATGTGTGTTACTGGATTCTGCTATCTAGGTTTAGCCACTTTGAGGAGTTGTAGAGACTACAGGTGTGGGTGAGGCGATCACAGCCTAAGATGAGATGGCAGGCTCTGCTGAGTACAAGGCAGAGTCTGATTAGCGTGGAGGTTGGGGCAGCTCTGTATATGGTAATACCATAGTCGAGGAGGGCGAGGACAGAGGAATTGACAGTGAGCCATAGGGCCTCCGGGGTGAGGCAATGTTTGTACCTATATAGCACTCCTAATCTCGAGTTTAGGGCTGAGGCAAGGAGGACAGTATGTTGTTAATAGTTGAGGGCCTGGTCTAGAGTGATCCCAAGGTATTTAAAGTTGCTAACTTGCTTGAGGGGGTTGTGGTTGACAGTGAGAAATGGGGGACAGAGGTTCTTGTGGGGTTTCTGCGGGTGGGAGAAGATCATGACTTTTGTTTTCTTATAGTTAATTGTTAGACGTTAGGTGGAGAACCAAAGCTCTGCTTTGTGGAAGCTATGTTGGAGTGTTTGGTGGAGTTTAAGAGGGTCGGAATCGGAGGCAAACAGTACTGCATCATCCACGTAGAGGAGCAGGTTTCCTGAGATGGCCAACGGGAGAGAGTTTAGATATAGGCTGAAAAGTAGGGGGCAGAGAATCAATCTCTGTGGAACACCAGTGCAGACTGGGAGGCAAGGGGACAGGACAGTGCCTACCTTGACCTGTTGGGGTCTACCTGAGAGGTAGCTAGCGAACCAGTTTAAAGTATCATTGGAGAAGCCATTGGAGGAGAGAGTGGTTAGCAGTAGGGCATGGTTGACAGTGTCAAAAGTTTTAGAGAGGTCCACGAAGATAGCGCCTGTGAGGTGGCCGTGATCCAGAGTGGAGTGGGTATGCGAGGTGAAAGTGAGGAGGGTGGTGGTGGTGCTATGCCCCTTACAGAAACCATGTAGTTGGTTGGAGAGAAGATTGTATTTTGTGAGGTGGTCAGTGATTTGGTCAGCGACGATACGCTCTAAGGCTTTGGGGGGGAATGGATATAGGATGGTAGTTGTTTGAAGAGGTGCGGTCCCCAGTCTTAATGAAAGGAGTAATGTGGGCCAGCTTCCAAAGGGTGGGAAATTTCCCTTGACAAAGGGAGCGATTTAGGACATGAGTGAGATGGTAGAGGACTTCCGGGAGAGTGATTTGGAGTAGTTTCAGGTCAAAGGAATCACTGCAGTTAACTGAGTGGCTAAGGGCTTTGGCTGGGTAGGGTTTGGCATCCACGCAGGGGAGAACACGGAGGCAAAAGAGAGGAGCAAGGGGAGGTTGATGGACCCAGGCCAGTGGAGGGTCAAAGAAGTTAGAGGGGAGAATATAGTTGAGATTTGTGAAAGCAGAGTTTAGGGCTGAGGCTATGCTAAGGGGATCCGTGGTGATGTTACCATCTATTTCTAATTGGTCTGGGGGCTGGTTTGGGGTGTTGCTGCAGACTTCCTTATTATTATTCCAGAATTTGTGCCCATCACCCCAGGTGGATGTTAAGGACGCTTTATAATAGTCCGCTTTAGCGGTGCGGAGGACTGACGTGCATTTGTTGCGAATCTCCCTATAGCGTTGCATGTCAGCTGGCTGCTTGAACTCATTAGCAATATGCCACAGGGAGTCACGTTGTTGCATTAGGCCCAGGAGGTGATCAGAGAACCCTGGTTTCCTTTGGACATTTTCTTGGTAAGGGGGGCGAATTTCTCACAGATTCTACTGAATGTGTGGATAAATAGATCAAGCACCTGATCGGGGTCTGGGGTGTTTATGAGGTGTGTCCAGTCCCAGTTTCTAAGGTGGGTCTTGAGTTGGGTGAGTTTGCCAGGGCCAAGTTTGTGCTGTGAGGTAATTTTTTGGGGGTGTTTGGGAACCCTGCAGGACCAGTAGCAGAGCAAAGGGGAATGATCACTTAGAGTGTTGGGGAGTACCTGGGTGTTTGTTATTCTGTGACAGCAGTTTGTGATGACCAGATCCAGGAAGGAGGATGTCCCTGTATGGGCATTAACCTTAGTGGGTGAGGTGACAACCTGTGTGAGGTTTAGTGCTGTGGCATCTTCAGTATATGAGGTAGTTTTCTTTGTCAACCAATTTATGTTGAAGTCACCAATGACTATTTTTTCATATTGGGGAGGTAGAGTTGTGATATAGTTTAGAATGGCCTGGAAGGCTAGCTTGTGTTCGTTGGATGGAATGTAGACAATGGTGAGTAGGAGGGGGGCAGTGGACCTGCCTAGATCTAATTTTAATGCTAGAACCTGAGCCCTCCATGCTAGCTGCAGGGTAGGGAGCATTTGGCCAGACAGCGAGTCTTTGAGGTAGGCTGCGCAGCCACCACTTTGTTTACCCACTCTATCAGAGTGATAAAGGATGTATCTGGGGAAGTTAACAGCAGAGTCTGGTACAGAGAGGGAGAGCCAGGTTTCACTCAGTCTGATGATGGCACGGTGATACTGGAGTACCCACCCCTGGAAAGGGTTCCATTTTTTTTGCAGGCTGCAGATGTTAAGAGAGGCAATGAGCAATTCCTTGGAGGAGGAAGGGATGGGCTAGGAGGCAGTAGTCAGGCCAGGGTTGGGGTGGACATTGCCTGTAAGTAGTAGTAATAGGACAAGTGACCTGAGATGGTAGTTTCTTGTTAGGGGAAACAGTTGGTGACATTTATAAAGCATATACCCTTTGGTTGGATGGTAGGTGGATATTGGAAGTTTCAAGGTTTGGGGGCAGCCAGGAGTAGGAGGAGCTGGGGCAGGGGGATCAGTTGTGGGAGAGCGACTGGGGGATGCAGGAGAGAGCAGGGCTGGAAATAGTCCAGTGCCCATAATGATGCCAATTGATATAGAGGAAGACAGTGGGGAGTTTTAAAGTTCCAGTTTTAGTGGGGGTGTGGGATGAGGGCAGAGGGGTATCTGTCAGCCATTGTGACAACTCCCCACTAAGGGGCATGCTGGGGAGGGCAGGGCAGGAGGAAGAGTGCCAGTCAGTTTGCAAATGTAGAGCACATGCGGAGTTCCAGTTTGTCTGGAGGGGGAAGGAGAGCAGCGTAGTGATATAGATGAGAGTAGGCAGAAGCATGTTTGATGGGGAAGGTGAAATTTTAGCTTTAATAAGCAGGGAGTGAGAGAGGTAGGAGATTAAGGCTTGAGTAGCTAGTGAGAGAGATTCTAGGGGATGGTATGACCTTTGGTGGTGAAAGAATATGGTCTGCAAATGGAAAAGTCAGCTGATTTGATAATACGCGAGTGGGAGGGAATTAGCTGACCTATATAGTGAAGAGCCCACCAAGGGTGGTGGTGGTGGGGGCAGTGGGGAGCTGATGCTCTGCATTAGTGGGGACAATACACAGTGTTCTTGTTCTTCAGTAATGTCCATCTACCTGCAGTCCACACATGCATTTCAGAGGGGTGGGGGAAGGCAGCTCCGATGGTGCCTCGTGACCTCCTGCTTCAAAATGACCCCATGCTTGCTGTGGGAAAGAAGAGACAGAAGGTGAGTTTATATACCCGTGGAACCTAAGGATAGAGGGAGAGGGTCGGGAAGTTTTAACCGTGATAGGGGACACGCAGAATGCAGTAATTCAAGCAGTCAGAGAGCTGGAGTCAACCTTAGGCAGCGTTGTAAGAGCAGCAAATTTTTGGATTTACAGTGAGCTTAGTAGTTAAATTAAGGCAGAAACCTTAGGGGTTGCTGTACGGAGTATTGGTATCCTGAGAGAGCTCAGAGAATTAATTAAAGTAACCGAGTACTGGTTTCTTGCGTGAGCTCAGAGAATTAATTAAAGTAACTTAGGTAATTGCTGCACAAAGTACCAGGGGTTGCTGCACGGAGTACAGGTTACCTGAGAGAGTTCATAAACTAAATTAAGGTAACTTAGTTATTGCTGCACAAAGTACCATTTTCAGAAATACTTATCTAAAACAAAAACTATCTCCATTTGTGTGGCGACTGTAAATGCAGGTTTAAAAGCAGACAGAATTTTTAACAGTCGCTGAGTTTGCAGAATTGGTCTGAAGTCCCCATTTTTTTTTTTTATTGAAAAATGTCACCAAGCACACAGCGTTCTTGTTCGTCAGTAAATTCCGTCTCCCTGCAGTCCACGCTTGGTTTGGGGGCGGGGAGGCAGCTCTGATGGTCCGTCATGACCTCCTGCTTGAAAACGACCCCGGGCTTGCTGCAGTCCATTCTTGCGGTTTGTGGGGTGGGGGAGGGCAGCTCCAATGGTCCCTTGCGACCTCCTGCTTCTAAACAACCTCGGGCTTGCTGCAGTTCGCGCTTGCAGTTCAGGGGGTTGGGCGAGGGCAGCTCTGATGGTCCCTCATGACCTCCTGCTTCAAAATGACCCTGGGCTTGTGGTGGTCCCACCATGGCAGGGTTGAGACACATTGGTGGGGCAATGTGGGGAAGCTTGCACTGTGATTGTCCATGCTGTACCTGTTATGTGGAAAATAGAGGACTTCCGGTTCTAGTACAGGCAATCCAGCACCTTTCATGAACACTAAATTCAAACACAGAAAAAATACACATTCTCCTAGTTATAAATTACTATATATGCCAAATTCTAGACAGGAGTTAAGGTAAAATGTTTGATCCGGGGCAATATTTTTTGTTTTCTTGCAATAGTTTGTGCAAAGAATTTATAAACATACTATACTTTATAGCAGCCAAACAAACCATTTCATGATGACTATGGTAATCTAATTTTACCTACTGCATACTCCTCTTTAATGAATATGTGTGCCTCTACTTCAATACAGTCTGTGGTTGGCCCATTAATTTACTGAAACATTTTTTAAAATAAAAAAAAAAACTTTTGGCATCAGTGTGAAGGAAATGTTTCATTGCAAAAAAGTAGCCTTTAGCTCTACGGTGCCCAAAGAGGTACTAGAAAAAATAAATTTACCAGACTCGTCATTTTTGAGAGTATTGAGTTGCTACAGAGAAGGAAACAAAACTAAAATAAGCAACTCAAGAATGTAACATTAAGCGCTCACACTTGCTATTCTTTGTGGCTTAACTGGCAGTTACATCATTTGGTTACCATATGCATTTATAGAGAAAAGCAGTTTATTTGTTCTCACCTATTGAGTGTCCTATTTTCATCTTTCTAGTTCATTTGGTTAAAAATAAATTAAGTTTTTAGCTAATGGCTATTAAGGAGTAGTGCAGTTTTAATGCAAATGATATGAAGAAGTTAACAGAAAATAGAAAATATTTGTCTTGTATCCAAAGGTCTGTTATATTTTATTGACTGAGTGACAGTTTGCAGTGCTTTCCTTTCCTTGTAATCAGATACACATGCAAACAATTTTATTAGAAAGGCAAAACTGCTTAAAATATATTTATATTTGCCTGTGAATTTGCCTATACCATTTATATTAAAACTTTTTAACAATACCTGAGTGTGCCATTACCCTTGCTTAAACTGAAGAGCTAAACAAATTATGCTCTATTCATAAAGCCTGAATTGTTTACAAAGGTCACTATTCAAACTAAGACAGACTAAAAGGAAATATCAGACTAACAAAGAATTGTTCTTGTCACATAAACTGCCACAAATAAATTGTACATAAAATTGCTAAAACATTTTAAGTTAAATTTTTTTTATCATGAAATATGCATCCTAAAGTCATGTGCCAATTTCACTTTTGCATCGCCATTTTGATCTGGAATCTAAACTTATAATTCACCTGCAGTTTATTTGGAGGAAAATATATCATTTGTATACCATTCAAACTATGCACAGTCTGATAAATAAAGAGCCAGTATAACAGGTAGTAACCATATAAACTCACAACTTACCTTTTTCCTGCCGTCCATAGCAAGCATTGGTAGAAGATGGCGAAAACACAAAAAGGAAGAGACTCAAAGATCTGGGATTCTTTTCACTGTAAAAGAGTGAGAGTAGTCAACATGGTGAGGCTCAGAGATATAAAGGATGTTATGTCTTTATGTATTTGGACAAGACAGAAGATGGAGTGTAGAACTAAGAGGAAGGACAATTCAAATGGATAAATAAAATATAGTAAAAATAGTGCTTATTCCTCATGCACTGGCACTCCATCCCAATCATCTGGGCTCCAGATTCACTGACCTGTGCAATACTAAAAATAATGTTTTACAGAGAAGATAATGAATTTCTGGAATAGTTTACCCCAGGAGGTAATAGAAGCGTGTAACTTAGATCACCTAGAATCTGATTTGATTTGTAGCACCCATATTAAATCATTGATCAACTCACTTAACCAAATAACTGACTCCTTCTCAAGGATGGAGGACTGCCTAACTAGTGAAACTAAACTTGCTATCTCTAGGAAACATCATAGCATTTCCTTTTGTCATGTGTCAAAACATACACATCATAGTCTGCATTGTAATTCCAAAGATGGCTGTTAAAGTAGTCTTGTAAGCCATTCTTCATGTCTGTGGCAGAAAGGAAGTGCAGATTGATTCAGAGTGATGATGTTTTGGTATGTAAGTCTGCAGGGTGGTGTGCTGCTGGCGGTGCCTCCCCAAGCATATAGTGGCTAAACTAGAAATGCTTACATGGTGGAACTTTCACCTCTAGATTTGTAAGTGTGTAACTACTGTCATCCCCAGGTAGCGGAACTCTCCTATAATATTCAGTGGATAAAGATGACAGAGGTGCAGGAACTCTCATGAAATGTTGCCGGGGTGGGGAACTGAGTGTCTGCTAAACTGAACTTCAGAACACTGTATGTGCATCTGACACCTTCATTCAGTAGCTGTTGTTGACAGGCTAATTATGGCCTTTTCAATTAACAGTCTCTCTCTCTCTCTCTCTCTCTCTCTCTCTCTCTCTCTTTGGCCTCAACAAAGATAATCTGGTCAGTTTACCTTATAAAATGACTTTAAAGAGCTATTCTATACTTTATTATAGGCATCATTTACTCACACAGTCTAAACATTTGTCATCTTTATTCATTGAATAGTACAGGAGAATTCCACCAGCTGGGGATGACAGTAGTTCCACACCTACAAATCTAGAGGACAAAGTACCCCCACCAAAGCCATTTCCAATGTAACCATTGTGTTGGGGGGTGGGGAACACCACCTATGGAACACCAGCCTGCAGACTTACATAATAAAACATCACCACTTGGAGTCAAACTGCACTTCCTTTCTGCCACAGACAGGAAATACAGTAGGCTCACAAGGGTATGTAAACAGCCATCTTTGAAATTACAGTGTAAACTGCAATGCATGTTTTGATATACAACAAATGGAAATGCTACGGCAATGACGCATACTAGTCTTAAACATATACTGGCATATAGTACTAAGTCACTTAATCACATTTTTTTCTTTCATGACCCACTTAAAAGTAAATTGCTCCTCTGAAATGTGGTCAATTAGCAACTACATAACAAGCAGCTAAGCCCAGTGGTAACTTATTCCACCCATATCAAAGTAACTTCAACTCCCTGTCACAAAACACGCAGTTTTAAAAGAGACACCTTTGTAACAAAACAAAACAAAAAAAACAGTAATACTGTGGACGACGGTGCCTTAATGTTAACACTACCAGAACTTAGAATGAATCCTCCACTTGAAACTTCAGGAAATAATATCCTATGCCAGGTACCACATCAAGTGAAGTTTTTTTCTTTTTCTTACATCTCAAACTGTATGCACTTGCACTGCATAATGTCAAGATCCTGTACCTGTCATTCTGAGTGTTATGAACCTACACTGTACTGTACCACAGAGTGTATGTTCTTGGGTCCCCCCTGAAAGCAGGGACTTGTTTCTTCAGTGTTTCTGACCTCTCAGAAAACTGAATACATACATATCTTCAGTGGGAAAGTCTAATAATACTTTGAAAAAAATATATTTCTGTACATATTGAACTACTGATAGCAGGAAAATGACTACACTGACACATTGCTTTTCTGTTTCTGTGCTCCATAGCAGATCTCTGTGAAGAACCAAAAATGTGCTATATGCTTATATACTGAAGGAAAAAGTACCTCAAAGTTTATCATCACATAAGAAAGAAAACTTTGTTATGCTCCCTACTCTACTAAACAACCAAAGCAAAAATAAACAATGTTTTTTTTTTATGTCACTTTTTCTTCTTGGTAAAATTGCATACTGTAAGAGTATGTGTCTATACTGTATGCATACTATGGGGCCAGCATTTTATATCAGAAGAGGGAAGCAATAGTTACATTTTATACAGCATTTTCTAGTATTGTAACATGAAAACGTGCTATAGGAAGTTCATCTTCAACATTTGAATGCATTTTTATCCTAACTCATTTCTTTTTCAAAGTTTAATATAAATGTCCAGCCTCTAAGATTAATTCAAAAATACTGATGAGGTAAAATAGCACTATTTTTGTAATTTACTGAAGTTAATTTGTAAATCTTGACCTTGTGGTAGTAGTAGTAGTAAAATTGTTATTGTTCGGCTAATGAGCCATTACAAATCAATAATTTAAAGTCCATTGAAATCTTATAATACAAATAGAAATATGAAGATGAATATTGCACATGAAATAATTTGCATAGTTCATACTACTGTAAACAGCAAAGAGTATCTATGGGCAGTGCGAGATGAGAATCCTAGCATCCTTCATTTATGGCGAACAGGGACTATTAAGTCTCTTGCATGTATTTATAGTCCAACATGTTTAAAATGTCTATGAACATGTATTGTATTAGAAAATTCCAACTATATTTCATGTAAACCAGATATACCAAAAAAAACTTGATAATCCATTTTATTTTATTTATTTACTTAGATCTCGGATTACAAATATCTTTGAGCTTACAGCTCTTTTACAAAGGTTCCACATCAGCAGCACAATACAACAGGTTAACAGAACAAAAAGTATGGTAAAACAGTATACATAGAGAAAGGAGAGAAACAGGTTTACAGACTAAACGGTATGGTAAAATAATTGTAAATAAGACAAGAAAGCAATAGTTGACATTCCCAGTGAATTAAAGAATAGAAACGAGTAGCACTAAGCAGTTTCATGCACAGGCAATGCATACAGTAAATTGAAAAGCAGTCAAAACAAGCTTTGGCAGTTTCTGGTAAAATCATAAGGCAAGTTGAAATTATCCAACAGGCTTTGTCAGGTTGCTTTGGTTGTTTAGTAGAGTAGGGAGCATAACAAAGTTTTCTTTCTTATGGGATGATGATGATGATGACCAAAACAAGACCTTTAGGACAAAAAAGTGAGCATCTGATCAGGCCTTGGGTAGCTGTCTAGGCACTACTGGGCCCTGAGACTGAAAGGAAATCTAAGCATTAGATGATGCTGCCTAGGCAACATGTAGTCCAGTTAGTTTACTGGAAACCCCCAGTCCAAATGGAAAAATGTCCCATTGCTTGTAAAAAAATTGCAATCACCATGATATACTTGTTTCCAGGACAATTTACATTTAGGTCCTAGATATAGAATTTTACGATAATACAGATGTAGATACGGAATATAGCAGTACAAAGGCACTCACTACCAATGTACATTTAAAATGTATGGAAGTTTTCTATTTGAAACCTTTTTTCTTAATTGTATAATTAAATACAGAAAGTGAGAACATTTCAAAGTTAACAGTGGGTCTTCTCCAGAAAATAAGTAGTCTACTTGTTTTGTTGTAAGGTCAATTGAATGTGGAAAGAAGTTGCCTATCCATTTTTTCCTCTGTGAAGCCTAGTTTGGACAATAGATTGCAACATGAGTTGTCTTTTGTAATACCAATCTTACAACTACAATGTGAAGCTTGAGTTTATAATATTTTCAAAGATAACAGAACGTACTTGTACATTATAAATTATTAGAGTGCATGGATTGGAAAATGTTCTTTCTCTTTTTATGTTGGCTCACACACTTGCCAGCCAACATCTTGAATAGTAATTTACACATTTTGGAGGCGTGACCATGTTGAACGAATGCAGGGCACACATCAGAAGGTGCACCCCTCATTCCCCAATCAGCCAGCAGCAGGCTCTGAACTCACGCATACCAAATGTGGCCACCAGAACAAAGGAAAGGTCCGCTGCAATGAGAGAGAAGCTTTCATGCTGGGTGACCACAACACGCCTCCAGAAGTGCAGGCAACATGGAGGCAGTGACTGCTGCTGCTGCCTGTCACAATACCGATGAGGGAGCCCACTCCCCATCAGCATAATGTGCCCCCTTACATGTACAGTATATGCCAAGGGGGTGGCAATCTCCCTCAGCATCATGCACCCCCTCAACAGTTTTTCTTTGCTGACAGGGGGTCCAATCCCCGTCGGCATAATGTGTCCCCCTGCCCTTTAGTTGCTTGCCAAGGGGGTGCCCAATCCCCCTCTGCTCATGTGTCCCCCCCAGTATGTGCCAACTGGGGTGCCAAATCATTGGCTACAGAATCCCCCCCCAAAGACTTAGGTGGCATGCTGGGAGCCCACCCCAGTGTGCCAAATACCTGCAAAAAAAGCATTCCACAATGTTTTTAAAGCTATTGAGCAAACGAAACAGTCCCTGCGCGTCTTCCTGCCACTCATCCCACAACCCGCGCCCACCCTCTGTGCACCCTGACTCCCCACATCCCCTTACCCCATACTTACCTCTGGAGTCCGGTGCGATGATCTTCGGTGGACCGAGAACACATCTGCACTCTTCAAAGCTGACCGCGAACTGACGAAATGTCTGTAAGCTGTATAATGGTATAAATAGGGTTTTTTCAACTTTGATGCATATCTCGGGCATTTTTTGGAATTTTTGCACCCAATTTTCAACGTGGGGATTTTGGGACCCCTCCTGATGAATTATGCCACTGTCATGGGGTTATTCAGCCCCGAAAGGTGATTTCTCGGTCACTGCGCAGAATCATCTTTCGGGACTGATCTATCAAATGACAGTGCCAGTTCATAGGTGGGCTCTCAAAAACCTATGTTGCAAATTGTGGAAAAGAATCCAAAAAATGGTTGCTTTACAAGTGTGCATTGTGCCGTTGCTACGTATGCTCGTAACTTCACGAATCTGCAATATTTTGACGACAGATTTTCAACACTGGCATTTTTCCACACCTCCTTGTGAACAGTACAGCTGTCATTTTTCACATCCTAGCCCAAATGTGTTTTTGCACTTCTGGTGCAGAATAGTGTGGTGATAGTGGAAAATCAGTGTTCAGGACAGATTACAAAAATGACTGCAAACTGTTCGTGAGCAGAGGTCCTAAAATACCTATGTTGAAAATTTCATGATGATACTCCATAAAATGACTGAGTTACGAGCAGGCATTGCGCAGTTTGCAGGTACGCTCGTAAGTTTTCGAATTTGTAATATTTTCACTCCAGATTTTCAAAATTGGCATTTTTCCACACCTCCTTATGAACAGTATTGCTGTCATTTTACATATCCTGGCCAAAATGTGTTTTCGCATGTCCTGCGCAGAATAGCATGGTCACTATGCGAAATCACTTTTTGGGACAGTTTGAGGAAATGACGGTGACACTGTACATGAGCAGAGGTCCTAAAATACCTATGTTAAAAATTTGGTGCTGAAAGTCCATAAAATGACTGTGTTACAAGCGTGCATTGCACAGTTTCCATGCACCCTTGTAACTTTGCAAATTTGCAATATTTCCATGGCAGATTTTCAACACTGGCATTTTTTCATACCTCCTTATGAACAGTACAGCTGTCATTTTTCACATCCTGCCCAAAATGTGTTTCCACACCTGTGGCACACAATGGCGTGGTCACTGTGGGAAATCAACTTTTGGAGCAGATTAACAAAATCACAGCACCACTGTTCATGAGGGGAGGTCCCAAAATGCCTATGTTAAAAATGTGGGTGACAAACTCCCAAAAATAATTGGGTTACAGACATGTGTTTCGAACTTTCTATGCATGCTCATGACTTAACCAATTTTTCATATTTTCACTCCACATTTTCAACGTTGCCATTTTTTACACCTTCTCATGAACAATACAGTTGTCATTCTCCACATCCTGCCCAAAATGTGTTTTCATCCCCGTGTCGCCAAATGGCATAGCCGCTATGCAAAACTACCTTTCAGCTAACAAACTGATTGTGCCAGTTTTCATGAGGTGGGCTCACAAACAGCCCATGTTGAAAATTTGGAGTGAAAATACCACCGCATGCCTATGGTGTTAGAGTTTTCAACTGTAGCACCCCCACCCAGTACAGACTGACAGGCGCCGGGGGTGTGACTCGGGATCATTGGCTGTAATGCTCATGCCATTCCACCTCCACCCCCATGCTGCATCCACTGACAGGCATCGTGGTGTGCCTTGCACTGTTCGGCCACAAAATTCACCCCATTCTCCTATACTGCACCCACGTCAGCGTATTTCCTTATGGAATGTGGTAAGTATAATGCCCAAAGACCCCAAAGCATACTACAACACTTGTCAGTGTCTACAGGGTAGGATGAGGTACAATGGCATGAGTGTTATAGCTGATAACCCAAAGGCACACCCCAAAGCCTGTTGCTCTCTTTAGGGTGGGTGTGGGGTTGGCGTCACTTCAATACTTCACTGCCATTCCTATTATGCATCTCTAGCTCTGGCACTACCAATGCCAATGCCAGTGAGACAACATTCAGCATTGACAAAAGCTTCTTTCTTCAGGAAAACTATGGCATTTTCAAGTCCATAAAATACAATGGTCTGCTACAAAAATCATTACTTCCTATGTGCCTTATCTCTTTCTCCCATCCAGCTAAAAATCCATGTCTTGTGGAGCTAATGTAGTGTCATTGTTTGGCAACATCTTAGGCAATCTATCCCTAAAAATTCTTTTGAAGCTATAGGGAAATATTTAAAAAAAATTTATATAGGCACAATTCAGTTTATTTTTAATTTCTTTTTCTTTAATAAGAACATTTGTGTGTAAACATGATGTTTATTCTATAGGTTTCATCTCTGGCTGATTTTCTACACATCATTTGAGATTATAAATGGCAGTGTGTATTTGATGGCCTATCTTACTCAGGGAGGTCACAGTCCCGTTCCTAGTGGACAGGATGCCCCACAAAAAAGCACTAATGCAAAGAGCACTGCTTGGCACTTTTGTAAGCAAAGGATTGAATAGGAATGATGCTTGAACTACCGTTTCACCTACATAGTATCCCTCCATGACAAGGTTAAGGCATACAGTGGCACCAGCAAGGATGCAGTGCAATAACTTGCAGTATTACTGCACTCTGCTGTAGTATGATGCAAGGAACAGTGTAATTCAATGGAAAATAAACCTTTTTCACATGCAGTGTTTTGTGACATGTCATTTACTGTAAGTTACTGTGTTGCATCCTGGCTAGCTCCACTGTGTACTGCACAGCTGCAGCCAGTGACAAGCTGAAGTATAATCAGACATGCAGTATCACAATATATCGAGATACGGCACAGGAAACCTTATTAAAATTAATGGAATTTCCTGTGATAGTGTACCCTGTATATCATAATATTGCAATATAACTAGATATGCTGCAACTGGCTACAAATGTCGGTGGGTCAGTATAGGGAGGTTTACACTGTGATTGTTGATGCTGTCATGTAAACAGATGATTTCAATCTCCAATGATGTCAATTTGTCACTTTTTATAAGTACTAAAATTCTCTATAATAAGAACATAAACAAACAAATAAATAAATAAAAGGCAATGTACTCATTGGTTATTTATTTATGGTACAAATCAGAATTACAATCCTTTGAGTCACAGACTTGTTTCCAAAGGCTCCTCGTCACCATCAGACACATACAGTTTACAATAAACAGAACATAGCAATGTAACAGGAGAATATAATGACAAGCATCATACGGTAGCATAGCTACATTAGTTGATGTAACAGATATAACATAGTATAACTTCAAAACTGGAGTATAACCTACCATAACTTCATTGGGATACAGGGGGGACATGAGTGCACATTTCTTTGGAGGAGACATAATTGTCTATATAGTGACTGAGGCAGTCGAAAAGGGGAGGGGAGGGAGGAGGAAAAGGGATTATCAGGGGAGGAAACTATAGAGTGGTAAAGCTTATAAAGACGCTCTTCATGGGGAAATAGCTGTCCAGGGACATTGTCAGAGGGCTGTGGGTGGCTGGAAGGTCGAGCGGGGGGTCATGATCTAACAGCAGTTGCAGCAATGTGAGGCAAAGAGGTGGTTTCTGAGTGCAGCTTTGAAGGGGCCTATTCTATGGAGGCTGGTAATAATGGCGGGAAGGGAGTTGTACTGTAGTGGGGCCCTATATGGGAAGGACCATTGTGTGAGCGAGGTCTTGACTCTGAGTACCATGAGAGTGGGTTTGCAGGCACTGGGGGTTGATATTATGGGGGAGGCGGTACTGAGGGAGGAGGTTACCCCTGGGGGAAGAGACCCAGGAGTGTTTTCTTTACCAACAGATAGGCTTGAGTATGTTGGTAAGCGAGTAGAGAGAGCAGGTGTGGGTGCACCTGTTGGCACCTGACAGGTTCCTGCAGGCCTTATTGATGGCTAGTTGTACTCTGTTGAGGGCAGTTTTGTCAGCAGTGACATATATAAGGAGGCCATAATCTACCAGGGAAAGTACTGATGAGGTGACTGCCATACAGAGCACCTCGGGGGGCAAGCAGTCCCTGTGGTGGTAGAGAAGACCAATCCGTATGTTTATGGTTGATGAGAGGGCTGCAATATGGTGGTGGAAGGTGAGGGAAGGGTCAAAGGTGATGCCTGTGTTTGTACTTAGTCACCTGTTCAAGGGGTACTTGGGTGCTGGGGAGGATCTGGAGAGGGGTGTTTCTGGTTTTATTCTGATGGTGGGCAAAGAGCATTGATTTAGTTTTTTTGAAGTTAATGACCAACCTGTGGTCAATGAACCATTGTTCGGCCTTGGTGAAGGAGTGCGGGAGGGTGTTTTGCAGGGTGGTGGGGTGGGGGTGGGAGATGAGGAGGACCACATTGTCCACATAGAGAAGGATTTTTTTGGAGCAGAGGGTGGGGAGTGTATTTAGGTAGAGGCTGAAGATGAGTGGGCCTAATATGGAGCCTTGGGGAACTCCGGAGCGGACAGGTTGGGCGTTGGACAGGGTGCTATTGATTTTTACTCGCTGGGACCTGGATGACAAATAGCTGTCAAACTAGGAGAGGGGCCCCTGAGAGAGACCAATATTCCACAAGGAGTTGAGAAGGAGAGGGTGGCAGACCATATCAAAGGCCTTGGAGAGGTCAATAAAGACTGCTCCGGCCAGGTGTCCAGTGTCCAGTGCTGTGTGGAGGAAATTGGAGAATTCCAGCAGGGCAGTGGTGGTACTGTGCTCTGCGCAGAAGCCATGCTGCTCCCTACACATGATGCTGTGGTCAGTAAGGTAGTTAGACAGCTGGTCGGCCATGATTTTGTCCGGTGCATTGGAAAGTGGGGGCAGGATAGAAATTGGGCGATAGTTACTGGGGGCGGTGCAGTCTCCACCTTTGTGAATCGGGGTGACGATTGCTGTTTTCCAGGTAAGAGGGAACTGACCTAGGCATAGTGAGCAATTAAGCAGGTGGATGAGGGGGGTGAGAACTGTGTCCAGTACTCGCTGAAGTAGCCTGGTGTCCAGAGGGTCATTGCAGAGACTGGTGCTGTTGAGAGCTTTCTGCAGGTATGGCTTGGCTTCTAGTGGGGTTATGGTCTGAAGGTGGAAGGGGTGGTGGTGAAAATTGGGTGTGGGGGATGGGGGATCTGGGTAGAAGAAATTCTGGGGCAGGACAGAGCTCAGGTCAGTGAAGGAGTTGTTTAGGCTGTCAGCAATGGTGTGCATGTCTGTGGTGATGGAACCATTGACGACAAGTTGGGATGGGGTGTGATTGTGTCTATCTGTTTAGCTCAAGTTCCAGGCATTATCCTAGGAGGAGTAGTGCTCAGCCTTGGCCTTTTGGATGTCCCACATGCACTTGTTACGTTCGGCGTTATAGGTCTGCCTATCTGCCAGTTTATCTGAGTCCACTGTTTTTTGCCAAATGTTATCCCTTAATTTCATTTGTTGGAGAAGTGCTGGGGTAACCCAGGTGGTGTTTTGTTTTTTAGTTATGGTCTTGGTGAGGGGTGTGAAAATATCACAGGCTTTGTTAAAGGAACATGTGAAATAATCAAGCCCTTGGTCTATAGTTGTGGCATGTGTAATGGGTGTCCAGTCCCTTTGGGCAAGGTAAAACCTTAGTTTATGGAAGCTGCCGGGGTGAAGGCACTGCTGGTGGAATGTTCTGGGGGCTGGTTTTTTAACCTGGGTGGACCAGGTGCATATGACAGGAGAGTGGTCACTAAGTGTTTTAGGGAGGACATGTAGGTCCACGATCTTGTGGGGGCAGTTGGAGAGAACAATGTCTAGTAGGGTACTGGTGCCAGAGGTGGGGTTGTACCTGGTAGGTTGGGGGATGAGTTGCATCATGTTAAGGGCTGAGAAGGAGTCAATAATGTGCAAGTTTGCACTGGAAAGCCAATTAGCATTCAGGTCCCCTAGGAGGATCTGTTCGAGCTTATGATGTTGCTGGTTGAAGTAGTTTGAGAGCAAGTGGATGGTTGGGGTTTGGTTCCCTGGGGGGGGGATATAGACCAAGAGAAGGATTAGTGGTGCCTTTGCAGGGTTAGGGGTGATTTTTAGGGACAGGGCTTGAGTACTGTTATCTAGTTTGGGCAATGGGAGGGCATGACCAGACAGGGTGTTCCGCATATAGAGGGTGCATCCACAGCCACGTTTGCCAACTTGGTCTTCCCTGAAGAGGGTCTAACCAGGAAGGGAGATGAAGGAGTCGGGAGTTGTCTTGGACAGCCATGTTTTGACAATTGCTATGATCTCGGGGAGGGTGCTGAGTGGTCCAGCACTGGAGGGCAGCATATTTCTTTAGGTGGCTGCAGACATTCATTGATGTTATACGTAACCCTGATACAGTCGGCTGCCTGGGTGGGCCAGAGGCCAGTGGGCCAGGATTGGGGTGGATGTTACCTGCCAACATGAGGAGTAGATAGAGTAATCTGGTAGCAGCAAGGTAGTACTTTGTGCTAGTTTTGGTACACTAGGTAGATGACCTGGAAGAGAGTGTGTACAAAACTGGCAGGGCTTGGAGGGTGGGTACTGCGAGGAGGGGGGAGGACCAGGGAGAGTGGGGTAAGGATGAGGGTGGGGGATGTGTGAGCAGGGGTGGGAAGGGGTTGGTCCAGGGTGAGGATGGGTAGAGGTGGTGAGATGGGGTGGGTCCAGTGTGGAGGATGTGGTTCGCATGGGTGGGCTGTCATAGGAAGGGAGTGATGTTGTGGGAGAGGGGGGTGCCATGGGGGGGATGGCCAGTGCCAGGAGAACTAGTATGGTCAGAGACCAGTATAGTGAGGGCTAAAATGGAGGTACACAGCAGTGACTCCTAGTGGTCAGGTGAGGGGAGTCACACAGGGTGCATTGGAGGAGGGGTGAGAGCTGGGCAGGTGCTGGTGGCTAGGCAGAGGTGCTCATTGGAGGGTCTGGGAGGAATGCAGAGTTGGAGGGGGTAGTGGAATGGGAGAGAGACCAGAGAGTCAGCAGGGGAGGGAGGCTGGTGTGAGAATAGAGTGGCTTGACTTCAAAGGAAGTAGTGGAGGGGAGGGCTCCCTCTGGTGGGGAGTTGATATAAGCTGCAAATGGGAGAGTGGGGAGATAGAATTCCATGCCACAGGAAGTCACGTGCTCCACTCCTAAATTGTTGAACAATTTTTTTCTTTATTTGCAGATTTTAGTTGCCACTGTCTAATCTATTTAAAACATGTGGCCAACATTTCATGGCCTAAAGACATCACTTTTCCCAAGCTCTGCAGTGGTCTCTATAAATACGCATTCTTCACTATGCATTTTCTTCATTATAACAAATGACACAAATGTCCTTCTATTACAGAAAAGGTAGGTCTGGGCATCCCCCTCCATTTTCAGTCTTAGGATTCCTTGCAGTAAGATGTCTGTTGCTAGGAGTAATGCCCAGTCCCCTCTTTACAGGAAAAAGAAAAATAGATCAGCAGTTTAGGAGTGCAGGATCTTATTGTCTCATTTTAAATTATCAGATTTCCCACCATTTGTGATTAGTAGTGTGTGAAGATAGAAAACTTCACTCTGCAAAGAAATTTGCAAATTCATCTCATTTAATTCAGAATGTGAAGTTCTAATTCTCATTACAGTTAAACATTCATGAATGATGGATTTGATAACTTCACCTGTGAAGTGGGGCCTACGGGCGAAGTGTGCAATGCCGTTTGGGATTGGAGGTGACTTGATACTGCAATGAGCTGTATTGCCATATGTCGGCTGAATTCATTGTAGACTTATGAAGACAAGAGTTGGAGAAAAGTCTGTCCCTGAACCTCTGTGCCCAAACACCTTTCACAACTGCTTAGAACATGAAGTTTTTTAAATAAAATCACTCCTAATAAGTGTCTAAAGAGCCTTATGACTCTTGATTAGTAATATTTTCTGATATTTTTTTCTGATTTATTTATCTTAAAGTAGTGGTTTTGTTTTGTGTTGTAAGTAAAGCAGTGCTATGAAGGAGGAGAGCTGTGTTAGTTTGCTGTAAGTAAGGTAGCCTTGTCTGTGAGCACCAGTGTTGTTTTCCTCAGTGTTTCTTCTCAGTTAGTTTTTCTGTTTTCTGTGATTTATTTTATTTCTGTAGAACAGCTTACTGTGATTTATTGAATTATTTTTGTCAGGGAGGGTAAAAGAGGAGGGGGAGTAGTTCTCTATGTAAAGGAAGGGATCAAAGCAACAGAACTAAAGAGTAAACAGGGAGCAGATGAGGCACTCTGGGTCACCCTGGAGACAGGAAATGGCATCACAATCCGCATGGGGGTTGCATACAGACCCCCATCTCAGGGGAAGGGAATGGACAAGGAAATGATAGAAGGCTTCCTTAGAATGGCCGAAAAAGGGGAGATATTGTTGATGGGGGACCTGAATATGCCAGATGTTAACTGGAGCACCTTTGCTGCAGGCACATCCAAGAGCATGGTCATTCTTGATGCCCTACAGGGGGCATGCCTCAGACAGCTAGTATTGGAACCCACTTGGCAGGGAGCAGTCTTAGACCTGGTACTCTGAAATGGGGATGGAGAAAGAATCTCAGATTTAGAAATGGGTAGCCATCTAGGAACAAGTGACCACCAAACAGTGTGGTTCATGATAAACACAGCCATACAATCAAGCCATACAAAAGCAAGAGTATTGGACTTTAGGAGGGCTGACTTTGGGAAAATGAGAAAGTGTCTCAGAAAAGCACTAGCAAACAGGCAAGAAAGAGGGGTGGAGGAACAATGGGTAGTAATCAAAACAGCCATCACAGAGGCAACAAGTCTTTGTGTAAAGCAAATCAACAAAACACAACAAAGGAAAAAAAACGCTATGGTTCTCAAAAGAGGTGGCAGGGAAGGTTAAGGAGAAAAGGATAGCATTCAGGAAATATAAGGCAACACAGAAGGAGCAGGACAGAGAACTTTATCAGTTAAAGCAGAAAGAGGCTGGGAAGGCAGTCAAAATAGCAAAGGTCCAAACCAAGGAAAGGATAGCCAACTCTGTTAAGAAGGGGGATAAGACCTTTTATAGGTACATTAGGGAGCGAAGAAAGACCAAAGGAGGGATACTGAGGCTTAATAAAGGGGAGGGAATGTGGGTAGAGGGTGACAGTGAAAGTGCAGGGATACTGAACGAATATTTCTGCTCAGTATTCACAAAGGAAGAGGAGGGGAAGGTACCTAAACCAAATAAGAGAAACACTATGAAGACGGGGGTCGATACCAGTCCATTTACAGAAGAAAGAGTTCTGAAAGAACTAATAAAATTGAAGGTGGACAAAGCAATGGGGCCTGATGGGATTCACCCAAAAATTCTAAAGGAACTAAGGGTAGAACTAGTGACACCTCTGACTACTCTCTTTAACAAATCATGGGAGGATGGGGTGGTACCTGAGGACTGGAGAAGGGTGGATGTGATTCCTCTTCACAAAAGTGGGAGCAGGACAGAGAAAGGAAACTACAGACCAGTTAGTTTGACCTCAGTGGTAGGGAAAATGAAGGAAAGAATTGTTGAGTACCTAGAGGCCAGTGGGGCACAGGACCCAAGGCAGCATGGATTCATGATGGGAAGGTCATGTCAGATGAATCTAATAGATTTCTTTGACTGGGTGACCAAAGTAGTAGACCTGGGAGGGGCTGTGGACATGGCCTACCTAGATTTTAGCAAGTCATTTGATACAGTCCCACACAAAAGATTAATACACAAGTTAGCCAGCCTTGGAGTGGGTCCCAAGATGGTAACCTGGATAAACAATTGGCTAGACAACAGGATGCAAAGGGTAGTAGTAAATGGAGTCCACAGTGAAGAAAGGAGGGTTACTAGCGGGGTACCACAGGGTTCAGTACTAGGACAGGTCCTTTTTAATGTCTTTATAAGTGATATTGCAGAGGAACTGGAAGGAAAAATATATCTCTTTGCAGGAGACACAAAGATCTGCAACAGGGTTGATACACAAGATGGAGTGGAAAGGATGAGAAGGGACTTGGCAAGGTAGGAGGAATGGTCAGATGTATGGCAGCTCAGATTCAATGCAAAGAAGTGCAAGGTAATGCACCTGGGAAACAAAAATCCAGGGGAAGAGTACACAATGGGGGGTGAGATACTGACAACAGTAAAAATGGAAAGGCACCTGGGGGTAATTATATCAGATGACCTAAAGGTGGGCAAGCAATGTGAGAAGGCAGTAAGGAAGGCTGGGGGGATACTGGGATGCATAGGGAGAGGCATCAATAGTAGAAAACAGGAAGTTGTTATCCCTCTGTACGGACAGTTGGTGAGACCCCATCTGGAGCACTGTGTGCAGTTCTGGAGACCCCATCTATTTAAAGACATAGACAGAGTTGAGGTTGTCCAGAGGAGGGCAACCAAAATGGTGCAGGGTCTGCACCAGAAAACATACGAAGAAAGACTAAAGGAGCTTAATATGTATACCCTTGAGGAAAGAAGGGAGAGAGGGGACATGATAGAAACTTTCAAGTACCTCAAGGGGATCAACAAAATTCAAGAGGGTAGCATATTTCAGAAAAAGAGATGTGCAAGAACAAGGGGGCACAATTTGAAGATAGAGGGGGACGGCTCAGAGGTAATGTGAGGACGTATTTTTTCACAGAGAGGGTTGTGGATGCATGGAACAGCCTCCCTGAGGAGGTCATGGAGTCAAGAATAGTGGGGGAATTCAGGAATGCATAGGACAGACATAAGGCAGTCCTAGTGGGGGGGGTTGGAGGAAGTAAACTGTTGGTTAACTAGGATCTGCAGCTTATCTGTTAGGTAGGAAAATGGGCAGACTAGGTGGGCCAAGTGGTCCTTATCTGCCGTCACATTCTATGTTTCTATGTTTCAATCTGGTTTTACTATATCGATTGTTATTTTGCTTAGTTATTGAAGTTGCAGTTTTACTGTAATAGTGACAGTGACTTCTTTATAATTTCCCCAGATTTTGTGTGTAATCCCTGTATTATAACAGTCATGTAAAAAAAAACTTACAAAAAAAATTATTTTTGCGTTGTAGCTACTGTTAGCTCAGTAAACTGCTGTGCTGTGTTATTTAAATCACACTGCTCCAGTAAGGTGTTGTAGTGTCTCTGCTGTTGCCTCTATTTACTTTAACCACAGTGTTAAAAATCTACTTATCAAAATACTGTATCCGAAAAGGGATGTTCGAGTAAAGTTTGAATTGCTGGTGGTGACAATGTTGACAAGAAGAGTGTAAGTTCTGTGGCTCAGAAGGACATAGTATCTAAAAAAAAAATCTACTTCTGCTGCAGGTTCATCCGGAGCCAAAAGTAACAGTACTCAAAAAGGAGTAGTTGGTGCAAGTGGTGGGGCCATTGGTGTGGTCAAATTTCCCTTTTTCCACATCTGTGGCATCAATGCTGGTAGGTGCTGACACTAATGGGAGTGGAGGCAGCAAAACGTGGATCAGTCCAAGAAGCAGACAAATGTCTTGCTCTGCAAATGTGGTTGAAGAAGATGAGGTGGTTGGTGTTGTTCCCATTACCGCAGTTGATGGTGATGAGCCTGTATGAGGGTGATGAGTTCCACTTTCCTAACGAGGGTATTGATGAGCTTGAGCATGAGCTGCAGTCTGATATGGGAGATCTGACTCACAAGCAAGGATGATGATGAGGAAATAAGAGGGTGGAGAAATTGAGGATGAAGAGGAGGAAGAGGAGGACAGATCTCAGGAGGAGGTCATCAGCCTCAATGGGGTTATGGATGATGATCTAGACTGTCTATGGGAATCTGGAAATTAAAAGGTAAGGGTCATGCTGGTGAAACTGTGATGCTGTGTACATCATAGTTATTGCAGGGAATTGCCAAAGCCCCCATATCATCTAGCTGTTGTTCATGTTAGCACTGTTGAGCCAATAACACAGTAAGAGCTATTTACTGTCACAGCAGTGCTGAAATCATCCCCCAAAACACACATTGCAGCCCCTCCATTGTCCCAGTTCTAGGTCCGCCACCATGTAAAAACGAAGGCTACAAAATCCCTAGTTGGGTGTTTTTACATCTTGGATCCAACTGATGAAACAGTGGTTATCTGCCAGCTGTATTGACTGTTTGCTAGCTACGGGAAAATGGGAGCCACCTAGGCACTGGTGGGTAACACACACACTTCTAATCCAGGCACCTGCTAAGCTCGACTCAGCACCAAAGTGAAGCCAGTGCAAAAGAGTCATTTCCCTTATCTTCATTGTGAAAGGCATCCAGAAGTGGCATGGATACAGTCCTGGTGGAGTCAGAGTTACTATGGAGGAAAACTACAGAGATGAGGAGAAAGAGTTAGTGGGCAATTCCTAGTAGAGGTCATAGCGGCAGTGGTGGCTTGAATACTAGCAGGAAGAGTAACCAAAGCACATCAATCCCAATTCATAAAACACCAAAAATCACTTCATTCATTTGTTCAGCATCTGTGTGTCCCCTGACTAAAATGCTACTCAACCAGCCATGCCACCAGTGTGCAGAGTCCAGCCATTTGTAGAGCTGGGCAAAAGTTGTGAATTCCGCTTTTTCGGAATGTTTGTGAAATTTCATAAATTTCACAAAATTTTCCAAACTTCTGCCATTGGTGAGATAAGAATTATCCAAATGTGTTTGGTGGATTTTGACATATTCTGTGGAATATGTTGGCTAAACTGCAGAATAATACACATGAACAGCAGGATGACAGTTCTGAGGAATTTTATTCCACAGTTTAATGGATTATTCTGCAATACGTATAATTATTCTGCAGTTCAGTAATCAGTTCTTCACAAAGTTTTTCTACAGTATAATCCATTAATCCACAATTTATACATTCATTATGCAGTTCATTGACTCACTGAGCTGTGGAATGAATGTATGAATTCAAAAGGTAAATTGAAGTGCAGCTCAAGAATCACATTGCATTGGTTTAAACTGGCAACAAAGAAAACAAAAAAGAAAATGCACTCAAAGCCAGGTAAATGGCACTCTTACACTTTTTACAGCTGCAAGGGTGGAGCCATGCAAAGGTTCTGGGTGTGGGCCTTTCTCTCTAACCCACCTTCCCTCATGTTTCTCAGAATTATAGGGTTGCCACCTGCCTGGCTTTTTACTGGGTGATCAGGTTTTCAGGGTCCCTATCAGGTAATCCGGTTTTGCTCGGTGCTGGTCAGGTTTTTGAGCCATTTTGAGTACTCACATACTTTTGAAACAGATTTTGTCATATTATTCATGTTTCAGCTGCATGTCTAGGTTACAAACAAGTTCTATTGTCAGTATAGGTCCTTGTTTGTGAGAGCAGTCAACCTGGGAGGTGTAAAGTACGGCCATTAAACCATTAGCAGTTACTTAACCTAATCTTTTCCACTTCATCTTAAGGTGGCATAGCAGCAAAGCTGCCCCCAGCTTTTGTAACAATAGCAGAGCCAGTTGTCTTCTACTTTCATTTGCTGGTAAACGTTTTCATCTCTAGCAGAATTTAGGCATTTTTAAATGTCTTAAATTAGTTTTTTTTCCTAAATAAAAAAGTATGGTTACTTCTTTGGCTTTGAAATAGTACTGTGGACATGAAAAAGAAATAGATCCAGAAAAAAATATAAAAAGTACGCATTACAGGAAACAATTTCTTTATTATGTATTATTATATGCCACGTATACTATTGTATGCTATTTACAGTATTTCTATTGTCTCCCCCCAGATCATCTCTGTAAATGAGATTTCTGTTATCTCTGTATGTTTATCTGGTAAACCAATGTCAATAAATAAAT
Organism: Neoceratodus forsteri; assembly: GCA_016271365.2. NCBI lineage: Eukaryota > Metazoa > Chordata > Ceratodontiformes > Ceratodontidae > Neoceratodus > Neoceratodus forsteri. The sequence goes on from CM028135.1 coordinate 401,719,425, forward strand.
AAATAAAAAACATACTCAAATAAATAACTAGTAAGAACCTAGGAAAGTAACTCAACAGGTAAAGTACAGCATCTCAACATTTTTGTTTGAACTGCTGCTTTAAGTGTTGTCTTTTACTGATATAATAAATGGCTTTGGAGGAGGGGCAGTACACGATGAGTCTTGAAAAGGGGTGGGGCTAGGATCCATTTTTGCCTCATTCAAAGGTGGCAACCCTACTCAGAATGGCAGCACTATACTGTGAAATAAAATAATGTAAAATGTAGAAGAAATAGGGTTGCCACCTATCTGTTTTTTGACCGGATAATCTGTTTTTTAGGGTCCTTATCCGATCATCTGGTTTTGATTAAATGTAGTCCGTTTTTTGGGCCATTTTGACTGCTCATATACTCTTAAAGCTGCTGTATCAAATCAGTCACTGTTTTGGCTGCATTGCATGTCCAGATTACAAAGAAGTTTTGATGTCATTCAGACCTGCCTTTGTTTGTAAAACCAGTCTGTCTCGGAGGTGTAAAGTATGGCCACTGAGATCATTAGCAGTAAATTAACTTAATCTTTTCCACTCCGAATTTTAAGTATGGTCTTTTACTGCAATGACAGTAAACAGCTTTTATAACTTTATGTGCTTTCATGTGTTTCTTTTTGTTTGTCCTATATTCTGGTATGTTTTAAACCCATTTTTGTTAAATTAATAATCTAACTTTTACTGCCTTTATCACTACAACTGCTCTCATTTTTTGTATTACCTGAACATTCCATGATTCCATGATGTTAGCTACACTTTTACAGGTCATTCAGATAAACAGCATGGAATGGTGTATCTGAAATTGTGGAATGTCTTAGAAATATGAAAAGAAACAGCAGTAGCTGCTGAGGTAAAACGGAACACAGAGCAGTATTAAGGGTACCACAAGCACCAATAATTAGTTCAAGTTCAAGTTCAAGTTTATTACAGGAAAACTCCATTGAGCAAGCTCATTCACAAGGAGGTCCTGTGACATAAACACTTAAAGTACAAACACAGATAGGTAATAACAGTATATACATGAAATACACGTTACATGATACAGGCTGGATATACATACAAGGGTACCACGTAGGGTGACCGCAGGTGGTAAACATTGATATGAGATAGGGAAGCTAATTTATAGGTCGATACTGATAAATGAAACATGATGACTGGTGTGATTTGATTTAATCAAATCAAATCAGATATACAGTATTTTGGCAGCTAGAACAAACAACAGTCTACAACTGATATGGGAGGGAGAGAGATTTGATAGAGTAGCAGTGGAGCGTAAGCAAAGATAAAGCCAGGAGTAGAAGGGAAGGGAAAGCAGTTAATATGACAAATCAATTATACCTTACCAGTGGATAAATATGGCACACATGGGAAGGAAGAGACTTAATGACAGTTACAGGTGTCTTTATTTTGGCTGAACTTAGCGATTTGTAGAAGTTTATTGAAACTGTGCTAGTTAGTTTCAGCACGGTTTGTAATTGGTTCCAAATGGAGGGAAGGGCATATGCACAGCACTGTCACAAAGGAAGTCCACGTCCTGTGGTATGTCAAGCATAATAAAGTCAGATTTTCTTAACGAGTATGCACTATGTGAGATACTAATAAGGGAAGAGAGATAGCTTGGCAATTTCTGCAGGAGCATTTTAAGAGTCCATAGCCCAGCATGGAGCAGGCGCTCATAGTAAGGGATGTCCAACCAACAGCTGCATATAAGTCACAGTGATGCGAGCAGTAGAGGAGTTGGTAATGAACCTAGCACTGCATGGTGATAAAGGATGTCAGTTTACTTAGATTTGCAAGAGTGGTGGAGGAATAGATTACATCGCCATGTCAGTGTCAGTAGGGGGAGAAAAGTGGCTGCAAGCTTGTTTCAGTTTCAAGGGGAAAAGGGTCTATTTCTGTAGAAGAAACCAACCTTGCTTTAACCTGTAGAGACATCTTCGATGGGTCACTGAAAGATAATTTATTGTCGATCCAGATACCTAGATATTTAAATTTGGTTACAACTTCCAGAGGCTCGTTTAGCGTGGTGACAATGAAGTCTTGGGCAAGAGTATTGGGGGCCTGAGACAGCACTGCGGAGAATATCATCACTTTAGTCTTCTTGGCATTGAGCAAGCTTTGCCTTTATTAAATTATGCTCAAGTTAAAGCGAAGTCGGCTTGAAGCACTCCCTTTGACTTCAGATAACGATGAGCCAGAAGTATACAACACAGTATCATCTGCAAAAAGTGCAGATTGGACGTAGATATGTTAGCATCTAAGTCATTGATGTACAGAGAAACAAGATAGGGCTAAGATGGATCCTTGGGGACTCCTCTGCAACTGGCAAGGCAGCAGAAAAAGCCTCCGCCTTTACTTTTGGAATCTTCCAGTTAGGTAGCTAGAGAACCACTGGGTGGTATGGTATGTGGCACCCAACTTTGCAAGGCAATTGACTAATAGTTTGTGATCAACAGTATCAAAAGCTTTGCTGAGGTCCAAAGACTGCACCAGTTACCTTCTTAGCATCTATAGCAGAGATCCAATCATTGGTTACTTTTGCTAGTGCAGTGATTGTGCTATGATTAGCCGGAAGCCAGATTGAGCTGGGTTAATGAGAAAGGTTTCAAGTAAGATTTTAACTGAATATGGATCAGTTTTTGAGAACTTTAGAAAGGATAGGCAATATGGAGATAGGCCTATAGTTGTTTACATCGCATGGGTCACCAGATTTAAATAGAGGGAGGATATGTGCTGATTTCCAGCAGGACTGCACAGCAGCAGATGTAATGGAAAGATTGAAGATGTGGAGAATTGGGGCAGTGAGTTGGGCATAGCCTGACCTTAGGAAAAGGGTTCAAGCTACTGCCCCTCGCGCTTTTGCGTTCCAAGTTAAGAAGAGAATCTTCTACTTTTATAAGTTATCTCAAGGAGTTGGAAGGGACTGGGTGCAGGACTAGATGTGGCGGGAGGGGTATGCTGGCTCACCGCAGCACCAGCATAAGGTGACGAGTCAAAAGCTAATCCAGCTGTGGCAAAGTAGGAGTTAAGTTCCTCCAGGATTAGGGACTTGTTTTCCACAATCTTGCCACTTGCGACTATCTTTGTTATCAAACATTGGTCAAAGCATATCAGAATACATGACTGACATGGAAAGAAAAATGGAAGTGTGTTTAACAGAGGGTGGAGCAATAAGCTGTGAATGAGCTTAGCACATCCAGCAGACCTGAGCTTGATTCCTGCAGCCTCCGCTTGCATACTGTGGGACCCTAAGCAAGTCACTTAACCTTCCTGTGTTCCTGGGTCACCCCTGTAAAATGGGCTGTGAAGTCTATGGGAGTTACCCTGGCTGTCAAAGAATAAAAATGAATAACTGAATAAATAAATTGAATAAATAACAATATAAAAATGATTTCTTATCACCATACCTCTCAAGTGTACCGGATTTTCCGTGATGTACCGGATTTAGAGCCCAGCAATCCACCTGTACCGCCACCCTGCATTCCCCTTCTCATTTCCGCAAATCACGCAGCCGTACCATGCTCAGCACTGGCGTCCCTTTGTTTGTCGTCTTTTTTTTTTTAATTTTCCCAGACTCTTCACCTCGCCGATGCCTCCTATCTCCGGTCGTCTTGCAGCAGTTCTGTAATGACGTTGGGGGGGGGGCTTGTTGGGAAAGTGTCATTAGCCGACAGCCAGTGAGAGCCTGAGAGACGAGTGGCGACCCAATAGAGAGAGAGGGAGAAGAGCATAGCCCGCCCCGCCACACAAACCAATTGTAGTGCTGCTCTCTGTGCTGTTTGTCAGGCCCCCCCCCGTCCCCATCAGGTCTGCCACCCGGCTATTAAAGCAGCTTGCTGCTCAGAGGGGAACCATAGCATCGGGATTGATTTGTAGATAGGACCGATACTTGATGGACCAGAAGGCACCAATCAGAGTGGAGAGCTGCATTGCCAGGAAGGAAGCCCATCGGAGGAACAATACAGACACTGCCTGAACAAGCTTCCAGAGAGCAGAGCAAGCCAAGGAAGCAGAAGAATGCCGCATGCATCAGCGACAGCGGCAGCCATTGTCTGAGTCCTGGAGCCAGCAGAGAACCCTCAACCCAGACCAAGCGACCGCCACCAACCCACCCGTGACCCGACTATGACTGTTGGACTGGAGGGTCAGTCTTTTTTTGTGCTTACTGCTTTCCTTTGTTTTGGGTTCTTCTCTCATTCTCAGGATAGGGTCCGGGTCCAGATTCAAGACAGAGAGGCTCAGCTATGGCGATTCAGCTCGGGAGTGAGACAGGAGTCCTCCTGTGTGGTTTTAGGTTCGGTCCCTAGTTGGTGGGCCAATAAACATGCCACAGCCTGGTGCTCTCTTGCTCAGCTGGCAGAGCAGTTAGCAGTATAAGAGCAGCAGCATCTCCACCACACTGGAAAAAGCTGACCAGGAGTGCCTGCTGGCTATTTTTTTTTTTGACTGAGATGTTCCCTTCTTTCCTCACTTTGCCTGGCTGCTCATGCTCCTCAGCAAGCAGTAGGACAGAAGAAAAGCAGCAGCACCTCAGTGAAAGAGTGGACTGGCCAGAAGGGACTACCTTCCCTTGCGCTGCTGCTTGGCTATTGGGTATTGAGTGAGCCAACCATCCAGGCCAATTACTGGTGCATTGCTGCAGGTGTCCAAGGCTGTGTTGTGTGGATCTTGATGGCAACAGTCACAGTAATGGGTGAGTCGCTATTGCTGGTGTCAGTTGGGGGGGGATCATGGCGGTGTGTATGTTAATTGTAGTACGTCCGAGCTTTATAAATCCATGTAATAATCACTCGGGAACTGTACTCTGTTATACCCCCGTGTGCTGTGAGAAATGGTGCCTGTCTTAACAGTTGCTGGTGTGGGAGATGTTTTCGGTTTTTGGATTATTGCTCAGCAGAAGTGGTGGTAAATGTTTGCTGCACCATAATTGTATGGTTTGCACCTTAGCTAGAGCCTCCACCATGGTTGAGATACAAAAAAAAGCGAGCTGATAGATAATGTAAAGAAATAACTATGCAAGACATTTTTAAATGCAGTATTTTGGGGTTACGTGGTTTCGGCTGGCCTGACTATTTGTTCAGGTGGCACAGTATTGGGAAGAAAGGATGACTTGTCTACCCCCCTTTTTTTCTGTTGATGGTGATACTAATTTAATAATTATGTAATGTATTACTGTGGTAAAATCAGTTTTATTCATTTTACGTGAAAACGTCACAGTGCGCGACTCCGCTTGCTGTGAAAATCAGGCGTACCACATTTTTGCCATTTGTCACACATTTTGTAGCCCTCTGTCACACATTGGCAAGTTGGGAGGTTGAGAGGTATGCTTATCACTAATAATGTCTACTCCAACATTACAAATGCCTTTGCAGGAGGAGCGATATACTCGCCAGTCATAAAAAGTGGGTGGATCCAGAGGCGGAGTTTGGGGTGTGGTTTAGCATCCATTTTTTACCTCATCCAAAGGTGGTGACCCTAAAAAGAAATATGCAACTAAAGGCAATATTATAGTGCCTATTTTGTTCTCAAATAGCAAGCAGTAAGGCTTGATCAGCTCTCTTAGCATCTTGGGGTTTGGCTCTGGCTGGATACTGCATGCACAGCATTTTTCTTGCTCTGCATTTTCACCCAGTGGAGTTGAATCACATATAGTACTGCATGAATCAGTACACATTCTTAATTTCTGCCCCCCTAATACATTTCTCAGAATGGCTGCACTGCTCATACCTGTCAACTGTCCCGATTTAGCCTGGACATCCTGAATTTCAGACAATGTTGTAGTTCTGTCCTGACTTTTCCCCACCAAGTCCTGAAGTCTGCATCTTTTTGGAGTTCTTCACCAGCCAAGTGGACTCCAGAGGCACTTTCTTTGTTACACAGACTGTGTGTGTATCTGACATAAGCCTACTATCGGCCAGTTGGGTGTGCTCAGTCACAGAGCTCAGTCCATCTCTGCATTGTCTCTTCCACTCCCCACAGCCTGGCATTGCTGGTTATATATTTGTGGCATAGGCAGAGATACTTCTAAGTAAATCCGTGAGTAAGAAAACAGCCTACATAGCCAGTCTTTGTGTAATGCAGTATAATTTTCATATTCTTGAACACGTAACTGACAGATTTATACCATAAGTAAATATTGCTGTTATTTGTTTTTCCCCAATCATGTTAAGCATCAATTATAACACCAAAAATGGCTAAAACAAATTACTGTACCTTGTCTACCAAACTCTGTTTTAAATATTAAAATGTGGAGAAAAACTCATAAACAACAGCGTGTATATAAAATACTAAAAGCCTTACAATACCATAGCCATCTAAGAAACAGCAGGCTCTCATAAGTTGCTCAAGACAAATAAAATAATTGGGTTCTCTTTCAATAGATTAGTAAATTGAAGGAACAATATTTCAACTAAAACCCACTGGACGTAGGTCTGACATTGGCAGACTGACTTGCATTTTACTGCACATTACTTGTATTCCATTTTCAAAACTCTGTCAGCCAAATTCTGCTTAATTAAATCTGACCACTTGTTTACATTTTTGCATAGTAAATACACTTTTTAAAAAGTTGTTTTCACATAGAATGCCACACCAGTACTCTTGATTACTTCCCTTTAGCTTTGAATCCTTATCATATATAGGGAATTGGGTACTTACAGATCCATCCCTTGATCAGCCTGCACTAAGGCAATGACAGTTTCAGCCAGAGTAATTTTTTTTTTAAATATCCCATATAAGACGGTGCCTGTGCCTATGTGATCAGGCTAACCACCTATGCTGTTTCTTTAAAGAGATGCTCTCCCTTGCCTGGCTGATTTTCAATATCTTGGACAGAGAGAGCTCAGCTTCCTCCTGCAGAAAGTGTGCAGCATCTGCAGTATGCTACCGAAGAATTGCAAGTCAACAGCTGCCAAGTATTGACCAAGCAGCTGTAATTATAAGGGCCTCTCTTGTGGCTCTTCGCAAAACCTGTTAAGAGCTGATAGACAGCTAGGAGAAAGAAATTTGCAACTATAATAAATCCTGTTCCCAAAAGTTACAATGCTTTGTGATGTGTGTTGTGGGGGGGGGGGGTTGGTTCTGCCACCGAAACGCCCTCATCAGAATGCACCCAGTAATCAGGGCACCAAGTCCTGATTTCATTGTCCCATCTTTTTTGCGGGTGGCTGTGCCCCCGGTTCTGGGTGATAATATCACCCTCAAAACAAAGCAGGACACAATATCGCAGGCATGTCATCATGGGCAGTAACATCACCTGACAATGACTTCATGGAACAGAGTAATGCAGTCCACCAGCCCATGGAGTGTCCCAGACACCTCTGTACCCCCACAGTCATGGGAAGAGGGAAGCGACACACAGAAAGACTGACGGTGTGAGCACAGTGGGAACACCATAGCTACCAATGGAGCAGAACCCCATGCCCACACCCCCAAGTGCAAATGCCTGTGGTGCACCTGCATTCCCCCCTGTAGCCACCCCACTGACCCCCAACACAGCCACACACAGCCAACAACCACTGGTCAGCCACTCAGCACAGCACCTTGCAATTCCCCCCCATCCCACTGGCCCGACCCAGCAATACAACCATCGGGCCACAGCCTGCCATGGGTAAGTCACGAGTGGGCTGCCACAATTACCCATTCCCTGTCAATGGTCTGAGGTGATGCATCCCCAGGGCACTGTGGTATCCTACAGCAGCCCCATGGCATGTGGAATAGCAGATGCACAAGGTGACAGGACATGGCAACATAGCTGGTGCAGCAGGTGTCACCGTGCAAGGGCATGGGCAGACACAGTGTGGCACTGCAAGGGGTGGTCATTTGTAGCCCCGCTGCTCCTGTAGACTCCACCTAGTCTGCACCGCTATAGCATGCTTTCTGTTGTGGCGGCTTTGGTTTGCAAACTTTATCGTGCCCTGCTTTCATTTGCCCCCACTTTATTTTGCCCACAATGTTCTGTTTGGCGATGTTGTGTTCCACGTTATTAACACACAGAACCGTGAGCCCCATCCCCCCCTTTCTAATTATTCTAACTCCAGGGGGATGGTGAATTTCCCCTTGTGGTGCCCTAATGATGGGCGCATTCCGACAAGCGACCTGATAGCCTGAAGGGGGCTGACGCATGCATCAATCAGAAAAAAAATTGAAAGTAAACTAAAAACAGTCCATGTGCTGAGACACACTGGTAAATGCCTAGCAACTTACAGGAGAATGTAGTTGCTTTATATAACACATTTTGGATAGCTGTATATTTCGATCCCAATCATAATCTTTTGCATTGCACTTATGTGCAATCCAGGTGACACATCATGCAGATGTTCTGTCATGCTGTCCTGAGAGCAGTCATTTTGCCAATGCACAATGAACATGTGTGCAATCATATCTACATGTCCCCATGCACATTTGCATGCATGCTACAGTCGGCATCCGCAGGCTTCCTTAGGGGACCAACATACTGACAGCAGCAACTTTGGGAGTCGGGTGTGCTTCTCCACTCTCTTTTTTCTAGAACCGAGTCACTGTACTTGAGCTTTTATACCACACATCTCAAACACTTCACAGAAAAATGAGTTATCCTTGCAGTGCCTACAACACCCCCACCCAATGTTTTTAGACAGAGTGGTTTCTTGGATATAACACATTATCTCTTGCAGTTTTACATGAACTCAGGACAGATTACTTCCCTTTAGCTTTGAAGCATTATCACATATAGGAAATAGGGCACTTACAAATCCATTCCTTGATCAGCCTACACTAAGGCAGCGTCAGTTTCAGCCAGAGTGATTTTTTTTTTTAATTATCCCAGATAAGAAGGTGCCAGTGCCTCTGGGATCAGGCTACCACCTCTGTTGTTTCTTTAAAGAGATGCTTTCCCTTGCCTGGCTGATTTTCAACATCTTAGAGAGAGCTCAGCTTCCTCCTGCAGAAAGTGTGCTGCATCTACAGCAGTGTACTACCAGAGAATTGCAAGTCAAAGACTGCCAAGTATTGACCAAGCAGCTGTAATTACAAGGGCCTCCCTTGTGGCTCTTCACAAACCCGTTAAGTGCTGATGAACAGCTAGGAGAAAGAAATTTGCAACTATAATAAACCCAGCTCCCAGAAGTTACAATGCTCAGTGGTGTGTGTTCTGGGAGCAGGGCAGAAATGAGCATCAATCAGAAAAAAAAAATGAAAACCTAACTAGAAACATTCTGTGTGCTGAGACACACTGGTAAATGCCTAGCAACTTACAGGAAAATGTAATTTAATGGTTTATTTAAATATAATATCAATAACCTAATAGATGTCGCTCAGCTTGGCTCTGATGTTTACACTGCACGCTTTTTGTATGCATAATCTGAAATGTCAGCTGAGACAAGAAAATGTGTTAGGGATTTGGCAAGAAACAGTGACGTCAATATCACAAATGCATCACAGTGTATGCAACTGAAGAAGAAAAGAAGTCGATTTCACTTTGGAGATAGGAAGTCTGAATTTTCCTTGTTTCATGGTTTCCAGAAGGTAGTGGCAGGACAAGGTTATGTGACACCAAGTACCAAACACCTTTTCCCATGCCTCAGCTGCTATTTGTGATAGGGTGGAACCCCATCTTAGGTACAGAACCATTAGGAAGTTTTATTATTATTTAAATAATAATAATAATAATGATAATTGAATCTGTACTATTGCTACATCAAAAGGTGCAATTTGTGAACAGGAGACACTTACCTGAGCAGAACTGAGTTGAACATCTTTTGAAAATGTACCAAAAGTAATTTTCTTACCGGTTTACCTTTTTGTGCCTTGGCTCAAAAAAAGAAAACATGCATTTGCCCGAGTCACTCTAATTTCATTGCTTTACTGGTGACAACTTTGAAGGCTAAGATATCAATTGGTGATTCTTTTAATCGCATTTGTTTTTTAGCTAGGCCAGAAAAATACCTCATTATTGGGAATGTGCGAAATTGGAAAATTTCACCCAGTGAAATATTTTGCGTAATTAGTGCATTTTCGCAAAATATTTCACTGGGCAAAATGCAAATTTCCCCTGCAGTTGGGTGCAAAGTTTCACCCTCAAGCCGGCAAAACTTCGCTCACTGGTGAAATTTTGCACTCGTGATGAAATGCTGTGGCCAAAGTTCTCCCTGGTGTCTAGTGGTCCTCCTTGCCCCTAAGCCGCTCACTGGCCAAAATTTTTTTCCCTGGTGTCCAGTGGTCCCCCTGGCTGATCACCAGCCAGAATTACATTAAATAAGCACCCCCACACACTCAAGTTACCCTGCTCCCCCATTTGTTTTATTTAAAAAAATAAATAAAATTCACCCTGCACTCTCTGGTGTCTAGTGATCCCCCCAACTAATCACTGACCGTAATAACATGAAGTAAGCACCCCCCCAAGTTACCCTGCCACCTCCATTTGTTTTATTAAAAAAACAAAATTCACCCTCCACTCCCTGGTATCTAGTAGCCCCGCCACCACATCGATATATAGCAGCATCCACCCAGCTCCCCCCAGTAACCCAATCAGGCCACTGGCACAGCCCTCCAGTCACATCTATGGCTGGTAACCCGACTGAACACCACTGAGTGCTTGAATGAATGAGCGATACATGTGCTCATTCATTCATTCATTCAAGCACTCAGTGGCACTCCAGCGGGCTGCTGGCCGTGGAAGTGAGTGAAGGGCCAGCTGCCCAACCTGGGGTACTGAGGGGAGCTGGGTGGTGCTATCTGTTGATGGAGTGGGGTGGTGGGGTGCACTAGACACCAGGAGTGGAGGGTGAATTTTGATTTTTAATAAAATCAATGGAGGTGGCAGGGTAACTTGGGGGGGTTGCTTATTTAATGTCATTATGGCCAGTGATGGCCGGGGGGGGGGGACACTAGACAGCAGGGAGTGGAGGGTGATTTTTTTTTTTAATAAAACAAATGGGGAGAGCAGGGTAACTTGGGTGTGTGCGGGGGTTCAATTTATGGACTTGTGGTGGCCGGCAGTGATGGGTGAAATTGTGGGTGAAATTGCAAAATTTTGTAACAATTTCATGAAATATTTCATTACAATTTCACCAGTGAAATTTAATTTCACTACATCTCTACTCATTATGACTAATACCTTAAAAAAACTCTTCCACATTATTACATTTCAGAAACTATGGCAATCATTAAAATACTTTTTTATTTCGATGGGTGAAGACAGTTTGCAGAGCTATTTCACACAGATTTTATCCAGTACTTGGATCTACTCCAATGACTGCGGCTACTACCCCCCCCCCACCACCACCACTGGCAGTCCTGCTGACTATGGGTGAGATGCTTTGTAAAATTTGGCCAGATCCAATAGATGATCCTATTTCTTGATGGTCAATACTGGAATCTCTAATTGCACCCAAGCACCAATCAGAAGAACTGATTTAAATTAATTGTAACATGAATAATGGAAATCATGAATAATTGATGTACGCCATCTACCTGCCTGCCTGTCTGTCTATTGTGAATTCTTACAACACTAATATAAGACATTGCATTGCATCTGCTTGCTATAGATCTAAAGCTTCTTTTGTATATGCAAAAACCTGTTGTTGATCTTGTTAAAGCTTTCAGCGTTGTGGCACATCTCCTCCTACTTGACAAACTTAAAGCTGCAGGCCTTACTGACTCTACAGTCAGCTAGTTTTGTTCCTACCTTATAGGTAGATCACAAACTTTCCCAGTAGGTAAATCTTTTTCCCCCCTTCTCTTCCTGTTAGCTCAGGTGTCCCTCAAGGGTCTGTCCTGGGTCTTATTCTCTTTTCTATATTCCTAAATGACATGCACTCAGTCTGTTCTTCTGCTTCAATTCATATGTATGCTGATGACACAGTTCTTTTTGCTTTTGGCTCCTCCCCCATGATCTTGCCTCTCGTCTACAGTTGGATTTTGACAACATTCAATAGTGGTTCACGATAAACCAGCTGTTTCGTAATGCCAAAAAAAATATCTCTATGACTTTTGGTACCAATCAGAAGATTGCCAGACTTACTTCTCCTCCCCTATTTAATACCCTTGATGGTGCTAATCTTGAAGATGTCTCCTCCTTTAAGTACCTTGGGGTATGCCTTGATCAGCATATTGAGTTCTCTGTGCACATTGATGCAATTCACCATAAGCTTCACCTTAAGCTTGCTGCTATATACAAGAAGAAAGCATGCATGCCACTCTCTGTCTGATGAGAAATTGTACTAACAATGATCCTTTCAATCTTTGACTACGGTGACTTAGTCTACAGTAATGCCCCTAAGACTTCCCTTGTGAGACTGGACCCCCTGTTTCATTCTTTCTGCTGCTTTGCTTTAGATTGCCTCTCATGTACTCACCACAGTTCTCTTTTCTCAGCTGTCTTTCTCTTCTCTCGATGCTAGGTGCCTTTCCCACTGTGTCTCTTTTTTGTCCAAATTATGGTTTGGCACCCTTCCCTCCTATCTCAAAATCCTTTTTTCCCCATTTCTTTCTTCCTCCTACTCTCTTCATAACAATGCTTCCAATTCTGTAAATAGCCCTACTAGAAAATCTATTGCTGGCCAGTCTGCTTTCTCTTATCGCTTTCCTAAACTTTGGACCTCCCTTCCACTCTCCATTCATTCTGTCTCCTCTGCTTCCTCTCTAAAACCTCGTCTTTCTGACTTTTATCATCCTGCCTGTAACTGTCTTTGACCCTTTTCTCTCTTTTTTATTTTCTAGTCTTGTCCTCTTCATGCTGCTTTCATTTATTGTTTTGTCTCTGTATATATTTGAGAGTGCTTTGTTTTCTACTTGCCGTCATTTACTATTTTGCCTTTAGTATTTATTATTCTGCTTGTATTACTATGTTTTTGCTTTTTACATTGTTATTGTATTGTTAGCTACCTCCCTCTACCTCCTCCCCCAGGACTCATCTGGAAATGAGCTGTTGTCAGCTTAATATGTATTTCCTGGTTAAACTTTACAATAAATAAATAAATCATTTAAAGGGTATTTCTCTCTAAACCTCACTTAAAAATGTAAAGTCTGGGGACTGCCAATGGACCAATCAACACTCACAATATGATACTCACGTTTCAGGAGACTGAAGTGTTTAGTTACAGTGTTAAAAGAAATAATGTCAAGGTGTGCTACAATTGCAAAAATGTATGCATCCACTCTTAAAGTGATTTTCCAGTAGCCAAGAAAAATTCTACTCATATTAAATTATTAATTTGGTATTTATATCCCCTTGTCTTTATTACTGAGGATATTTGCATGAAAGTAGAAGCTTTCCCCCCTTGTCCTCCTTCTTTGACCTCCAATGAAGTTACAGTTCTCTTTTTTAGCATCATAATGATTTCCACATTAACACATTGTGATGTCAGACTCGGGGAACTGTGACATCATCAGAGGCTAAAGCATGTGGAATAGATGAATTCTGGAGGTCCATGATCCTGTTTTTCATGCAAATGTCCTCAGTAGTAAATAACGAGGGGAGGTTAATATGGAAAACAATAAAAAAATAACCTGAATTGTGTATGATGATTACATTTTAATATGTTTTCCTTTATTGGATACTGTAAAACCACTTTAATTGGATTAAGATAAAAACCAAAAAGTGCTGCACAGAATGCGATTCTTTTTAGCCTGGACGTGACATACAATACTATGCAAACCATACAAGAAAACATTCCTCCTTCAAAGGATTGAGCTCTGTCAGTCAAAAGTCAGTGATAATACTTCCCTTTTAATAATTCAGCCTATTTGAGATGACATTAAATGGTGTTGATTCTACTTTATAGATCACGAGTGTCAGTTGTTAATGTGAAAGCTGCTGCATGGTTCTCCAAACATATTAAAACTGAATTAAAACACTAGAGTGGGAGCCTTCTAGGATATGAACCTCTAGCTTGACCTTTTGCTACCTGTATAATGCTGTAAAGAGCATAGGAAGAGTCACGCAGAATGAAACTTTTGCTGCACAAACAATAACACTTTTGTATTCTAAAAGATAGTAGATTGGAGATATACAGTATGCCCATAGGAGTAGATTAAACAAGCTAATACAACTGTGGAGTGCCCTAATCCTATTGTTAAACTATTTTTTAATGAATGTATAGTTTGAAATTTTGTATTCAACTTTTTTAACCGAGCGAGCAGCAGGCATTTACAGGGGTAGCGAGAGGAGAGGGGCACGAGTGCGACACTGTTTCAAAGGTATTTCATACTAGTAATATTGTGCTGTATAAAAACAAGTAAATAAATATGTTCTTTAACGTTGTCAGCAGTCAGGTGGGTCATAAAAAATGCTAAAGACTTTATAGTCCTCAGCTACAAGGCAATGCTGTATATCTTATGAAAGCAAAGTCTGCTTTTTGCTGCAAAATATTGTGTGGATATTTTAGATGTGTGCTTTTTTCCCCCAAATGCACTTTTAGTATTGTCATGTTGATGCATTGAGGTGCAATGAGCTTTTTAAATCACTCAAACAAAATAGAATGCAGGGCTAGACTGTGATTTAAATGGCAGTATACAAACTATGTGCATGCATTAAATCTTTTATCTGTTTAATGTATCAGCAGCCATTTTGGCTCTCACCAGAGCATGTGATTATTGCAGACAAAAAAGCAACAAGTTGACCCAGCCAAAAGAGTGTTTCCATCAGTTTCCCTACAACATGTGTCAGGCTGACAGACCTGTAGATTCCTGCCTCCTTCTTGCTACCATTTTCGTGAAGTGAGACCACATCAACTGTTCTCCAGTCCTCTGGGAACTTTTCCGGTCTACAGGGAACTGTTAAATAATTCTGTTAGTGGTGGAGCTAACACCTTCCTGAGCTCCTTGAGTACTCTTGGATCACCTCCTCTGTCTCCATGGCTTTGTCCACCCTCAGATTAGCGAGTGCCTTCCTGACCCACTCCTCAGAAAAGCAACTGGTGACCATTTCCCCTCCCCTCCAAGCTCTTGGTGCCCAACTATGGTCATTCCCCTTCCCTTTCTACTGTGAACACTGAGCAGAAGTATTTGTTTAGGATGTTTTCCTTTTCTTGGTCCTCCTCTGTACAGCCCCATCCCTCCTTTTTTAACCATACAATCCCTCCCTTTGTCTTTCTTTTCTCGCTAATGTACCTGAAAAATGTCTTGTCCACTTTCAATACTGTCTGGGCTATTCTCTCTGCAGCTTGAACCTTTGCACTTCTTAATGCTTTGTCCCTCTCCCTCTATTTCCCCAGGTACACTTCCCTGTCTTTCTCTCTCTGAGTCTTCTTATAGCTTCTGAATGCCACTGTTTTTTTCCCTTACCTTTTCTGCCACTTCCCCTTGAGAACCACAATGGTCTCCTCCTCCTCTTTCTGCTTTTGTTTATTTGCTTGACATAGAAACATAGAAACATAGACTTTGATGGCAGATAAGGACCACTTGGCTCACCAAGTCTGCCCATTTCCCTACCTACTGGATAAGCTGCAGATTCTAGTTAACCAACAGCCTACTTCCTGCCACCCCCCACTACAATTGCCTTATGTCTGTCTCATGCATGTTTGAATTCCCCCACTGTTTTAGACCCACCAACCTCCCCAGGAAGGCGGTTCCATGCATCCACCACTCTCTCCATGAAACAAAATTTCCTCACATTACCCCTGAGCTGTTTCCCCTCTATCTTTAAATTGTGCCACCTTGCTCTTACACCTCTCTTTTTCTGAAAGATGCTACCCTCCTGGACTTTGTTGATTCCCTTCAGGTACTTGAACGTTTCTATCATGTCACCCCATCCCTCCTTTCATCAAGGGTATACATATTAAGCTCTCTCAGTCTCTCTTCATATGGTTTCTGATGCAGACCCCACAACATTTTAGTTGCCCTCCTCTGGACTACTTCCATCCTGTCTATGTCCTTGTGTAGATGAGGTCTCCAAAACTGCACACAGTACTCCAGATGGGGTCTCACCAACTGTCTGTGCAGAGGGATAACCACTTCCCTTTTTCTACTGGTGATGCCCCTTCCTATGTATCCCAGTATCCCCCTGGCTCTCCTTACTGACTTCTCACATTGCTTACCAACCTTTAGATCATCTGATATGACTACCCCCCAGGTCCTTGTCCATTTTGTTGTTGTTAGTACCTCCCTGCTATTAACGTGCTCTTCTCCTGAGTTTTTTGTTTCCCAGGTGCATTACTTTGCACTTCTTTGCATTGAATCTAAGTTGCCATATGTCTGACCATTCCTCCAACCTTGCCACGTCCCTTCTCATCCTTTCTACCCCCCTTGTGTATCAACTCTGTTACAGATCTTTGTGTCATTTGCAAAGAGGCATACCTTTCCCTCCAGACCCTCTGCAATGTCACCTATAAAGATGTTAAAGCCCTGCATGCAAGACATGCATGCATGTTGCCATTACTATGCCCTCTTTTAATCTGGCACATTTGTCCACCACACCACCCACAACACTTCCCCCCACCAGAACCTCTCACAGGCATTCTTCTATCTTTATAAAGTCAGCCCTTCTGAAATCCAGGACCCATGCCATTGTGCAGTCATGTTCCGCTGTTGTTCTGATATTAAACTACACTGTGTGATGGTGACTGGTCCCCAGATGACTTCCCACTTTGATGTCTGCAACACTGTCCCTGTTAAAAAGTACCAGGTCCAGTATTGCCCTACCCCAAGTGGGCTCACTGACTAGCTGCCTGAGGAATGCCCCTGCAGGGAATCCAGGATGTCTGTACTTCTAGCTGATGCTGCAGCAGGAAGGCTCCACATTACATTTGGCAGATTAACTTCCCCCACTAGTGCCACCTCCCCCTTTTAGCCATTTTGCCTATGTCTTCCAACATTTCTTTGTTTACATCCTCCCCCTGTGTCAGAGGCCTGTATACCACTCCTATCTAAATGGTGGCTCCATGTCCTGATTCGAGGTTGAACCACAACACTTCGCCCCCCCGAGTTCCCTGTACCTTCATCACTTTTATGTTTTCTGTAATATAAAACACCACTCCCATGCCTTTCCTTTCTACCCTGTCTCTTGTAAACATTGTGTAGCCAAGTATGACCATCTCCCACTCATAGCTGTCAGTTCACCATTTTTGGTGATGGCCACAATATCCAGGTTTGCCTCAGCCATGGTGGCCTCCAGGTCTGGTATCTTGATTCCCAGACTTCTAGCACTGGCACATACGGCTGTCCAGATTTTGTTAGTCCTTGTCTTGTCCCTTCCCACATTTTCTAGTGGTTTCCCCTTCCTGTCCTTTTCATATTGCCTGCTTCTCTTTCCTTCTTCCTCCCATGCTAATCCCTTGCAACCTCGATTTGCAACATAAAGCATAGAAACTGATCGCAGATAAGGACTGCTTGGCTCACCTAGTCTGCCCATTTTCCCTACCTACTGTAACACCGCTGATCCTACTTGATCTCTAGCTTTACCCCCCCTTTTCTTCCCACTAAGGTTCCCTTATGCCTATCCCATGCATTCTTGAATCCTGTTATCATTTTTGCCCCACCACCTCCACTGGGAGGCTGTTTCAGGCATCCACCACTCTTTCTGTGAAGAATACTTCCCCTCATCTCCCCTGAGTCTACCCTCCTCCAGTTTCATAGCATGTTCCCTTGTTCCTGAGCATCTTTTTTCTGAAAAATTATTCCCTCTTGAACCTTATTTATACCTATGAGGTATTTGAAAGTCTCTATCATATCCCTCTCTCCCTCCTTTCCTCCAGGGTGTACATATTGAAGTCCTTTAGTCTCTCCTCATAGGGCTTTTGATGCAGACCCTGCACAATTTTAGTTGTCCTCCTCTGGACAACCTCTACGCTGTCTATGTCCTTCCAGAGATGTGGGCTCCAGAACTGGACACAGTACTCTAGGTGAGATCTCACCAGTGATCTATACAGCGGTAACATCTCCTCTCTCTTTCTGCTAGTGATACCTTTCCCTATGCATCCTAGCATCTCACTAGCGCTCCCCATTGCTTTTTCACACTACCTGGCCACATTTAGGTCATCTGATATGATTACCCACCCACAGGTCTCTTTCCTTTTCGGTGGTTGTTAATACTACACCCCCCATTCTGTACTCCACCCCTGGTTTTCTGTGCCCCAAGTGCATAGTTTTGCAATTCATTGCATTGAAATTAAGCTACTACACCATTGACCACTCCTCTAGCTTTCTTAGATCTCTAATAATGTTTTCCACCCCCACCCCTGGAGTGTCTACCCTATTGCAAATTTAAGTGTCATCAACAAAAAGGCAAACCTTCCCTTCCAGCCCATATGCAATGTCATAAATAAAGACATTACGAAGGATCGGTCTCAGTACTGATCCCTGTGGCACCCTGCTGGTCACCCTCCCTTCTTTGGAGTGAACTCCATTTACCACCACCCTCTGTCTCCTCTCCCCTAACCAATTTCTTACCCAGTTTACAACCTTTGGACTCATTCCAAGGCTGCCCAGCTTGTTTAGAGTCTCCTATGTGGAACGGTGTTAAAGGCCTTACTGAAATCTAGGTAGGCCACATCCAGCACTCCACCCTGATCTAATTCTGTGGTCACCCAAAGAGACCTATCAGATTTGTTTGACATGACCTCCCCTCAGTGAATCCATGCTGCCTTGGATCTTGTAAGCCACTGGATTCAACATATTTCACAGTCTGTTCCTTCAGTAGTGATTCCATTAATTTCCCCACCACAGAAGTCAGACTGACAGGCCTATAACTGCCAGTCTCCTCCCTGCTACCACTTTTGTGAAGCTGGACTACATCTGTCCTCCTCCAGTCCCTTGGAAAGATTGTCTTTTATACCGGTGGAAATCTTTTCCTTTAGAATTTCTCTGACCTCCATCACAGCCTGTGGCGGGGGACAGTTTCTGCCATCCCTTTGTCTTCTGCCACTCCCCTTGGCTAGTTTAAATGTCCACCAAAGTAACATTTAAACTGCCCACTGAGGACTGACGTTCTCTTCCTGGATAAATGCAGGCTGTCCCCCCCTGCAGAAGCTCTGATCCCTCCAGGTGGAGCCCCAGTCCCCAATGTAGCCATACCCCTACTCTCTGCACCATTCCTTCAACTATCAGTTGAAGGCCTTAGGACAGAGCTCCCTCTCCTTCCCCATGTTGTAGACAGGCAACACTTCCACAAAGCCTACACCTGGAGCCTTCCTGGAGCATGCTACCTGCTTAAGAGCCTTCACCAGCTTCATAAATTGCTCCTGCACTGCCCATGTCCCTTCCAAAGCTACGTCATTCATTCATCCCTAGGTGGGCAATGACATCCAATTCTCCCCCCTTCCTATTGTCCTCATGATTTGCTGGATATGCATTCCATCCTTCCTAGCTGAGGCACTTAAGCTCCCTCCCAACCCCTTTTCCTTAACCCAGCTCTGTTCCCCTGACAATAGAGTCCCCCACCAGAAGTTGCTTCTTCCTTCTCTGGTGGCCACCTCCCCCACCCTGGGGAATTCATTCAGGTGGTGTCCCATATCCTCACTGTGCACAACCTTGGGTGCCCTTCATGGCAATCTCACTCCACCAGAATGGCATAGGAATTTCTGTGTGGCACTCGATGAGGAGTGTGCCTGTTACCCGCTCCTCCCAGCCTTCCAAATCCTACTACTTCTGCAATCCTTGAGCCCACCTTAGTCCAACTGCTCCTCCCTTCTGGCATCCTTTGAGGTAGCAGTATCTGGCTAGGTGGTCCCTGGGTGGGAGAGATAATCCTCTAACTCCTTGTCAATGCTATTTTGAGTCTAGCAACATAATTCTGACTCTCTGCCAGCACTGCCCAGAGCCTTGAGAACTGTTTCCTCCACCCAGAGAAGTTCATGCAGATGGGACAGCACTGCAGTCTCCAGAAGGTCTCCCTGTAGACTACTGCCCCACAGCTACTACATTGCATCACTCCCAACAGTTCATTTTCCCTGTTCTGGTCTGGTCCTTTCTGATTTACTGTCCCAGCCTCAGTAGGGCTATTTACTGTCACCCAGTAACCATAAACCCCTAAACCCTAAGGCCCCCAATATCAAACAATTATTTTTACAGAAGTCCCTGCACCTTAGTTTACCCAGCAATTGTTTAACAGTGAACCACTGATCCCTGTAACACACTAGTAACCTAGCAACAGTTTACTGCCAACCACAACCCAGAAACACACTAATACCCAGTATCAGTTTAAAACAGACAATTAAAACAAACAAAAAAAAGAAATAAACCCCTAATCCACACTGACACACTTACCCCCAGAAGCCTAGCTAGCCTTCCAAGTAGAGCCACTTTACAGTGCAACCCCCAACAGGCTTATCTGGGTAGGTGAACATCTGTGTTGGAAGAGGAGCAGAGTGGCTGGCTGCCTCATTGGGCTGACTCATGTGGGAAGATTTAGATGTCCTTTGCTTGTTGGTCCTTCGTACGGAGGGCCACAGTGTAGGGAGCTGCTTGGAGGCCTAGTCATTTTGTAGTAGCAAGAAACTTCCTGTTCTTGCTGGTCCTTGCCTCTGATTGGTGCTCTGGGGAGCTGGAGGTGTGGCCTTCTCTGTGATTAGCTCCCATATGGAGCCTTTCTGGAGCATTCAAGCTCCATCAATCCTGGATATTCTGCCGGGTGGGGGGGCCCCGCAGATGTGTCTGCAGATGCCCTCCAGTGTTTACTGGCTGCAGCGGCTTCTGTGAGGGACTGGGGACTGCAGCAGGGTTTTAAAACTCTACTCTTCCTGTCCCTACTGATACTCACCTCTGATTCGTGCCCTGGAGGGCCAGAGATGCAGTATTCTCTGTCACTGGCTCCCACTTGAAGCCTTCCTGGAGCATTCAAGCTCTGTCAGTCCTAGGCGTTCTGTCTTCAATCTCCATTAGTGCCCTTTGTCACCTCTGGAGGCAGAAAGGAATCACCCTATTTACCTAGAAATTTCCACTCAATTATATTAGTTGCTGTGGACTTTTTTTGGTTTATTAGTCAGCAATTACAGTCAGCCATTATAAATATAGTACCTGGATCTGCCTTTACCAGTATCTTTTGAAATATGATTATGCCATCCTCAATCCCTTAATCTAGAGGTCTATAAATAACCCCCATCATCACTCCAGTTGCATCCCCTGCTATCCTTTACACACAGATATTGAGTAGCATTTTTAACCTACAATATGTAGTTCAAATCTTTGTTAAGCTGTGTTATCCTGTGTTTATCCAAGAGACATAGAAAAATCATGTAAGCTGATTGGTCTGCTAGGCTCTGTGACAATAGATACATTTTGCAGTGACTCACAGGTAATGTCCCTATCAACCTCATCACTTTTCAAAATCAATATGCCTGCCATCTTGAATTTGAAGTTACTTCTAAAACTGTTGCTGGTAGTCATCCTGATGACAATTAAAAAACATTTCTCACTTTAACAAATATGTTAGACATGGGTAGCCTATCAGCACAGCTGTAGCACTACCACTCATAACGCGAGGGACCCACGTTCAGGAACGAGCATGGGTCATTGACAGCCAGAGGCAGGGATGAGGGCTGAGCATCCTAGAAAATGCTCTCTCCTTCCAGGGAGAGAAAGAGGGCAGCCAGCTCTGTGGCTACAGTGCCACATGGGTGGAAGGAGAGATGCTGACTGGTGCCATGTTACGCGCTCTTGAATATCTGCACATGTGCACCCAAGCCATCTGCATCTTGAGGAATGGGAGTAACAAAAGAGGGAAAAAACCCACACCTCATGCAGCATAAACAGCCCTGTCAGACCTGCAGGCCCTGCACTCACTGACCTAGGCATCTCAGACAACTGGATATTAAGCTCCCATAGGACCTGCTCCAGCCTGCAGGCTTTTCTGTGGGAGGTGAGGTAAACCACAGAGGTAATGTGGGGAGAAGGTAAAGCCAAGGAGGCGAAGTGATGCAGCTGGGGTGTGGTTGGGGCTTGAGAAGGAATCAAGGCTGAGGGGAGCCAGGTGTAAACAAAATAAAAAAAAACATGTTAGACACTGCTTTCGAGCCTATACCTCAAAACGCTGCTGGCAATGCTGCTAACTCCAGGTCTTCACCTTGTTGAATGTCACCAGAAAAACACCACCCTCATTCTTTCCCATGCAGCTCTGTCTTTCATCCACATTTAATTACCATACACTCACAATCCCTCAGTGCACTTTCAACCAGCCTGATAAATACACCGATTTCAATGCTACTGTCGTGCATTACTCTTTGGCACTCTTTTTCTGACCTTTTTACTCCTGTCTGTGTCGCTCTCTCTCTTCTAGTGCCAGGGTGTACTACATGGAAACAGCCGCACACTCCCTTTACCTAATGGTTCTCTCTCTCTATCTCTCTCTCTCTCTCTCTCTCGCTCTCTCTGTTGGTACCTGCAACTGGTACAAATCATGCAACCTTTTAAAAAAGAAAGAAACCGACAGAAAGTGGAAGTTAACTGGTGCTTACAACCAGAAACCACATTGCATTTTAAAAATAAAAACATACTAACACTGCTAAGGAAACCACATATTTGTTGCATAAAAGTAGAATATATAGAATAATGGATAGGGAACTGTGCACAACAAGGCTGTGTTCCCATCTAGGGTTTTGATGACATCATAGACCTCGAGAGCAAAGCTCAAGAGGTCCCTATGATGTCATCAAACACCCGAGATGGAAACACGGCACTGACGTGCACAGTTCCCTATCTGTTATTTTGTATAGTATATGGTTCCCCACAAACTGTGCCACATTAATTTCACAAGGATTTGTTAGTTTCTGTACCTTGTCCAGACATTGCCATTTTCTCACGGTTCTTGCTGCAGTTCCGCTCCACTGCCGACCTCGAAGGTACCTTTGCTCACTGTCGTCCAGCTTAGCTTTGTACGTAGGAACCACTGATATATTTAACGAAAAAAAAACTGCTGGCAAACTGATAGTTACATTGTGCCGACTATGGCAGTCCGTGTCCAAACTATCTGAAAAGCTTGTGCTCAACTGCTCGCTTACCAATGCCGCCATGCTGTACAGTATTTTTTGAAAAGCCAATGTTTCAGCCAATCGGAAAACAGTTGAAGGTTAAGAAGTTGTTGTACTATCGTTGTGATGTCAGAATGATAGTACAACTTTTTTGACCTTTGAACTGTCCTACAACAGGATTTGGAAAACCATCATTTTCCATCCACAATAAACCCTAACCATATACTATATTATTATTTAATATAACACCATTTGATTTTATATTTTTGAGGATTGGTACTGAACCTTGTCAGGAAGGAATGCATTTGGAAATGTGTAAAACCTGAGATAATATTCAAAGGTATTAAATGCAAATGGTTAATCTGGAAGGAATGCAGTTGGTGATGTGTGAAGCTTGAGATAATATTCAAAGATGTTAAAAGCAAATGTTTACATGTTTTAATAGATACGAACATACGAACATACAAAATTTGCCAGCAGATAAAGGCCTAGAGGTCTATCAAGTCTGCTCGAATGTGCAGCTAGCACCCCTTATTCTGCAGCTGCCCCTCCCTTCCACCCTTCCCCTTCATTAACCCTCCCCCTTGTCCTGTCCCATCCTCGTTTGAAGCAGTCCACTGTTCTACTGCATACCACTTCTGCAGGTAACGCTGCTCCACCCAGCCACCACCCTCTGTAAAAGTGTCTCCTCATCTCCCTCCTGAACCTTCCTCGCTCCAGTCTCATATCATGGCCCTGGTGGCCCTCCCTCCCTTACTTTGAACAGCCCCTCTGTACCTGTCTTGTTTATTCCTTTCATGTATTTAAAGGTTTCAATCATGTCCCCCTGCTCTCTCTCCTCCAGTGAGTACATGTTCAACTCCTTCAACCTCCCTCATATGATAAGTCCCCCAGACCCTTGATCATCTTTGTCGCCCGCGCTGCACTCCTCCAGTAACTTAATGTCCCTTTCAGATACGGACGCCAGAACTGCACGCAGTACTCCAGGTGTGGTCTAACTAATGACCCATACAGTGGCAGAATCACCTCCTCCTCCTTGAGGATATATCCTTGCAATACAACCCAGCATTTTGTTGGCCTTGCAGCTGCCTTCCTACACTGTGCCGAGTTGTTCATTGACCCTGTGATGAGCACACCCAGATCCTTCTCCTCCTCTGTCTGGGCTAGCTGCACTCCCCTAGCTGGTAAGTCCTCCTTGGGTTCTTCATCCCAAAATGCATCACCTTGCACTTTTGGCATTAAAGCCCAGTTGCCAGGTGTCTGACCAGGTTTCAAGCTTTGCCAGATCATCCTGCAACCCTGCCATCCCCTAGGTCATCCACCACCGCGCCAACCTTGGTATCATCAGCAAACAGACTGATCTTGCTCTTGATGTCCCATGATATGTCTGCAATGAATATCCCAAACAACACTGGTCCCAACACCGAGCCCTGTGGGACACCACTGCTCACTGCCCTTGGGTGTGAGAGCTCCCCACCACCACCACCCTCTGTTGCCTTCCTGCAGCCAGTTTCCTACCCATCTCACCAGCATTGCACCTGCCCCTGTGCCTACTAACTTCCTTCCCAGCCTTCCATGTGGCACTGAGTCAAATGCCTTACTGAAGTCCAGATACAGGACATCCACTGCATGTCCCCGTCCAGTTGCCTAGTTACCCAGTCATAGAACCCGACCAGGTTGGTTTGGCAGGATCGGCCACGTATGAAGCCATGCTGTCTGCTGTCCTGTAGTCCTTGGCCTCTAAGAGGCCACCAGCCTCTCCTTCAGGATAGTCTCCATTAGCTTACCCACGATGGATGGAGGCTCACTGGTCTGTAGTTTCCTGGTTCATCCTTGGGGCCACTCTTGGCAGGGCACCACATGAGCCATCCTCCCAGTCCTGAGGTACACCCCAGATGGTAGGAGGTGACTAGAGGTCTGCCAAGGTCCTGCAAGGACCTCTGCCAGCTCCTTCAGTACCCTGGGTGGATGCCATCTGGCCTGGTGCCTTGTCCACCTCTGTGCCTTCAAACCTCTTGAACTCTGTCCTCCATGATTTCCCCATCTGTCACCACTTCCCCCTGGTCTGCCATTTCACCCATCTTGGTGTCACCCCTCTTCTCTTTAGTAAATACTGAGCAGAAGTACTCATTTAGTGCTTCCTGTATCATACCCTGCTTCCACCCAACCCCTCCTTCCTAATCCTTACTATGTGGTCCTTACAGCTCCTTTTCTCCTGATGTACTTAAGAAGTCCTTCTCCCTTCTTAATGCCTTGTGCCAGCCTGAGTTCTGTAGATGCTTTGGCTCCCTTACTGCCCTTGTCACCTCCTTCGATTCTGTCAAGTACTCCTCTCTGTCCTCCCTCCCTGTTTTCTTGTATTTCTAAAGGCAGCTCTTTCTTCCTTACCTTTTCCATGACCTCCTTGCTCAACCAGCTCGGTTTCTTAGCTCTAGCCTTCTTGCTCTGGGCTTTGCAGCAGGTTTTGGTTGCCTCCACTATCCCCAACTTTATGAGCTCCCATCTCTGGTTAGTATCCATACTAGATTGAATTCTGGCCAGGTACCCTTTACCACTTCCCCATCCTCCCAAAGTCAGCCCTCCTGAAGTCCAGCACTCTTGTGCCAGATTCCACTCCTTCCTTGCCCATATCCAATGTGAGCCATACTGAGTGGTGGTCACTCCCGACAGCGGTTCCTCCACTGTAAGTTCTCTCACAAAGTCCCCATTTGCCAGCACAAGGTCAAGGGTATTCCCAACCTGGTTGGTTCACTGACCATTTGCAGCTGGAAGCTGTCCTGAAGGCATCCAGCAGTACCTGCTCCCTTCTGTTCCTGGTTGTTGGGTGCTCCAGTCCACTTCTGGCATGTTGAAGTCCCCACAATCACCACACTACCCTTCTCAGGTCCTCCTGATCTGTCCCGCTAGTTCCCTGTCTAACTCCTCCATCTGAGATGGTGGCCTGTACACCACTCCCATTCTAAGACTCCTATCTTGGAATCCTGGATTTGCACCCAAAGTGACTCTGTACTGCCCTCCTCCCTTCCTCCCTTACACACTTCAGTCCTTCCTTCTCATATAGTGCCAACCCCCTCCTTTCCCAGTCACCCTGTCCCTACTGAAATAACCTGTACCCTGGTACAGACAGGTCCCAGTCATTATATTGGTGGCCCATGTTTCCGTGATGGCTGCAATGTCCACCTCTCCTCTGCCATGAGAACCTGCAACTCTGCAGCTTTCCTCCCAAGGCTCCTAGCATTAAGGGTAACCACCTTCCACCCTTTTCCCCTCCTCCCATCCTGCCCTCCTTTCCTAGCATCACCAATAGTACTTGCCATTTGTCCTTTGTCACTGTTATGGGGGGTAAGCTCATATGATTTCCCAACCTGTGGTCCCTGCATATCTCTTCCCCAACTGCCACCCCCCACTCCTAGTTTAAACTCCAAACTTCCTCTATATATTCTTCCATCCTCTGCTTCCCACTGTACATCCCACAGATGTACTAATTATCATAACAGTTCTGAGCCTGTATTGAGTTATATTGAGTGACAAAGCCAGCATGCTGACCTGTTATTTGTAAATTATCTGATACTATCTGTTAGAAGAATGGGGTTAGAGATTTAATAAGTCACAATGGGGTCTATGGTGCAAAGGAGCAAATCACCTGATTAATTATTGGTACATTTGGAATGACAGTCACTGTCTGGAGTGCTGTGAGCACTAATTCTGGTGTTGGTGGCACAATGGTGTTGTGGAAAACTGGATTTTATTTATTTATTTAGTTTGGATGCAATATGTTTGAACCCAAAGAGTTAATTTACAAAGATTCCACATCAAGCATAAGAGTACAACAAAATTACAACAAACAAGTATCAATAATAAAGTGCATACGTGGCAGACAGAGGCAGGCCAAGCAGCACATCATGTAGCATGTCAGAGTACAAGAAAAGCAGGGTAGAGAGAAGATAGGAGCAGTGCAGATAGCAACTCAAAGAGCTTTGTCTAATGTTGGGGAAGTGTCTGAAGTGAGGGGTGAAGATCAGTGGCATACACAGATGGCTGGGGGTGCATGGACTTTCCTCAGTCCAACCTTGAACTGGCTAATTTTGGGAAGGTTAACAAGAGATTCCAGTAGTTTGTTAATCCACTGCAGGGCCCTGATGGCAAATGAGTGCATAGCCACAGTAGTTCTATGAAAGTGAATAACAATGGCATTCCTGGACATTTTCCTGGTAGAGTATTGATTTAGGACAGGACACAGCAGGTTTCAGATTGCCAGAGGCGAGAGACCAGGTAGTGCTTTCTTGTCCAGAAGGCAGGTTTGGAATTTGATCCTATCCTGCAGAGGGAGCCAGTTGATCTGGGAGTAGAGAGTACAAGTGTGGATGTAATGTACCTGTCTGTTCCTAGAACAAAATGGCAGGCATTATTCAGTACTAGTTTGACCTTGCTGAGAACTATGTCAGAGGCTACAACATAGATTGTGATTCCATAGTCAATTATGGGAAGGACTGTGCTGACCACAGCAACACGCTTGGCTTCTTGGGTCAGATTATGCCTTTGCCTAAACAAGGACCCTAGTTTTTTTATTAACTGAGCTGACAATATTGTCCTCATGGGCACAAAGGAAAGCCTTTCATTGATGGTGACACTTAGGTATTTAAAGTTGCTGACCTGTTCCAGGGAGGCCCCATTTTCATTTAGGATAGTTAGGGGGTTAACCCTATTCCTGTTTTGCAGCCCAGCAAATAGCATTGCTTTGGTGTTTTTGTAATTTAAGACTAATTTGTTCCTCTTAAACCAAGCCTCAAGTGACCTAAAACTACACTGTAGTTCACATGTGAGAGTTACTTAGCATGGGCTACTAGAAAAAATAACTGCATCATCTGCATACATTAGGACCCTGGACATGGGGCAAGCTTCTGGCAGTGGTTGATAAAGAAGCCAATGAGTAGGGGACCTAATATGGAGCTCTGTGGCACTCCAATAGATACATTTTTGGTATCTGATAGTACGCCATTAATTTTAACCAGGGCCCCTAGTGCTCAGTGGCAGAATTTTCTGATTTCTGCGGCCGGGCTCCTAGATTTCTGTGGCAGCATTTTTTGATTTCTTCGGCATAATTTATTCATTTCTGTGGCAGAAGGCAGTCCTACCATTGGCTAAAATATGATGTGATGTCATAGATGACATCACCTGCCAAGTGTAGAGGAGGGTCTTCAGGATACACAAGATGGATACGGGAGCCTGGCACTATAGAAAAACTGTATATTTGAATGAAAATTCACCAAAAACAATGAATTCTGTGGCACTATAAGAATTCTGCAGCATGATGCAAATTCTGCAGAAGATTCCACAACTGCAGAATTGCAGAATTCCAGGGGCCTTGATTTTAACTCATTGAGTCCTGCCATTGAGGTAGCTGGAGAAGCAGGCCACTATATCTGTGGAAAGGCAGAGAGAGAGTGGGGTTTGGCCAGCAGGAGGTAGTGGGTGACCAGATCCAATGCCTTCATAAGGTCAATATAGATGGAGTCCCCAAGGTGGCCATTATCAAGGGCTTCATGCAGGGAGGTCATGTACTCAATTAGAGCAGTGTTGGTACTGTGGTATTTCCAGAATCCATGCTGTTGTGGGCATTGGATGTTATATTTTCCAAGATAAGATACTAGTTGATCTGAGACTATTTTTCCCAGTACCTTTGATAAAGGGGAGAGATTAGAGATGGGCCTGCAATTAATGACAATAGAATGAACGGTCCCCACTTTTGTGAATGGGTGTGAGTAGTGCCATTTTCCAAATGCTTGGAAATTGAGAATATTGCAGAGAGGTTGAAAACTTTCATCAGGGGAGTAGCGATCTTGTTCAGGGATAGAGCAATTAGTTTCATATCCAGGGTATCACTACAGACTCTAGTTTTGTTCAGCACCCACTTGATGCACCTGATGGGTATTATATGATTGTGAATATTTTGTTTTCAGTCTCTTAACAGGCAACAAAACATGGCTGTCCTGAGGAAGTAGTGACAGCAATAAAACATTTCCCTTTTTTTTATACTTCATTTTTCTTTTATTTTCATAGGAGGTACAATACACAGCAGATACATTATAGACGACATTCATAAATATCCATAGCAGCAAAGCATTCCATAATCAGTAGTACAATATCAGTATTAGTAGTGTCGTCATCACATTTAATAAATAAAGTTCACAGTATTTCATAAGCTTAACCTCAGTAAACATCTTCGACTGCCCCATTCTCCTGTGTCTATCCGTTTCCCCTCTATCTAGAGAAAAGAGTCCTCTGGTGCTTTTTCCATCTCTTAGCATCCAAATATTTGGACTCCATCTTGGAACAAATGCGGGGTCTCTTGAAGAATGAAAAAGGACCCAAGCTCTCCACTTTAATTCGAACTGTTCTCTGTGCTCCATAGCCCCTGCAATCATACGTTCTAAAAAAATAATGTTCTACTATCAAATCATGCTAGGTGTCCACCACAGGGGATATAACCTGTCTCCATAGCTTAGTAATTGTCTTCTTTGCCAAAAGGAGGAAAGTAAATACAAATAACCTTTTTTGTATTTTGAGCCCTTCTGGGGGATTGACAGGAGAGCAAGTTGTGGACTTAGTACTAAATCTGGTGTATAAATCATCTGTAAATATTGCTCAACGTGCTGCCAAAACACTTGTAATTTACTACACCCCCCAAAAATATGTACCTGATCCACCCTCCGTTCCCCACATTGTCTCCAACAGTCAGCCCCTAGTGCAGAAAAAATCTTAACCAGTTTAGCTGGTGTATTAAAATATCTAATTTGTGATTTCCATGCAAATTCTCTCCAATAAGGAGCCAAAGAGATCCCTAATGAGGGCAGGTATATTTAACCCAGAGGTCGTAAGTCAATCGAGAAGGAAGCTCCCTGTTCCATGCCTCCACCACCGATTCAGATGAATCAGAGATAATTTCCCTGATTCCTCTATACATCATTCCAATCAAATGTAACTGGATAGAGCCATGAATTGCATTAATAACCAGCTGGAAGAATAGGGGCATGGGGGTAGGGAGGCAATTCCTCAAGGGGTCCTTATGTAAAAGAAAATCACGCACCTGTAGGTACCTATAATGGTCTGAATTTGATAAGCTATATTCCCTTTGGAGCTGAGCAAAATGAATCACCCCATGTGGATCCAAAAATTGAAAAATAAATGTAAGACCCTTCCTATGCCAAATGCGAAATGTTAGATCAAATTGAGTAGGTAGAAAATCCGTTTCAGCAAAAAGTAATCCCAGAAAATAAAATGCATTTTCCATGGCAGGCACAGCTCTAAATTTATACCAGCTTTGCAAGGCCTGTTTGGCTCCTATATCAAAATCTGCCAATGCTGGTAAGTCATAAAGAGGAGCAAAAATGACCTTTTGTGGATCATGCACATCATTAAGGAAACATTCTATTTTCTTCCAAGGAGGTTGGAGGTTGGGGTTTACCTAGGTCAGAATTCAGGTTATTTGGACTGACATTGCATAATTATTTAAATCCTGGATATTTAGGCTTCCTCTGTCTTTCGGCAGTTGTAGCAAGGACCAGTGAACCGGTAGCCCATGCTCATCCCACACAAATCTAGATAACAACTTATTCCAGGAGTCAAAATACATTTTAGAGGGAAGAAAGAGAATTGTTTGAAATAAGTACAATAATTGAAGTAGAACATTAGATTGTATAGTAGCAATTCTCAAATAAAAGGGGCGCTTCATCAAAGATCATTTATGTATATCTGCTTCTAGAACCTGTGTCATGGACTTGTAATTTACTAAGGTAACATTAGAAATATGTAATGGTAGATGAATACCCAGATATTTAAATTTCTTGGTTCGCCATTTAAGGGGCAGGCTTTGTTTAATTTGGGGATGAAATTCAAGGCCAGAACCTCTGTCTTCAAAGAGTTAATAATTTAGCCAGATACTGAGGCAAACCTTTCCAAAGTCTGCCAAGTTCCTTGTAACGATATCTCAGGATCTGTCAAGGTCAACAACACATCATCTGCATAAAGTGATATGCAGTAGGAGTCTCCTCCCACTACCATCCCCTGTACTTCTCTGGAGGATCTTATTGCCATAGCCAAAGGCTCTATATAAAGAGCAAATAACAGTGGGGACAAGGGACAGCCCTGTCTAGTTTGTTGTTTCAGATCAGTTGGGGAGAACAGAGAGCCATTAACCCTGATATAGGCCCTAGGGTTAGCATAAAGATTACTAAGCCATTTAGCAAATTCTTCCGGAAATCCAAATGTTCCCAATTCCTGCCAGAGATAATTCCAAAGCACCTGATCGAATGCCTTGTGGGCATCTAGACTAGTCACTACCACAGGGAGCGAGGACCTGGAGA
Source organism: Neoceratodus forsteri (assembly GCA_016271365.2). Classification (NCBI taxonomy): domain Eukaryota; kingdom Metazoa; phylum Chordata; order Ceratodontiformes; family Ceratodontidae; genus Neoceratodus; species Neoceratodus forsteri. The sequence continues at coordinate 401,750,693 of CM028135.1, forward strand.
CTTAGGACATAAGGTGTATGATTCTAAGTGTATTATCTGAAGTTTGTCTATTCCTTTTGTAATGGATGCTGCACTGGTAAACCTCGGGGTTCTTCACTCAGAGTGGTGAAGGGAAATGTCTCACTACCAGCAGTGCCAGCGACACCCTCAGCAGGTGGGATGGCGAGGGGCTGCTTGAGGTCCGAATGGGGTTGGGCTGGTGGAATCACCCGACAAGGAGAGGCAGGAGTTGTACATAGAGATTGGATGAAGCAAAGACGTTTATTAGACAGGAGGGGATGGAGGACATGGTCGTACAGGAACATACCAACCACAAAAACAGTAAGGAGTATGGACAGCATTATGGATATCTAAACAGTAACAACTAAACTCTAAAATGTCTAAACTCTAGGTTATTATTCTCTATAGGTGCACCGTGGCCTATTGCCACTATACTCCTAAAATTCCTTAGCAGTATCCTGTAAGAGCAAATAGTACATAGACGGAAATCAGGTGTTCTTCACTACCCACAATACAATATTTGGTTCTACAATGACCATCCAGTTCTCACAAAGTCCAAATGTCTGTCGTCTTCATGTGCACCATCTTTCTTCGTTGGTAGCTACATGGGAAGTAAAACAGAACTGTATAACCCTAATCACAATTCCCAGCAAGGACCTAGTTAAGGCCACTGGGATGGTGAGAGGTTTGGTAAACAGACCATATGTTTCTTCGGCAAAAGCCCACTCTCTCCAAGGCTTCCGGAATGCAGAACCAGAGCAACTGGTTCCTGAGAAAACACACTGAAAACAAAGAGTTCCTTGGCCAAAACCCATTTCCAGGGTTGCCAATGATGAAGATAGATCAAGCAAGACCTGCGTGGCGATGAATCCAATGGGGGACTACCACGACCTGACTGATGCTGCGGCACTCCAAGGGCCAACTAAACTCAGAAGAAGCTCTGACAGGACCAGGAACCATAAGAATCTGAAGAGATGATGGTTGACTCTGCAATCCTAGGATCAGGAACTAACACAAAAACAAAGAAACGGCGGGTGCATCCCGTACTGGGCTTCGACGGACTTGACTTTCGGCGAACGACCAGGAGGGGCGCAGGCTAGGTTCTCCAGGATGAGCCCACTCTTCTGTAGAGGGTGACCAACTTTGGGACATCTGGAACAGGAACCATACGGAACGACACTGGCACAGCTGTCGTGATGCGTTCCGGTGGACGTACCTTCAAGCTGTGAAAACAAGAAACGGCGGGTACGACTTGTACGACTGGCGATGGACTCGACTTCGGCGGATGACACAGATGGACATGATGAGCTGATGGATGATCCCACAGAAGTGAAGAATGCTGAGAAGACATCTTCTTCTGAGTAGAGACTGATTCTGAGTACGTGGTATTACAGACCACACTATGGGACTGCAGTGTGCTAGAAGATTGAGACTGTCTTCATACGGTAGTAACCATATAACTGAAAAATGCCCAGAGAACTGTGGAATGATACAATAATTTGCTGAAGGAGGACAAATTATAAATTCAGGGGTAATTATTACTGATGAGGGCCAATGTCCAGGTGCTTAGAGCAATAGTTCATATGTGTAGAGCAATAGTTCAGGTACTTAGGGCAATAGTTCAGGTACTTAGAGCAATAGTTCATATGCGTAGAGCAATAGTTCAGGTACTTAGAGCAATAGTTCAGGTACTTAGGGCAATAGTTCGGGTACCTAGAGCAATAGTTCAGGTACTTAGGGAAATAGTTCAGGTACTTAGTTTCCCAGTATAGGCAAATCGAGCACTCTTAGACGAACCCCTGTTGCTAAATGTAGGGTTTTCCTGAATAGGATCTCTTCCTGGACGTCATGGCTAAGGAATCCTCCCTATAGTGCCACTAGGCTGGCTTGCCCTATTACGTTAGGCCGGGGCCTCCCTTTAGTGCCACTAGGCTGGCTTGCCCTATTACACTAGGCCGGGGCCTCCCTTTAGTACCACTAGGCTGGCTTGCCCTATTACGCTAGGCCGGGGCCTCTCTCTAGTACCACTAGGCTGGCTTACCCTATTACGCTAGGCCGGGGCCTCCTTATAGTACCACTAGGCTGGCTTGCCCTATTACACTAGGCCGGGGCCTCCCTTTAGTACCACTAGGTTGGCTTGCCCTATTATGCTAGGCCAGGGCCTCCCTTTAGTACCACTAAGCTGGCTTGCCCTATTACACTAGGCCGGGGCCTCCCTATAGTACCACTAGGCTGGCTTGCCCTATTACGCTAGGCCAGGGCCTCCCTTTAGTACCAAGCTTTACCTCGGGCCTAATGCCCTACTTTTACCTCAGGCCTAATGCCCTACCAAGACTTGAGCCTGGTGCCCCACTTAATATTGGGTCTGGTGCCCCACTTTCTATTGGGCCTGGTGCCCCACTTTAGATTGGGCCTGGTGCCCCACTTTCTATTAGGCCTGGTGCCCCACTTTATATTGGGCCTGGTGCCCCACTTTAGAGTGGGCCTGGTGCCCCACTTTAGATTGGGCCTGGTGCCCCACTTTATATTGGGTCTGGTGCCCCACTTTCTATATTGGGCCTGTATTGCCCTTTTAATTCCTCAGAGTGGCAGGACCCTTTAAATCTGCAGTTCTCTGAGAGCTGCTGTCACTCAGTAACCAAAAACATCACCCCAAGTCCGGCCCCCTAATGAATATTCAAAGGCCGCTATACAGACCTTGATGATAGGCCCCTCCTTTGGTCGTCGCATGTCCCACCTCCTCTGATGACATAATTTTGGGTCCTAATGACCTGTTTCCTTCAAGCGCCGGGTGGCATTTCTAAGTGCCTCTGTGCGCTTCAACAAAAAACAATTATCTCCCTTCACAGGTGGTCAGCACGCTTATGTTGCACCGATCACGCTCCGCCTATCCTCCGGAGGGTTGCTGTGCTGTCGGGAGGCAGGAGGGATGCTGGCAGTGGGAGGGAAAGCAGGCAGCTATGGGGACAACCGGGGCCTAAGACGGCCGACAGGATGAGCAGCGTGATGCGGCTGGCAGGGCTGCCAATGGGGGACCGAAAATTAAACTTTTTAAACACGGGGGGGGGGTGTCAAAACAATAAATTGACGGGGCTACACAGCCCAAACCGTGGCAAACGGCCAGTCACTTTCTTCTGGTGCCCCGATGGCACTGCGGAGCACAACGGGGGTACTGCTGTATCTTCACTAGCTGGAGCCAGAGCAGGCACACAGACTGGCCCTTGGGGAACTACTTCAACCACCAGGTAAGCTCTACAGGTTCCCCTTAACCATCTGGGTCCTCTCTGCTCCATAGCTATCAGGAACTACCAAGAAAAAAAACCTGAAAACTTTTCAAAAGGTAACACTTCTAATTCTAGAGTGTTTTGGACTGGAATGCTGTGCGTGAGCAGCTCAGCACAGCATTCCATCCAAGCCATTGTGACATGTGCTGCAATTAGTTCTGCTTTTTGACAAGGATTTTAGTGCACAAGGCACTTTTCTACTATATTATTTTACAGTTTCCCCATTGTAGGGAGGGGAAATTCACTTAGGAAGGGCCCCTTTGTTATTGTACCCTGCTGCCCACACCTCTGCAGGCACCCTGGGTACCTGTAAACCCCAAGTTTATTTATTGATTCCCCTTTTCTGTAGTGCCCCCAACTTTGGAGCATTACACTTAGGAAGCCAATTTGATCCTGATGGATTAAATCAGGTAGCATATCTTCAAGTCTCCGGTCCCACAATGACATATATATTTTATAGTCGCAATTTAAAATAGAAATGGGCCTATATGATTCAGGGTGACTGGGGTTTCTACCAGGTTTAGGGATTGTTGAGATCACCGCGTATGCCCAAGAAACTGAAGGGGAATTTCCCAACTGCACTTCATTAAATGTCTGTCTCATCAAATCAAGAAGTAAGGGGAGGAGGGATTTATACTGTTCCTGAGGAAAACCATCAGAACCTGGAGACTTGAGGGTCTTAGCCTGTCTGATTGCCTGCTTGATTTCAATCTCAGATACTGGGGCCTTAATTATATCCTGCTGCAAGGGGGTTAACTTGGGAAAATGCAAGGGGGGGGGATTGTTGTATCTTGCGTTCTGGGGGAGGAGTTGTGTTGGAGTATAACCCCTATAATAATTCTGAAATATAGAAAGAATTTCCGGAGTAGTGCCCTTCTGTATCCCAGATACCAGGTCTTTAAATTTTGTTATTATAGCTGCCTGCCTAACACCCCAAATCTCCTAGCCAAGTTACGTGCCCCTCTAGGTCCACCTTCATAGTAATATCTCTTTAATTATAGTAGTTTAGCTTGCATTTGGTAATCAATTATAGCTTGAAGGTCCCCTTTGAGTTGTCTAATTTCCTGCTCCCTAAAAGAATCACTCTGTCCCTGGCCTTGTAGAAGAAATGTCAAGCAAGCTTGGAGCTGCCTGTATCTACATTCTCTCTGTTTTTGCTTTCGTGCACTATAAGCAATCAATTTCGCCCCCCCGAATTACCACCTTTAGTGTGTCCCAAACCAGGGTTGCCGGGATGTCAGGTGAGGTGTTTTCAAGAATAATCTGTGGGATCCTAGTTTGCCAAAAATCTTCAAGTTCCTGTTCTTTAAGCAGAGATAAATTAAGTCTCCAAAGCATCTGTCAGTGTGGTCTCCCTAAATCTATTTTAAGTAGTAATGGGGTATGGTCTGGCAAAAACCTAGCATTCAGTGAGAGATCCCTTAGCACATCCATATGCTCCACTGAAATAAAAAAAAAAAATCTATTCTAGATGAGGTTTTAAACCGTGGTGAGTCATATGTAAATCCTCCTGCTCTGGAATAGAAATACCTCCAAACATCCAAAAATCCCAAAGCCTTAATCTGGGAGGACAGCCACCTCTGAGCTGGAGATCTTCTATGAGAATGGGGATTAGAAGTATCTATTTTGGGATTGAACGTGATATTAAAATCTCCTCCCATAAGCAGTATCCCCTTCTGTAGCTCAGTGATTTTATTTAGAAGTTGACTAACTCTCAGCTGGGGAGATGCAGGTGGGAGATAAACATTAGCAAGGGTTATATCTTGACCAAATAGTTTTCCCTGGACTATAATATAGAAACCAGCAGGATCAGCATATTCGACTCCCACCTCTAATGGTAAGGTAGCAGGGATTAATATGGCTACACCCCATCTATGGCCAGTTTTACTGGAGGCTGAATATATCTTAAACCTTCTCCCGGCCCCTAATGTCATGTGTTCCAACTGGGTTAGATGAGTTTCCTGAATATATATAATATCTGGAGCCTGTCTCTTAATATATTGAAGCAACCTAGAGCACTTAATTGGGCTGTTAATTCCATTAATGTTAATCGAAAGCACTTTACAAGGTGAACTATCCATCCTTAATAGGAATATCAAAAATTCCCATGTTTCTGCTGAAAACACCACCCTTTCCCCACCGCTGCCTATCAATCTGCTTTTTCAAAAGCCATTTCCCCAACCTTCGCCAACAGTAATGTTTCCACCAAATCTGAGTTATTAACAGGGATAAAATGAAATGGATGAGATTTGATTTTGGGCCCAACAAGGAACCCTTTGTCTGAGCAGTGTACCTCTTTTAAACCAATAACCAAGTATACAACTACATATATAAACATTTTCCTGACTAGGCATAACTCCATAAACATATTGTAACTGTCTACTAGTGTGGCTTATTAAACAAGAAATTATAGCACTGACTAGTACTTCCAAGGTGGGGGAGGATAATCTCTTCCTCCCTATATATCCTATGTGGTCAATCGGTACAGAACCGGAGCCCATGGGAAAGGAGAATTAATCCAGATCAAAAGAGCCTGGGGCCTCCTGGGAGCAAATGCAAGCTCCAACATAAAGTCAAATTAGGAAGAAACAATAAATTTGGAAAGGAAGGAATTTAAACGCCCCAGATCTCATGCAGCCACTCATATCAGCGTCCTAGTGTGAGTCTCCACTCCCATTATAGGAGTCTTTAAATTAAAACTGGTGCAATAGTCCCTCTAAAAGTTTGTGCGATGCAGTCCAGCATAAGAGTTCAAATTAGTTTGAATAAACTTGTTGGGGACATATATATGCAAAATACAGCATTTATCTCATGCAATATCCATTTATCAGTACGCCATGGGGGGGTGGCATCTACTCCCCACACCACCTCAGCAAATGGCCCATGCATCTTTAATAGTGCACAGAAACAAATGATGGTAGTAGTTTGGGCCTAGAGTCAGGGTAGTTAGAGAAAGAAGGGCCTAGGGAATTACTCCTCACCCCCACCCACCCACTAACCTATTATTATATGCGTCTCTTCATCGAAATCTCTATCAGGTCGGATCGGTCCTGGTAATGGCTTGTGAGTGACGAAAATGTGGCCAGAGTGGTCTTCGCATCTTGGGTGTTGTTATTCTTCCCTGCCGTAATAGCTGTCTGAGCCATTTGCCATCATGGCGGTCTGGCAGTAAACTCTGCTGCTCCACCCGAGCGTTCAGGAAAATTAAGGCCTATCTCGGTGAGATCTTGTTTAGCTTCCTGTGCTGTGGAATATTCTTTTTCACCATTTGGAAAGTGAATAATTAAATGGGCTGGGTAAGGAGTTGAAAACTTATGGCCCTCAGCTTTGATTACTGGTAGCAATGGAAGGTAGGCCCAGCGTTGTCTCATGGTTTTTGGAGCATAATCTTGGTCTATATAGAAACGCTTCTGTCCAAAATAAATCTTCTGTTTTCACCATGCCATCAGCAGAATCTGCTCTTTGGTGGAAAAGCTAGTAAAGTGAGCTATGATAGACCTGGGAGGAGCTGCAGGGTCCGAGAGCTTTGGGGCTAGGGCTCGGTGTACTCTCTCGAGATGAAGCTGAAACCCTTCTGGCAGGTCTAAGGTAGTGCATAATAGATTATCTACAAAGTCCTTAATGTTTGGACCCTCTGCATTTTCCGGGATGCAGTAGATACAAATGTTCTCCCTTCTAGCCCTATTTTCAGCATCCTCTTGTCTAGCCTCCAAAGCTTCATGCAGCTGTTGTAATTGCTGATACTGAAGTTCCAGGTCATCCACCCTGTCTTCAGTGGCCGTTAGTAGCCTCTTCGTATCATCAGCCAGCTGCTCCAATAACATTACATCCTTTCTGAGCTCCCCATAGAGCTGTTTAACTTCAGCCCTAAATGACAGAAGTTCTTGATAAATAAGATTGAGCTTCATTTTCTTTGGTTTGGGTTTTACTGCTGAGCGTGGGCCTTTCTGTAAGATTCTGCCCTGGCCCCTGACTTTAGCTTCTTGCACATATTCCAAGCCAGAAGCCCCCAATTCTGATTGCTCTGCATCGCTCTCCATTTCTGCTCACCATTCAAGAAAAACACCAGTTCAGGTACTGAAAACCCTCCGTTACCTTTCAAAGTCGCTAATTCTTAGTTTTAGGATTACGTAAAGCATTTAATAGAGGGTATTTTCTTAGGAGTTAGTGTGGAGCTTGAGACTAGGCTGCCATCGTGCTTAGGGGCAGAACCGGAAGCCATTTCCAATTTTTTTTGTTACATAATGGAATAAAGGAGGTAGGACACACTTTCTGTCTGGTGTTCATCCCATATTTTTGGAGTATCTGTTTAAATTGTCAGCGGATGACACAAGATGCAAGTCAGTTTCTGTATTCTTTAGAAGAAGGACAATCTGAGCTGGCCCACTGGCACAGCAGTTGGATTTCCACCTGCGACACCGACAACCCAAGTTCGGATGTGAGCTCTTGGATTCAGATGGCTTGCTGGGGGGGAGGATCCAGCATCCGACGGATTGCTCTCCTCCTCCTCCGGGGGGGGGGAAGTGAGGCAGCTCTTGGTGGTTGACCACCCCCTGGTGGTGGAGGCCAGTGGCTGGCACAGCTGAGGCTCAACAGTTCCAGAAGGTGTGCCAGATGTAGATGTGTATGCCCTTATGTCATTGCACACCACACCTCCCACTACAGAGGAAAAAAATGAGCACCGATGCCCATCATTACTGAGCTCCATGAAGCCTAGCCCAAGGACTCACTGCTACCGAACTAAAGAATGTGTCATCATTGGGAAGGTTAAGAGGGGACTCCCTCAATGGCCCTGCACTGGGTGGCAATCCACGGTGATCGTCGGTGGTGGTGGCCTATGGTCCCGTGGGATGGAGGCGAAGTAGCAACGGGGCCGGAGAGTGAAAAAAACAAAAAAAGAAGGACAATCTGGATATCTTTTTATTAAAAGCTTTTTCTGTTGTCAACATCTTTGCTGCTAAGTTTTTATGTTTCTTTATAGTAATCTAGCTGTTGTCAACATCTTTGCTGCTAAGTGTCCATGTTTCTTTATAGTAATCTGGTATTGCTTGTAAACCTGATAAAAGGCATGGTCAGAAATGGAGTAACCTACTCATGAAATGTGCCCATGTCACTATCTCAGCTAACTTAACAGTCTGCTCAATATGACTGTACTGGTATGTCAGTTAAGATCTATTTCATGTTCCCAAAACATGCAGAGCAGTTGGAGATAAAGTCTTTAATGCTGCATCACTAGTCAGGTGAAACTCCCTGCTTCACTGAATAATAAAATCCTGAAACACAAAAGCAATTTAAGCTACACTACTGTAGCTTTGTTCAGTACCCATGGACTTTAATCTGTATTTTTAATTATAGTATACCTGCTTTGTTTAGCACTACACATACTGTATTGGAGCCTAGGGATAAATGTCTTTTGTTTACTTGTAAATATAGTGTTGCTTTGTAACAATTTAACAATGTAATGCCACTGCTGCTGTCATGTCACTCAAGACCCTCTGGAAAATATACACCTTAATGAGGCCATCCAGGTATGTAAAAATGTAAAATAAAAATTTTAACTTTGTGGTTTAAAGGAACATACACTGTATCATACATTTCTGAAATGGTGCTTGCCACCAATGTGTAAATTGACATATGCACCGAGTTAATCAAAAGTCCAAAGGGTGGAACAATAACTGGACAGGAGGCAATATTTTAAAAACAGCTTCTGGGGAAGGAGGAACAGACTGCAGCCTTTATGGATAGTATTGATATCCCAACCCTCACAAACCAGCAAAGAGAGGCACTGCGGGCTGAACTGACAACAAAGGAGGTAATGCGGGCCATTGTGGGGGCTGAAGAGGGGCAAGGCTGGGGACCCAGATGGTCTAGTAGCAGAATTTACAAGAAACTCAGGTCAGTATTGGCAGAGCCAATCAGAATAATAATGGAAGCAGTAAGAGGGGAAGGGGCCATCCTAAAACATGTAGTGAGGCAAATATATGCCTAATACCGAAACAAGGGAAGGATCCCCTCGAGTGTGCCTCCTACAGGCCCATATCATTGTTAAATTGTGATATTAAAATCATGACAAAGATAATAACTAGATATTTAAAGGACATGCTGCCCCAGGTGTTACATGCGGATCAGAAGGGGTTTGTGCAGAGATGCCTGTCCTACCATAATATGAGAAGGCTCCTGAACGTGGTCCAGTGGGGCTCTCAGCATCCTGGATGTGCCTGTGTGCTGTCCATGGATGCCAAGAAAGCCTTCAATAGAATTGAATGGGAGTACCTGTTTCAGATACTACATAGATTTGGTCTAGGGGAAGGATTTATAGAGTTAGTACAAATGCTACACAAAGAACCATGGGCAAGGGTACTGGTTAATGGGGCACCTTTATAGGAGTTTCGGTTGTACAGAGGTACAAGGCAGGGGTGACCTCTGTCCCCTTTGTTGTTTAACCTGGCTATAGAGCCATTGGCGATTAAAATAAGGACAGACACAACAATTTGGGGGATATGGTGGGCCAGGGGAAAGGAACACAAGATTACTTTATAATGGGGAATCGATGCCCACATTATTGAGTGTGGTGGAGTCCTTTGCGGCCTTCTCAGGATACAAACTGAATTTGCATAAGTCAGAGCTGATGTGCTTAGGGGAAATGGGGCAAGGGGGTAGGGTGGATACGTGGGGGTTGAGGAGGGTGGAAGAGTCACTAATGTATCTGGGTATCAGGGTTGGACAAGGGGTAGGAAGTTTGTACTGACTTAACTACACCCCCCTGTTTGATACTATACTGAGGGAATGGGATAGGTGGTGAGCTCTTCCCATTTTGTGGTTAGGACGAATAAACCTAATAAAAATGAATGTGTTGCCACAGATTTTGTATGTGATGCAAATGATACCAATGAGCATGAATAAAGGGGATATTAAAATACTGGAAAGAGGGTTATCCACCTTTGCCTGGCAGGGGACTAGGCTGTGTATGAGTCTGTACAGACTTAAGGGAGAGAAGGAGAAGGGAGGCTTAGGTTTCCCAGATTTAAGGGGATATTACACTGCAATACAATACAGATATATCGAAGATTGGGTAAATAGGGGGCCAGTGGTGACGAGGGTTGGACTAGAGAATGAGAATTGCCCAGGACGAGTATCAGCATACCTAGCAAATGAAAGGAAGAAGGCATATGGAAGGATACAGAACCCTAGCCCATTGGTGTTATGGACACTGGAAACTTGGGAAACCATTAAAAATGACGGGGTGCAGAAAGGGATCAGACTCTGTTGGTTCTGGTGGCAGTGAACCCGGCATTTCTTCCAGGCCTGGAAGATCCAGGATTTTGCACGTGGGAAGAAAGAAGAACAAGGTGTTTGGGGAACCTATGCACTACAGAGGGGCTTAGGCCATTCAGAGACATCTGGCAGGGCTTGGGGATCCCACAGTGTCACCAGTTTTGGTATTTCCAAATCCAGGCATATGACAGAAATTTTCACAGGGAACCAGTGGAGATTTCAGGGCTGGCCGGTGTGGAGCAGGAGATATTTAGAGCATGGAAGGCAGAGAAAGGGTTAATAGGGAGCATAGCGAAGCAAGACAGACTCTTCCTCCTGGATACGTCTGGCAAAGTTAAGCAGCAGTGGGAAACAGACCTAAACTTGTTAATTACAGATGAAAATAGTTAAACAGTGCTCACCACACATATGGGGCTCTCCACATGTAACAGATATAAGGAATCCCAATGTAAGTGTCTACATCGACTATGCTGACCCCAAAGTGCAGTTCATAGATTTCACTCTGAGATCTCGCCTATGTGCATGAGGTGTGGGAGAGTGAGGGGTGCATACTTACACTACTCCTAGTGGCCCAAGAACTAACTGGAATATGGGGAACACAAAGAGTGGATACACCGCTCTCACTTCTCTTTGGAATGGAGGACATGGGGGAAGAAGGATGGCCCCATACCCTAGATCCATAAGAGTCATGTTGACCACAGAAAGGCAATGCATACCAAACATCTAGATATCATGTATGGTGCCCATGATAGGACAGTGGAAGAACCTAAGTTACCATACAAAACCTAGCATCAAATTGACTATCATATGATTTAAGAGAAAAAACTTTGGTCAGAGCCGATATGGCTGTGGAGAGCATTTAGGAGTGGCAAGAGCGTGGAAAAGAATATGCGGTGCTTTTGCTGCACTGGAGCCAACCATAAGTAATACTGCTGCAATTACAGTACAGTACTGCGCATGAATGATACTCGCACATGTGAAGTTTGCCATGTAGTTAGCCCTGCACAACATGGCGATGCTGACATAACTATGTATGTACGATAGTCATGCATGCGCAGTTTAAATCAACATCACCATGTTGCACATGGTGGCCATCAGTACTGCAGTTGCAGAACAGAAAAGCAGTGCACCGGGAAGTGAGTATGTTTATGCAGCCCGTAGAGGGGAAGGGCTGCATAAACAGAATCACTGGCAACTATGTCACAGCACTGTGGCAGCACATCAGACAGTGGTCCAATTATATGCTTCCGCAGTGCTGTTATACAAATCTAATGACTGAATAACATCCGTGGAGCTTGGCACATGCAGCTATACAAATTAGGGTTGTCAGAACCCTCCGAAGTTCTGGGTTCTAGTTCTAGTCTAGAACTTTTGAAAAAGTTCTAGGGTTCTACTCTTTTTTTTAAACTTTTTAGAACTCGAACCCTAATTTTTAATTGTGCTGCCAGTAATGAAGATATTAATAAAATACATGTGAAGGAAAAACTGTTCAGTATAAGGAGGAAGAGAAATTATCATGTGTGACATTGATAGGAATACAACTAGGTTTATCTATGGTTTCTTCTGTTTGCTAAAGGCAGCAACTTATGTAACAGGCCCACCTACCCACCCATATGTTAAAGGTTTGCCGGCTGCAGCTGCATCATAGTTGCTTAGTGCAAAAAAAGTGGCACATTAGCCATTTAAGTACTCAGTTATATATACTCATCATCATGAATTATGAGAAAAAATAACTGATATTACACAATCTCAGCTATTTGCAGTTTTCTTGTTTTAAATCAGTAAATCAAAAGTTGCTATGTTTCAAATAAAGATTACATAACAAAGTCAAGTCAAGGTACTGCAGCCGCAGCACGTGGAACTGTTGCAAAATATATTATGTCATAACGTAGTCAGTCAAGACATTTGAATAAAAAAAATATGGCAGTTGTTGCTGGCAAAAAATGCATGCGATTTTCTAAGATAATGCGTACATATACCATTACTAACATTCTTGTTGGCAAATTGAAGTAATACATACAACTTTCTAAGATAATGCATCTTTCCAGATGATACATCAATAAAATATGTATTTCAGTCACATAAATAAAAAAGTGATTTCCTCACCACATACTAACTTAAGGAACATTTAATGTAGCTGCAGTAGTTGGCATGTGATGTTTAAGGGACAGTGTCTGTCAATCCCATTATGCATCAAATTATCAGTACTTGCAAAGCAAAAACACTTTATGATTGATCACATTCTGTAAAAATTGCTGATGCAGATTTTCTTTTATTTCTGAATTCCTTCTTTTCTAAAGGGGACAGGACACTTGTGCTAAGTGACAGCAGTTTGCAATGTACTTAATAAGGAAAAAATACATATATATATATATATATATATATATAGTAGGTTCCACAGTGGGCAATCGCTACAGCCCTCCCATATCATCAGTCTGTCATCATCTTTTTCCTTACCATCCCCTTCTGATAATGAATCTGTAAATGAAAGGACTAAAACAACACCCCCCTTTCACCCCAGCACCCATTCCACTTTTCTTCCACCACCCTCATCCATGCAGTAGCACCCATGCCACCCTTACACCCATGTTAAAACCAACCTCCAACCCTCACCCACCCTCAAGCACATATTCCACCCTCCTCCCTCACCCAAACGTTTAAACTACCCCCAGGCTTAGTCATGAACTACCATTCATGTTACCCTTCTCCCTCCCACACCCATGTTAAAACCCACTCCCCCAACCATCACCCATGCACTAAAAACGATGCCATGTTTCTCCCTCTTGCATCCATGTTAAAACTAGCCCCAACCCTCACCCATGCACTAGCATCCATGCCATCTTTCTCCCTCTTGCATCCATGTTAAAACCAATATCCAACCCTTGCCTCCCTTCAGCACCCATTCTACCCTCCTCCCCCTCTCAGATGCTAAAACGACCCCATGCTTACTCAAGAAAAATGAAACTCTTGCCTCCAAATGAGCCATACTTAACTGTTCTTTAATAAACACTTATGTGAAAAACTGTCTTTTCAATTGCTTTCTTCTTATGGAAAACATTCTGTACAGTTCTCTTCATAGAACCAGTAATTTGAGAGTCGTTGCTATTATGCCATGGTTTGTGTACAACAGAATGTTAAACATGAGCTATTGTGGTGTGAGACCTATGCTTACAAAATGCTGTGTTCTCAACCATGACATAGGTAAAACTCCAGAAGAGACTTGTAACAGGATGCTGCCCACAGAAACATAATACAAAATACAGTTTTTCCCATCATTTTTTATTCAGTAAAGTAAGTTACATATGGATCATTTTGGTTTATGGCTAACATTTCTGTAATTGAAAAAAATAATAAACAGCTACCAATTAGAATTCATTGTTTTGTCCTCTTTAAAATTGAAACATACACCGCCCCAGGTCCCGGCCCATACTGATGCACCACAAAGTCACAGAAGGTAAATCCAAAAATATATGTTTGCATTTTAACTATAAATAATATGATACAGAAATGATTGACATGACAGTGTCCCTTTTATATCAAATTTGGGCCTGTTCCCACTGATGTTAAAATTGCCCTGTATCTAAAACTTGTTGACTTTAGAATCTAGCTACAAATCAGTTTACCATGAAATGGTGAAGGTTTGGGGGGTGTATAGTCCAAGGTAGTAGATCGAGAAAGATGAGAGACAACCCAAGTCATCACAGTCTGTAAAAGTTTCCTTTTTTGTCCAGAGAGACTGTGTCCCACACAGTATTTACCAGCCACCACCATCTGAGTTGTCATCACCATCAACATCCACAACATCAATCACTTCAGGATCAGTTTGTATACTCTTGTAGGGATACGAAAATCTTGACTTGTTAACTTTAATAAAAGTTAACGTATGTACATTTTCTGGCAGCAACCTATTTCTGGTGTCTGTCACAATATTGCCAGCTGTACTAAACATGTGTTCTGAAGAGACACTTGTTGCAGGACAACCAAGATATTTACAGGCTTCATCATACAGCTCTGTCCAAATTGACTTTTTTGATCTCCAGTAATCAAAAGGGCATGCATCAGTAGGAATAGGCAGTTCTTGCAGGTAACTGTCTACCATGATGGACAAAGAACGCTCAGAAGAGGACTCAGCATAAGCTGGTATGGCAGCACTTTGGGAAAGGTTTTGCCACAGATTTAGCTTGCCAGTAAGGGTTGAAGAAGTGGCAGTTGTGGAACAACTACTGTTAATCTTTGGTGACTTTTCCAGTTCTGTATCCCTTTGTGAAGATGAACCTGCATGTTGTGGTGATGACAACCTGAGGGTACTGTGCATGTCTGTGTTTGACTCCTGTGAGTGCTGCAGCTCATCTAGCAACAGACATCTGTACTGCTCCATATCATCTGTTTTTGGAACATGTATAGCCTTGAACCTGGGATCTAAGAGAGTTGCAAGGATGTAGTGTTTTGATTTCATCATTGTAACTAATTTGTCATTGGTTTTGAAGCGCTTGCTTATTCTCTTTATGAGATTCCCATGATACAGCTGACATGTTGTCTGAGCTTCAGATCTGTCTTTTTCTATCTGTAGATTTAGAACACTAAGATGATGTGAAATCAGCATTATGAGTGGGATAACCTGACTCACAGATGCGCCTTCAGAAGACATGTCCCTTGTAGCTGTCTCAAAAGGAGCAAGGTTGCGGCACACTGTCTCCATTCATTTCCACTGCAGCAAAGACAGCATAATGCCATCTCCAATAATGTAATTGGAGCAATACTCATGTAGAGCTTGCTTTTGCTCCATGAGGCACTGCAGCATATAAAGCGTTGAGTTCCAATGAGTGGAAACATTCTGAATCAGCTTTTGCTGGGGCAGCTTGTGTTTTTTTTGCAGTTCCGACAATGTCCATATAGCCTTGGTTGAATGTGAAAAGTGAGTCACAATTTTTTTGCAAACAGCAATCATACCATCCACTTGTGTTTTTTTGCTGAGAAACCCAGTGACAATTAAATGTAAGCGCTGCGCAAAGCAAGAAGCATGCAGAAATCCTTCATCCTGTACTACTTTCAAGATGTTGGCTCCATTGTCACTTACTATGAAGCCACATTTTAGACCGTGAGAATAAACCCATTCATCAAGGAGGTCATTTAGTTCCTGCAAGATGTTTGCAGCTATATGACTTTGCCCAGACTTCTTTATATGCAGCAGCGCCATCTTTTGGGGTGTCTTTGTTTTTGAAGAAGCACAAGAAAATGTGACCCAATGAGCGGTAAGGGACATGTAATCTATGTTTTGACTGCTGACCCACATATCTGTTGTGACATGAATAACCCCACCCTCTGCAGTTTTAAGTGCAAGCATCACTGTCACTTTTAAAGCCTGATAAATGTTTGGTATTTCAACATAGGAAAAGTACCTTCGATGAGGAACATTGTAACAAGGGTCTGCAAGTTTCATTAGCTCCCTAAAATCCTCATGATCTACAAAAGAGTATGGGAGAAGGGCTCCAGCTAACAGTTCACCAGTTCTATGATTAAGATGAAGGGTCTTTGGATGATTTTTAGTGAAAGTATTCTTCCTTTCAAATGCCTGAGATAGTGTTAGCTTTTTACAACATGTCCCTGCTGGTTTATTATACACCAAGCTTCGATGGGCAGATGGATGCTGGGATGGTGGACTTGGACTTATACATTTAGTACCATCACTGGATGTGCAACTGGTACTAATGGTGCTGGTGTTGGTGGTAAGGGTGATCCTAGGGCTGGCACTGGTTCTGTCCGCATCAAGTTCAGACAATTCAGTATCTATTTCAGATTCCTGACCCTTCTCACGTGTGCTCTGGAAGATGGAGGACATGGGTTTTGGATGATCAAGCAAAAGTGAATGCTTTTTCAGATGGCGTTTAAGAGCTGTAATGCCAAGGCATGACACAACTTTACCACGGTTTACACTCTGTTTACAAAGGGAACAAATTGCTCTGCATGGATCAGTTTTACTGACAGAGAAATAATTCCACACCTCAGATGTGACAGATTTTGTTTGAGTGCTAGGAAGATAGCTAAAGACTGTTTGTATCTTTTCACCTGTTCTAATAGAACCCGGAACATGCTCCTTGCTAGAAGAGTGGACAGGGGACTTTGATGGGTTTTCATTGTTGGCCAGTATAGAAGTGGTGGATTCAATGGATATGTCCTTTTCGTTGCCAACAGTGCTGGTTCTATTTGCAACTGCACTACCTGATTCATTGTCAGCAGACTTGCTCATTTCACTTTGTTGAGGAAGTAATGATATGTCACCAGACACAACAGTGTCAGACTGAGACAAAGAGCTACTGTTTGAGTCGGAGAGGGACTCATTGTCACTTGCATTATTACTGCTTGTCACAGGGATTTTAACAGCATGAACAGCATACCTTATGGTGCCTCTCCGTGTGACTCCAGCAGCTGCACAAGTTTTCTTAAAAGGTCTCCCTTTACTACATTTTGTTGTTGCTCTTTTGCTGTTTGTTGAATTTTTATCACATGAAACTTTTGGTTATTTTTGCTAGCACCAGGATTACCACTACCACCAACACCTGCTCCACCACCAGCACCAGATGCTTCATCTATGTTGGTGTCAGCCATAACAGTACCAGTACTGCACACACCCACACCCACACAATTCCTGTGTAAGAAAGCAATGTGATCTGTGATCGCTGGATACAACTCCAAAATTTGGTTTTGGCTGTATGATACTGTGATACAGTGGACTGAAAGTAATTGATGAATATGACGGTTTGTAACTAAACGATCCCGGGTTCAAGGCTTACAGAATGATTGAACCGCTGGACATAGGCATACGCATAGCAGGCTGGTCAAGGTTTAAGGTCAATAATTGTAATTCTGAATCCAGCTGAACCACCAAAAAACTGGCCACTGGGCTTCACACAGTAATGCACACTGGGTAAGGTACAGTGCAGTCAAGGGGCGCACAGCAGCATGGTGATGGGCTGACCACAAGAGACAGAGTTACACACACAAACCAAAGAGATTTTTCTGTCTCTCCTGCCAACAGGGAAATATATTTTTAGGCTTCTGCCATGTATTTAAGAATAATGCCACCACACAACTGGTCACTGGACTTCACATGGTAACACACACTAGGTAAGGTACAGTGCAGTCAAGAGGCGCACAGCAGCAGGGTAATGGGCTGACCACAAGAGACAGAGTTACACACACAAACAGAAGAAAGAGATTTTTCTGTCTCGCCTGCAACAGGCAAATCTATTTTTAGGCTTCTGTCATGTATTTAAGGATAATGCCACCACACAACTAGCCACTGGGTTTCACATGGTAACACACACTGGGTAAGGTACAGTGCAGTCAAGGGGCACAAAGCAGCAGGGTGATGGGCTGACCACAAGAGACGGAGTTACACACAAAACTGAAGAAAGAAATTGTTCTGTCTCTCCTGCCAACAGGCAAATATATTTTTAGGCTTCTGTCATGTATTTAAGGATAATGCCACCACACAATTTGCCACTGGGCTTCACATGGTAACACACACTGGGTAAGGTACAGTGCAGTCAAGGGGCGCACAGCAGCAGGGTGATGGGCTGACCTCAAGAGACGGAGTTACACACACAAACCAAAGAAAGAGATTTTTCTGTCTCTCCTCCCAACAGGGAAATATATTTTTAGGCTTCTGTCATGTATTTAAGGATAATGCCACCACACAACTTGCCACTGGGCTTCACATGGTAACACACACTGGGTAAGGTACAGTGCAGTCAAGGGGCGCACAGCAGCAGGGTGATGGGCTGACCTCAAGAGACGGAGTTACACACACAAACCAAAGAAAGAGATTTTTCTGTCTCTCCTTCCAACAGGGAAATATATTTTTAGGCTTCTGTCACATACTGAAGGATAATACCACCACACAACTGGCCACTGGGCTTCACACAGTAATGCACATTGGGTAAGGTACAGTGCAGTCAAGGGGGCGCACAACAGCAGGGTAATGGGCTGATCACAAGAGACGGAGTTACACACGCAACCCAGGGAGAGATTTTTCTGTCTCTCCTCCCAACAGGGAAATATATTTGTAGGCTTCTGTTATGTATTTAAGGATAATGCCACCACACAACTGGCCACTGGGCTTCACATGGTAACACACACTGGGTAAGGTACAGTGCAGTCAAGGGGCACACAGCAGCAGGGCTTCTGTCACATATTTAAGGATTACCACCACCACCACCACCACACAACTGGTCACTAGGCTGCACACGGTCACACACAGTGTGAGTGGGGTACAGTGCAGTCAAAGGGAACAAAGCAGCAGGGCTATTGGCTGGCCACACCACAGGAGTATAGTATCAAAAATTGCCTTGTGCTGCTCTTGTGTTAGAGAACAGGAGTTTTTTTTAGGGTGAAAGAGGTTTAAGAGGAGAGGATCCCCATGAGCACAGCAGACTCCTGACAAATTCTATTTTTGTTTTGGCACTTAGAGATTTTTTCCCATGGTTGGTTGGCTTTGAAACATCAAATTAACTTCAGTTGCTGCATTCAGCCCCTCCCCCTGCCAGTGTGCTCTCTCCTTGCCAGGTCCCACCAGATGAGAGATGAATTAGTCTGACCTAAATTCAGGATTTAGAGAGAGCTGCAGTGCAGACTAAATAAGCAGTCTCATCAAGTTACAGTCACTTTTCCCCTCCCGAGTCCCCGGCCCCTACAGTGGGGCCTATACAGTCAGTACTGCTGCAGACTTATCTCTGTTTCTCCTTTCCTTCTGCGACCCCTCTGCTCCACCTGTTCCTTATTTTTCCCCACCCATCCTTCATTCAAATTATATTTTTTTAGCTGTCAAAGATCGCAGCCTCAGCTCGCACACAAATGAAGAGAAGAGACTGAGTGCTCTGCACACTAGCAGACTGCAGCTCCTTCTCCTCCTAGCCATGCAGTTTGCTCCACCTCCCAGGCTCCCTTAAGGCTTTCCTGACTCGAGTTCAACCACCTGACTGCATATCAACTGGTCAGGTGGTGACGGTGCTTGGAGTGCAAAATGCGCAAGCGCAACCTCAGAGATGGAGTCATCACTGAAAACGGCTGCCCCCCCTCCCCATAGCTGTAAGGGACCACTGGGCAGAGTCAGAAGGAGCATGGGGAGTCGGGAGTCGGGATCCACCCACCTAGCTGGTGCTGGGAAGGAGAAGTAAAGGAAAAAGTAAGCTGCTGCTTGCTTCATTACCAATGATTTGAACCCTTTTGCGAACCATTTAGTGTTCGAGTTCTAAATTAGAACTCGAACAGCAAGGTTCGAGGAGGGTTTGAATCTTTCTTGGACTAGTTCTGACAGCACTAATACAAATCAGACTCAGGAGGAGTCTATTAACAAACTAGAGAGCTGGTCTGGAACTTGCTCATCATCACAGTCACTTACTCATTCTTTTCTAAGCAGTAATTTCTGGCAAATGTGACTTAACCATATTGATCTCAGTGCTGGTAGACTACTTCTGGTTTTCCCCTAATTGTATTAGGTAGGGGTAGTAGCAGTCTTGAAGTGGTAGCTGCTGGTGGTGGCATGCTCTGGAAAAAAGTGGTCTCCATGCTCATCTGCACACTTTAGAAATTATGTCTTTCCTTGTTTTTGCTGTAAAGAAACCGACCCCTTTAACACAAAAACAAGGAGTCAGTTATGGCTTCCACCCCCCCCCTCTTTTGCTTCAAGTGAGGTACGTCATTATAGGTTTGCATCAGATGTACAGTGGCAGCCACAGATGCAAAATATTGTTAAACAGTAATCAACTGTATGTCAAAGCTCTTTTTGTTGAATGCATGCTTTCTTAATGTTGTCAATACCATTCCATCCATGTGTACTCTGCCCCTTGATTTCTGTACCTCAAATGCATTATTTTACATTTTTGTGTTCAGGACAAAAAAGCCTTTCAAATGAGGGTGGTCACTAATCTAAATTCTTTATAGTTTTGTATGTTTCCTTGTGCGTGTGCAAGAAACATCTTGTGGCAGAATGACATTTCAGAGGTGTGTCAGGGATGAGTCCAATGCACAGCAATCTACAGTTGTCTTGTCGCTGGCAGACCAATGAACATGCAACCAGATTGTGACACCAGTCACAGTTTCACAGCTGGAAGCCATTCTTTAGTGGAAAGAAATAAAGTGCTCGAATGAGAGTGCTTCATTCCTTTCATTCATGCCCTTACTGATCTTACTGCCTGTCTCCCCATCCATCCTGCAGATGTCTTGGTACCCAGCAATACACTGCATCCCCCACTCTCTGTGCCATAAGCAGTAAACAGTCCTAGCAGTAAAGATCAAATAAATATTATTTATCCTTCCCCAGACAGACGTCTGCTTTGAATTTGTTTGTGTCTGTGTGAATGACAGTGCGTGTTCTTGTCCCTGAGCTCCTCTCTCTCTCCAGTGCTTCATGTGTGCCACAATGCCCAGCCTGAACACTACTCTTTGTAATGGTACCCACTGACCCGCCCTGTGGATCTTCTAGTGTCCATGCTACCTCAGTGTACCCCCCAGCCCACCGCACAATACAAGGAGCAAGAGTGCTGAGAAATGAGGCAGCATTGTTGGCAGATCTGTAGCTTAACTCTAAATGGTGGGGAGAGAGAGAGAGACACAGGTTGCAGGGACAGACACCAAGAAGGAGAGGCAGCAGCACCCCTCCCAAAAAAGAGCACAAGATCAAAAGAGGTGGTAAGTGGTACCAGTGTCAGGGACAGAGTGGAAAGAGAGCCCCCAAACAGTGACAGCAACATGCTGAGATGTGGCGAGTAAGCAGAATGAGAGTGATCACCTGGTGACAGGCTGTCACTATTGCAGCACCACTTTGGCAGTGTGAAATTGTGGGCAGTGCAATGTAGTGACCATATCCACAATGACCGTTGGCTCCCAGACCTGCACCTGAACAAACATTCATTTAATGTGTGGCCTGTCCCCTAGCAGTGGCTGCTCCATCCCCCACCCCTCCCATTCCCACCCCGTAGAGAGACACAGCAACAGCAAGAGCCACTTCCAGTGCAGCATATACATGCAGGTCCAATCTGTTCCAGCCAGAGACAGTGTCAACACCCCAAACAGAGAAGTGGAGTACAGCTGAGCCCGAGCTCATTTGCCATCCATTTTATTGCTAATCTCTTCCGGCACCTTGCTGTTAGTTTGACTCTCTGTTTGTCTTTCTGAAGCTCAGTGGAAGCAGACAGCACATACAGAGAGGCAGAGAAAGTGGCAGCAAGAGTGCCGTGACCAGGACAGAGAGCAGTGCTGAAGAGTTTTCCTGTCACCGTGAGGGAGCGGACATTAGACAGAGAGAGTGAGAGACCAGGAGAGACACAGTGTAAAACAAACTTGGTGCATCTGTTCCACCACTGCACAAAAGGATCACCCAGACAGAGCCACAGACAAATATGTGGGTCACATATCTGCCCCTTCACATTGACTAGCATAGTGTAGGGTGGGCACAGGATGAGCACCCCTGGGTAGTTGCTGCCCCCTACACCTCCAGCTCACATCAGTACATATGGAACAATCTGCAGTAGCCACAGACTGGTGTCGGTTACTCATCTTCCCCTTCACACCCATCCTACTCCACACAGGCTGGCACAGTGGCAAGGTGGCCTTCAGGTGGGCAGCCCAAGGTAAATAGTGGACTATGGCCTGGCAAAAGTTGATGAATGGTGCCCCCTCCACAACCGTCCCACCACTTCACATTGGCTGCCCCAATCAGAGACAGAAATGTGAGTTGTTCATTTGCCATGCCACACCTGTTTCTATCTAGCCTGGTGGGCACCAGGTGGGTAGAAATGAGGTTGTGGTCCAGATCACTTTGGTGGCCAGAGGCCATTGGCACTCAACACATCTTTCCGCATTTCTGCACATGTGAAGCATTTTCTCCTTCCATTCCACCTCCTGCATGTTAGGAGCACTCTGCAGGAGCCAATGACAGATGTGGTTCACACATCTGTCCATCTTTATCCATCTGAGTTCCATGAAAGCTGACACTGGCATTGGGTGGGCTCCAGGAAAGTGGATCTGGATGAATGATGCCCCATCCCCCCACCCCACTTCCACACAAGGGTAGCACCCTGCAGCAGCCAGGGATAGAGATGCAAGTTGTACATCTGCCCCTTCACACTCGTCCCTGCTCCACCAGAGCTAGCATGAAGTTTGAAGTTGGCTTTGGGTGACTGGCACTTCCTCACTCAATGCCACACCTCTACACTTGCAGAACACTCTGCTTCAGCCAGAGGCTCTCCCACCTATGGTACTCTACCCATGGAGAGCACTCTGAGGTACTGAGATGTAAAAATGTGGATCTTGTATCTGCTCCTCCACAACTGTTCCCACTATGCTGGGTGGGTGAGGGGTAGGATACACTGGGTGCTCCTGAGTGACTGGGTGCCCCCTCTTACACCCCCACCTATCAACCCAATACTTTACAGCAGCCAGAGAAGAGATGTGGATTGCACATCTGCCCCATCATAAACTGTGCCCATTCCAAAAAGTTTCACACACAGGCTGCAGTGGGGTCTAGGATGGTGGCCAGTAAGTGACTGCCCCCATCCCACCTCCACACATGGGGAGCACTCCTCCCCCTCTATTACACATTTGCACATAGAGCACACTCCTCCCCCTCCATGCTTCCTTTGCATATAGGGAGCAATTCTCCTTATCTAGCCCTCTTTCACATGGTGGACATAGTGTCTTATGTAATCATATTAGGTCTCAATCCTTGTTGAATACAACATTGTACATATTGTATATGCTAATGTAAAGAAAATTGCTTCATTTTAATTTATATTATGTGTCCTTATTTTTTGTATCTCACACCATGTATAGTCTTTATCTTTGCTTGTACAAGGGGACCTCCTTGTAAATGAGCTTGCTCAATGGATTTTATCCCTTCACAATAAACTTGAACTTGAACATGGAAAGCACTCTTCCCTCCATTCCATCTCAACACATAGGTATCATTGCTCCACCTCCATCCCACCTCCATACTGGGCCCGGACTGCTTGAAAGAGCTCTAGTCCCCCCTTACTGCCCTGGGCGATCACTCCGCTCGGCTGATGAGAGTTTGCTAGAGATTCCAAAGTATCCTTAAAATCATCGGGGGCCCATGCATTTATGAACATAGCCCCAACCCTTTGGAATTCTCTACCCTGTCAGCTACGGGAGTGCACGACCATGGGGGGCTTCAAGCAGGCCTTGAAGACTTATCTGCGGCACCAAGCCTGTTCTGATTGATTTTATTAAATTTATGGATTTTACTGACGATCTGTATTTTAATTGTTTCAACCTCATCTTGTTTATTTATTTTATTGTTAAAGCGCCTTGATACTTTGAAAGGTGCTGGATAAATAAAGTTATTATTATTATTATGCTCATCCCCTAACCCCTCCAGTGCTTCTCCTACTAAATTTCACCTCCCCGGATCTACCACTGGTCGTCGACAAAATTTTTGTCAAATGACCAGACAGCAAAACTGGCAGGCCAACTGCATTTTGCAGTCGGCTGCTGGTTTTGTATTAAAACAAGTGTTTTCTTCGGGGGGCTTTGCCACCTAAACCCCCCAGGTGGGGGACTGCACCCCCACACCCCCCCAATTAGGATTGTCAACTCTGAGTCACAGCTGATTCGAGGGGGTGCAGGACCCCCAACAGTCAGTGCCGGGTTCCAGCGGATTCTCTACAGTGGCATGGCGCTGTTGCCACTGTAGGGTACTGCACTGTCGAAATGTCACTGAATGTGTGATATACCCACCTCCCCCACATGGAGACCACTTCTCTCACTGCATCCTACCTCTTGCACATAGAGAGCACTCCTTCCACTCCATTCAACCTCCACACATAGGGAGATTTCCTCCCACTTCATATCAGCTCTGTACATGGGGAGCACTCAACCCCTTCATCCCACTGCCCCTACTTGGGAAGCATTGCTCCCCATCCATCCCACTTCTATACATGAGGACTCCTCCACACATTTACATCACTCTCCTCTACTACCATCTTAGCTCTGCATGCAGAGAGTACTCCTAACCCCATTCCACCTTTGCACATGGGAGCACTCTGCAACAGCCGGAGACAAAGATGTCAGTCAGGCATCTGCCTTTCCATGCCTATTCCCACTCCACGTGATAAGCTCTAAGTTGGGTAGAACATTGGTGGGGCTGAGATGTAATGAGTGGGTTGCCCTGGAAGATGGTGCCAATACTCTTTACCACCTCTCTGAATGATAGGAGTACCCCTTCCCCGAATCAATTTTTATTCTTTTCTCCACTCACCACTGTTCTGCTTACTATTCTCCTGTTTGCTTGCCTTATCAGTTGCTCTCCTCCCAAGACAGGACTACAGGCCACTAGGCCAGGTCAGATTTTTCCTTGACTTCTCCTGTCTTCTCTTCAGACCACACCACCAGTCCAGCCAGTGTCCTGCACAGTCAAGAAGATGCTCCACGTGTTACTCGCTGCTCAGCACTGGATGGGTCAGTTCTTTTTCTAGTAGATCATACTTCAAGTTCTCCCAGGGATCTTTACTTGGACCAATTTTATGTAATTTATATATGAATGAATTAAAATTCTCACAGCAGCGGGTGCAATATCACCTCTATGCTGACACAATTATTTATATAGCTGGGTTATCAGTAGTATCCATTCAGTTAATATTACAACAAGCTTTTGATTACCTGCAAGATTTCTTGATAAGTTCTAAATTAGTTCTAAATGAAAAAAAAAATTGCAGGTTATGGTTTTCCAGAAGAGAATTGGGGTTAAAACTGATCATAATAGACTATAAATTGTGACTTTTACAAGAGCCATATTAGAGCAAGTAGACAAGTATAGATATTTGGGGCTTTATCTAGACAAATACCTTAAATGGGACATTCATATTGAGAATATTTAAAAAAAAGCAGAGAAATGTCTAGGATCTTTGTATAGAATCAGAAATAGTATGCCATTGAGGTTAGATGACTTGTAGTAACTGTTATGATATTGCCCATATTGGAATATGGAAATTTTTGACCACAGTAACCATGCCTTGCCCTCCAGATATTTGGAGGACAAACAGAAATTCCCATGACCACCCTAGTAGTAATGGCTGATTAATTGTTAAAATACTGCAATGGATTTTCTTTATAGCTATCTTGAGTGTTCCACCTCCAGATGGTCATACAGGTCCCCACCCCAAAAGCAAGTTTCTACACCTTATGCGAAGATGCTCTGTCATTCTTGAGCCCGCCTTTTTAAAATGAGCAACTATCTTTCTCTATATTTTCTTAGTATACCCAAGGTAGGATTTTCCAGGTTTAATGATGCTTCACAGTAAATACTTCATTAAGCCAGTTGTGATACATGTACACCAGCATGATATGGTTGTTTGTATGGTGCCTCGGCTGTTTGTATTTAGTGGCATGTTTGTAACCACTTTGTCAGCCATTTGGTCTAATGGTTCTACATATGTAATATTCTGAAATCTCCTCATAAAAAGATTAACTGCAAAAAAAAAAAGGAATATGGAAATTTAATTTATATTGGCGCAACGAAAGGGCATTTGTATAAACTGGATGTCATGTACAATAAATAGGCAAGATATATATTGGGTGCACCAAAAATGACACATAGATTAGAGAAGTACAGGGAATTGGATTGGCATTCTCTGTCTCGAAGGATGGTCCTAGGTATAACTATATTTATGACAAAATGTATTTCGGGGAAAGTCCCTGAGTATGTTGTTGAGAGTATTTGTTTTAAAACTCCCATAAGAGGACTACGTTCTGTGAATAGTCTGGAATGTGTGGTTCCAAAATGAAAAAGGGTACTGGCTAAAAAATCATTTTATATGTATTGGGCCTGTATTGTAGAATAAATTACCTGGGAACCTAAGACCTTTGAACAGAGAAATCCAGGTAAATGCAATAAAAGAGTGGTACTCTAAACATATAAATTTTGAAGGGAAATTAGTGTAGTTGATAAGTAAAAATGGTATCAACAATTAAGAGAAGGAATTTGTCTTATAATACGATATATATATAACATCTATAATTCTACGCTTTGTTTCATGTAAGTGTTGTCTGTATTAATTGTTATTTTTGTATGAGGATACCTTGGAAATGTCATTTATTTTATAATTTTTTATTATAATGTA
This sequence comes from Neoceratodus forsteri, assembly GCA_016271365.2. Lineage (NCBI taxonomy): Eukaryota > Metazoa > Chordata > Ceratodontiformes > Ceratodontidae > Neoceratodus > Neoceratodus forsteri. Next base: position 401,777,388 of record CM028135.1, read on the forward strand.
CTGTGTTTAATGCATTTTGTATGATTAATGTAAGAGTAACTGGAACTGGCCTTTTTGGATCTCACTGTAAATGAGCTTCGGCTCAGTGGAGTTATCCAAATTCATTATCATGAATAAAAATGTTACCTACCTACCTACCTCCCACAGTTCAACTGAGGCTAGAGAAGAGCAGCACACAGTCCTACTCTACCACCACGACAGGCAACGGGACACCACAACTTGCTCAGCTTGTTGTAGAAGATGCAGCACAGCAGCATGCTCACTAGTCTGCCTCACCAGGCTTCTCCCGCTCTCTCTGTTAATGATGTCTCCATCTCCCCTAGCCATCAAAGGTCCAGTGCATGCACATTGTGTTTCAGTTAGCTCCAGCCACTGTGGAGACTGCTGAGACACTGAGTGTTTTAGCAATTGAGCCTGAACCAACCTGAAAATGAAATATAGGAATTTTAAATTTTCTGAGGTAATTTTGGGGGGGGGAGGGTGTTGAACACCCAGAACACCCCCCCCACCTATGCCCATGCAAGCCACAACAGTTCAGACACATGCAATGCTTACACTTAAATGCACTCCTCCCAGCCCAGCCAGCCCCCCTGCCTACCCCGGCACACAAATGAACACAAACCGCGACCCCTCCCACTTCCTCTGCAAGTAGCAAGAATCCCTCACTCTCAAGAGGTCAGTCCTGTACAAGCAAGAGAGTTGGGGGTCCAGGGCTCCAGTTGGGCCTGCTGCTGTAATGGTGCTTGAGCCTGCCTGAATACAGCAGGACAGCTAAACTGAGTCCCCTTAATCCCTACCGATAGAAGGCTACTGCACAGATAATTACTACAGAAGCTTTTATTGTGGTTCTTTTTGGTTTGATCCACACACACTGAAGCATTGAATCAGTGAGATCATCATGACTTGGGCAGCTTTGCACATTCCTCTGATCCTAAAAAATATATATCACAATGGTTGTATAGTTGTAGGTCTATATTTTATTTATTTGGTTTTTGTTTACCGGGTAAATACACTAGACAACGATGTTGCCTATATTCAGGCACGACCCATATTGAAATGGCTTTAGTTCATTATAATTACACACTAAGAAGAATGGTCTTAATGAGTTCATTTAAGGTTTCATAATTTGACCTTTTGCAATTTTAATGACCTCCCAATCCTGGAGTCTTCAATTTATCTAAACATTTCTTTGCTCAGTTTATCAATAGTCCAATAAGATTTAGAATAAAATTACTTTAGAAATACAACTGTATAAACTTTGGGTTTCATTTTGCACAAATATGAACTCTCCGAGATGAAAATGCATAGGAGATTAGTTGTACATACGTTTGTATTTCTCCACACTTTCACTTTGGAAATTTATAAAAACAATATGAAAAAATAACACTTAACCTTTTGCACAGGTCTTGATCTCCCGTAAAGGGAATGGCTTAAAACTTATTTCGGAGTCATTCAAGAGTTATCTCAAGGTCAAGATTTAGTAAACTATACATTTAATACATTTTAATAATAGAAGTTGCCAAAGAGGACATAATAAATGTAAACTGAACTTCACTGTGTTCACTGATATAAACTAACAGTTTATTGTTTTATAATATATTAGACTGCAGTATTTATTTTGAATGCTGTGGCCATGAGGATGGTGTGTGTGTGTGTGTGTGTTTGTGTGTGTGTGTGCACGCGCGCGCGCGTGTGTGTGTATGTGTTTGCCGTAGCGCAATATATTTTTTTTCCAAAAAGAATAGTAAAAAATACCTGCTGATAGCTATATATTTCGCCTGGATACTTCACAGAAGACCTGGTATATGTCTGAGACAGTGCTTATCAGATAGTGTCTTAAGAGGTTAATAAAACTGTAAATATTTTTAGATTTGCTGGGAAAGGGTGACATTTATGAGGTATGAATCTTTCTTAAAAGACAATACCTGTCCAGCTGAAGACTGTAGCAAGAACATGTTTAAATGCTAAGTATTTAAATGTGCAAGTTGTTGCATTTTGAAGGGGGGGTAAACAAATCTCCAGTTTAATAGGCAACCAATATTTAACAAGCTGTTTCAGTTTCCTAATGGCCATCTGATAAGCAGTCTGGAGTTATGTCTCCAACATTCTAAAGAGAAAGAAGGGAGTATTTTTTTTCAATTGACATAGTGATTTGTAGATGTGGAAGGACACATTGAAAACTCCGAAATATGTGGTCCATGATAACTCTATTTTTCCAGCTACAGACAGCAAGATGGCAATAGGCTCTGCTCAAAGCCATTAAAAAGAAAACAGATTTCTATTGGAATGAGGAAGTTCCTAGACTGTATGACACTGTTAAAAGCACAAATGCTCAGGGAAGGAATCACTTAAAAAGATGTGCTGTTGATACCCATTCTGCCATAGGTCATTCATTGCACTTCAAGCTAAGTTAAAAAAAGGTTGGATAAGAAACCCAGTAGTAGACTGCTAGAAAATGGCCAGGCATACTAACATAAAGAGATGAATTCAAAATAGGAAGAATGAAATAGAATTAAAGTGGTCATTCATAGAATCAATTATTAATAATAACTTGGGAGAGTTTTCTGCCATAGGGAAACCTGGTTATAATTTGCCATTATAACCTGTGGGTTATAGCGGTGAACATGCGTAGGGTTTCCCTCACTCCATGCATGCACAAGCCTCTTCTCTTCTCTTTCTCAGAGCATGCTACCTTGCCACCAGCAGCACTTGGTGGTCAGCAAATAAATAAAAACAATACCTCTCAACTTTAAAGTTCACCAACCCTCATTCTTTAGACATATGCTCCTTGAGTAAACCTTTTTTCTTTAAAAAAAAGGGGGGAAACAATGGAAAGTTTTCAGCAGCCGCAGGCATCAGATGGCGCTTCATGCCAACCACAGATCAGGGCTGAACACCAGTGTATTGTTATTTTATATAATTGTTGTGGCAAGAAAATGATCACCAGCAATTATATAAAAAAAGGATGGGGTTGTGTGTAAAACTCGATTTTATAGATTCATAGGTTCATAGGTGATATACAAGCCAGGAGGTCAAAAAGACCTTTAATGGCTCACTACTAACTAGTGGAAATTCCTGCATCCCTATGTTCCCATGTATTTGTCCAGATTGTGTTTAAATGTTAGCACAGTGCTACATGACACCATTGTCTCTGGCAGTGAGTTCCATACATTCATGACTCTCTGACTGAACCATTGACCTCTCATGTTTGTCCTATATATATCCCCTTTCAGTTGCAAATAATGCGATCTCATATTCAGTGTGTTACTTGAATTCTGTAATCCTATGGACTCCCATAGGAATCTATTTTTACTAGCGTTAAATACATAGCAAAGGTCGCCTCTTAATCTTCTATAGTCCAGAGAATATAAATTCAGGTCTCTCAATCTGTCAGCATACGATTTATTTTTCATAGTATTTAATTTTTTTAGTCATTTTCCTTTGGACCCCTTCATGTAGCCTTTTATCTCTGATTGTTTGAGGTGCACACAGTGGAGAACAGTACTCCAGGTGGGATCTGACCAGTGAGGTGTACAGTGGCTCAATTACTTTTGGCTCCCTATTTCTTATGTTTCTCAGTATACAGCCCAGAATCCTATGACATTTCTGGACCATTAATCTGGAGTGCATGCCAACAGATAGTTTATTTGTAATTAGCACTCCCAAATCTCTTTTGTTATCTGTTTCTATAAGGGAAGTATTACCTAGACAGTAAGTGAGTCGTGGGTTCTTATTTCCCAGGTGCATAACTCTGCATTTTCAGCATTAAACCTCATTGTTACTTTCTGCCCAATTATAAATTATGTCCCTGTTTTGATGTATCTTATTTCTATCCAATTGATTGTAAACAATGGTTTCAATTTTTCTGTCATCTGCATATTTGACCTGCCATGTATTGTTAGAGGTTTGCATCCCTGACATAAATAAATTAAATAGAGAAGGGCGCAGAATGGATCCCTGTGGCACCCCACTGGTCACATCCCCTCAATCTGAACAAAAACCCCTGATTCATACCATCTGCTTTCTACCCTTCAGCCAGGAATCCACCCATGATATTAAGTAAGGGTGAAGGTTACATCTGATTAGAGTTTCGATTAGTTCCTTGTGTGGGATTATGTCAGATGCATGTGAGAAGTCAAGATAGATTATGTCCACACCTAAACCTGAATTGAGGGCTGCACTAACTGATTTGAAGAACATTAGCAGATTAGAAAGACAGGAACTACCCTGACTAAACCCATGCTGCCTTATGTCTAAATTTCCATATCTGATTAAATGCTTATTTATTCTATCCTGAATAAGCCCCTTCATGAGTTTTCCAATAATAGAAGTAAGGTTAATAGGTCTAATTTGAGACCAGATGTTTACTGCCTTTTGTATGTATTAGCGTCCCTACCACATCCTTCCAATCTTCAACTGTTTTTCCACCCTATATGGATTTATTAAATAATAATGCTAAAGCACCCACAAGTTCACTTGAGAGTGATTTAATAAGAGCAGGGTGAATCTCATCATGACCAGGAGAGGTGTTTGTTTCAATTTTGTAATTCTATGTAGTATTTCTTGTTCTGTAATAAGTAGTGCGTTATCAGCAAAAATAGGGACTTTATCAGGCAAGCAAGCTACCTCTTTGTTCTGAAATATGCTTACAAAATGTTTCTTTAAATTAAATTATAAAAGGGCTCTCAGAAATGCTGCAATCTGATTGGCTGTTAGGATTCCAACAGCCTTACATTAATCCATGTTATACTGTCATGTACAGCCTGATCACCATGGCACATGGATTCTTCCTGTCAGCATTCCATTCTCTAGCACTGCTGAATGTGTGGAATGATGCATTCTGATTTTGAACCAACATTCTTAAACTGTTGGTGGAAGAACTATTTTATTAAAAATCTCCCTCTAAATGAGGAAAACATTCAAAAAGTATACTTTTAACACATTTCTTTTGGAACCATTTTTTATAATAGCAATAAGGCACTCCCAGGAGTTAGATTAACAGTCAGTTAATAACCCCCCTAGGGGCAACATGGCACTCGGCTGTGCCTCGTGCCACATTACACCCCTAGGGGGTGATTAACAGACTGTTAACCTAACCCCTGGTCATGCCTTATTGCTTAATTCCTTAGCAATCTGTGACTCATCTCTTTTCAGTAATCCATTTTTTCCCAATGGTCCAACAGTAGATTGGTTCCCTCTGATAGTACCAATATAATTGCAAAATGTGTTAGGATTTTTCTGGACAGAAGCAGACAAATTAATTTCCATTTGCTTTTTGGATTTATTTAGGGCTTTTTTGCATGCATTTGCCCTCTGCTTATAATAAGTCCAGTTGTCAATAGATTTTTTATTTTATTTTATACCTTCTGAATGCCCTTTTCTTTCTGTTTAAAAGTTTTTAATGCTTTTGTTAAACCAGGGAGGTACCCTAAATTTAGTGCTATATTTTACCACTTCTGGTACATAATATTGAACACAATAGTGTATTTTATCTTTTATCGCTTTCCAGACAAATTCCAGATCTTTATTCTCCAATTCATTTTCCAAGTTGCAGGAGGAAAGATAAGTCTTCATTCCTTGATTGCCTGCTTTGCTATAATTTCTAGTCTTGGTTATACCTCTAAATTTATCTCATGTAGTATAAATAGTGAAGCCAAATGAGTTATGATCACTACAACCTATTGGTTCCTGTATTATGATATATTTAATTAGATTTGGGGAATTACATGGGACTAGATCCAAAATATTGTGCCCTCTGGTGGGTTTAGTGACCAGCTGGGTTAAATTTTTCTGTACTGTGATGTCAAGGAACTGTGTTTCAGTTTTACTAGTACCCTTAAGTGTTGGCCAATTAATATGGGGAAGATGAAAATCACCCAAAAGAATATAATCACCATTTGGTTCAAAACTGTCTAAGGTGTCCAGGAAAATCAAATTCTGTTCCAAATTGAGGCCTGGGGGTTTGTATGCTAGGCAAATAATGATTTTTTTGTTAGTAAGGTGTATCTGTGCCCACAATATTTCACACAGTGATGGTATGTTATTCTGTTTTATTTCAGTCATTGTTATATTGTTTGAGACATACAGTGCTATCCCACCACAAACTCTATTACTTCTTTCTTTGTGTATAACACTGTACCCTGGAATATCTGTTCCCCAGTCACTTTCCTTGTACCAGGTTTCGGTTATACCACATATTGAGATGTTATCTCTATGTAGGATATATTGAAGCTCATCCAATTTACCACTCACACTTTGTGCATTTATTAGCAGACAGCTGAGTTGTTTGAATATTGATTTGTTTCCTTCATTAGTGTTTCTATGATTGTATTTTATTCTTTCTGATTGACTGTGAAAATTTAGTTTTTCTTTATGTAGTCTCCCCTTACTATTCAGTTTAAATTATGTCTGATGACCTCTATGAAGTGGTTTGCCAGTTTTCTACTACCTAACCTATTCAGGTGTAGACCATCCCTGCTAAAAAGATTTGAATTATTAATAGAAGATTCCCAAGTTCTAGTACATGCGATATCCTCCCTGTATAGACACCACTGTCTAATCTAATTATTTAGTTTTAGAATTATGTTATTCACATACTGATTTGCCCCAGGAACAGGAAGAATTTCTGAAAATACTACTTCACAATTTAAACTGATTAGTATAGAACTGATTTTAAGTAACCCATTATAAATTTTCTCCAAAGCTTGCTTTCTTATATCATTAGTTCCTACATGTATAATGACCAAAGGACAAACTGTAGATTTTTTAATTACTTTGGGAATTTCTGACATAATGTCCAAGATTCCTGCACCAGGGTAACAGCTACTACTGATCATTTCCTTGTTTAAAGTGGTGGTGTATTGATCTATGTACTTAATGATAGAGTCCCCCAGAATGTAAACTGGTCTGAAAGATTGACTCTCGGTCTGATTTAATTCATTGCTACTCATAGGGGTTACCTTGTTGGTTTCCATGTCCATCTTGTCGGTAGTTATAACATTTTCTATGTGTATGGTACCCTGGTTATTTTCTTTAGGATTTAATGATTCAGATGTTAGTGTTGACACAGTCCTTACTAATTCATCTGTTTCATCATTAATCTTATCCATCAGATTTTTCAAAGGCTGAAATTTGCTGTTAAGTGGTAAGAACAAATGCCATTGCCCTTCTACCTTTTTTGGATTTATTACATGGTATTGATGTAATTTGTGTTTCTGTCTCCTGGTCAGACTCTCTAGTTCTTTTATCACCTTGTTCTTTTGCTTAAGTTGAAACATCCTTCGGTGGTATGTCTATACTGGCTGATGATGCAATAGTTGTGTTTTTAATGCTCTTTAATTCTAATTCAAGTCCTAGCAGTTTAACTCTCAAGTTCTTCATTTCAGTATATTGATCACAAATATATAGATTACTTTCCTGAGTTTCTTGGAGAGTGAACATTTTGCAGTTACCACATTGTACCCCAAATTCTCGTTTTGAAGTTTACTTGCTTACTTTCCATATTAACATATACAAGTGGCTAACTTTATAAAACTAAAACAAACACAACACCAGGTTGCATAGGAACTTGCCTAAGTGCAGTGTAGGTATCTACACTTATACTTCTGTATAGACATAATACACTTTGTTTACCTTACTCTGACTGTGGTTCAACAGCCTGTCTCACCCTACCGTTCTGCTGCCTACTGATATGTGCAGACGCCGCTGGCCTCTGCCCATGTCATCTCCACTCCATGCTTGACTCCACTCACTACAGCTATGCATTATATGGCCTCTGTGGAGGACATTGCCGTGGTTTTCTTGACACTGTAACCAGGCAACCAGTTGCAGAGTGTCCAGCGGGCAACGGGGGTAACCTGCCCTTAAAATAACAAGTTATACCTCACAAGGCAGCCTAAGTGGCTTCTCTGAAACATTAATAAAGTGTCTGCCCTATGTTCCAGAGAGTACTGAGGAGCGGGAATCCCTGGTACTCTGGTACACCATGCTACAATCATCCCACAGACCAGCTGCCTTCTTCTGCAGCACTTAATCAGTACAGACTGCAACATTTTGCTGCCTACACCTGCAGCATCTGAATTCAAACCTTAGAAATATGCAAATCGCACCTGCAGCTGTATGTTGCTTCTAGCTGTGCCTCCCTGCAGCACATTGCAGAGTAACCCACAGATTGTTCAGGGATTATCTGACTTGCTCACTAGGTGATGTGTATAATAAGATTTTACATGCACACTTGGTGTGGGATGCTTTTTTAAACCCCTCAGTCTTTGCCCTCAGGTTTATTTAGCATCCTACACTTTGGGCTTGTGTAAAATCTCATTACACACACCACCCCATCCTTTATTTTCTATATTATATATAATTGTTATATTCTGTTATTTTGATGTAATGAATGGTGAAGTACTGTTTGTTGTAAGAAGGTATGTAAGCATATGAGTATTTGGAATGGCATGTTTTATGTGCAAAATCTAATAAAAATATTATATAGATGTCGCCACCCACCAATTTGAGGGCTTACCTTTGGCCCATTTCTCCCAGTTCTGCTACTCCTATACGCCTCTTGGCTGCCTGCTGTTTCTTCCTGTGTCTCCCCCATTTCAGCCCGAGTCCTGTTGTGCCCTTGACCCAAAACAGTCCCAGCTTATAAATCTAGCCCATCTCAATCTCAAAAACTCAAGCCATGCCTTCTCACTGCTCTTTTGGCACTCTGGTGCTGCCAGGATCGCACATGCACAATGCTGCACCCTTGATCTCTCAACCGCTCGGTTTGCGATCGAGCGAGAGAGTGTTTGGCAGTCCCAGTCCCTGTGTTATGCAGAGTGGTGACTGGTGAGCAAAACATGGGCCAAGAGAGCCCTCTCTTCAATTTAATTAAAAAGATCCATGAAGTGCTAGTGATTGGGGCTCATGAATATTAATGAGCCAATGCCCCAATCCTTATGAATATTAATGAGGGTTCTGTATGCCCTCGAGGATTGAGTATTTCTGTGGCTGCTGCAGCGAAACAAAATGTAAATAATTAATAGCAGCAGCTGCAGTTTAGATGTTTGGGGACAAATGTTTAAAAGGGGGAACAAGTTTAAATAAATAAATAACTTTCATCCTGGCTGCACCAGTAATGTTGGAACTCAGATAACAGCCTACCTGCTGCAAAAAAGTGGCATTAAATATTGGCAGCTGCTACAGGCTATGGGCTGAAACAAGCAGCTTGTTTTGAGGAGCAACTATAAGGACACATATGTGGCGATTAAATTATGGGCCAAATGGGCAAAAATAATAATTATTCTGGCTGCACCCAGACTTTATTTGAGACTGTGTTAAATCTGCTTAAGGGACTGTGTGTTAAACAGCCATTACAGAGCATCAACAGCCAATTGAAAAGCTGAGATTTTAAACCAGGACTTGAGGGGCTTTTTCCAAAGCTCATGTGAAACTACCAAGTGCTTATGGGGAACTGCAGAGACCTAAATTCAGGTGCCAAAACAGAAAACCTATTGTGCATCAAGTGAGGTTAATGAATAATTAATTTTTGTGATTGGCAAGCCCTTCAGCCAGTCAGAGCAGGAGCAGCCAACAGCTCTAGCCAATAGGGAGCCTCAGGAGAGCCCCATATAAGACAGTGATCAGGCAGAGATTCAGATTTGAGTATGAGCCCCCTACAGGGGTGGGGGCTCAAGCCCTCAGCAAACCAAGGAACCAAGTGATCCAGTGCAAGCCTCTCCACAGGGGAGAAGGGCTTCTTCTTTGCAAAAAGAAAACCAAGAGGCTGCCTAAATCAAAACCTGCTAGCCTGGGGGTTGCCAGAAAATGTCCTCCAGGGGCTAGCTTAAATCCTTTCCACATTTAGGGAAAACATGTGTCCTCCAACTTGATGCCAAGCCAGCTGTGAGAGAGCTGAACCTGCCTCAGTAGTGAGAGTGCTGATGTTTTCAAGAACCTCAGATGAAAGAGAACCATTCCTGTGAGGATGCCTGAGTGAGTAAACTTGTACCTTCAAGAATAGGAAAGCTTAATGGGGCAGTGAAGCCCATGTAGAACTAACTGAGACTGTATGTATGCCTGCACCCTGCATCTAATGTATGCTTATAGATGGTGGACACCTATTCAGTCAGTGATCATGGATGATCCTGTGATAATATATAAATATGTCTGAAATATGTCTGAATTGCTAAGTGCCTTCAGGACTGGAAGAAGAGTACTCAAAGTGGAGGCTCTTTCTAACTTTGCCTGCGAGGTCCAGTATTTTCTGTGTGGGACCTGCAAGAGTCAACAGAAAGCCACAAGGGACTGCCTGTTGAATTTGAGCTTAGAAAGTTACAGAAGCCGTTGGCTGCCATGTGCAAGCTGGTATTGAAATAGCCTAGGGATCTACAGGGAACCTGTATTGCTAAGAGCAAGATTTGCATTGAAAGGGGCTACTGCATCTGTTTGATAGCCAGTGAAGTCTGGAAGATGGTAGTGGGCTTTGACATAGCTTGGTCAAGATTCAAGATTCTCAATTGGTAGCATGCCTAGCTTTAAGCTCAAATCTATTGTGGTCATGAAATGTTGTACCTTAAGCTCTGGCTCTACCCGGCCAGGGAAAGGAAAGTTGTCCTAGGAATGGATAAATGTGCTGAATGGGTACTGAACAAGATATAACTCTGCTGAATGAGAATATAGCAAGATATAAATGTGCTGGATATGGACGTAATGAAATACAAATGTGCTAAATGTAATTTAGCCTGCTTATTCATATTGCAAGTGTTCTCAGCCTAGAAGAGGGACTCAGTTTTCCAAAGTTAAAGTGTTGTTTCCATTGTCAAGTTTTAAAATCTCTGCAGTCATTAAGGGGGTACTCGCTGTTGGCTTGCCTGCAGTTTAACCTTCAGGGATTGTGTTTGCTTGCTAAGAGCACTTAATCTCAACCTGCTTACAGAAAAGCTTGCTATGAGTAAAAGCAGGGCCTCTCCTGCACCCTTTGAAGAGACTGTACATAGATCGTGTTTAATGTTTCAAGCCAAGCATTAATTTACCTAATTAGCTGGCCAACGTACAGCTGCATCATCCTTTAGGCCTGCATCATTAATGGACAGTGGTTACTGGGAACCCAAGTTAAGGCTGGGATTGTGGGGTCTCATACCAAATATGGGGACTGGTACCAGTGTGGGTGTTAATAAATACTTGTGTCAACTGATTTATTGCAGTTAGTCAGATAGCAAGGGCTCTGGTTAGTTATAGAATTTGGTGGGTCTAATGTGATTACAATGTGATTTATAATGTAATTGCTTAATCTGAATTCAAACTAAATCAAACCAATCAAACAAAAGGTAAATATTGTAAATGCATAACCTCTATTCCTTTTTCACCCATCCTAACCATCCCCATGTAAATAGATGTTGTTATTGTTGTTTTGCAGATACCTGTGTTGAGAGCATATTATTAGCATTGAGTCTTTATATGGTAAAATGTTTGAATTGTGGGGAAATGTTATTAGGTCATGTTTGGGAGTGGCTTATTGCAAATGTGGGTGGGTACAGCATCCCAGAGGGCTGTACCAGGTTAAAGCTAGCATGCTTAAAGCTATACTCTGGGTGGAGGCACTGTGCAAATGTACTACCTTGGGTAAGAACCAGTTAAAGTAAATTTTGGGAACCCAGGCACTTCAACCTTGTTGTGACCAGGCAAGGCAGGGGTAGTAGCCCTTGGATTAGCACTGCCAAGGGGTTGCACAAAAAAAACCAGCTTCTACAGTCAAAATGAGACACAGATTCAGAGTCATTTTCATCTACGAAGCATCAACACTAAGAGATCTCTAATTTAGCTCTACCTTTCAGATATATGAGATTCCTATAGTCCTTTCCACCACAAGAAAAAGTTGGAAAACAAAACACTTACTAAAAGATGATCTGGGTCTTCCTACTGGAGTCACTATAGTTTAATATTTAGAGCAATGAACTGGAAACCTCAAGACCAAGGGTCAAATCCCACCAGAGTTATCTACTCACTGTGCGTCCCAAAGCAAGTCACTTGTCCTCACGGTACAGCAGAACCCCAAGATGTTGCATCTCAGTTGTGCTATCTTGGGTAAATACACTGTGAACAATAAATAGTTATGTAGTTATGTATTCTCATTCTGCAGCATACATATTTTAGAATGGCCCCATGAAATACAATAACTAATTTTCCTTTGGTAGAAGTACAGTATGACGTGCATGCAGTTCACAGTGGAGAACACTTTTGCATGCAAATGTAACCTACCATAAGGGCAGCTTACCTTTGGCTCCCAGCCTAGGAAACTGATGCCTCTTAACCCTCTAGACCCGATTTCCCCTCCACAGCTGAACATGTACTGCTCCCAGACCCCATGAACTGTAGCCAGGGGAGTGGGCAGTATTCTGGTGGCACTCTTCTTTTTATGTGCTGGCAGTGACTTTGATCATTGCGACTGGAGCCACTAATGATAGTTGCACCTCTGCTGCTGCACCGGAATGATTAGAGAGGGACAAGCCACAAAGAGGGGCAGAATAAAAAAAAAAAAATAATAAAATGATTTGACTCCCTGCCACCAGTGTCAGATAAATGTTACTGGATGCCTGAGGCCCAAGATCCTAAGAAAAATCTGAGCCCCATGGGCTTACAAAAAATTGGTCAGTCCCTGCCCCGTTTAGTGCAACAATCATGTGTGTAGACCTAAGTGAGTCACATGCTTGTGCTACCATTTTTTTCCTCTTCTGGAAGTACGTACCTAGAGCCCATGTACATGCATACTGAAGTACAAGTAAGGGAAAAAAAGGCCACACTTGGAAAAAAGGATTATCCACTCGGGGGCACTAAATCTAGGCATCAAGGGCCCACAGAGCATTCACTCAGGGATGGAGTTCCCTCAGCGAGCTTGCACTCAAAGATGGAACCCTATGGCAAGTGTGGGCCCTAGGCTAAGACCTTGATTGCATATGCCTTAATTTGTGCCTGGCTGCCACAGAAACAGAAGGGAGTACTGAGGATTGGCCATGCAGAGAAAATATAGCACAGATGGCACCCACAGCTCTCCTGCTGCTGACCTTCCCCCCAACAGTGTAGAGAGGGGTTGGATTGATAGGAGAACAGCACTAGGTTGTTCAGAAAAGTGCACAGGGGCACTTCAAAGTGGCAGGAATTACACTAGGGACTCAATTTATTTAAAAATAAGAAGAGTTTGCTCAGCATGCATGGGCATGGCCATCTTTGTTTCCCTCTGACCCACAGGACTGTGTGAAAAGCCAGAGTGCAGTTTGTAAAACCAGCCTACAGAATCTAAGGAGTGACTATACAGTAACAGATGCACTCAAAGAAAACGAGAAGGAATCTTTTTACTGCTTCATGTTGGGGCATATGGATCACACTATGACGGTTTGTCGGTATGTAATTTTCACTCACTTTGGCATATTTAAATTGTTTGCTGCTCACTGTTCTTTAACATTTGGATGGAATAAACTAAAGCGTAAAGTAAAATGAAAACACTTTAGTTTATTGACTGCATCTGTTCCTATCTAGACTGAGCTACTGCACCCACACATCCCCGTCTGTCCCCTCCAGCTGGCCGAGGAGGGCCTCCTGGTAGTTCCTAAGGCTAGGCTGAAGACCTCAGGGGATCAGGCCTTTGAGGTAGCACATCAGATCCTCTGGAATTCTTTATGCAGAACCTTAAGAAGAACCCTTGGTTGAGGCATTTAAGAGGGGGCCTTAAAGGAAAACTACACCCTCATGTCTTGTAAATTGTTTAGTTTCCATGTTAATAGAAAACTCTTTTCATGTAGCTGTTAGGGATATATGTGATTGCTGTAGTTTGTTTTCACTGGATGTACTAGTTCCTGTAACTATCCTGGGGGTCTCCATTTTCTGGTTGTTGAAATCTCATTGTCCTTAATAGCTGCATTACAATATAATGGGATATAAAATAGAGATATTCCCTGGTGTCCAGTGGTTCTCCCACTCCTGCCAATTGCTGTCCAGATGTAGAGTATCATAATTACCTGGTGGCTAGTGGTCCCTACTCCCCTCCAGTCACCATCCCGATGTGGAATATCATATGTCCCTAGTGGCTAGTGGTTCCTCCCCCCACCCAACACCCACTCAATGTATCACTGTAATGTTTCCTGGGGTCCAGTGGTTCCACCTCCAACCCAATCCCCTGTCAATTACAGATACACCTCTCCACTCCCTAGTGGTCTAGTAGTACCCCCTTCCTATCCCCAATCTGCCTGTAAAATATAATAGATATCTTTCCCTGATGACTAGTGGATCCCCCAACCCCAGCAGGTAGTGCCCCACTACCCTGCCCCCCAATCCCAAACCCAAGCTGAAGACCAGCACAACCCTTCACTTACAACCAGAGTTGACTGCCGACTGAGCTGTCATTGAGTGCATACTGTATACAGTACACACTCATTGATTGACTCATTGATTGAATGTAGTGGTCCTTCCCCCACCCCAAATGCCCACCCGATATGTCACATTCCCTTTTCCATAGTGTAATGGTCCCTCCTCAGCTGTGATCGCCAATTGCCATCCACAAATGGGGGGAAAAAATTCCTTGGTAGTCCAGTGTTCCTCTCCCCCTCCTCCAATGTTCGATCACCATTCCCTTATGAACAAAATGCCCTGATAGTCAAGTAGTCCCTCCCAGTTCCTGATCCCCATCCACTGAAAACACCCAGCAAACAGTGGTGGTCTATTGGGCCCCCACCCTCTCAGGTATTCACCCTCCACCCCACTCCCCCCCATCATGACCCCTTTCAGCGAACAGCACAGCCCTCCTCTCACCTCCATGACTGCCCACTGACTGAGCTATGAATGAGCATGTACAGTACGCTGGTTTTCCATTTGGGGACAGCAATCAGCAATAGGGGTGGGGGAGGGACCACTACACTATGGTAAAGGGAAGTTGACATATTGGTTAGGCAATTGGGGCAAGGGAGCGACCACTACACTATGGAAAAGGAAATTTGACATATCAGGTAAGCAATTGAGGCAGGGGAGAGACCACTACACTATGGAAAAGGGACTTTGACATATCAGGTGGGTGACTGTGGTGGGGAAGGGACCACTACACTACGGAAACAATAATTCTCACATATTGGGTGAGTGATCAGGGTGTCGGAGGGACCACTACACTATGGAAACAATAATTCTCACATATCAGGTGGGTGATCAGAGACCGGGAAGGGACCACTACACTATGGAAACATTTATTGTGTATATGAGTCAGTGATCAGTGAAGGGGGGCACTAGACCACCATGGAATTTGCCTATATGGGGCATGGACTGGTGTGGGTGTGCCACGCTAAGTCACCCATGGACCATGTAAATGGGCCCATAATGTGCATGCTAATGGCCAATAGTGCCTTGCATGCCCAATGAGTTCATTTGCATGGCTACTTTAGTGAATAGGGACTTAGCGCATGTGCACTATAGTTGCCAGCACATTCTCCTGGCTGGCTGTGGGGGCAGCGCTACTGGGGTTCCTGGTGCTTTCCTAGATTAGTGCTGCCCTCACCCGACCCTATTTATAGTCTAATAGCACACCGTGCTATCAGACTGTAATTGTAGGATTTCCCACCAGCACAACTGCAAGTAGTGTTGTGCAAAATTGAGAAATTTTGTTATGCAAAATATTTTGCAAAATTCATGCATTTTGCAAAATATTTTGTGGTGTGAAATGCAAAATTTCTACTGAAATTTGTGAAATTCCACCACATTTTCAAAATTTCACCTGACAATTATGAATTGTACCCGAAAACAGAAAAATGTCACCGCAAATGTGAAATTTCACAATTTTCGGAAGACATTTTGAAATTTCCGGGTGAAATTTCACATTTTGCACCTGTAAAATATTTCAAGAATTTTGCAAAATATTTCACATGGCAAAATTACGTGATCCCACTACATAGGAGTGGAGGAAAGACAAGCCAGGGAATTATAGACCAGTGTGCTTGATTTCTATAGTGGGAAGTCTACTGTGGTAATACTAAGGGAGGAAACTTGCAGTTACATCTTCAGTACTGTCTCTAGTTGACTATGGCCTGCCGGTCTATGGTACTGCTGACACTACCGCCCTCAACAAAATCAGGTTCACCCTAAATAAGGCCTGCAGCCTGATTACTGGTGCCCCCAGGCTCACACACAGTTGTCAACTCTATGACGAGGCAAAACTGCTTAACCTAGATGAATGGCTACGCTATCAAACCTGCCTTATCACAAAAAAAACTCTACTCGGACTATCCCTTCCTGGGGTGACAGTCTCCGTCCGCCACACCCAACCCACTATCACAACCTGAACCTCTGACAAGACCACTCTACTGGTTCCCAGATCCAGGACCACCCATGGTCAGAGGTCCTTCTGCTACAGAGCTCCATACTGGTTTAACTCTCTCCCTGCTCCCATCTCCAATGCCCCCACAATCTCCAACTTCAAAACTGCCCTTTGGAGCCAACTATTTAGCACTCACAGCTAATCCTGTCTCTAAATATGGCCTTGATCTCGCCACACTTGACAACGCCCACTGGGCGGCACTCCACCTCACCCTCCCCACAACTCTCCCCATTGCATATTGCCTCTGTTAATACCAGCATGTGCTCAGCTGTATCAATGTAATTGCAACTAAATTGTATCATTGTACTTGCAACTAAATTGTTTAAATGTGTGAAACCACTCTGTGTACCTCTAATGACATGACTTTTATGCTGTAACCTAAATGTTTTATGCTGTAACCTAAATGTGTTTCTGTCTGTCCTCTATGTGATGAGGTAACTTTGGAAATGACCCTCTGGCTCAAAGGTTGTAAACTGATGTACAAATAAATAGTGGATTTCCTGGAAGTAAATGGGCTACACGATCCCAGACATTCATTCACAAGATGAAGATCTTACTGGACAAATCTTGTCAATGTCTTTGATGTGGTGACCAGGGCATCCAAAAAGGGACAGTCAGTTAATTCAGTGTACTTTGATTACAGCAAGGCCCCCATATAAAGCTGGTAAAACAGTTAAGGGACTTGGGGTGGAGGAAAAATTGATGACTAGAGTAGGGAACTGGCTAAGGGGAAGAACACAGATCTTGGTAGTAAATGGGCAGTTTTCAGAGCTAAAGGATGTAAAAAGCAGAGTATTTCAGGAGTCAGAGCTGGGATCCATCCTTTTCAATGTATTTGTTTGTGACAGAGGAGATGGAATCAAGGGCAAGATCTGCCTTATCACAGGCATCATGAAGATCCTGCAAGGAAAGGTTCCAAGGTGGTAGCCTGGATAAAAAATTGGGTGGACAACAGGATGCAAAGAGTAATAGTAAACGGAGTCCACAGTGAAGAAAGGAGGGTAACTAGTGGAGTATCGCAGGGTTCGGTACTGGGACCGGTCCTCTTTAATGTCTTTATAAGTGACATTGGAGAGCACCTGGAAGGAAAGGTATGTCCCTTTGCAGATGACACAAAGATCTGCAACAGGGTTGATACACAGGGTGGAGTGGAAAGGATGAAAAGGGACTTGGCAAGGTTGGAGAATTGGTCAAATATGTGGCAGCTCAGATTCTATGCAAAGACATGCAAGGTAATGCATCTGGGAAACAAAAACCTAGGGGAAGAGTACACAATGGGGGGTGAGTTAATAACAACAACAAAAACTGAAAGAGACCTGGGAGTAATTACAGTATATCAGATGACCTAAAGGTGGGCAAGCAATGTGAAAAGGCAGTAAGGAGGGCTGGTGGGATACTGGGATGCATAGGGAGAGGCATCAACAGTAGAAAATAGGAAGTTGTTATCCCTCTGTACAGACAGTTAGTGAGACCCCAACTAGAGTACTGTTTGCAATTCTGGAGACCCCATCTCTGCAAAGACATAGACAGAGTGGAGGCTGTTCAGAGGAGGGCAACCAAAATGGTGCAGGGTCTGCACCAGAAGACATACGAGGAGAGACTAAAGCAGCTTAATATGTATACCCTTAAGGAAAGGAGGGAGAGGGGGGGACATGATAGAAACTTTCAAGTATCTCAAGGGAATTAACAAAGTACAAGAGGGTAGTATCTTTCAGAAGACGAGATGTGCAAGAACAAGGGGGCACAATTTGAAGATCGAGGGGGACGGCTCAGAGGCAATGTTAGAAAGTATTTTTTCACAGAGAGGGTTGTGGATGCATGGAACAGCCTTCCTGAGGAGGTTGTTGAGGCAGGAACAGTGGGAGAATTCAAGAATGCATGGGACAAGCATAAGGCAATTCTAGTGGGGGGTAGGAGGAAGCAAGCTGTTGATTAACTAGAATCTGCAGCTTATCCATCAGGTAGGGGAAATGGACAGACTGGGTGGGCCAAGCGGTCCTTATCTGCCGTCAAATTCTATGTTTCTATGTAAGGAAGGATACAGAGAAAGGGATATGGGAACTCAGGGAGGATCTGGGTAGGTTGGAGGGCTGGTCAAAGAAAAGGTAGCCAAACAAATGCAAGGTGACATACATTGGGAAAAAGAACCCAGGAGTACAATATGAAATGGGAGGTAGTACTGGAAGGCACATCCAAAGAAAAGGACCTGGGGGTCATGATATCAGAGAGCCTGGAAATAAAAGCACACTGTAATAGAGCTGTAGGTGGGTAAACAGGGTGCTGGGATACATGGGGATGGGGATAAGTGTCAGTGTCAGTGGCTCAGTAGGTAGCACACTTGCCTCTGAGGCCAAGAGATCAGAGGGTTGTGGGTTCAGTTCCCACATCTGACACTTAGGTTAATATCCCAATACTGACACTGTAGTGCAGCATGAGAGTGGTGCTGCACTTCTGAGGTGCCGTCTTTCGGATGAGACGTTAAACCGAGGTCCCATCTGCCTGGATTGGTGGTAGTTCAGGTGGATGTTAAAGATCCCATGGCACTTATCGAAAAGAGTAGGGGAATTTCCCAAGTGTCCTGGCCAAATTTCCCTCATTCACTAAAAATACCACCAACAACTTAGTCTGGTTCAAGGTCAGTTGGCAATCATCTGTATCCCCTTCCCCCAGGTCATGCCTGAAAATAAGTAGGATTTGTCTAGTGCACTTACCCAGTCAACAAAAATGAAAACAAAATAAATAAATAAATAAGCAGCAGAAGCCGGGAAATGATCCTCCCATTATACAGATCAGTCATGCCACCACATCTGAAATGCTGCGCAAGATACCGTAGTCCACACCTGAGGAAAGACTGCAACAAGGTAGAAGTGGTACAATGCAAGGTTACCAGTATGTCCATAGACTAGGAGGCAAGATATATGGGGTGAGGCTGCAGGACGTGATACTAACACCCTTGCAAAAAGGGAGGGAAAGGGATGACCAAATTGAAACATAGAAGTGCCTGCATGGAATGTATTGGGTGGATGCCATGGTGCTTTCCTCCTTGACCTGAAATACAGGAACAAGCAGGAACTCACTGAAATTTGGAGGGGGTGATTCAAAAGGGACATCTGCAAGCACTGTTTTCACTGAAAGAGTAATGTAAATATAGAACAAACTGCCGGAGGAAGTGGTACAGACCAAATCAGTAAGCAACTTCAAGCAAGGATGGCACAGATGTATGGGACTAGTAAGAAAAAGGGTGGCAGAAACAAAGTGGGTGGTAGCCACTATGGCTAGTGGAGAGTTGTTAGGAAGGGTGGGCAGAGTAGATGGGCCTGTGGGCTTCTTTCTGCCAGCATTATCTATGTATCTATATATTATTGTAATATGGGGAATGTACTACAATATTTAAAACGCTGGCAAAAGGGACTCTTGTATATGCAAATGGAAATTTCAAATGTAGTTGGAAAGCCTTGTTTGGAGAAATCCCTTTTTTCGTTAAATAAATATTGCCGTAATTCCCAATATATAGGTCTCTCTTCACTGTGGAGGAGATAGAAGCATTACTGTTTTATATACACTTGCCTGCCTGCAGTTGTCTGCTTCAATTGTTTAATTTTAATTCATTTCATTGCTGAGCACTTTCTTAAAATATGTGATGGCAGAATTTTAATTATGTTATTAATATTTTGGGTTACCTAGGCCATATGTATATGCCAACAAAGAAGCATTGTTTTGAAACTGTTTTTGGAAATATTTCTTTACATTAGGTTCTTATTTGCCAGTGACTCGCTGGCTTCCTTTTAGTAGCCTTAATTTTATTGCTTCTATGTTAAGATTACCCTTGACAGTGTATCAGTGAGGTGAAGGGTGAAGTGTCAAATTCTTACTGTTTGATTTATTTATTTTTTTTGCAGCTACTCATGTTCCTCCTGGCAATGGTGGGTATTTCTCCAATCCCCCAGCCCCATCCCCTGCTCGCAGCCTACCTCGGCTTGTCCCACGGCTGTGCCCTGTGGCAGAGTGGCGGGAACCCGCCCACCCACCGTCTCACATGATTCCAGAGCTGAAGGTTACTGCCCATCATGGAGGTGGTGCCTTCGGGGATTGGATCATTCTGCCCGCCAGTGCCTGCAATTTTTCCTTCATTTTTCTTTTACCCCCGAGATGCAGCATGCAATGATGCCACAAGGCATGAGTACGCATGCTACCACATGTGCTCCTCCGAGCATCTGCCACATCTACTGCACTTCCTGAGCCTTGCTGCGCCAGCCCTCAGCCTCCACTAGGGGCCAGTCTTGCACCGAGAGCTAGTTTCCCCCCTCCTCAGAGAAGGAGAGCAGTCCTCAGTTGCTCAATCCTTCTCCTCCCCTGCCAACCCCCGGTGGGCCGTGCTCGTTCCTGAACATGGGTTGCCAGCGTGGTGCAAGGTAAGGCATCCAGTGCCTCAGCCCTCAGTGCTACCAGGCCAGCAGTTTGATTTATTGCTCACCTTTTACAGAGCAGTTATTTTTATAATTATATGTAATAAAAGTTTTGAAAAGTACAAGCTGAGTATCACTAGGCAGTAATGCACTGCACTATAATGGGGAGAGACTCAGAATTGTGTTTCGATCCTGATTCCCATGCGTTGGGCAGGCAGGGCTCTGGCATGCTCCTGACTTGGTGGCAGAGGTGATGACACACTGATAGGTAAGCACATAAACAGGTTTCATCGTCCCGCTCTAAAACAATAAGTTATCCAAATAGCAACATCAGGATCATAAGCAGGGCACACTTTATTACCAGTTTCTTCACACTTCCTCGAGAACTTATAGACATCTCTACAGATCAGAACCATCAGAACTGTGGTGAGTATTGCTTACAAATCTCTCTTCTGTGCCAGCTATAGTTTCTCAGCACTTTAGTTTGCATCTATAGAAACACTTTGCTTTTGGAGGGACATGATAGAGACATTCAAGTATCTGAGGGGAATCAATAAGGATGAGGCAGATGGGGTCTTTAAGTTAAGGAGGGGGAGGGACACCAGGGGGTAAGGGCTAAGAATAGAGGGGGGAAGATTTAGGAGGGGAAATGAGGAGACACTATTTCACAGAGAGGGTGGTAGCAAAATGGAACCTACTACCAGGATGGGCGGTATCATGTAAATCTGTGAACAGCTTCAAAAGGAAATGGGACAGAGAACAGGGGAGAGTGAGGGTGGGGAAGGTGGGGGGTGGTGGTGGGATGACAAAGGGAAGGGGGGTGGAGCAGCTGAAAACTAGGGGTGCTGGCTGCACACTCAATCAGATTCAGATAGACCAGATGGTCTGTTTCTGCTGGCACATTCGTATGTTCATATGTTCGTATGTTTACCTTCATAGAACTCCTTAACTCAGCAAATATCTGATATTCCCATGTACTCCTTGGACCTTAAGTTACTGTACAGGGGTTCTTTCCTCAGTTCTCATTTTCTCAGTACCCTCTCCAGTTTCAATATTTTACACTCTGTTACCAATTTAGCTAGGTACTGTTTGGAGGCAACCACTTCAATTCTGTTTGTATCTAAAGGAATTTATAAAGTTCCAAATCTGAGTCCAATTCTGTTTCCAAGAATGAGAAGACATTGAAATCAGAAATGGAGTCTGAATCAAAGGTTCAGATTCCACATCTGATGGTGCACAACCCTCCCCCACCACCACCACCGCCAACAACAAATCTAGGTAGTGGTACACTGAATTTGAGTACCACCCTCCCCTCTCTCACAGTAAAATTAATCATCCCCCTTTCCCCACGCTCTTAGCTCTACAGCAGGTTGGTCAATGAGAAAGGGGCGAGGGAGCTTCAAAAAGATCTAGAAAGGTTTGAGGGGTGGTCAGAACTATGGCAGGGAGATTCAGTGCCAAGAAGTGCAAGGTGATCTACTTAGGGAATAAGGACCTGTGCATGGAGTACTTGATGGGAGGGGCTCAATTGATCACTTCTGTAAAGTAGAGGGATCCAGGAGTCCTCATCAGGGACTCACTCAGGTAAACCAACCAGTGCAATAAGGCTTATAGCAAGATATGTAGGATGTATGGTTATGTAGTGAGGGTTTTGACATTATGAGGGGGAGGTGTCGCTGCCAATATACAGATCATTGGTGAGGCCTCACCTGGAGTGCAGTGTCTGGTTTTGGAGTCCTCACCTTAGAAAGGACATAGATAGGCTGGAGTCAGAGAAGTGAGGGGTCATACAAATGATTTAGGGGGTCCAGCAGTGCAGATCTTACAAGAAACACCTGAAGACCCTGATCACGTACTAGTTGAGGACCAGACGGGAATAAGTTCATGTGGGGTATAAACAGGATAAATTGTGAGGTCCCATTTGTTAGAAATTGAGACGCAGTCATGAGGATGCACAATTGAAGATTGGAGAAAGTAAATTCAACAAGGATGTGAGAAAGTATTTCTTCACAGAAAGTGTGATGAAGCCTTGGAACATAGTACCAGTGGAGGTTATGGGGCAAGGACCATTAATGGATTTAGACATAGGTAAAACAAGACTAAGGGACTCATAAGCATATTTGGGATGAAACAGGAAGGGTGATGCAGAGGAAGGTGTGATGGGGTGAATAACCTACCACAATACTAGATTGGAGTAAGTTTGTAAAAACTATTGGAAGAATTGATAGGTCATCAGTGTCCTTCTGTCATCAGATTCCATGTTTCTTTATACCCTATGTGTACTGTATAATATAACTATAATGATCCCAGCCTCCTATCCTATTTCATGTGGACTGGCTTTCATTTATTCAGTAAATGGCAAAAGACTGATATGTAGGGATGTGCAAAGCTGAGAACACATTACTTCACCAGAAATTGGAAAAGTTTGAAGTGCCAGCCTTGCAACACTTTTTGCCAGATGAAGTGGCACTTTTTCCTCAAAGTGACTTCATGGGAAAAAAGTGCCACTTCACCTGAAAAAAGGCTGCGAAGTTGGCAGAGTTGAAGCTGATGATGCCAATAGGTCAGTAATCCAATAAGAAAGTAGAACAACGTTTATTGTGGCAAAAGACAGGAGTTAGAAATACAGAGATAAATCCCTGATGCTTCAAACTTGTGCAAGTTCTTCTTCAGGAGGGGGGCACAGAAGAAAGTGTTTATTTATAGTCCTTGATCAGTTCCCACAGCATCTTTCCTGGACCTGAGAACAGCTTCAGCATAGTCTAGTCATTCATGGTGCAGTGGGAAGAGATGAGATTATTGCATCACGAGTGGCTGCACTGTTTGTGGGTGTTCCTAATAATCTAAAAGTATGCAATGTGAGTAGATCAATGATTTGAAACAAAACAAGGCTGGGTATAATTACACCATTTACATGCATTTCAGTTCTACTAAGAAAGGAAACAGATAAAACAACTAGATACATCAATGAATTTTAGAGAAGGTAAGCAATCAAAAATGTGGGCTTTCAACTAGAAATAATATGATACAAAAATGGTTGACAGTGTCACTTTTCTTGAAGAGGTTAAGCAAGCCCAATATTTTTTTTAAATGTCATTGAAATGTTATAAAGGTATTTCCTGTTGTTTCTAAGTGTTTTATGCTTGGTGACAAAGTATCTTTTTGCCATTGCACAACAATTGCCCATTGGCCAGGAAACTTCCCTGGTATTTTCCCATCTACTAGGGGCATATAAAAGGGGTCTCCTTCCCACCAAGAGGAGCCTTGGTTCTAGTCAAAAGTATCAGTTTGCAGTACACACACAGAGCCCTGCTAGCTCTGAACACTCTGGGCGCACTTCAATGGCTGTGACTGGGCAGAGAAGTCCTGTGGGCCTAGGAATGGTGTTAGGGTTCCAAGGTCCAGGGTGGTACTAGCTTCCTCTAGTGCAAGTCTCCTTGGGCTCAGTCCCTGGCTGTGGTCCAAGAGAGGGAACAGCAGGGGACTGTGGAAGTCCATCCTCAAAGAGGGCCTTTCAATGGAAGCCTGTTCTAGTATAGGCCTGTGGCCCAAAAGAAACTAATGTCAATGATAAGTGTGCTGCAGAAGATTCAGAGTAGTTAGGGGCACTTAGGATCTGAACCCCAGGGTAAGGGATGGACCAATTGAGCTGGTAAGTTGCTGTTACTGTGACTGTGTTCGCATTGGACTTCAAACTCCCAGAAGACAATGGGGCTCAGGGTAGCAGCCAATAAAAGGTAATCTACCTTATTAGTAGCTAACACCCAAGCTGGACATAGTGTTTACTCTAGGAGGGTATAGTCCTCCATTATCTAACCTTCACCAAAGGCACCGATTATTCTGTGCTGAACAGGGCCTGGTTCACCTTGCGTCCCCATTCTCTCTCATGGCTTCAAGAGGAAGTGAATGTTTATCCCTTAAGTATTGTATATCACCAATGCACTGTACATTGGCAAAAATGTCAATGATGCAAAAACTGTAAATATGTTAAATATTGATGATGTTGCCAAGATCTGAACCCACAACTGGCAGGTCAAAAACTGTCTATAGTCACAGTGATTATTGCAAAATAATATGACTCTTTAATATTGATCTGCTTTTTGGGCCCTAGAAAGGAGATGCGGTCAAGGATCTGGCTACATGCTTTCTGCTACACTATTGTCGTGTACACTGGCTTGTAAATAAATTGTTGGAGTTCTTGTAAGAAGCATTTATGCCTAAGCATCCTACCATGTGTCCTGAGTATATTCAAAATTGTACAGTGTCTAAGAAGCAATCACAACATTAAATGCTACTCAAATGAAGTTATCGTTACGTTCAATAAATTACGTCATCCCCAAGTTGTCATGCTGGAATATAATGTGTAGTGTGGTGTAAAACAGTTCCATTTTTCAAACAATGAAAGGGCTCCCATTTGTCCCTGGAGCCAAAAGAAGAAGAACATGACAGAAAGCTGAGGCTTGGTGTCCATTTTAAGGTGGTAAAAGTTGCTGTGAGTCCTGGGCAGAGACTGTGAGGGGGGATGAGAGAGAAATAAGCAGTTTTCCCCAGAGGGATACAGGTAGTGTGGCCATAGCAGTTCCCTATGAAGTACATAGAGAATTTATGGCAGGTGCATCAGTGCTCCATAAATCTAGTGGCATGGGGAAATGTCAGACCGGGAAAAAGACAGACAGAGGTTAGCTCCTGATGAAAAGTGCCATTTAAATTACCCCTCGGCAAAATTACTGCCAAGCTTTATGGTCAATCCCTGCTTCTCCACTGAACATTGTGGTACAGATAGTATGGTTGGGGGTTATCTTACATTTCCCATCAATGCAGCATCCTAGGATAATCTAATATGTCTCTCCAGTTCATCACCATCCACCATGCCATAAGAGGAAGGCACTGGGGGCATCAAACCTGTGAAAAGCCAGATGATACCACCACTGACCAGTCACAGATTAAGTCAATCAATCAATCAATCAATCAATTAATCACTCAATCAAGTCTTTATTTATCCAGATGGAACATCATTGAGGAGAACTCATTTACAAGATGGACCTGCACATAGCACTAGTAAAAACAAAAGTGTAACAACTAAGGTCTAATAAGGTACAATACATCATTTTCATAGATAAAGAACATACAAGAAGAAATAACAATGAAGTAATCTAGCACATACAATCTAAAACATGCAAAAGGTATACAATGGAGCAGTCTAAAACCTGCCTGGGAGTAGCGGAAGAGGAGATGCCGTAGTATGGTAGTTCATAGAGTAGTAAGTGCAAAGGAGAGAGAGAGAGAGAGCAAGCAGTAGGTTAGTTCAGGAAGGAGTAGAGCTGGCAATGTATGCAAGGCCTCAGGTCCTACAGTTACAGCATTCAGGGAAGGCTTGGGAGAATAGGGTCTTGAAAGTAGATAGTTTAATCAGAGCAGAAATATGAAGGGATTTTTGCAACTTATTCCACAAGGACGGTAGGAAAAAACTAAATGCCGATTTGCCAAAGCAAATTCTGACTTTAAGAATAGCAAGGGAAATGTGTGTGAGGCTTCTCAGAGCATAGCTTTCAGGAGAACAAATATGAAGGCAGTCAGAGATATATGGGGGGAGCATCTTGGTAATAGCTCGGAATGTCCAGAGGGCAGCATTTTTGTTGCATCTGTAGTTGAGGGATGTCCAGCCGACTAGTCTATATAAATCACAGTGGTGGGTGGAGTAAGGGGCCCCTGTAATAAATCTTAGAGTCCAGTGGTATAAAGTGTCGAGTTTATTTAGGGCTGACTTAGTGCCTTGACCATAGAGGAGATCTGCATAATTCAAAAGGGAGAGGACTGTGGTTTGGACAAGTCTAGTCTTTGCTTCTAAAGTGAGTAAGTGCTTAATCCAAAAGAATATGCTGAGTCTCTGCTTGAGTTTCTTTGCTAGTTCATCTATATGAATGGAGAAGGACAGTTTGCTGTCGATCCAGATCCCCAAGTATTTAAATTTTGAGACAACTTCAAGGTGTTCACCAAGGAAGGTGAAGATCTGGGGTACAGGAGTCAGGATGGAGGCACTGGCATTCTTTAAGTACGGTGTGAAGAGCATTGCTTTAGTCTTCTTCATGTTTAGAAGCTTTAAATGGAGCAGATTTTTCTGGAGACAGTCAAATTCTGTCTGCAGGTCAAGGCAGGTATTTTCGAGGGAAGGTCTAAAGATGTACAGTACAGTGTCGTAGGCGAATAAGTGAATATTCGCCAATTTGATTTCTGCGTGGATATTATTAATATACATGGCAAATAGGAGGGGGCCCAGTATGGATCCCTGTGAGATGCCTCTTGGCAGTGTTTTTAGTGGGGGAGAGGTCTCCTTCTGATTTCATCTGTTGAGTCTGGCCAATCAGGTAGCTGTTAAACCATTTGAGGGCTGTATCGTCAAGGCCAATGTGGTAGAGAATGTCTAGTAGGATGGCATGGTCCACAGTATCAAAGGCCTTGCCTAGGTCCAGGAACAAGGTGCCTACATACAGTTTTTTTTTTATCCAGGGAATTGAGCCAGTCATTAGATACTTTAGTCAGTGCAGAGATCGTGCTGTGGTGTGGTCTAAATCCTGATTGTACTGGAGTGAGTAAGTTAAGAGAATCTAGGTAGTTCCTAATCTGTAAATTTACAGGATTTTCTAATAGTTTGGAGAGTGCAGGATGCAAAGAGATGGGCCTATAATTATTGGGATCACTAGGGTCGCTGGATTTGAAGAGAGGAATTACATGAGCAGTTTTCCAGGAATTTGGGAGAATACCTTGGGCAAGGGACAGATTAAATAGATGAGTAATGGAAGCAGCAAGTATGTGGTAGCTTACTTTTAAAAAGTATAGCTGTATGTGATCTGTTCCAGCACTTTTCCTGGCAACTAGTTTAAGGAGTAGGTCTTCAACTTGTTTCTGAGTTATGGGGCTGAAGGAGAATACTGAATTGGTCCTGGTGGCAGCTGAGAGGTCAGCAGACATGTCCTGACCATACAGCTGCTTAGGTAGGTTGTTGGCTGGGGACGTATCAAATGCCAGTCCTGCAGTGTCAAAGTGGTTATTGAGTAGGTTGAGAATCTTGAGCTTGTCTGTATGGGTAGAGCTTCCAGACGTTTAGTTGGAAGAGCATTGGAAGATCTATGACCTTCTATGTCTCTTAGGGTTTTCCAGAATTGGTCAGATCGAGTGGAGGAGGAGTCCAGTTTGGTGTTATAGTATCTGATTTTCGCATCCCTTCTAAGTTTTGTACACTGGTTCCTCACTGCTCTAAAGCTGTCCAATCTGCAGGTTAATTTAGTCTTTCTTATCTTCTTCCATAGAGTGTCCCTGTAGAGAAGTTCGGTTTTGAGACTAAGAGAGAACCATGGGCATGAAATCTTTTTTGTTCATTTTTTCACGAGGGGTGTGTGTCAATTTAGAGCTTCTAGGAGTATGATGTGGAACACATCATAAACTTCATGGGTGGTTTGTGCAAGATACAAATCTTGCCAACAGCATACTGCAGGTCGGTAATGAAGGCATATGGGTCAAAATTGCAGTGACACCTCTTGATGATATTTCTGGAGGTGGAGATTTGTTTCAGCAGGGATCTGATACATAGAATGGTACAGTGATCACTTAAGTCATTGAAAAAAACACCCACTTGGGTGAACAGGTGGCGTTTATTTACTAGTATGTTATCTAACAGAGAACTACAAGCCGGATTTTTCTTATTTGGATGGGTTGGTTCTGTAATGAGTTGCGATAGCCCAAAAGCAACACTGAGCTCTTTAAGTGATTTTGAACAAAGGGATAACCAATCGAGGTTTATGTCACCTAGGATAATAATCCCAGAACAGGAATTATCCAGAAGGTTGATCAGGTGGTTTACTAGCAGAAGCCCAGCTAAGGAAGGTCTGTAACGCCTTACTACCAGTAGTGACTGCGAAGGCAAAACTTGAATCTTGATGGTAAGACAGTTAAACTCCTTATGTGCAGTTGTGGAGCTAGCAATAGATGCAGAGAAAGTATCATTGAGGTGGATAGCTAGCCCTACCCCTTTGGCCTGCTGGTCTGTCTTGAATATGTTGTATGAGGGGATATTAATTTCAAAATCCTGAGTTGTTGTCTTTAACAATGTTTTTGTAACTACCAGTACATCTGGGGAGGTGTGGTATAGCCGGCTTTGTAAAACATCACATTTTGTAGTGAGGCTGCATGCATGCATGCACGTGAAGCAGGCTCATCCCTTTTAGAATTGAGAGGTCAGCAAGTGCAGAAATGTGAGCACGTGGACCCAGGTTCAATTTAGTATCCCCAGAACAGAGCAGAAGCATCAGTAAGAATTTTTTTAAGGCGCCAAATAGTAGTTTCAATAGCCTACAGTGTACCCTTATAGGGACGGGAGCAGAGCGATTAGGGGCATCATCAAAAACAGGTCCAACAGGACCCAGAGAGGCCAGGAGTAGCATTCTAACTTTTATGGTAAGAGAAAGCTGTAATAATGAGCAGGCAGCACTGGGGTAAAACCTTGCTGTAATGAGTTTGTGAAGTGCCCATAGTGCTGAATAGTATGCAGGGTTAGGGGCTAGTAAATGCATGAGTAATTTAGTAGAAGGGGATTTATGGCTCTACTCTTCAGGGTTTGGATCCAGAATTTGTATGAGGACTATGTGCCACTACATAACAATGAGCAAGCCTGCATGTTGACAGTATAGCGTATAAGCAACATCATGTTTAAGCTGTTTGTTCAGGTTCTAGCATCTCAAATGGCAGAGAGGTTTTGTAGCAAGTGCCCACCAATTAGGTATTAGAGCAAGTACCTACTAATTAGGAGCCTTTTCCAGCAGGAGGGCGGGGGATGCAGTGTATTTAAAAGGGACAGTTCGAGGGTGTAGGAGGGAGGGAATTTTTCCTTCTGGCACTTAGGGACAAGCTGGTGAGCTGAAAGCAGGTCCCCGGCAGGCTAAAATTTGATTTTGGAGCTGAGTCCAATCAGCAGAGGGCCAGCAAGATGGCAGCCAATAGCTGCTGAGATAACAGAGTCTAAGAGTCAATGATAAGCCCGGGCTTCAAACTGAAGGTGCAGCCATACCTTAGCACTGGGTGCAGAGAGTCATGGATTCAGCCAGCAGTGCAGCTCCTGCTGCTGCTGGAAGCAGGCCAAAGGGTGCTTTGGATCAGGCTTCACCTAAAGGAGGGAGACAGAAGGAAAAACAGCCAGTTTAACAGGGATAATACAATGGGAACAAAAGGCTGCTAAGATGTGGGCATGGGAAAAAACAATTACAATTACATACTTTACATTTAAATGCATGGATATGGTGCAAATGCAAAGGGACAAAAGAAACAATTAGAGGAGGGTTTTTGCTAGCCAGACAGCTGGAAGTGAGGTCATTTAACAAGGCACCAGTATTGAGCTCGAACTTTGGGGGCAGGGTAAGGCACTGCTAATAGATATAATTTGCAGTGGAAACGAAGCACCATTGAAAAGCTCAGACTGGGGGTTGGGGATGAATTTGAGCAGGGACAGAGTAGAAGCCAAAGCCAAACCAGTAAAATGGCAAGCTTATTATGGAGCTAGACAGCCACTCATGGAAAAATAAGCTCCGGGGCAGCAGAATTAGTAGCAGGTAGAAGGAATCACTTATAGGGAAGGGCACAGTAGATTACTACCAGATATTGGAGACAAGTTTCAGAAAAAAAAACAGCGCGGGTAGAGCACCTTAGTGAGAGAAAGCAAGAGGGAAGCAAGTTCACAGAGATAAAGAATTAAACAAAAAGGAGCTTATCACTTTACAAGAGGAAAGCAAGTTCACCGAAATAAAGAATTAAACAAAAGGAGCTTGGCACTTTACACAGTTCCATACATCTAACTTTCATTTACAGTCAGTGGCTAGTAACAATAATGTTAGGCAATGGCTATAGAATGATACAGGCCAAGAGACTATGCGACACTGACGTCAACTGGATTAGCTAACACAGCATTTATACATGCCTTTGAATTTTTTTCCTCCTGACACTTAGGGGACAGGCTAGTGAGCTGAAAGCAGGTCCCCGGTGGGCTGCAATTTAATTTTGGAGCCAAGTGCAATCAGCAGAGGGCTGGCAAGACGGCAGCCACTAGCTGCTGAGGTAACAGAGTCTAAGAGCCAATGATAACCCTGGACTTCAAACCAGAGGTGCATCTGTACCTTAGCAGCGGGTGCAGAGAGTCATGGAATCGGCAGGCAGTGTGGATCCTACCGCTTCTTGAAGCTGGCTGAAGTGCACTCCGGAAGCCAGATCAGGCTTCACCTTAGCAGCGGACACAGAGAGTCATGGATTCAGTCAGCAGTGTCACTCCTGCCACTGCTGGAAGCTGGCCGAAGGGTGTTTCAGAAGCCAGATCAGGCTTCACCTTAGCAGCGGACACAGGGAGTCATGGATTCGGTCAGCAGTGCCGCTCCTGCCACTGCTGGAAGCTGGCTGAAGGGTGTTTCAGAAGCCAAATCAGGCTTCACCTTAGCAGCGGGCACAGAGAGTCATAGATTCAGCCAGCAGTGTGGCTCCTGCCACTGCTGCAAGCTGGCCAAAAGGTGCTTTGGAAGCCAAATCAGGCTTCATCTTAGCAGTGGGCGCAGAGAGACATGGATTCAGCCAGCAGTGCAGCTCCTGCTGCTTCTGGAAGCTGGCCAAAGGGCACCTCAGAAGGCTGATCAGGCTTCACTTTAGCAGCTGGCACAGAGAGTCATGGATTTGGCTAGCAGTGCAGCTCCTGCCACTGCTGGAAGTTGGCCGAAGGGCTCTTTGGAAACCATATCAGGCTTCACCTTAACAGCAGGCACAGAGAATCATGGATTCAGCCAGCAGTGTGGCTCCTGCCGCTGCTGGAAGTTGGCCAAAGTGCACTTCAGAAGCCAGATCAGGCTTCACCTTAGTGGCGGGCACAGAGAGTTGTGGATTCAGCCAGCTGTGCTTTGGAAGCCAGATTAGGCTTCACCTTAGCAGTGGGTGCAAAGAGTCATGGATCTGGCCAGTAGTGTGGCTCCTGCCACTGCTGGAAGCTGACTGAAGGGTGCTTCAGAAGTCAGATCAGGCTTCACCTTCACAGTGGGCACTGAGAGTCATGGATTCAGCCAGCAGTGTGGTTCCTGCTGCTGCTAGAAGTGGACCAAAGGGCGCTCCGGAAGCCAGATCATGCTTCACCTTAGCAGTGAGTGCACAGAGTCATGGATTCAGACAGCAGAGTGGCTCCTGCTGCTGCTGGAAGCTGGACAAAGGGCACTCCAGAAGCCAGAACAGGCTTCACCTTAGCAGCTGGCACAGAGAGTCATGGATTTGGCCAACAGTACAGCTCCTGCTGCTGCTGGAAGCTGGCCGAAGGGCTCTTCAGAAGCCAGGTCAGGCTTCACCTTAGCAGCAGGAACATCAAGTCACTGATTCAGCCAGCAGTGCAGTTCCTGCCACTGCTGGAAGCTGGCTGAAGCGCACTTCGGAAGCCAGATCAGACTTCACCTTAGCAGTGGGCGCAGACAGTCATGGATTCAGCCAGCAGTGTGGTTCCTGCCAGTGCTGGAACCTGGCTGAAGGGCTCTTTGGAAGCCAGATCAGGCTTCACCTTAGCAGCCAGCACAAAGAGTCGTGTAGTCAGCCAGCAGTGTGGCTCCTGCCACTGCTGGAAGCTGGACAAAGGGTGCTTCAGAAGCCAGATCAGGCTTCACCTTAGCAGTGGGCACAGAAAGTCATGGATTCGGCCAGCAGTGTGGTTCCTGCCAGTGCTGGAACCTGGCTGAAGGGCTCTTTGGAAGCCAGATCAGGCTTCACCTTAGCAGCCAGCACAAAGAGTCGTGTAGTCAGCCAGCAGTGTGGCTCCTGCCACTGCTGGAAGCTGGACAAAGGGTGCTTCAGAAGCCAGATCAGGCTTCACCTTAGCAGTGGGCACAGAAAGTCATGGATTCGGCCAGCAGTGTGGCTCCTGCCACTGTTGGAAGCTGGTGGAAGGGTGCTTCAGAAGCCATATCAGGCTTCACCCTAGCAGCAGGCGCAGAAAGTCATGGATTCAGTCAGCAGTGATGCTCCTGCTGCTGCTGGAAGCTGGCTGAAGGGTGCTTCGGAAACCAGATCAGGCTTCACCTTAGGAACTGGCACAGAGAGTCATGGATTTGGCCAGCAGTGCAGCTCCTGCCACTGCTGGAAGCTGGCCAAAGGGCACTTTTGAAGCCACATCAGGCTTCACCCTAGCAGTGGGCGCAGAGAGTCGTGGATTTGCCCAGCAGTGCGGCTCCTGCCACTGCTGGAAGCTGGCCAGAGGGCATTTTGGAAGCCAGATCAGGCTTCACCTAAAGTGATTATAGGATGACAGTGGCAGCAGAGAGGTAAAGGGTGTGGAGAATTTATTTATACCCATTAATTGCTACTTGGGTGATGATCCATTTTACTGTGGAAGTTGGAGGAGAGTTGTATTGGAATTTCAAGGGGAACCAGGACCTAGATTTTACTGTTTAAGATGTATGGGGAGAATTGGAGTCCTTGTCAGATAAGGAACTGTAATTTCCAATTCTTCATAGGATTCCAATATATTTTTTTGAATTAGGATTTATGACCCCCAATTCTGAAAATCTTAATTCTGAAAATATGGTCAGAATTTGATGATACTGAGTCCAGGATTCTCATGCTCACTATGCCTAATGTAAACTCATTTTCTCTGATGTTAAACCTGATCTCTGAGTCACATGAATTACTTGCAGTCCTCTTTAAGCTAGCTTATGTGACCCATAGAGAATCTTACTCTCCTCTCCTATCTCATACTGTGTCCTCCTCTGGGCCCCTCATAGCATAAGGAGGCCACCAAGCCATTGGCCATCATATAGGGAGCTAAACAATTCAGCACTAATGTGTGATCCAGGGCATGACTACCAGAGGAGCAGTTGGTGCCAGGCTTTGTTATAACTAGATACTCCATTTTTATTCAAGTGTAGTGGACACTTACAGAAGGGATGCTCAAAATCAGTCGATTTTGTTCAGTTGTGCATCCAAATGATTTTTGATCATTTACAGTTACCAGTCTGATTTAACTTCTGATGAGCTGCTAGAAACTGAAATTGGAAATTCTGATTCCATATCCAATACTGGTCCCAGTGGATCTGCAGATACGTCAGACACTTTATTTCCCCTCCCAAATACAATTAGTAATGAGTTATTCTCCCTTTTCCTCACTCTCAAGTACCACATGAAATACTTCTCTCCCCCTCCTTCCCTCTCTTCCTCTGTAGAAGTTTTCACTTAATGTGAAAAAAAAATAGTAGCCAGTCAGCTGTACCTGTGGCCACTCCACTGAGCAGCTCAATTCTCCATCCTACTTTCTCCTGTTTTGACCAATGGCCTCCTCGGTTCCTGTCGAATGTCATATCCTCTGAGTCCAATTCAGTTCAATTGTCAATGGTTCTTCTTCTCGAAGATTAATCACCTTTAGTGAAACCTCCCACCCCCCTCCAAATGCTGTTCTGTCATAGATCAAACAGCAAAATTGCTAGAGTGGTTGATTGGCACAAACACTCCTTTCTCTTTTGCCAGCTGCTGTAGACTGAATGAATGTAACACAAGCAGTGAATTTCTGCTGTTTGACTGATTTTATTTGTTTGACATATTTCTGATTTTTTCTTTTAATGCCCTTTTTCTTTCAACAAACTTAGAGCACTCACAAACTATGATAACTCTGTCTTTTTTTTTTACACACGTCAGCTGCTGCTTCTTGTTGCATGTCTGCTGAATCTTCTAAAATGCAATAAATTAATTGCAATGAGGCTGCTTGTAGGATTGTTTGCCATTTAGACATAAAAATGCAGTTTGCTCTAAGGGTTGGAGTCCCTCATGGACTCTATTCATTCCTCTTGGGAATTTAATCATTTGAAATGCTTACAAGGTTGCTTGTTGTCAATAAGGGCATTTACCTTTAAGTGCAACTTTCTTCAATGTTTTCAAATGTCTGCTTTATGTTATTTTTGTTCATAGCCCATATTCAAATTCATGCCCTTGATTCTCAGTTGAAAAAAGAGTTAATATAACTTTCATGCTAGGGCAGTGTTTGCACATACTGTAGCCAAAAGGCATTTTACTGTATATTTCTGTTACCTGCTCTGAAAGTGCATTATTCTGTTGACATTGATATGATTTGGCTGCCAGGCAGATATTGAGGAGTTTATCCTCTGAGGTTTTTCAAAGCAACTTGAGCATAGACTTTACCCAAGCTTGCAAAACAAGCAAAAAAAAGTTTGCTCAGGCAAAACCAATAATTGTAGAATTCGGAAGGCTCAACATCCCACTCATTCTCAGTCAAGAAAGCACTACATTGCACTGCAGTCATAAAAGTGTAATAAATGTCAAACCACAAGGTAACAGCGCCTACCTGCACATCATAATAATGCTTTTTTCAAAGGTATTACCTCCTTAATAAGGTCTATTAAAACAACAACAATTTGCTGTAAATGTTATCATATTACCTGTTAAATACAGTGTGCAGTAAATTCCTCAAAGCATTAGTTTTTTAATAAGAATTTATAGTTAGTCTTGATGCCCAGAATGATTCTGAATTTTGATACTAGTGTAAAATTACCATATGGAATATTCCAAGCTCATATTTCTTCTATACATGCTAACTGACCAGATGTCAATGTAGGGAACACATCCCTTGGTTATATGAATATGTGAATTGTTGTTTTCATCTTATGAATTACCTCAAACTTATTTTTTGAAACATACTAAATGATCAAGTGTCAATTTAGGGAACACTTCTCTTTGCAATATGAACATGTAAAAAGTTACAGTTTAAGTGCTGTTTTCATTCTCTTTCCTCTTGTACACAGTGTGTTTGCGCTGGCCAGTGATTTAAACACCTTCCATACTGCAATGGTTAGATTTGGTTTCCCTTTAAATGTTGCTGTGAATAATGGATACCTTAGTAAGGAGGCAGCACCATTGAAAAAGCATCATTTCAACACAAAACATTTTGATGTGCAAGTACAGTAAGTGCCATTCCCTTGCAGTTTGGCACATCAAGCCTTTTAATAAACTTTATAACAGTGTCATGTAGTGCTTCCTCAGTTGAAGGTGAGTGTATCACTGCTGCTACATCATAGCACTAATTCTGTGCATGGCTATGAGTAGAAAACTTTTTATATATTTTTATAGTTAGGAGTTTCATGCATTGTATTCTTTATTATAACTATTTTTTCATCTTTAAATTATAAAGCAGCAGTTTAATGAAACTGGTCAAAAATCTGATCTTACTTTTTTCACTGTATAAGAATCCAGGCATCTTCCATTTTTTTTATGGCAAAAACATTTAGTTCCACTAAAATTTGAGTACTTCCTAAATACTTAATTATTTTTTTTCTCAATAAAAAATATGCCAGCCACATTTGGTTTAGAAATACCATTGAATATCTGGCAAGGGTAAGAATTTGGTTATGGTGACCTTGTATGGATTCACTATTGCCAGAATAAAGTGCAGCCATGAGGGAAGTGTCTCAGATATCACCACGATGAATAAGGATGAAAAATGTATTCAAATCCTGCCCAATTTACATGTTCAGTTTATGTGAAGTAGTTTGTTTTTAAGTAACATATGATTGATTTAAGTATGTGTACTATTGATGATTTTGAAAAAAATCTACAGAAATATCTTGTTAATTTGTCAGCATTGTGCCGATGTTTTCAGCAGTTGTTGAATGGGAGGAATGTAAAGCTTTATGATCTGTCTGTCAATCTGTGAAACAACAGCTGTTGCATGGAAGGGTGAGTAATGATGTATAGAGTTTGTGGAGCAATTTACTCAGAGAAAATAAAATGTTTATTCTCATTTAAAATGTACCTGGCCAGATAAATTATTTATACTGCATTTTTTCTTTCAAATGCATTGCATAAATGGTGGATTGCAAATATCTCTCCCTGCAAAAGAAAAAGTCCCTTACAAATAATATGTACAGTATAAAATGGTAATACAGTCACCATTCCTAGTAAACTAGACCTCTGGACACTTAAAAATTTCAAACACCTTCAACCTATCCGTGTCCCCAACTCCTCAAAGTGAATGACTTGAGGGCACAGGATGAAAGCATCAAAAGGAAAGCTGAGGAGAGTTGCTTGGTACTGGTTTCTCCTTCCACCTAATCACTCTCTTTCTCTCTGAAGAATCCTGCAGAGGTCCAACTGGTTCTAACCTAACATCATGTAGTTTCAATGACAGAGCTCCTTCCCCAGGAGGGCTCCAGTCTCCTCACTTGTAATGATCCAAATGGGGCTTTCTTGCCAAGCAGCAGTTGAGACCAGGCACTCAGTGTAGTTTGCACCCTGCTTTCCCACAACATCTATATAGAATACTATACCTTCTGCATCCTGATGCTGTAGTCAACTCTCCTGGTCTCAAAGATGGTACAGCATTGGGGAGGAGACTCTATCTCAGAAAGCTGATAGCCCCAGAATTTTCTTTCCTGCCTGTCTTCTCAATCACTCATCACAATTATCCTCCACCCATCTCCTTAACCACCATGACATATACGGGATAACCCCAGCTCAACTCTACCTTGTGCTGAACAGTTCACTTGGCCTGGCACAACTTCATCAGTTGACAGTCTACTGCAGTACTTCTTTCTCTAGCCAGATTTTGTTGTCATATTCCATCCACATATGGTCATATTTGTTCCTTCAAGGTACAAGAATCCCAGCACCACCAACCACCAGCCACATAAATCAGTTAGTAAAGACACAAAAAATGTGAAACAAAATCACATGTATTAATAGTGTGCAAACATACCCTTACCAAGGACACAGGGGGGAAAAACTCATCACCTCCTACTGGTTTAACCTCCAAAAGTTCACATGGACATGGCCCTGGTGGCTGCTGCCAGGGCTGTGCTCATGTGGGGCCATGGCACTGTGTGTCTCTGTACCCCCCAGTCACTCTTCCTTGTCAGTGACAGTATCACTCAACAATCAGCATCCTTACTAAAATGCCTGCCCACCTCTTCCCCAATCTCCACTATGGCACCCCATGCACATGCCACCCCATACCCTGCATGCCATGCATGTGTTTGCCCACCACCCCAACCATCCTGGCACCCCTACTGTTGCATGAGGCAGGGTGGGAAGCCAGATCCATGGGCATTTCCTGCAGGTATGCCAACTGTTTTGGAGCATGCCTGTGGATGCGACAACTCCCAGATTTGTGGCGTAAGGATCCCATTCTTCCTGAATATGGCACAGTGTCCCTGACACAGCTGGAGTATGCCACAGCCCTAGATCACTGTAAATTGCAGCAATCTAGGTGCTGTTTAAAAATACAGCCCTAAGTCTTCGTACTGCATCATACATACATGCATCAAATTGATCTCTTATGTTGGTGTGTTGAGGTGAAGGACTAAAGTTTGCTGACAAAAAGCACCTAGCTTTACCTGAGCTTTTTGTCTTCTAGATTTTCTTGAAAGGACAGTGCAAGGATAAACATTGAGGCTTCTATTTGCTAAGCAGAGTTACTGTTGAGTTACTATTTTCTTTTGTGGTTATAGGATTTGCAGTTTGATCTCTCTTTCTCACATTGAAGGAGCTGATTGTTTTTCTTCCACAGCTCTTCAAAGGGATTAGGCCTGTTCTGTCTTCCCCCATCCCACCCTCCATGGGTTAGTCCGCCTTTATAGGCATACACCTGGGATACCGATTTCAACTTCCTGCTTCAGGGCAGGGTGGTAGAGCGTACAGCTACACATAAAA
Source organism: Neoceratodus forsteri (assembly GCA_016271365.2). Lineage (NCBI taxonomy): Eukaryota > Metazoa > Chordata > Ceratodontiformes > Ceratodontidae > Neoceratodus > Neoceratodus forsteri. The sequence continues at coordinate 401,815,839 of CM028135.1, forward strand.
CCACAAGTTACACACCTTTAGAACTGCACTCTTGCATGGAGACAGAGTAAAAAGGGGGAGAGAAAAAAGGGGGAAGTCAACAATAATCATTTTTGTAGTGATGCAATGCAGTGGCTGTGGGGTGGCAGTCTTCAGGGAGACTGTGGGGTGGCAGTCTTCAGGGAGACATTCAGGAGACTGCGGTGCTGCCTCATTTGCAGGCACCTCTCTGGGTTGAGGGAGGAGGTTTTTCATCTCCAGGCTGAGTTGGCTTGGATTTGGGATGCATCCTCACCCACCCAAGGACCACCAAATCCACACCAGCTGCCTCATAGGATGCCAAGAATGACGGACAGTTGGACAAGGCATGAGGTCATAATGTCGTAAGAGATTATGACACAGGAATATACTGTGCTGCCAATACGGCATGATATATTGCCAGTAGCATATGTCTGTGTTTTGTGGGGGACTCTACCCCTTGCACCCCCCATTATGGGGGGGCTGCACCCCTTGCACCCCCCCAACTAAACTAACAAACTCCAGCAGGGGGGTTAACAGTTAAATTCACACAAAGTGTGAAGAATAAAACAATTTCATGCATCTGGGACTGGGAAGCGAAATCTGGTCCATAGATGCACTGCCTCCCTTGCTGCCTGTGCCTCATCCTGTTGAGCCACAGCAGCTGCTCACCAGCCCCCCATCCCAGCAGAGGTCTTATCCTCTGCCTGGGAAGAATGAGAGGGTGCACTACGGCACATACACCCTTTCACAATTTTTAAACCCTCTTGTTCTTCCCTACCATGCTGTTCCTGTTGCATTGTTTTGATGTGTGCTGTAGAGAGTACGAGATAGTAACCCGGTAGGGTTGTACAAAGGTGGGCTCAGGGATGGTGATGGAGGCTGGGCAGAGATGCATCCAACCTAAGGTTCCAATCCACAACTCCTATGCTGTTCTGGCAGGGCAGGACTATCTCAATGAGACACCCACATTGGTGGACAAGGTGGATGCAGGGATCCTCCACAGTAGAGACCCCTGGGGGAATGGCATGGAACCCCAGAGGAAAAAGAAGCAACTCCTAGTGGGGTACTCTGTTATTAGGGGGGGTAGTCCTGTGGGCAGGAAACATGGAGGTCGGGTGTCTGCCTGGCACCACTGCTTGGAGTGATCAGAAGAAATTCAATGGATTGCTGGGGCAGTAAGGCTGGAGGGCGAGCTACAGTGGCATCCCCAGGATGCAATCCAGTTCTGCAGCATTTTGCAGCACTCTGCAGAGTGCTGCAGCAGACCTACTGAATAAAGCAATGTAATTTTAATGGCAATTAGTCCCTTTTGTCATTTTGGAAAATGTGACACTGCCAGGATGAAGTGAATGCCACAATTTCTTGCATGACAAAAGGGACTAATTGCCATTGAAATTACATTGCTTTATTCAGTAGATCTGCTGCAGCATATTGCAGAGTGCTTTAAAAGTGGGATTCATCCTGGGGGATGCCACTGTAGATGTCATAGTCCACCTGGGGACAAATGACCTGGCTGGGGACAAATTTGGGGCAGTGCAGAGGGAGTTCACAGAGCCGGGGAGGAGTCTTAGACAGGTGGCACACATGGTAACTTTCTCAGAAGTGCTACCTATCTACGACATGGGGGAGGCCAGGATACTTTGCACCAGGGGATTTAATGAATGGCTGTAGAGCTGGTGCAGAGCTGAAGGATTTGGCTTCATTTGGGACTGGGGGATCACCTGGAGAGATATGAGCTTGTACGGGAGGGATGGTCTGCATCCTTCTGGGTTTAAATGTTTAATTGACAAATATTTAAACTATCCAAGGAAGGTGTGGCAGAATTAAGCAAGAAAGAATCAACTCCCCCCCACAATTAAGGCAGATATACAGATACTAAAGCTGAGAAAGGAACATTTAAACTAGCCAAGTGGGTGCTAAATGTCATTTGAGGCTCTTCTCGGTGTCCTAGGTGTACTGCAGTGCTGTCCATGGATGACGAGAAGACATTTGATCATATTGAATGGGATTATTTATTTGAGTTCTTGGGACAGTTTGGTCTGGGTGGACAGTTCCTGGATCTGGTGGGGGCCCTTTACAGATCTTCCTGGGGTTCGGTATTAGTAAATAGGTTACTCTCCAAGCAGTTCACACTGCACAGAGGTATGAGGCAGGGATGCCCCCTCTCCCTGCAACTGTTCACACTAGCAATAGAACTGTTATTGATTAGCATTTGAAGTTCCCTTAATATTTGGGGGGTACCGGGTAGGAGTGGGATCCAACATAAAGTTACTCTCTATGCAGATGATATGATCCTATATGTGGAGGACCCGGACTCATCTGTGCCACCACTATTGTCCTTAATATCCAAATTTGCCAGCTTTTCCAGCTACAAAATAAACTTAGTAAAGTCAGTGATATTATATTTGGGCCAAACAGGGACAGCAGTGGTGGTTAAGGGCTGGGGCCTATGCATAGTACAGTCTTCCTTTAAATACCTCGGCATAAATATAGGATGGGATATTTCCTCCTTGTACCACCTTAATTATTCCCCACTGCTAAGAACTTTATGGGAAGAGCTTCACTGGTGGAGGGCTTTACCTATATCCTGGATTGGCAGGATACATCTTATAAAAATGAACATCCTACCCTGAATTCTTTATTTATTGCAGATGTTGCCAATGGGTTTGGATAAGCAGGACATCAGGAAACTGGAGTTGGCTTTTACGGATTTTATTTGGCAAGGTAAGAGGGCCTGCACTAACCTTAGGAGACTAAAGGCTGATTTGGAGAAGGGAGGGTTGAATTTTCCAGACCTAAATAATTTAGATTTATTCAGGACTGGGTCAATGCCCCAAGGGAAGCAGAGTGGTTGGACTTAGAGGGATTGGGTTGGTCATGGAAGCTCTCAATGTATCTTGCCAGAGCTGGATGCAGAGCTTACTGTAGTCTGAACAGTATTAACCCTATGGCCTTAGCAGTTATTGACAGTTGGGGAAAGATTAAAAAACATCATTGGAGTGCAGGGATGTGAGATTCAACTCCTGCCGGTAGCTAAAAATTCCTTTTCTCTCCCACCTATGGGGGACCCCACTTTTACGGAATGGGAGTTTAAGGGTATTATATGTTTGGGGTCCTTGGTATCGGGTGGGACTGTATGCTCATTTGAAGACTTGAGAATGGGGCTTGGGATGGCAAGCTCACACCTCTTTAGGTATTTTCAAATCAGAAAATATATACAGAGCTTAGATAGATGGATGGGCTCCAATGCTCCTCTGGAACAAATAGAAATGCTTGTGCATCAAGCTAGGAGGGATCCTAGAGGGGTAACCCGGAAAGCAACTCAAATTCTTTGTAAATCACTCCCAGATGTGACTAATAAAACATGGGGATTGTGGAAGAGAGATCTGGAAATTCCCATTACAGAAGAAAAATGACACCTGTCATTGGGCATTCACACAGGGTTATTAAGTTATAACAGATACAGGGAGACCACCTATCAATTTATTCATAGACTGTATTGCCCTCCTGTGCTGATCTGTAGATTTAACCCAGAAGTATCTCCTATATGTGGCAGGTGTGGTGGAGAGGTTGGAACTTTTATCCACTCCTTCTGGACCTGTCCCATATTTGAAGAATTTTGGAGTGGGATAGCTCAAGAGATAGGTATAATGTTAGGAACCCCCATGCCAGTGACTTCCCTGGTGCTTTTGTTTGGGGTTGAGTATCTGTGGGGAAAGGATTGGGCACCTTATAAATGGTGGGTCTGGGGCTTCTGACGTTTGCACAACAGTGCATTTTGAACACGTGGGTGTCTGGGCTGAGGCCAGTGACTCAACAATGGTGTAGTCATGCAATCCAGGTTCTTGCATTGGAGAAATTGTCATATACAGCTAGAGACAGAGAGGAAAATTTCATCGAAGCTTGGGAGCCTTTCTTGGGAACCCTGCACCCAGGGGAACTCATGATTCTGAAGATGGGCATGTGAAGGGCTTTGGGCCGAGCCTGGCTTATACTGTATAGTTGGTTGGGAGTGGCCTGGTGACCCTAAAGCTTGGGACCCTCATAAGAGATAAATGTATTAAATTTAGAGCAGATAAAAGAATGGGTGCTCCAGGAGATGATCTTTTCACATATGCCCTCAATAAATATATTATGGTATGTTTTTAATGCCTGTTATAACATATCAGTGAATGTATTTTGGTATATTTCGACTAGATATAATCATTTTGATTCTCCTTTATACCACAACATATATAACTATATAAATATGAACCATTGGACCCAATTGTACATAGTTTTTGTGTTTTTAGTATATGTGATGTGTGTCTTCTGTCTTTAAAAAAAACTCAATAAAAATGTTATGTAAAAATAAATAATAATAAACTAGTCAAATAGAATGGTGGAATTCAGCAGTGAAAAAACAACTGAACCAACTGCCCCCCCCCACCCCAGGGAAAGGTAGACAAACAGGCTGATACTACGGCTGTGGAAGCAACAAAAGAAAGCACAAAGGGAGGTAATAGCAGGGGATGCATGGAGGGAAGACATAGGAATCAGGATGGGGGGAGCTGGTACAGGCGGGGGCACCAAAACATTAAAAGCCATGTGTACTAATGTCCGGAGTCTAAGAAACAAGATCCCAAACCTAGCGGCCTTGATGGTGGAAGAAGACCTAGACATTGTCGTAGTCACCAAAACATGGTACACCGGAAACCATGACTGGGATGTTACCATACCAGGGTATATAATCTTCAGAAGAGACAGGGAAGGCAAAAAGGGGGAGGGGTGGCTATGTACATCAGAGAGGGGGCATCAAGGCAATGGAGTTAGGAGGAAGATAGGTAGGGGAAGAGTCACTATGGGTCACATTAGAGATGGGAAATGGAACCACCATCTGCACTGGAGTTGTCTACAGACCTCCAGCACAGGGAGAAGAAATAGACAAGGTATTAGTGGACAGCATACACAAAATGGCATAGAAAGAGGAGGTGTTGCTGGTGGGGGGCCTAAACATGCCAGATGTTAACTGGAACACATATGCAGCAGCCACTAGCAGGAACAGAGACATCTTGGATGCCCTGGAAGGAGAGGGCCTCAGACAGTTGGTGAAGGAGTGCACAGGGGAGGGAGCAATACCTGGTTCTCAAAAATGGTGACAGAATAACAGATTTATAAGTGGTCAGCTATCTAGGGTCCAGCGATCACCATGCAGTGTGGTTTAAGGTGAAGACGGTAGTAGAGTCAAGCCCATATATATAACTTTAGGGGGGCAGCGGGACATGCCCCCCCCAACTTTTTCCTGCTACTAGTTCACACTACTGTGGTCCCCGTCAACTTAACTGCCACCTCACCCAGAACCACCCCAGGCCAGAAGAAGGGGCTTGTATTTTCTCATCTCCAATCTGATGCATCTTTTATTCCCAGAGTCCCAGAACCTAAGTTGATAAGTGGTGCTGCACGCATACATTGTCATTCACATGGGCTTTTAGAAATGCTAGCCAATGTGTTACATCACTGGATTTTTATCTCCCTTCAGTGCCATGTTAGATAACCATGGGGCCCCTTGCTACATACACTAAGAAGAGGATCTCTAGTAATACATGCCAGTTATTAGTTAGCATTGTGAAATGAGTTTGTACACCTGGGAACAGCAAATATTGGCTGCACATGCTATAGGAACATCTTGAGTAACTTCTCCTTTACCAATGTTAGTAGAATTGTTGGAGAGTTGCAGATGTCTTCAACCCACACCAGAATGACAAGAATCAAGAAAGGCCCAAGCTGTTGTCCTACAAGCCTTCACACACAGCCTTCCCAACACAGATCCCCAACTAAGTTGGTCCTCCACAGCCATGAATGAGAATGGATTTTTTAATTACCCTTTGGCCCCTGAATTGTGCTTTCATTCAGTCCTGGCGCTCAGTTGCTTTTCCACTACTTAGCTGTTTCCCCTCCTTGGATAAGTACACCATATAACCACTGTTTACCTGCCAATTGTGGAGCTCCCTTTCTGCCTGGCTATCATGTAATCAGGGTAGTTGAACTGATCACAATGGTGGGACTCCGTAACGTGGGAGAGGTCAGCCATTTGCATGCCTGAGAAACCCCTTCCTTAGTCAGTGCACCTGAATGTTTTTTCTCTGGGTAATGTCTCCAAATTTGGAATCTTAGCTAGTACAGTAATCCTGAAATGCTCATGCATTGTCTGCTCCATTTACTATCTGGAATACAATGCAGCTATTCAAAAGTCTCCTGAGTGGTCAACATGGAATAAATGGTAGTGTAAGTTTTACAGAGCAGATACCCACAGTCTGTTTAAATTACCATTAACATCAAGTAGCATACAGCAGATTAGAAACAAACTGCAGTATAATGTTAGATAGCGCCCACCCCATGCTGTCTCACAAACAACAAAAGTGACATGTCTTCCTACCTCTGGATGTCTTAAAAAGCTACCCCATGGTGTAGCACCCCCAACACCAAAGTCTCTTTGTAATCCTTGCAATATTTATTTTCTGCCATCTCCACCAAGAAACTGGAATACCCTGCAAGACCTATCTCTTATATTTGTAAAAGTACCCATGTTCTTATTCATTTGTCCAGCTCCATAGCCATAGTTCAGAAGCATCCAACAGAGGGATACCTGCCATCTCTGCCCCAAGGCTGACTACACGCTAACAGGAGCATGGCTATGTCCCATAACCATATGGTGTATGATTATGATTCTGTTTTTCTTGTGTCTGGGAGAAACCATTCAAGTATAGTGGGAACTATTTTCATTGAAAAGCTCTTCACATTTCAATGGTAGTACAGTTTTTACTTTGGGGCAATATTTCTGAAAGTGGGGATTTGCCAAACCACTGCAAGAATGCAGCTGATCCATCACTTTCCCTTCTTTCAGTGTTGGCAGAGCTGTCTTCAGCACTAGCTTCAGCCTTCTGTGGCATTTCTTTTGGCTATACTTCCGTTTTATTCTTTTGTTTTGTATTGTTGCTCCTTCGTCTGTTATTAAGTAGTTGTATGCTCACTCATGTTCAAGTTCATCTATGCTATAACATTCTTTTAATTTGATAATTTGATTAATTCCCAATTAATCCATAGCTGTGATCAGGAATGAGCGCTATGTGCTGGGGGCATGGCAATCAGCACTGCGCTTCAGCGAGACCTCCCACTTTGCACACATTTATCTTCTCCCCCAACCATTGTCTTTTTCTTCCACATGTTGTTTTAATGCCTGGCTTGTGGAAGCTGTGGAAAAACCACAATACACATGGCAGCATGAGTAGCTCCAGGTCTTGCCACATTCAGAGAGTACAGTCCCCATTGTGTTCCCATGCCTCAGTGTGCCGTACAGGGCAGCAGCTCACTCACTCAAGTGGCAGGGGTCCTGCAGACACTGTGTAGGTCACTACTGTGGAGATGGAGTGAGTAGTGGGGCTGGCCACAGCAGCAGCAGAAAAGCAGAGTAAACACAATTGAAGGGAGCATGCGCCCATGAGTGATTAACAAACAGGGTGAGCACAGTGGGGGAGAGAGTAGCAGGGAGAGACAGTAAGTAACCACAGGCAGTGGGGCAAGGGAGTTGTGCTCAGCACAGCCAGATTCCACAGAGGAGAGAGCAACAAAGTGAACCATCAATGACAGTCAGAGACATGGACCCGATGGCAAATGATTGACTGGTGGGAGAGCCATACATTCAGTACCCACTGCTACTTCATGGCTGCATGCCCCATCCCACTACTGTCCGTCTTTCCCCTGATTCAGCAAACCCTCACCGCACGTGTGTCATTGGTGGCTCGCTCCTCAGTGTCCATGTCACTTCCCAGTGCTGCTTTAGGGCTGCCTTTGTTATGGGCACACAGCAGGTGTTCATATTGGAATTGCGATCAGGACATCAGTGGCTCTGAGGGACAGATCCATCGAGCAACAGCTACTGCTGCACCTTTCCACTCTGTATAACAGAACCTGAGTTGTACATGGATCCCAAGTGGGAGCCATGTTACAAGAGGATGAACCCACTCCAGAGCATGGGTCTACTTGAGAATTAATCCACGCCTGGGTGGTTGGAAGCTAGTGCCCGAAACTCCCTCCTAGGCGTGGAATAATTCTCAAGAAGACCCATGCTCTGGAGTAGGTTAATCATTACATATTCTAATGCCCCCCCCCCAACTTTCACACAAAAATTACTCCTCTTCAAGCTACTCAAAAGTAAAGGTCCTGGACTTCAAGAGGGCAAACTTTGCAGAACTGGGGGAACACCTCCGGAGAATCCAGGTGAAGGGGGGAGAGGGAGGGGAGGAGTGTAGGAACAGTGGGAGAAACTTAAGGGAGTCATAGCAGAGACAACAGACTTCTGAGAAAAGCTAGTAAACAAAGCAAAAAGAAAAAAAAAACACTACGGTTTTAAGGAAACACAGAAGGAGGGAGACAGGGAAATGTACCAGGCAAAGCAGAAGGAAGTGGGGAAGGCATTCAGGTGCCACAAAGGCGCAAACTGAAAAAAGGATAGCAAAATCAGTAAAAGAATGTGACAAAACCTTCTTCAGCTATATCAGGACAAGCATTTGTCAATGCCGAATGTTTGCTTGCTGGTATTAGCATTGGAAATGCAGGAGGTAGACAGATGCAGAATAGGAATGGCAGTGAAGTATTGAACTTCGCGCCAACCCCATCTCCATCTTGTAGAGATGGACAGGTATTGGAGTACATGTTTGGGTCATCACCCATGACGTTCATGCTATGTCACCTCACTCTATTCTGCAGAGCCGAGATGTTTGGCTTTACAGTCATCCCATTCCATAAGGACATACACTGAAATGGGTACAGCATAGGAGAATGGGGTGAACTGTGGGTCCGAAGAGTCCAAGGTACACCTCGATGCCTGTCACTGGGTGGGATGGCATGAGAAGTACAGTCGGCACTCTTCGATGACTTTCAGTCTGTACAGGGTGGGACGTTATGGTTAGTAACCCTAATTCCCCAGGCATTTGTTAGTATTTCCACCACAAATTTTCAACATGGCCTTTTTGTGACCCCACCTCGTGAAAGCATTTGGTACCTCTTTTCATGAAGAGTGGTAGCATGATTTTGTCAATGTGTCCCGAACTTTGACTTCCAACAGCGACCATGCTATTCTGCACCACATGTATGAAAACACAGATTTGGCAGGATATGAAGAATGACAGCTGTACCATCTATAGGGAGGTGTGAAGAGGTGGCAAAGTTGAAAATCTGTAGTGGGAGTAGTAAAAATGCTCGCACTTCCAAGCATACGTGGAAACTGTGCAACGCATGCACATAACACAGTCATTTTATGCACTTTCATCACCAAATTTTCAACATAGGCATTTTAGGACCTCTGCTCATGTGCAGTGTCACTGTGATTTTCTTAATGTATCCCAAACACTGATTTCCCACAGCGAGCACGCTATTGTGTGCCAGAAGTACAAAAACACATTTTGGCCAGGATGTGAACAATGACAGCTGTATTGTTCATAAGGAGGTGTGGAAAAATGCCAATGTTGAAAATCTGGAGTGAAAATATAATCAATTTGCTAAGTTATGAGCGTACATGGGAACTGCGCAACGCACACTCGTAACACACTCATTTTATGGACTTTCATCACAAAATTTTCAGCATAGGCATTTTAGGACCTCTGCTCATGAACAGTGTCACTGTGATTTTCTTAAAGTGTCCCAAACACTGATTTCCCACAGCGACCACGCTATTCTGCACCAGAAGTGCGAAAACACATTTCAGCCAGGATGTGAAAAATGACAGCTGTACCGTTCATAAGGAGGTGTGGAAAATGGCAATGTTGAAAATCTGAAGTGAAAATATTGCAAATTGGTGAAGTCATGACCATGCGTAGCAACTGTGCAACGCACACTCGTAAAACAGTAATTTTTGAGATTTTCCCACCAAATTTGCAACATAGACTTTTGAGCACAGCTCATGAACACTGGCACTGTCATTTCGTTAATCGGACTCAAAAGGTGATTCTGCGTAGTGACTGTAAAATCACCTTTCAGGATTGATTAATGCCATGACAGTGGCTGAATTCATGAGGAGGAGGCCCAATAACCCCATGTTGAAAATTTGGTGCCAAAATTCCCAAAAATGCCCGAGATATGCACCAAAGTTGAAAAGACCCTGTTTATGCCATTATACAGCTTACCGGCATTTCCTCAGTTCGCAGTCGGCTTTGAAGAGTACAGATGTGTTCCCGGTCCACTAAAGATTGTCGCGCTGGGCTCCAGAGGTAAGTATGGGGTGAGGGGTGTGTGGGGAGGTGGGGTGCGCAGAGGGTGGGTGCAGGTTGGGGGAGACTACCAGACTTGACGAGGGACCGTTTTCTGCTTTGCAGGTTACAAATTAAAAAAAGAATTGCAGGACAGTTTTTTTACAGGGTCATTTGACACGCTGGAGTGGGTTCCCAGCATGCCACCCCACTGATTTTTTTGGGGGGAGCTGTAGCCAATGGAGGATTGTGCACCCCCATTGGCACATGGGGGGGCTAGAACCCAGGGGGATTGGGCACCCCCTTGGCACTAACTGAATGGCAAATGACATGGGGGAATGAAGCTGATGGGGATTGGGTGCCCCATTGGCAAAACAATGTTCCTGGGGGCACATGATGCTGAGGGGGATTGGACACCCCCTCGGCACGGGAGGGTGTAATATTGTTTTTGAACATGGTGGTGGCTTGCCGCCCCATTCACAAACAATATTACACTAGGCAACATTCAGCCCGGCAATGACGGGTCACTCCCTCATTGCAGCGGAAGGGCTGATGCTGCAATGACGAGGCGGCCCCTGATTGCTGAGGCGAAAATGTTTCCACTTGGTGGCACTTTTGGAGACCAGTGTCATCAGCACAATGTGCCTCCATTTGTCCATCAGTGCCAACCCCCAAACTTAGTACCTCTGTACAGTGCTGCACCTCCACAATCCGCTTCTCTCCTAAGCTGCCACATAATGTTTCTTGCACATGCGTGCAAGCAAACATAAAAAGGAAAAAGATCAATGGAAGGATTGTGAGTTTGAATAAAGGGGGGGGGGAGAGTGCAAAGGGGGACCTAGAGAAAGCAGAAATTCTAAACGAGTATCTTTGCTCAGTATTTACAAAGGAAGGGGAAGGGGAGGGACCAAAATTAGGAGTTAGAAACACACTCTGGGGGGGGTGGACACCAGTCCATTCACAGAGGACAGAGTCCTAAAGGAACTTTCAAAACTAACAGTGAACAAGGCAATGGAACCATAAGGGGTGCATCCCAGAATAATGAAAGAATGCAGGGTTGTACTGGGGCACCACTGACATCACTATTTAACAAATCATTAGAGGAGGGAGTGGTACCAAAGGACTTGAAGAGAGTGAATGTGGTACCACTACACAAAAGAGTGAGCAAGGTGGAGGCTGGAAATTATAGGCCGGTCTGCTTGACTTTAGTGGTGGGGAAAATCATGGAATCCATGTTAAAGGAAAGGATTGTGGCATACCTGGAGGGTAGTGGGGCATGAGACCCGAGGCAACATGGATTCACAGCAGGGACATCTTGTCAAACAAATCTGATATATTTCTTTGACTGGGTAACCAGGGTGGTGGATCAGGAAGGGGCGGTGGACATAGCCTACCTAGATTTTAGCTAGGCATTTGACACCGTCCCACACAGGAGACTAGTAAACAAGTTGTGCATTCTGGGAATAGGTCCCAAGGTGGTACACTGGGTCTGAAATTGGCTAAGCAACAGGACATAGAGGGTTGGGGTAAATGGAGTTCAATCCCAGGAAAGAAGGGTGACAAGTGGGGTGCCACAAGGCTTGGTTCTGGGGCTGGTCCTCTTCAATGTCTTCATTAGTGAGATTGTGGAGGGGCTAGAAGGGAAGGTAAGCCTCTTTGCGGATGCAACCAAGATCTGCAATAGGGTAGACACTCCAGACGGGGTGGAAAAAGTGAGAAGAGACCTAGGCAAATTGGAGGAGTCGTAAAGAGTGTGGCAGCTTAAATTCAATACAAAAAAGTACAAAGTCATGCACTTGGGCCACAAGAATTCTGGAAAGGAATACAAAATGGGGGGGGATACTAACAACAGCAAAACTGGAAAGGGACCCTGGGGGTAAACATAACGGACGACCTGAAGGTGGCCAAGCAATGCGAAAAGATGATGGGGATGGCTGGAGAGATGCTGGAGTACATAGGGAGGGTCATCACAAGTAGAAAACAGGAGGTGGTGATGCCACTGTACAGACAATTGGTCAGGCCATATCTGGAATACTGTGTTCAGTTCTGGAGGCTGCGGGTCCGATTCTCAAAGCCCTGCATCTGATCAAGGTGCTTGCACCGAACAGATATGGTGCAAGGTGCACCCTGCATCCAGGGCTGCCTCTATGCACTTCACAAAGGTGGCCTGCGTCAACCACAGGCTGCCTGCCCCAAATGGGGCTTGCACCATCCCTGCACCCAGAGATGGGCTGAGACAAGGTGCAAGAGGCACTGTGGCAGACACAAGCTGCCACAGCCCTGGAAGGGGATTCACAAACTGCGCTCTGAAGGCAGAATCCTAAGTCCCGACTTAGAATATGCTCTGCTGGGTGCATCCCCTGTATGCAGCACTATGCCACAGTCCTTCAGTGTTGCCAGAGCCCATGTCATGCCCATGGTATTGTACACCCCCCCATCCCCTATGCTGCCATGATATATATGTTAGTACTGTCCCCTCCCCACCCTGAGCCCTGATGCTGCCCGAGTAACATGTACTGCTAGTGCATCCCACATGGTGGAATAGTGCTCCCCACCCCAACAGGTAATGCCCACCCCCATCCTGAACATCAGCCAGTGTTCAGGCATAGCCCACCCCTCGCCTCCATGTCTGGGCACCAACTAAACCAACAGGGTTGCGTACTGTACAGTGCACATGCTCAGTACCATTTGAGTGCATACACAGTATATCACACTACTGATGCCAGTTCTGTTGGTGCCCGATGTGGTGGTGAGAGTGGGCTGTGCCTGGCGCTGGCCATTGTTCAGGTTGGGAGGTGGGTGAGGGGGTGGGCACTATATGTCCTCCTAAGGCTCATGGAACTCCTACGGATAGGGGCACGGTGGTGTTCAGTGTGGTGGTTGAGTTACTGGCGAACCCCCGCTGTCCCATCGCGCCAGGTGTAAGACACATGGAGGGGTTGCTGCAAGTGTAAGGACTTAAACGCTGGGACCCCTCCTGTACTAGAATCTGGTGCATGGTCCCTGTCGTATGGGGCTTCAGTGAGGCTGCTATTTGCTGCAGCTTGCGCCGAATGCAGCCCTGTTTGAGAATCAGGCCCTGCATCTCCAGAAGGACATTGACAGAATGGAGGCAGTCCAGAAAAGCACACCAAAAATGGTGAAAGGAATGCACCAGAAAACATATGAGGAAGACTGGGCATCTCAGGATTTGAGTGACTGAAGAGGGTCCAATACGCTGCTAGGGAGGATTTATATTATCTTTCAAATGGGAATCGGGTAGGACAGTGTGGGTCCACTAGATTACCAGGGAGGAATTTATGTTGTAAGTAATTTTTCTGGTGGGGATTCGGTGGTGGGGGGCACTAGACTATCATGAAGGGATTCATATTTTAAGTATTTGCCTGATGAGGATTAAGTGAGGTTGGAGGCCTACTAGACCACCTGGGAAGGATTTATATTTTTACTATCTTTCTGATAGGGAATGGGAAGGAAAGAGGGCACTTAAAGCCTCTCTGCATAATGCCTCCATGCACACAAGTATTTAAGCATTGCTCAGAGATGGCAATGGTCACATAATGACATGCAAATCATGCTTTTTGGGCCTTGCATGCCTTATCTAGTCATTTCCATGCTGGTGTTTGAATATGTCAGTGAGAAGGAAAGGTGATAACCCAATGATGGTGCGCTAGTCTCCTTTGCTCCTGGGTGTTCATGTGGTTAGCAGGGCTCTGGGCACAACTTCTTGCCACTTTACTCATCACTAACATAGCCCCTATATTTGTATATGCATTGCACAATAGACATGAGTGCAATGCACGTACAGTGAAGCTATATTCCTGTTAGAGCAGAACGCTATTTAACACACTCCACTATACTTTGTGCAGCACAATCAGCCACCATTTAATATCATTCACACATGTAAGGAAGTGTGTGTAATGGAAAATTCTAGTTGTTCATTCATGTTAAGGAGCACTTGCCAATTGTATTTTGAAATCCAAAATATATTACACACTGTATTTTATATAAAATCAGCATTCAATTGCCTCTGCCAATTCTTTGAAATAAACTAATGAATAAATAAGGCACATGGGCCCCAATTTTTAAAAGGTTTATGCATCACAAACCGAGTTTGTGCCGCACAAACCAGGATTAGCACCAGCCGTCGGAGGTGTGGCCATATTCAAAGGCCACCTATGAGTAGCACACCTCCGATAGTGCTCTGGTGCACAATATTATGCTGTACAAATGCAAATGAGGGAGTCACATGCATACACAGCACAGCACAATATTGAAAAATATTCAGACGCACTAAATGGCCGCAAGTGTGGAACAGTTTAATATTTCTTGAAACTCAGCCTTTAACAGTGCATGGAGGGTGTGTGAAGGGCTGGGTACCCTGGTGATACAGTGGTCCTTTCCTAGCCCTGATCATTGTCTCTATTCAAAGAAATTATCCCTAGTGGTCCAGCAGTCCCTTCCAAGCCCCAATCCCCTCTGGCATACAACAAAAACCAACCCTGGTAGTCTAGCATTTCCCCCACACTCCCATCACCTCCATTATGTCATAAAACATCCCTGGTACTCTAGTGCCCCTCCAAGCCATGATCCCGTTCCTCATACACAACAACTAGTATCCCTGGTAGTCAAGTGGTGCTCCCCCAAGCCCTGATCCCCACATAGGTAAAAAGAGCAACATTCCTGGTGGTCCAGTGGTTCCTCTCCAGACCCAATCTGCATCTGTTGTGAACTAGAAAAGGACTCGTGATGGTCCAGCATTTCCTCCCTGAACCCTGACCTGCCCTATCTGACAACCCCCTCCCATGGTGGTCTAATGGTTCCTTCACCCTCCACTCTGGCAGCTAGTGTCCCGCCACCCCGCTCCCCCTTACACAACACCGAGAGCCGGTGACCAGTACAGCCCTCCGGTCACGTCCATGGCGGCCTCAGACTGAGCTCTCCTGGTGCACACTGTACAAATGGTTTTATCTGCTGCATGTGTAGTGCCCCAGGGAAATTGGGGGCACCACAGAAAATAGGGAACCTCAGAGATACGAGGGGTCAGACAGTTATGGAGACCCTGGCAGCTTAATGGGAAACCCTTGAAAAGCTTTGGTGACCCTCTGAAACACAGAATAGGTCCCACTCCAGCAGACAGTCCTAGCAGTCTAAATTCAAGGTTTTAAAAGAAAACCATTTTTTTCCCTTCCTTGGTTCTTCCTCCCCCCTGCTCAAGACCAACACCTAATCAGCCAAAACCAAACCAGTTGGGCCACATTCCTGTCCCACATTGGAGAAGGAAGTCAGGCTGAGCCCTCTCAGCCAATCTCTGTGGCCAGGATAGATTCAAATTTGGAGAGTTTTTTTTTAAGCCACTGACCCCGCTTCAGGAGGCTGACCTCTGGATGAAGAAGCCAATCCCCTGGCAGGTAGACAGGACTGCCCCAGCCTGGAGGAGGCTCTGCACAGGCTGGAGAGAGAGAAGAAAGAGTTTGACCAGGGAGGGTGAAGGACAGCAAGGCAATGGATGTCAGCTTCCCTGTTAGGAAGTTGAAGCGAATCCCCTGGGTCCCTTCAGTGTAACTCCCTCCAGAAGATCCCCAGTAGCAGCCTTGTTCAGTTTTTTGCAGAAATCTGCCATCTAGTCGGGTCCCCCAGTGCATTGAGTCAGTTCATTTGGCTGGCAAACAGACCCAGTGAACCTTTCATGCAGCAGTCTCCAGGAGAAGATGCCTTACCACTCCTTTGCAGTTGTGCATTCCTCAGAGTACGGAAATCCTTGTTGAACTTCAGGGGTGAGTAAGCTTGTTGGCCAGCATTTCCTTTAATAATTAGTCCTAGCTAGATCTGCTTCAGCCAGGAGAAGGATTGTTTGTTTAGCAATTGTATTGTTGCACTGTGTAATTATTGTTTAGAATTGTTAAATTTCTTCCATTGTACCCCCCGAGGGTGGAGAAAAGCTGCTACCTTGTCCAATTGTATAGAGACAGAGACAGAAACAAAGACAGAGAGAGAGAGAGAGAGAGAGGGAGAGAAATGGGAGCCAAGAAGCCAGAAGCTAGGAGGGTTCAAACCAAATAATTGTTGGACCAAGATTAAAGGTGTTTGTGAACTCCTCTCTTGAAAGAACCTCTGCTAGTTTAACTTATTCTAGGCAATCTGTGCTATATATATATATATATATATATATATAATAGAGAGATTTGGGCAGTTCCTCTCAGCCAAGAGACACAGAATTGCTAGGTAAAGCCAGCTCAGAGTATTACTGGTGAGAAGGAAATGTTCAGGCTAACTTTCCAATTGTTTAGCTGTAAAAAGCTAATTACTAAAGGCCTGGCATGGCCTTAGTGCATTCTTCTCTCAGAGTTCTAGGGTAATCTAAGCCCGAGTAATTGGAAAAACATAGTCCTTTATCCATGTAGTAGAAGGGTGGGGCAGCCCATAGCTTGGACAAAGAGACTAGGTACCCTGGCCTCCATATTCAGAAGGCACCCAGAGTATTTGCCTGCAATCTCCAGTTGCTTGCCTACCTCCCAGCTGTTCCTGATTTTCAGTTATGCCCCTGATTTTGCCACAGACATTCCTTCTGTCTCTCCTAAGTCTGGCATTTCTGGCACTAAAGAGTAGGGATTGGGATCACAGAATATTCCAGCCATTGATGTTACAGTCTAGTTCTCATTAAGAAAATGCTATTCACACTAAGAAACATGTTGTATACAGTTTCTGGAACTAATATTACTGTTTTAAATAGTTGAACTGCTTGCTGTAACTGAACTACTATATTCAATTGAAGAGTTTAAGTGACTGAGCTGCCTTATTTCTGGGGCATTATGACTGCACTGCCTTATTTTCTCTATTGTTCTGTGTGACTGCACTGCCCTGAGGGATTGATTGCTGCACTTGTCTACTGCTACTTTCTCTGAAGACATTTGGGGCCACCCCATCCCAAATGGCAGGGCTCTCGGTCATACAAGAAGGGGGGAATTGCCTTTCAGGTTTTTAATTTTTGCTCTGTTGTAGGCTTCTGCATACACCTGATCTAGAACTCCTCCGGTGCCACTTCTTCGACCCAGGGAGGGTCCCAAGGAAGCCCAGTATCACTTGCACCCACTTCCACTGACCTCCACCAACTCCAGATGTTTACCACGACACCCCAGGTTCGAGTTGCCAGTCGTGAGTGGTAGCCAGCTGGTAGCTAAGGCCCACCAAAGTGAGTCAGGTCATGGGCCACCCCGGCTCTAACTTGAGGGACTTAAGTCGTCCGCCGTACTCGGGGTCACATTGCCCATTCTCCTGCAGAAACATTGTCCCAAGGTGGCACTAGTACCGGTGGCCTATACCAAGGCCTTGCTGAGGATTGCCAGGCTCTGTGCCTCATTTTCTGAGGTGGCATAAGTACTGGTGGCCCACTCAAGAGGCCACACCAAGGGTCTCCACACTCTTGCTTGTACTGCCCATAGATGGCTTGTGTTCCAGTGATGCATCAAGAGGTCACACTGAAGATTGTCGGATTATGAAGCTACAGGGGTGAGGTAGTAAGGATTCCTGGGGCCTGCCCAGAGGTCATCCAGTGGATCATCGCACCCAGCATCCTTTCCTTGACTGGAGATCATCTGCCTGAGGTCACTGCACTCGACAACCCCAGATAAGGGTTCTCTTCCCCTACAACTCGGTGTCAACACCCATCCTCGACCAGGTGCTTCCCTTTTTGACATTGCCTCAGTGACACCAGGAGTCACCTTCTTCCCAGGGTCAGGAGGTCTGCAGTGTTTTACTTGGTTTCTGTTTCACTGGGGGATGCCCCATTTTATGGCCTGTATAGGAAGCAGTTCCTTAGGTTCACCCTCAGCAGTCGGCCGACCAAAATATAGCCCAAGCTTGGTGCATTGGATTGCTACATCCTTAGGACTTGAATAACCTGGACTTTTGTAGGGCATTAGTGGGGCCAGATTGTGGGTCCCAGTAATCTTATTCACTCTTTCTCATGTGTGATAGTGCTAGTGAATGCTAAGTCTTTTCTGTGTTCTCCAACTGTTGCTAATAAACCTTGCATCTTGGTTCTAGAGTACACCTCCAGCCTCTCCTTCCAGATTTATCTGGCATAACCCTAAACTATAGGGGTACGAACCACCACAGTTCATCCACCACAAAAACTTGGCTTAGTCGACAGGATCAGAGTCAACAAGGAGCCCAAAGCCGGAGCAACTCCAACCCAAGATGCCTTCAGATACTGAGTGAGCTGCACCATCATCCTCAACTTTAGTTCAACCACCCCAATAATGATGCCTTATTACTTTGGGGCACCATGGCTACCAAGGTACATGGGGGACAAAACTCAAACACCTGCAACCTCACCGACTTCCATGTGAAGCTGCAGGCTGCGTTCCATCTCTACCAAGTGCCAGAGCAACAGAACGTGGAAATCCTGATTGGGAAGCTGGGAGGAGCTGTCAAATGAGAAGTTGAAAGCTGGTCAGACAGACGAAAGGATACTGCTGAATGGATCCTGACCAGGCTAACTGACATCTTCGACAAGTGGAGTGTTTCAGACCTCAAAATGAAATTCTTCTCTTGAACACAGGGCCCCCCGAGAGACACTGTGGGACTTTGCCTTGAGCCTGCAAGAGGCACACCAGGCCCTGTGAAAATGAGACCCGAGTGAGGACCATGACCTAGACCAAGTATTGATAGAGCGGTTCATCGAGGGGGCCTGGGTAGAGCCTCTATGTCAGAAGCTGTGGATGTTGCACCATCAAAACCCAGATGCAAAATTCATAGACCTCAAAGAGGAAGCCATAGAAGTCTTAGGCTATGGATGACTTGAGGAGGAGATGGTGGCCTTAGAGCAGATGGTTGGTGTTGCTGGAGCCATGGGCCACTGGGTGTCCAATGTCTGAACCTTGTTCTTCTTGCAATGCCTTCACCAGATGGAGAGCAGAGAAGGATTTCAGCCAGGAAAATGAGTAACTACTGGGTCGGCCAGAATATGACTCCTCCCAGAGGAGATAGAGAAAAAGCGTACCATCAGGTCACTCAAGCCCAGGACAGGCTGAGTGACCAGGCAAGAGACAGTACCCAAGAGATGTCCTGCCAGCTGGAGGCCATGTCACAAAGACTAGCAGAGGTTTGTCAAGTTGTACAAAACCTCAACGGGAGCTGGAGCCTAGCGTATTCTGTGGACCATCCCTGATGCACAACAAGACTGGACCAAAGGAGTATGGGCCGGCGACCCACTGACTGGTTTGACGATCATAGGTGACCTATCTGCAGGCACTGTGGCATCAGTGACCATGTGGAACATATAGGATAGTGCATGGGGAACAGTTGACAACAGGGCTATTCTTTCACTGAGTTGGCACTATGACGATGGATTACCTCAAGAGCGCAGCTTGAGAGGTAATCCGTCGTCATGTGCCAACGAGGTGAAAGATTCCCTGTTGTCAACTGTTCCCCATGCACTTTTCTTTATAGTGTATGGTGGAACGTCATTTTTTGGGGAAAAAAGTCACTACAGCATGTTTTTGCTTCAAAACATTTTTACTGGGTTACTAGAAGGAAAAAAGAACTTTACATTTTGAATGTTTTCACGCTTGACATTTTAACTGTTTAAGAACTTTACATTTTGAATGTTTTAATGCTAAACATTAGTACTGCAGCCGACATTGCTGTTTTCGCTATGTGTCCTGTCTATGGAGTGAGCCCTAACTGTCAAATGCTGCTCGAGGGCACAGTGTGACGCTCTAGTGCAGTAGAAAAATTGTTCTGCTGCACTGCGAACGTCACTAGTGTAGGTGAACAACATTTCGACAGCGATGGATTTCGGCGGAGAATGATGTTCCACCATACACTATCACAGTGTATCCAGCAAGGAGAAGTTGCTTTGTCGTTAAACAGGGCATCCCCGAGGCAGTGGACCAACCCTCAGGAAGAAAGCTCCTAGGTCCAAACCCAAACCCGGAACGGTCAAAGTACGTAGGAAGGTGCCCGACTGTTCCCCTCAAACTCAATGGTATCACCGTTACTGCACTTCTGGACACCAGCTCCCAAGTCATCACTATTCAAGGCCACCATTTCCTCAAACACTGGATCCAAGACCAGCTAAGATGCCCTCCAAAGACTTGGCTCAACCTGATTGCAGGCAACAGAATGAGTATCCCTTACTTGGGCTACCAAGAAATGGACATTCAGCTGTAAGAAAAGGTTTACCCACAACAAGGGGTCATCATTAGCAACACTTATGATGACAACCTCCCTCCAGTGATCTTGGGGATGAATGTACTGGACAACTATCATGAGGAATTGCTGGATGCCCACTGGAAGCAAGCAGTACAGCTCCCAAAAGCCAGCAAGAAGGCCTGACAGCACACAATCAATATATTGCTGTGTCACCAGTGGTTCACCAATGCTGAGGGAGAAATTAGGAAGATTCGGATTCTTGATGCCCAGCCAGTCAGACTGGACCCAGGTACAGAGACCATACTGCTGTGCAAAGCCAAGGTGGGACTGCAAGGCAAGGACTATGTGGCTGTAGTTGAGCCACACAGTGCCACAGGGGAGAAGCCAGTGATTGTTGCATGGAGTCTCACAACAGTTACCAAGGGGCAGGTCCCCATCTGCATCTTGAACTGTGGCACAACTCCTGTTAAGCTATACTGGAATCAGCCTGTGACAAGATTGATAAAGATCTGAAGCAAGGACATAATTGAGCCCTCAGAAGACCATGGAGAGAACGTCTTTCAACTAAATGGAGCTGTAGGCCCTGAAGGAGCAGATGCCAATGGCTGGCTTGAGGAAATTGACTTGGGCACCAAAGAAACCCCTGAAAAAGACAAACAGGGGTTGCTATTGATGCTAGAGAGACTAGAGGGAGTTTTTTCCAAGCACCTCCTTGACTTTGGGTGTACCAAGAATGTGCAGCACTGCGTAGTCACAGGACAGCACTCACCCATTAGGGAACAATTCCACTCTATTCCACCTACACTGCACCAACCAGTGAAAACCATGCTCCAGGAGATGAAGGATGCCAATGTCATCACCAAGAGTCACAGTCCATGGGCTGCTCCAATAGTACTAGTCAAGAAAAAGGATGGGCAAATTTGCTTCTGTGTCGACTATCGGAAACTGAACCAAGTGACGTACAAGGATGCTTACCTATTACCACGGATAGAGGATTCCCTGGCAGCATTGAAATCAGCATCCCTGTTTTCAACCCTAGACTTGGCTAGTGGCTACTGGCAAGTTCACCTTGCACCAGTGGTCAGGGAGAAGTCTGCGTTTGTGACCTCCATGGGCCTCTATGAATTTACTCGAATGCCATTTGGATTGTGTAATGCCCCGGGGACCTTTCAGCAACTAGTGGAACACTGCTTGGGGAGCTATAATTTTGACATGGTCCTCCTCTACTTGGATGACATCGTCATTTACTCTAAAACCTATTCTGAACACCCGCAGCACCTAGAAACTGTTCTTACTCACTTAGCTGACTATGGGCTCAAGGTCAAGCCATCAAAATGTCACCTGCTCAAAGAAGAAGTTCACTACCTGGGGCATGTTGTATCTAAGCATGAAGTGTCACCAGACCCAGACAAGATTCAAGCAGTGCATGAGTGGCCAACTCCAGTCACAGTCCAGGATGTAAGGAGATTCCTGGGGTTTGTAGGGTACTACCAGTGATTTGTCCCTAAATTTACCCAGGTAGCTGCTCCACTGCATGGATTGCTCAGAGGAACAAAGCAACTGTGCAAAAGCAGCCCAGTGCAGTGGAGTTCAGCCCAGCAGGAGTCCTTCAACAGCCTAAAAGCAATGATAATCCAAGCTCCAGTACTTGCCTATCCAGATTTTCAATTTCCCTTCAAATTATATACTGATGCCAGCAGTCGAGGGCTAGGGGCTGTCCTCTCCCAGGACCAGGATGGAGTTGAGAGGGTCATTGCCTATGCAAGCCATGAGCTGTGTGGAGCTGAATGGAATAATGATCACTACAGCTTCTTCAAGCTGGAATTCCTTGCTCTAGTGTGGGCAGTCACTGAGAAATTCAAGGCTTACCTAGCTGCCACACTCTTCACAGTCTACACTGACAACAATCCCCTCGCTCATCTGAACACTGCACCACTGGAAGCATTCAAGCAGAGGTAGACCTCAAGACTTGCCAACTACAATTTTACAATCAAGTACCATGCCAGTAAATCCAATGCAAATGCTGATGCCCTGTCAAGGTTACCCACCCAAGATGAGATGGAGGAGAATGACAACCACAGAGAAGCTCTAGAGATGCCTCCCTTTCTCCAGATCCCTGTGGAGGTGGTACACGCCTGCTGCTATAGCTTCCCCGCAGCTGTCTGCCCCACTGCAACTGCAGAAGCACTGGAAGATGACATGCCCGAGACATTAAAGGAAACCCCTGACTTATGGCAGCAGATCCAAGACCACAGTCCGGTGACCCGACAGCTAAAGGCCTTCATTAGTAACCAGCAGAGCCTACCTCTGGAGGACAGAAAGCATGCTGACCCAGAACTTGTGAAACTGTAGCAACATGTGGCTCGTATGACAGTTGTGGATGGAAGGCTTATCCACACCATCACTGACCCAAAGACACATGACCAAGTTTGACAAGTCGTCCTCCCTCGTGAAGCTACAGATGTTGCCCTAGAGGCATAGCATGACAAATCTGGATACTTTGGCTGCAAAAAGACAGAGGCTCATATGATAACCAGATTCTATTGGGTTGGGATGCGTGAGGACATCCAAGAGTGGTGTGACAAATAGTGATGGTCGAAGTGGCCCCAATTCGCTCCGTGAAGTGATCCATGGAGTGAAGGCAAATTGGAGTCTCCAGAAGTGAAGCGGAGTACTTCGCATTATTAATGGGTAACGCAAAGTCCATTGAAAACAATGACTTCATGTTACTCTGCCTTCCCAAACCACTACTCCACCAATTCTTAAGGTGAAGTACATTGAAAACAACGTACTCCGCCTCACTTCGCCTTGTTTTTAAGCTCCAAAGGCAAATTTTGCAGTGATTCATGGGATTTCAGGTCACATGGGCTCTAGATTGTTCTGCACAGCCTCAGTTTGGGGTAGTGTGTGTGTATGAAGCTGTAGGAGAAAATCTGCTATGAGAGCTCTGCGATTCAAACCTTCTAAAAGCTGTTAAAAATGCCTTTTGGAGTCATTTGTTTTACTAAAACTTTAGTTCATAGATTATAGGAAACCCTCCTGTGCTCATATCATTGAGCGTTTATTGTATGTGTGTGGATTTTGAATGTTAATGTACAATATTCAGTCTCTGTACTGAGAGACAGTGGAAGTGAGCTTTGTTGGAGGGGCATATCTGTGGTGTAGGTAGATTAACATGGAGAAAAAGACAGTGCTTTCTGATTTGGTGATATTTTTCTTGTATAACTGCGTTTATGTACACACAGTAATATTTTCAATAATTCTTGCCATTTTTTTGCTGATTGTTGTGGTGCAGCAGTGCATAATTTTCGTTTGTTTAATACATGTGGTTATATTACTGAAGTTTTCAATTTGCTACGCATTACTTAGTGTGTGTGTGAGTATGTGTGTGACGAGTGTCATCAAATCAGAAGCCTTTAATTGTGCCACATAATTTCAGCAATGTGAACCTGCTATCCACTGCAGCTGTGTAATTTTTGTACTTCTTTGTGGTATCTTTACTAGTACTAATGACTGTTACTGCAGCAGTGCAGTACACTGTCCCCCCGTGGCCCGTCCCAACTGGCAAAGGAATTATTTTTCATATTTGAATTTCTGATGGTGAGCACTGGTTAGGTGTTGTGCCTTACATCTGCATCTCTTCAGTGCACAGCACAATCTTAATCTGTCTGTGCATTTGCATTTCTTTAGGGCCCAATCTCCATCTGTAACTTAAGTCACAGTTGTTTCTTTGGCTTCCCTTCAGAGTACTGGACAGGTGTGGTGCATAATTCTGCATTAACATTGTACTCCTTAATATGTGTTTTTTAAGTCAGGACCGTCATCACGAGTCACTCGTAATACAAATCACGTTCTTCATCATCACAGTCACAAATGCAGTCACAAATCATGATTTATGATCACATCACGAATCACAACATTAATCTTTTTTTAACAGTTACTTGGATGTATTGTAAGCCTGTTTTGTAGTATCTCTCCATGCTTCACCGCCCCACCATTGTACTCATTAATGAGTGTTTTTAAGTCGGGGAATTTTGTGCCACACCTCATTGGGGCCCAGTGAAGTACAGCCGTAGGCATTCGCGTTTCTTCATCATCACGGTCACAAATGCAGTCACAAATCATGATTTATGATCATGTCATGAATCACAACATTAATTTTTTTTAATAGTTACTTGGGATGTATTTTAAGACTGTTTTGTAGTATCTCTCCATGCTTCACCACTCCACCATTGTACTCATTAATGAGTGTTTTTAAGTCGGGGTGTTTTGTGCCACACCTCATTGGGGCCCAGGGAAGTACAGCCATAGGCATTTGAATTACTTCATCATCACGGTCACAAATGCAGTCACAAATCATGATTTACAATTACGTCATAAATCACATTAATTTTTTTTACCAGTTACTTGCATGTATTGCAAGCCTGTTTTGTAGTATCTCTCAAGGCTTCACCATCCCATCATTGTACTCATTAATAAGTGATTTTAAGTCAGAGAGTTGGACAGCGTCTACAGAACATACACAGACTGGAAAGAAGACTGACTGCACACATGCAGTTTAGCACAGTATACTTGCACTGCTCAGAATACAAAGTGTCACGCATACAGAAGACAACAAAAAAGGGCATAATTACATACAAGGGTCAGGGTTGGTGGAGGAATGCATTTTATAATACAGCAAGGAAGGTGTGGGGGGTACATGGTGTGAGGAAAAAAAAACAATGTGGGATCCCATGGTGATCCAGCAGCAGTTCCAGCATTGACATAATTTCCAACTGATGTTCCTCTATGCGATTCTGTTGGAGCAGCAGGTACTGCTGTGGCCTTCCTCATCTTAGGGATGCCACCATGCACAGCTGCACCCTTTGCCACAGAACAGCCAGCATGTGCAGGCATGGTCCATTCTGTGGTAGCCTGCCACTCCAACTGGTGGTGATTGAGCATATGGGTGTACTGGCCCCCAGTCCCCAGGTGAGTCCCTTGGGGGCCACGGTGCACCTCCACCTCACATAGGCAGCACCTGACCATACTGCTTTCCCCCCGACACAGTCAAAAAACTGCCAAACAATGGAGGTGCGGGGAGAATCAGGTACAGGCAGGGAAGGGCCAGATGAACTGGCGGCCGACTGGTCATGGTGCTGAACAGGGATGGGATCCACACCTGGGCCCAGGGGAACAGGCACATCCTGCTCCAGAGGACTTGGTGCTGGACTTGGTGGTGGTGGTGGTGGTTCAACTGCCTCAGAGTCAGGACAGGAGGCGGTGCTGGTCCTGCTTCCGGTGGGGGAAGGGGCAAACAACTAACTACTTATAAAGGTAAGAAAAATAAAATTTACAGAAAGAACAAATTAAGTAAAAAGAGTACAGAAAAGACGAAAACACATAGCTTTTAAAAAGCTGTTGGGTCTAAATAAAGTTTAAATCTCCTCGCTCTGATCTCAAAGTATCAGCAGTCACAAAACACACTCCTCTCTCTCCATCTGCACAGGAGAAAGTAAAAGTGTCTGCTTGTATGATCTACTTCCTTCCTGCCTAGCTAAGAGCATGTGACTTACAGTACTGTAAGCCATGTGATGTGTGGGGCTGCCAAATCTGAAACACCAAGTGGATCACTTAGAATCATAATGAGGAACGCGAAGACCATTAAAAACAATGACTTCGCCTTACTTCACGTTGCCATTCTGCCTTAACGCGAACTGGTAATGACAAGGCGGAGTAAGCACTTTGCATTGCCCACTCCACGTAGCAGAGTGGCAATGCGAAGTGCCCACTTTGCGTTCACTTTGCCAGCGGAATTTAAATTCGCTGCATCTCTAGTGACAAATGAACAACCTGTACCCTCAAGCAAGCACCGGGGCAAGATCAAAGAGCCCCATTACATCTGATCACTGTTGATGCACCCCTCGAGCTGGTGACCCTGGACCATCTTAAAGTAGACCCCAGTGGAGATGGTCTAAACTACATTCTCACCATGACGGACCACTATTCAAAGTTTGTCATTGCTGTGCCTGTCCATGATCTTTCAGTCCGAACCACTGCTGAAAAATTCTGGACGCAGTTTGTTCAACCCTATGGTCACCCTACCAAAATCCTGACTGACCAAGGTTCAGCATTTGAGTCTCACTTGTTTAAAGAACTGTGTGTCCTGTATAGAGGGCAAAAGATCTACACCACTGCCTATCACCCTCAGGGCAATAGGCTCTGCGAGAGGGAAAACGGACTATCCTTGACATGCTGAGAACCCTACCAGAGTCTCAGTGACTGCACTGGCTAAAACTTCTCCCAGATCTAGTGTACCTCTACAATAACACAACTCACAGCAGCACCAGGTACTCACCATACTATCTGATGTTTGGCCACCATGGGAGTCTCCCCATGGACTTGGTTCTGGATGTAAAGCCAAACTCAGTGAAATCCCTCCATACCACTACTGAGTGGGTGGCTGAGCACCATCAATGATTACAAGAGGCCAGAAAAATAGTGGAAAAAAACATGGAGAAAGTGTGGGAATGACAGAAAGCAAACTATGATGTCCAAGCCCAAGCAATGCCTCTGGCCATCGGTGAAAGGGTACTATTAAGAAAGACTCGCTGCCACAAGCTGGATGTCAAATGGGAGTCAGAACCATATTTGATTGTTCAGATTCCATTCCCTGACTTGCCTGTTTACAAGATCCAAGAGGAGTCTGGCAGGAAGCAACCACAGATTGTTCATCACAACAGACTTAAACCCTGCACCTTCAGAGCTGCTCCACCATCTGGAAGTCACCTCATGGACAGTAGTCTGGAGGAGAGGCTGGCACTACTCCCAACTGAGGAAAACACCCCAGAGCCATTTCCCACCTTACTACTAACCCCATGGCTGTATTCAATGGTGCCACCCCCTCCTGTAGCCACTGCCACAGAGTCTCCTCAATGTAGATCTCAGAGGTCAAACTTTGGGGTACCACCGCAGAAGTATGTGACTGAAGCTGTACAAAGGGTGTCCTCATATGAGTAGAAAAATGAAAGAAGAGCCAAGACAATTGCTCAGTTGTAAATATGGTTTATTGAAATGTTGTAAGATGTAAATCAGAGCTTTACAGATGCAAGGAGTCATAAATGTGTTCTCATACACTGACAAAACCACTACCATAATGTTTAGAGTGTTAGTAAAATGTAGAAATAAGCATGTAAAGTTTATATTCTGTGGGCTGTTAAGAATGTTTTGTTACCATAACACGACCGAGGAATATGTCATTGGTTATGGTTAGAATTGTCAAAGAGTTTGAGATTAAGAAGGTAAAAATTTGGAAAATACATGAGGACATGTATTGCTAGGCGGGCCTGAATCTGTAGTGCCCTAGAGAAATTGGGAGCACCACAGAAAATAGGGGATCCTAAGAGATATGAGGGGTCAGACAGTTATGGGGACCCTGGCAGCTTAATTTTAAACCCTTGAAAAGCTTTGGTGACCCTCTGAAACACAGAATAAACCCTAATCCAGCAGACAGTCCTAGCAGTCTAAATTCAGAGTTTTAAAAGAAAACCAATTTTTTCCCCTTCCTTGGTTCTCCCTCTCCCCTGCTCAAGACTGACACCTAGTCAGCCAAAGCCAGACCAGTTGGGCCACATTCCTGCCCCACAGTGGAGAAAGAAGCCAGGCTGAGCCCTCTCAGCAAATCCCTTCGGCCAGAGTAGATTCAAATTTGGAGACTGTTTTTTTTAAGCCCCTGACCCAGCTTCAGGAGGCTGACCTCTGGACGAAGAAGCCAATCCCCTGGCAGGTAGCCAGGACTGCCCCAGTCTAGAGGAGGCTCTACACAAGCTGGAGAGAGAGGAGAAAGAGTTTGATCAGAGAGGGTGAAGGACAGCAAGGCAATGGATGTCAGCTTCCTTGTTAGGAGGTTGAAGCTACTCCCCTGGGTCCCTTCAGTGTAACTCCTTCGAGAAGATCCCCAGTAGCAGCCTCGTTCATTTTTTTGCAGAAATCTGCCATCTAGTTGGGTCCCTAGTGCATCGAGTCAGTTCATTTGGCCAGAAAACAGACCCAGTGAACATTTCATGCAGCAGTCTCCCGGAGAAGAGGCCTTATCACTCCTTTGTGGTTGTGCATTCCTCACACTACAGAAATCCTTGTTGAACTCTAGGGGTGAGTAGACTTGTTGGCCAGCATTTCCTTTAATAATTAGTCCCAGCTAGACCTGCTGCAGCCAGGGGAAGGATTGTTTGTTTAGCAATTGTATTGTTGCACTGTGCAATTATGGTTTAGAATTGTTAAATTGCTTCCATTGTAACCCCCCCCCCCGGGTGGAGGAAAGCTGCTACCTTATCCAATTGTACAGAGAGAGAGAGAGAGAGAGAGAGAGAGAGAAATGAGAACCAAGAAGGCAGAAGCTAGGAGGGTTCAAATCAAATAATTGTTGGACCAAGATTAAAGGTGTTTGTGAACTCCTCTCTTGAAAGAATCTCTACTAGTTTAACTTATTCTAGGCAGTCTGTGCTCCAAATTGAGAGACTTTGGCAGTCCCTCTCAGCCAAAAGTCACAGAATTGCTAGGTAAAGCCACCTCAGAGTATTACTGGTGAGAAGGGAAATGTTCAGGCTAACTTTCCAATTGTTTAGCTGTAAAAAGCTAATTACTAAAGGTCTGGCAGGGCCTTAGTGCATTCTTCTCTCAGAGTTCTAGGGTAATCTAAGCCCGAGTAATTGGAAAAACATAGTCCTTTATCCATGTAGTAGAAGGGCAGGGCAGCCCACAGCTGGGACAAAGAGACTAGGTACCCTGGCCTCCATATTCAGAAGGCACCCATAGCTGATCCATACTAACAAAGGGGGTGGGTCATCAAACTGTTTCAATGCCCATGAAGCAAACTGTATTTTCTTTTCTGCCTACGATCTGCTGTTGCTTGCCTACCTCTCAGCTGTTCCTGATTTTCAGGGATGTACCTGATTTTGCCTCAGAAATTTCTTCTGTCCCTCTTAAGTCTGGCATTTCTGGCACTAAAAAGTAGGGATTGGGATCACAGAATAATGCCAGCCATTGATGTTACAGTCTAGTTCTTATTAAGAAAATGCTATTCATACTAAGAAACATGTTGTATACAGTTTCTGGGACTAACATTACTGTTTTAAATTGTTGAACTGCTTGCTGTGACTGAACTGCTATATTCAATTGAAGAGTTTAAGTGACTGAACTGCCTTATTTCTGGGGCATCATGACTGCACTGCCTTATTTTCTCAGTTGTCCTGTGTGACTGCACTGCCCTGAGGGATTGATTGCTGCACTTGCCTACTGCTACTTCCTTTGAAGACATTTGGGGCCACCCCATCCCAAATGGCAGTGCTCTCGGTCATACAAGATGGGGGGACTTGCCTTTCAGGTTTTTAATTTTTGTACTGTTCCAGGCTCCTGCACACACCACATCTAGAATTCCTCCGGTGCCTCTTCTTCAACCCTGGAAGGGTCCCCGGGAAGCACAGTATCACCTGCACCCACTTTCAATGATCCACCAACTCCAAGTGTTAGCCACGACACCTCAGGTTTAAGTTGCTGGTTGTAAGTGGTAGCCAACTGGTAGCTAGGCCCACCAAAGTGAGTCAGGTTAGGGGCCACCCCTGCTCTAGCTTGTGGGACTTAAGTCATCTGCCAAACTCGGGGTCCCATTGCCCATTCTCCTGCTTAGACATTGTCCCAAGGTGGCAATAGTACCGGTGGCCTATACCAAGGCCTTGCAGAGGATTGCCAGGCTCTGTGCCTCATTTCCTGAGGCGGCATAAGTACCGGTGGCCCACGCAAGAGGCCACACCAAGGGTCGCCACATTCTTGATTGTACTGCCCATAGGTGGCTCGTGTTCCAGTGATGCAACAAGGGGTCACACCGAAGATTGTCGGATTCTGATGCTGCAGGGGTGAGGTGGTAAGGGTTCCAGGGGCCTGCCCAGAGGTTATCCAGTGGATTATCGCACCCAGCATCCTTTCCTTGACTGGAGATCACCTGCCGGAGGTCACCGCAGCCAACATCCCCAGAGGAGGTTCTCTTCCCCTACAACCTGGAGTCAACACCCATCTTGGACCAGGCGCTTCCCTTTTGACATTGCTTCAGTGATGCTGGGAGTCACCTTCTTCCCAGGGCCAGGCAGCCTACAGTGTTTTACTTGGTTTCTGGTTCACTGGATAACGCCCCATTTTATGGCCTGTATAGGAAGTGCTTCCTTAGGTTCACCCTCAGCAGTTAGCTGACCAAAATACTAGTAACCCAGCTTGGTGCATCGGATTGCTACATCCTTAGGACTTGAATAACCTGGACTTTTGTAGGACATTAGTGGGGCCAGGTTGTGGGTCCTGGTAATCTTATTAACTCTTTCTCATGTGTGATAGTGTTAGTGAATGCTAAGTCTTTTCTGTGTGCTCCAACTGTTGCTAATAAACCTTACATCTTGGCTCTAGAGTACGTCTCCAGCCTCTCTTTCCAGATTTGTCTGGCATCACCCTAAACTATAGAGGTACAAACCACCACAGCTCGTCCACCACACATGTTTGGGTTGAATATCACCCATAAGGGTCATGGACTGGCACCCTGGAAGCATGGCACAAAGCATGGCATGGCTACCATGGCCAGATATTCATATGGATAGGGCGGTCAGTTTGAATCATGTTATCCATTTGAATATGGCACCAGAGCCAACCAGCCTTTCTTTTTTTGAGTGGTGCCCCAGTTGGCTAGCAGTATAGCCTAGAGGTTAAAGTAATGAGCTGTGAATGAGCTTGGTATATCCAGCAGAGACCAGACCTGGGTTTGATTCTCACAACCTCCACTTGCATACTGTGTGACTCTGAGCAAGTCACTTAACTGCCCAGTGCTCCCAGGTCGCCCCTGAAAACAGGCACTTGTGCCTAGTGAGCCTTACCCGGTTACCAAATAAAAAAATGTGTGCATGCTTCCGACTGGCTCTGAATATGGGGCCCAAGACTGGGAAGTGCCTTAAGAATCAGTATCTTTAAAATTAGGATTGATAGCCACTGCACAGACAAATACAGCTGTCATTAGCTCATGTCATTTGACACTATAGCTAGTATTTCTATCTAATTTCTGTCTCAAGATTTCTGATTTTGCTCACACCACCACATGTACATGCACCATATACTGTAGATGTCATGCTGCCTTTCTTGTTGCAGAGTTTGTATGCATATTATCTGCTTGATTTGAAACTCCTGTACATGATTTGTTTGTACTGTAATATCTGCTTTTGTAATTCTGGTTATCCTGTTTGGGACATCCTTGACAATGAACATTGCTTGATGGAGTTTGATTGATTGATTGATTGAATTGTTTTTTGTTGACCAGGTAAGTACACTGGACAATTGAATGCCTATTTACAGGTATGACCCAGGCTACAAATCCAAATAATTAACCCTAACCAGTATGTTTATTTACATTAATTGTCAAGAGAGGAATGGGCAGCAGTAAAATAGATAGATAGAGATACAATACATGTAATGCTCTGGCAGTGCAGCTTGATTATAATACAGGGTTAAATAAATGAACTTAAATCAAGATGTAGATGAGAAGAGATGAGGGAGTCAGAGTGTCACTTAAAAAGTCCCACAAGGTCAAACTTGCAGACATTTTCAGTATGTAGACTATTACCTCACATGAGGCGATATTAATAAAATCATTTTTAATCCTGATGAATCTCTTCATTTTGTAGTGTCTTTTGCAAATACATTTTTCTGCTAAAGGCCTGAAACCAGAAGAGGCAGTAGATGTTAAAAAATATTCTACTACAAATGTTTCAGAATGCCAGTTGCTGGTATATGGCAGAACTGTAGCAAAAGAATGCCACATTTGCAACATACCAAAAATCGGGTCAATGAAACTCCAGTCTGACATTATTTCACAGTTAATCTACACAGCCCAGCTAAAATGTAATCTAATTTTGGATCAGGTCCTGCTTTTACCTATGTTTACTGCTGAGCAGAGTGAAGCACTGAGGAGTTAAGTGATTTGCTCATGTTCACAAAGCATGTGATTGGCTCTGGTGGGATTTGAACATGGGTCTCCTGGTTTCTAAGCCTGTGCTCTACCCACTACTCTGTTATTTAACTGAAGCTCCTTCTGCACATTTAATGACTACAGTCCAGATGAGAGTTAAAAATCCCATTGCACTTTCCCCAAATATATGGCATATCTGTTTTATTTTAGTC
Source organism: Neoceratodus forsteri (assembly GCA_016271365.2). Lineage (NCBI taxonomy): Eukaryota > Metazoa > Chordata > Ceratodontiformes > Ceratodontidae > Neoceratodus > Neoceratodus forsteri. Next base: position 401,848,403 of record CM028135.1, read on the forward strand.
AACATTTTTACATTATCTCTTACACAATAAAACAGGAACTTCTGAAATTGTCGACTACTCTAAGTGGAATGCCGTAAATGAATATTTGCGTCATGTTTTCCTCCAAACAATTCTAGCATGGTTCCACATCAAAATAGCACCCCACGGTGGCCAGCCCAGTGGTGTGGAGAGCTGAGGCATCATGCCTTACCTCCTGCCATACTAGTGACACATGTTCATGGTGCGAGCAGGTCGCCGGGGGTCAGCCGGGGTGGGAGAGAATCGAGACTCCGGAGAACAGCTCTCCTCTCCCGGGGGAAGAAGCTACATGGAGGCCGGTGCACCTCTTACACCTAGCATTGGTTGGGTGTCGGAGTGCCTGGATCCAATATGTTAGGGATGAGGATGGAGTAATCGGCCGGCGTGCTGTGGGATCGACCATCAGCGATGTCAAAAATGTTCCACCAATGGGGGTCGGGAGGGAAAAAAAATGAGCAAAAAATGTCCTATGTGGCTGAATGAATGCTGACCCCCCCACAGGTACCACTCCTGCAAATGGCAGGCACCTTCTGAAACCAGATCCATGTTGGCAGCTTGAAGGATCCCTGCCACCCCGCCATGGGGGTTAAGCCATGGAGGATGACAGGAGGTGCACTTCAAGCGGGGAGCATGGGGCTGGGGGATTGGTGAGATGGAGGGCAGCCCAGGATGGGGATAAAGAAAGTACAAAAAAAATAAAAAAAATAGCACACAACTTGTGCCACTGGTGATCCGGATTCGGGTGCAAACTCAGGTTGTCGGAGGCAAGCCAGGGAGAGGAGGATAGAGCATGCCACAGACCGCTCTCCTCCTCTGGTGAGGGAGGGCAGTCATCCCCACTGCAATACCACCACCTGGGTGACCACAGGTGTAGGTGAGGCTTGGGATGTTGTGGTGGGAGAGGATGTTGGTAAGCTCTGGGACACTCATCATGTAGTGATGTACCTATGTCCCTTGGAGCTCCATCAAGCTGACACCCTCAGAGATGGGAGAAAAACAAGGTAAGACCCCATGGCCAAACCTGGAGACAGCCTCCGGCAGTTAGCCCCACTTCTCCGACAACCCCCCAGGATGCCTGAGGAAGACATTAAGCAGGTGGTGGGGAATGGAAAGGGGTGACCGTTCCCCCCTCCCCACCTGGGAGCAAACCCAGGCATGGAGGTGTCCTCGGGGGAAAGAGGCTGGACTGCAGCCAGCCCATTGCCTTAGAGGACCTGAGGGAAGGTAAGGTCGTGGAGAAGGAGGGGGCATAAATAGCAAATATAAAAAAAATTATAGCACCCCCACAGCCCCCTATACTATAGATACCAACTCCGGGGGGGGGTGCACCTCATGGTGGGGGAACCTTCGGTTGCTGTATGTGCTTGCACTGTTTTGCTGACACTGTTTTTGCCATGCCATTTTGCCCTCGCTATCTTGATGGGATACCATTCTAGCACTACCAGTATATAGCCCAGTGCTTTGTAGCACTTTGAGCAATTAGTAGTGGAAAATGTAAGAGAGTCTATACAAAAACAAATTCTATTCCAAATAAATTAAAGCACGGACTAGGCTTTGTTTTACATCATTGTGCCCCGAACCTATCATACTGCGGTATTAGCAATTGACGTTCAAGTGCAACCATAGGTAGGATTGGAACTTTTGCTCTTGTGTCAGTGAGGCAGGAGTACTACCTACTGAGTTACCAAGTCCAATAAAAAATGAGATACTGTAAATGATTTCAGTTATGCCAACAAAACATTGACTCTGTTGCTGTTTGAATAAGTAAAGAAACAAATGCCTTTTGTAGCAACAACTTCAAGGTAGAAAGTTATGTAACACACCTCGTGGCTAGGCAAATCAGTCAACTCTATGATTCAAGTGAAGTCTGAATGTCTGCATTTTAAAATAGTGGCATATCTACATAATATTATGTTGCACAAGTACAGGGCACACCTTGTTCTGTTTTGCAAACCGCTGGTTATTTTTGAAGCTTCAGAAATTTGTTTACAAAATACAGAGTGACGTTCAAACTCTTAAACAGAGCTCTTGTGTGAAACTGAAGTGACAAACTCTAAGCTCTACACCAGCTAATGGTACTCATATGTAATATGATTTGCATAGGGATGGAAAAACATCAAATGGATCTCAGGTTCTGAGAGGTTTGAGTAAGCTATAAGAAGTTCTAATAGTTAACTGAGCCTTATGAGAACTTTCAGATTGTTTTCATTTTCTATTGTTTAAAGCACAAATAATGGATTTAATATCCACTCAGCACCTATTGTCAGTAAAAGGAAATGACAGTACTTTAAATACATTTAAGGTAAACTTGGTGCCATTAGTGCCCCCTCTGTAACATCACTGATTATCGTGACCACTTAATATGGACCTGGCTTAATGGGTCTGTCCCCTACCCCATCCTAACCTTCTTTTTGGGTCTTATCATGACCCACAGTCTTCTTTTACAAAAAATGTGTGCCGGGGAGTATATTAAGTTCCTAAACCAATCTTTTTACTTATCAGAATCTTTCCAGAGCCTGAAAAAGGTTCGGATAAGGTTCTGATGCAGAAATTTGCAGAGATTCTGGAAGGTTCTGAACTTGTACGAACCTGTTCTATGTTCCCTAGTCTATCTTGTATTGCTACTGTATGTATTGTATTGGTTATATATTTGCATAAAGGCAACATTTGAGTTCTGCCCCATATGACATAATATGGTTATTTATTGATATAAAATGGGAAATTCTAGAAAACTTCCTTGTACAGTGAAAAGAGAAAAGCTGATAAAAACACATGTATTAGTTTACCTTCATTCTAATCTATCTGTGAAAGGTTGTATGAAAGCTAAAGAAATCTCATCTGGTGAATTATCACATGCAGGGGATAAATATGACGCATTGTTGTAGTCATTAAAATGAAGGTTATATTACAGACAAGGAGCTAGATTCACAAAGAGAGAAAAAACAATCTGCACATGAGAAAAAATGGCTTGCAAAACTGCAGAAATGCAAGGGCGGCATATTCACATTCAAAATTTCAGCAGGTGCGGAAAATCACAAAACTGCCAAGTTATGAAATTCTGCAAGTGCGGAAAATGCGCATTTTCCCACAACTGCAGAAAAAGCCCAGCAGACAGAGCAACAGCAGGTGAGCCATATTAAGTGGAGCAGGAGACTTGTAAAAGTTGCAGTAGAACCAGCACTCTCACAGAGGCAAGCAGCCAGTCCCGCAGCTGGGACCACAGCAGTACCACCTGTACCTGCAGGACCTTACATTCAGTGGCATTATGTATCTGTTGGTTGTTTCTCTCTCTCTGGGATGTTTCTTTCTCCCGTGTCAGTAGCACACACTTTCGGCTGTTACCACATCTGCCTCTACTGCCTGTGGGGCTCCTTTATCGGCTGCACTGGATCATGTTTTTTATTTTTTATTTTTTTTATTTACAGTAAGTCTTGGATTACATATACCTTTGAGCACTGAGCTCTTTTACAAAGGTTCCACGTCAGTAGATAAGACAACAGATTAAACAGGACAATAGAGTATGGTACATTTAAGTATAAAAAGGAGAAAACAAAAATCATAATGGAAAAAGTGATTAAACAGAAACACATTGTGCTAATCAGTTTCAGGCACATGAAAATGCATACAGTAAATTGATATCAGCCAACAGGCTTTGTCAAGACGAACAGGGCACAGGGTGGAGGAAGTGATGTGTGTGTGTGTGTGTGTGTGTGTGTATGGTGGGTGGGGCTGGGAATAGAAAGGAGATAGGTGGGAGTGGTGGACGTGAAGAAAGGTAGGGCAAAGTGGGGGGTGGAGAGGGGATAGGAGATGCAGGGGGGAGGGGTTGGCAGCAAAATTGCTAAATTGCTATGACTAACGGTCAAGTGCTAAGGTCGAAGTTTGAGAAAGAGGGTTTAGGGAGACAGTCACAGGTGCTAGCTGTTGAGAGTAGTAGCTGAAGCTTGGATTTCAGTGGGCCCAGATTATATTCAGAGGAGATGTCATTGTTGAGAGCATTCAACCAGAGTGGGGCCCTGTAGGCAAATGATCTTTGCCCCTGGGAGGTCCGGCAATAAGGGATCTGTAGGAGCTGAGATTCGGAGCCTCGGGTGCGGTGTGGATTATGAGGGGGGCTTAGACGGTCTTGTACTCCAGGTGGCAGTGGTTTGTGGTTTGTTGCCTTTCAATGGAAATGTGTGCTATTTTTGTTGTAACAACTGATTACTATACAACCCACAGGTTTGCTGTTGCTTGATACATGAACCCCCATTGTGATTGTTTCCCAAGTGTTAGTACACTGCCTTTTGCTCAGGGTGAGTTACGCCTCACTCTCCTTGGTGCAGCATGTGCAAAACATTTTTCCACAGCTACAGAAAAACAGTGGCTGAGAATAGCATTTAAGTGGATATGCCATACTTTTCAATGGCATTTATTTGTGCAGGAATTTCCCACAGCTGAGTTTTTTTCCGCAATCTGCAGCATTTTTCCCGCAGCTGCAGACGTTTTGTGTGTATGACGCAGTGCAATTACCCCTATTTTTCTGCAGCTGCACAAATTTTGGGTACTTGCAAATTTTTTTCACTTTCAATGTGTTTTGTGAATCCTGCCCAAGGGCTCCAAGTACCAATCGCAAATGGCCACATGGGCCGATATATGCAGCATGCAGGGCGTGGTTTTCTGTGTCCTAGTGTCCATGAGTCATTGACAGATGCATTCCAACCATTCCCTGCTGCACTGCCCTCCCAAGGCCTGACCTCTCTTTATGATGCCAAGCTACACTGCTGGTCTAGGCTGGGGAAACAGACATGTTATGGCCTGGGTTTCAGAGTGCAGCAAGCATGAAGTAATGTGAGTTCTGATGGTCCTCTATCAAGGGGGTGTAGGTTACTCTAGTCAGAGAGTTGCCACTACCATTGCATATTTACCAACAACTCCTGACAAGAGCTTGAAGGCCCTGATTGTGCCCTGCTGCTGTGGATCGCAGCCCTCCTCCTTGCCACAGAGGGCATGGGTAGTAAGGAAACTTGCAGGCACCAGATGTTCTCTTTTAAGATTAGAATATGGGTTTGAAATTTCCCTGTCTCTGTTTGGCTGTGCACCTTGCCATGGTGGGCGTTTATGTCGCAAGAGACTGGGAAATAACAAGTTCCTGTAGCAGCCCGCCCTATCACAACACATACTAATGTGCCCACTCAGAATTTTCAAATCCTGCATATTCGCCATGTTTGTTTATTCTCTTCGCTATATTTCAGAACAGTATTGCTGCTCGCCTTTCTGCATTCAAAACAAAAAAACTAAATCCTGTTACCTGTTTCAACAGATTTAAAATGATTCCTTCTGTTTATTTGCATAGAATTGAGCTTGCTCTGCCAGCGCTTACTCATCCTTTCCTGACCGCTGCCACTCTGCAGTTCCTGACCACACTCCACCTTAGCTCTCCGCTCTCAGTGTTATTTCCCCGGATTCCACTCTGGCAACAATGAGCATGTTTTTATTTAAAATAAGAAAAACAGTCACCTCAGCACTGGCACCATTAAAGTGCTTTCACTCTGTTGATCTCTCACTCTTACCTCAGCTGCTGAGCTAAAATCAGGAGCTTCTCAGAGCTCTTATTACTGGTGGGCAGACAGGCAGGTGGGGGGCATTAAAGAAGCAAACGTGGGGACTGAAACAACTCAGAAAACAACCTGTCAAGAAAGGTGACTTTAACTTGATTTTTACTCTTTAAATATTATATAAAAATTTCATATATACCCATTTTTCTAAGTGCAATAATACCCTACAGGGTGGGTGTTATGGGCTAGTACCACCCTTTCTTGAGCTATAAGGCCCTCCTCCCTGCAGCATTGGTCCTCATCATCCCCTAGCTGGATGGGTATAGCCCTATACCACCCACCCGCTTGGATATTATTGCTTGCTTTATAAGCAACCATGCCCATGGAGATATTGCAGTCTTTATGTGGACTGCCAAATCCAATGATACCTTCCAGCCACAGAGCAGGGGATCCGCTCTGGTATGTGGCTGGGCTTCTGATTGGAAACCCTGTGTCCATTCCCAAGGCTGTCCCCTTCCTCAGCATGGAAGAAGGGGATAGGGAGAAGTACCAGGAGAAGCAAAGGGAGGCAGGGAGGTCAGTAAGGGAAGCCAAAGCTCAGACAGAAGAACACATTGCAAAATCAGTGGGTAGAGAGGACAAAACCTTTTACAGGTACATAAGTGAAAAAAAGAAGACAAAGGGAGGGATAGTGAGACTGAAGGGGAGGATGGGGGCCGCGTGGGAGGATGACAACAATAAAGCTGACATACTGAACAGGTATTTCTGCTCAGTCTTACTGAGGAAGAGGAGGGTAATGGGTCTGAAGGAGTACAAGGTGAGAATGGTGCAGAAATGGGCACAAGTCCCTTTACACGAGAAAGGGTCCTGGAAGGAAGTAATAAGAGTTGATAAAGCAATGGGAACAGTGATGGGTGCACCCTAGGTCCTTAAAGAACTAAGAGAGGTGGTGGCTGAACCTCTGGCTATCCTGTTTAGCCGATCACTGGAAACAGGGAGGTACCCAAAACTGAGGACAGCAGATGTAGTCCCCTTATACAAAAGTGGAAACAAAGAGGAAGCAGGGAACTACAGACCAGTCAGCCTCACTGTAGTGGGAAGATCATGGAAGCACTACTGAAGGAGATTGGTGGGAACATCTGGTTGTCAATGGACTACAGGACCCAAGGCAGCATGGTTTCACCAGAGGGAGGTCAGTGTCAGACCAACCTCATTGAATTTTTCGACTGGGTGACTAGGGAGGTGGATCAGGAGGGCAGTGGACATGGCCTATCTGGACTTCAGCAAGGCCTTTGACACTGTGCCACATAGAAGACTATTACACAAACTGGGGAATATGGGTGTGGGCAGGACAGTAGTGTGGTGGGTAGGTAACTGGCTGGGTGGCAGGACACAGAGGTGGTGGAATGGCTGTCACTCCACAGAGGGAAGAGTGACCAGTGGGTACCACAGGGATCAGTGCTGGGACCGGTCCTATTCAACATCTTCATCAGTGACATGGCTGAGGACCTAGAAGGCAGAACTTCACTGTTCGCTGATGACACAAAGCTCTGTAACAGAGTAGACACACCAGAGGGTGTAGACAGAATGAGAAGGACCTGCAGAAACTTGAAGAATGGTCAGGGTTCGGCAGTTGAAATTCAATGCAAAGAAGTGCAAGATAATGCATATGGGGCACAAAAACCCTGGCACAATATATCAGTTGGTGGGGTGAGGATAGCATGCACCAAGCAGGAAAGGGATCTTGGGGTTATCATCTCTGATGACCTCAAGGTAGGGAAACAGTGTGACAAGGCAACAGGTAAAGCAAATAGGATGCTGGGATGTATAGGGCAGGGGCATTACCAGCAGGAAAAGGGAGGTCATAATTCCGCTATACAAGACACTAGTGAGGCCCACCTGGAGTACAGTGTACAGTTCTGGAGACCATACCTACATAAGGACATAGACAGGGTAGAGAAGGTTCAGAGGAGGGCAACAAAGATGGTGCATGGATTGCATCACAAGTCCTATGAAGACAGGTTGAAGGAACTGAACATGTACTCCCTGGAGGAGAGGAGGAGAGAGGGATATGATAGAGACATACAAGTATCTTACAGGAGGAACAGGGTGGAAACACTATTTTTAAGCGGAAAAGATGTTCCAGGACTAGAGGGCATGGGATGAAGTTGGAGGGAGGACGATTCAGAGGAAACATGAGAAAGAATTTCTTCACAGAACGGGTGGTGGACAAGTGGAACACCCTGCCAGAGGAAGTGGTGGGGGCTGAAACAATCACGGGATTTAAGACTGCATGGGATAGACATAAAGGAATTCTGGAGGTCAGGGGTAAGGTGCAACAGACTTCTAGGAAAACAAACTGAACTTACAAGCTCAAATGGGCAGACTGGGTGGGCCATAGGCCCTTATCTGCCGACACTGTCTATGTATCTATGTATCTATGGAGCTACATCCCCACTCATCAGGCCAGCTAGGGATAGTGAATCCTGGCACAGCATGTTTATCAGGGGCCGGGTGCACTATGTGAAGCTGCATGGCCTAGTACACTCCATTTTCTGATGTATAGAGGCCAATATTCTCAATTAATTTATATATCATAAAAAGATAACCACTTAAGGTGACATACAATCAGAAAGGTATTTAAAAATGGAACTGATTACTCCAACCTTGTTGTCTAATCAAAGGATGGCGCACAGTGGGGAGATGTTGCTGGTAGGGAATTTCAATCTACTGGATGTAGTTTGGAGCCTCCCCTTGGCAGCAACATCCAAAAGCAGGAACATCTTAGACTCCCTAGAGGGGGCATTCCTCAAACAACTGGTCTCAGAACCCACATGGGAGGGAGCCCTACTGGACCTTGTACTTACAAATGGGGACAATGTGGTAGGGGTTACAGTAGAGGAGCACCTAGGAAACAGTGATCACCGAACAGTGTGGTTTGATATAACTGAGGGGACCGAATCAAGCCACACTAGGACAAGAATCCTGGACTTTAGCAAGGCTGATTTCAGAAAAATGGAAAAATGCCTTGAAAGCATACTGGGAGTAGAGGGAATGATTGGAGTTGCAGAACAGTGGGCAACTCTCAAAGAAGGGATTGAATTAGCGATACAACTCTGTGTTAAGCAGGTCAGCAAGGGGTGGAGAAAGAAGAGACCACATGGTTTTCTAAAGAGGTAGCAGAATGGTAAAAGCAAACAATGCAGAAAAATGCAGAAGGAGGCAGATAGGGAGAGGTACCAGGAGATGCAAAGGGAGGCAGGGAACGCAGTTAAGAAAGCCAAGACACTAACAGAAGAATGCATAATTCAGTGGTAAAAAGGGACAAAACCTTTACAGATACATCAGTGAAAAAAGGATGGCAAGGGAAGGGATAGTGAGGCTACAAGGAGAGGATGAAGGTAGTGTGGAGGATGACCGCCAAAAAGCAGATATACTGAACAAATACTTCTGTTCAGTTTTCATAGAAGAGGGGGCAGGAAATGGGTTGGCAATAGGGTATAAAGGCATGAAGGATGCAGAGAAGGACACAGGTCCTTTTTTGAATGAAAGAATCCTCAGGGAACTGGTGGCAATAAGAGTTGAGAAGGCAATGGGACCAGATGGGGTACACCCCAGGATACTTAGGGAACTAAGAGAGGTTCTGGAGGAACTTCTGACTGCCTTGTTCAACCTATCATTGGAAACAGGGGAGGTACCCAGGGACTGGAGGAGGGCTGATGTAGTCCCTCTACACAAAAGTGGAAATAAGAAGGAGGCAGGGAACTACAGGCCAGTCAGCCTGATCTCAGTAGTGGGAAAGGTAATGAAACACTACTGAAAGAAACAATAGTTGATCACTTAGTTGCCAATAGTCTGCAGAACCCATGGCAGCATGGTTTCACTGAAGGGAGGTCATGCCAGACTAACCTCATTGAGTTCTTTAACTGGGTCACCAAGGAGGTGGATGGGGGGAGGGGGTAGCGGTGGAAGTGGCTTACCTGGATTTTAGTAAGGCCTTTGACACCATTCTGCATAGAAGGCTGTTAAGCAAACTGGGGAATATGGGAGTGGGTAATAAGGTTGTGAAGTGGGTGGAGAGCTGGCTGGATAATAGGACTCAGATGGTGGTGGTAAATGGCAGTCACTCTGCAGAGGGCAAAGTGACCAGTGGGGTACCACAGGGATCAGTGCTGGACCCAGTCCTCTTCAAAGTCTTTATCAGCAACATTGAGGAGGCTCTAGAAGGGAAAAATGCCTGTTCATGGATTACACTAAGCTCTGCAACAGGGTAGACATGCTAGGGGGAGTGGATAGAATGAGAGCAGATCTAAAGAAGCTGGAAGATTGGTCAAGAGATTGGCAGCTAGGTTTCAATGCAAAAAAGTGCAAAATAATTCACAAAGGGCACAAACTTCCTGGAGCAATATACTACTGGGGGGATTAGAGTGCTCCAAGCAGGAAAGAGACCTGGGGGTGATTATCTCTGATGACCTCAAGGTAAGTAGGTAGGCAATATAACAAGGCATCAGGGAGGGCTAGCAGGATGCTGGGGTGCATAGGCAGGGGAATCACCAGCAAAAGGGAGGTAATAATTACACTACATAGTACATTAGTGAGGTTGCACCTTGAGTCCTTAGGCACCTGCACCTGGGCGGCGCTCCCTGAAGTGCAAGGAAGCCTGAACTGCTTCCTCGACCGCCGACCGACCCCCCGAGCCATCTACACCCGGATTCAAGCCTCCTACAGCCTGGGAACAGTAGTAAGGTATGCCCGCTGAACACTGCTCCAGCCTCTCGCAATGGAGAATCTCTGATTGGTGCTTTGCACTTGCAGGCTGTTTCCGATTGGACCACTTGCCATCCCGCTGAGCGCCGATTGGAGCGCCTTTTACATTAACTTACACAGGGACTTTTGGGCTGCTCCTCGGCTGCTCTTCTTACTGAGGAACTGTGTGTTTTAGGTGAAATTTTCAGACGCCACGCTACTCCCTGTAGTGGCTGGGTAAAAAGGGTTTTGCCTGAGGAACCAGGAGTTGCCTTGAAACCTGCCGTGGCAGCTGAAATTAGGTTTAATTTAATTTTGATTGTATTGATTGTGAAATGTGGACTTTGACCTAGCTTTTCCCTTAGACAGACTATTCTGGTTGGTAAAGATAGGAACCTGCCCGCTGTAGTTTTTCTCCCTTGCCCTACACACCCTTCCCCCGGTGTTTCCATCGATTTTAGTCACTGCCTCCGTGACTCCCTCCCCCCTCCCTCCCCAGCTAACTTGCCTTCTCTTTGAATCAAGATTACCTTCCACTCCTGGTTGACCTGTCTTCTGCTCTAAACTACTTCTTTTGTTAAGTCTAAACGATCCCCCCCCCCCCCGAATTAGCCTGTCGCCAGCTTCCCGCCCTTGACCTTCCAGTTGCCTGTGATACTATTTAAGTGTTTTCTCTCTCTCCTTCTTCCCCTTTAGGCACCTGCACCTGGGCAGCACTCGCTGAAGTGCAAGGAAGCCTGAACTGCTTCTTCGACCGCCGACCGACCCCCAAGCCCTCTGCACCCAGATTCAAGCCTCCTACAGCCTGGGAACAGTAGTAAGGTACGCCCGCTGAACACCGCTCCAGCCTCTCGCAACGGCGAATCTCTGATTGGTGCTTTGCACTTGCAGGCGGGTTCCGATTGGACCACTTGCCATCCCGCTGAGCGCTAATTGGAGCGCCTTTTACATTGACTTACACAGGGACTTTTAGGCTGCTCCTCGGCCACTCTCCTCACTGGGGAACTGTGTGTTTTAGATTAAATTTTCTCCCACCCCCACCACCCGCTCCCAGGCCTCCTTTAAATACAGTGTTGCTTCGCCCACTCATAACTTAAGGTGCTCTAATTGGGTCATCTTGCTGAGTGGGAAGTGGCTGTATCTGGGCTTCCATTCAGTTGTCTGATCCCCACTGTCTCATTTTTTTCATCAGGCTCAGCTACTGCCTAATCTTACCTTAATTTATCCAGAGCCTACAGGCTACCAGTGACTTTAGGGCAACTGCTCTGTTGTCCCACCCCTGCTATGCAAATCACTGTACTCAATCGTGGGCAATATGGCCTGCCTTATCATTTTACTCCTAATCCTGGTGAAAAGTATGACCCACAAAGCACTAATCCATCCTAAGCCAGAAGTCATCCCAGCCTGGGAATGCACAATCATAGTTTCTGCTGCTTCGTCATATTGCTTCCCTACTCTTAATCTGTCGGGTTCCCATTTTAATTCACATCCCTCTCCTCTGGCCATCCTCCCTTCGCCTATGTCTTTCCGTGCACTTCCCCTGCTAGCCTTAAACGGCCATGTCAGCATCTCCTATGCCCTGGCTAGATGTACCACAGTGACTGAACACCACACAAGAACCCATACGAAAAGAGACCACTTCTACCTGATAAATGCCCTCAAGAAATTGTTTCTAATTCTCCTTTTCTGTTCAGGCAAAGTCGAACTAAATCCAGGCCCCCCAACTCAAATCACTGCTCCGTCGGAGTTTGCAGCTGCTCCTGGGATGAAACTGATGATGGTCAATATTCTAAGTCTGCTCAAAAAACTTGACCATCTTCAAGTCTGGGCAGCCCACACTGACCCAGATCTGATTATAATTACAGAGTCATGGCTAAAAAAGACCAATACTGATCCGCAAATTACTATTCCGGGCTTCAAACTCTTTAGGGCTGATAGGGATTCGGGGGGGGGGATTGTTGTATATGCCAAATCCAAATACAATGTTAGCAGCATTTCCTGTATAACTAAGCCCAAGGAATATGAGATTGTCTTGCTTAAACTTCACCTTCCATCCACAGAGTGTATCACAATCATTGGTGGCTATAGACCCCCGACAGGAGGCACAGAAATTCTTAACATATTAAAATCCATAACTTTGGCTGCTATTACGGAAACAATAATCTTAGGGGACTTCAATATGGATTGGCTAACTGCTAAATCCCACCCCCTAAAAGCCATCTGTGATGAGCTGGGTCTTACACAAATAGTAACTGAACCCACAAGAATCAATGCTTCTAACTCTGCCAACAGCTCACTCTTAGATGTCATCTTAACTTCGCACCCCCATAAAATCTCACATTCTGCGGTTTTCCATAACTATATGAGCGACCACAATATCATTGTTTGTACAAGATTCCTATCTAAAACCCAGCAGCACCCTAAATTCAGAATCAAACGCTTGTTCCGTAAATTCAACTCATTAAACTTCCTAACCGATCTAGCTACGATCAGGTAGCAAGACCTATATCTTGCCAAATCTGCTGATGCCGCCATCTCTGTTCTAAATGACAACCTCACCACCCTAATTAACAAGCATGCTCCTCTTATTAAAATGAGGGTGCAGAAAATCTCGCATCCATGGTTCACCCATGAGCTCAAATATGCACTTAACAATAGAGACAAGCTATAAGCTAGAGCCAGGCACACAAAGAACCTGGCAGACTGGCAGGTGTTTAGAACTGCCAGAAATGCCTGTGTTAAAAGTGTACAGACTACTAAAGCAAACTTCCACATCTCCACTCTGGAGCAGGCCAAAGGGAACTCCCAAAAAATCTGGAAGACACTGAAATCCATTGAAGGCCATTCTGCTGCTCCTTCCCTTCCCACCAAGATTCTCGCCAAGGACAGGATAGTTGAAAATAAACTGCAAATCATCGAAGAACTTAACCTTCACTTTGCCACAGCCAGGTTGGCATTTGACTCCTCCCCATACGCTAGCCAAGTGAATAGCCACACTAAACCAGATTCTATGCATGCTACTCCACCTCATCCCTTCCAGTTGTGCCTTATTAGCTACAAAGAAGTCGAAGACATAATTCTTAGCCTTGACACCAAGAAAAGTGCAGGGGATGATGGCCTGGAATCATTTTTCTTACAGTTAGGCTATGCCCAGCACACAGACCCCATCCTTCACATCTTCAGCCTCTCTATTACCACAGCCACTGTTCCATCCTGCTGGAAATCTGCCCATGTTCTTCCTCTCTTCAAATCAGGAGATCCCTGTGACTTAAACAATTACCGACCTATCTCTATCTTGCCTGTTCTCTCCAAAGCGTTGGAAAAACTTATATACAACCGACTAAAAAATCACCTTGAAGCACACTCACTCCTAAACCCAGCCCGATTTGGTTTCAGGTCAAAGCACAGTACCATCTGCCATCTCAGCCTTGGCTAAAGTCTCTAATGACAGGATCCATGCTATGGACACCAAGAAGGTTACTGGTGCACTTTCTAGACCTCAGCAAGGCTTTCGACACTGTAGACCATCACCTCCTAATCACCTGTCTTGCCCATATATGTGCCACTCCACTTACCTTGCAGTGGTTTACCAGTTATGTCACGGAAAGGATACAAAAAGTCAAGGCTGATGGCCTACTATCTGCCCCCCTTCCAATTGCTAGAGGAGTCCCTCAAGGCTCCATCCTAGGACCAATCCTTTTTTTCCCCTCTACATTAACAACCTTGACTCCCACATAAAGAACTCTATCATACATTTCTTTGCGGATGATACGGTTTTGTACGCATCAGGCTCGTCCTTAACTGAAGTCAGGGAAGCACTCCAAGCTGACTTTATCCAGTTAGAAAGCAACCTTATCAATGCCAAGCTTCTCCTAAATGCCAAAAAAACTAAGACAATGATTTTCTCGAGACTTGCCTTGTCTGATGCCCTTCCTACCACACCTAAAAACTTTGTAGTTACCTCCCTAGGTGAACCCTTGGAAGTCGTACCTAAATTTAAATATCTAGGTATGTAGATAGACACCAAGCTCTCCTTCAACGACCACATCGAGGATCTATCAAAGAGGCTTAAAGCACGCTTGGGTTTCTTCTTCTTCAGAAATAGGACCCTCTTTTCTCTCGCAACCTGCAAAAGACTGGTTCAAGCAACTTTCCTTCCCTTGCTTGACTACGGAGACATTATCTTTATCTCCTCCCCAACCTCGAGCCTATCTAAACTGGACGTACTCTACCACCATGCTCTTTGCTTCATTACTAACTCTGCGTACAGGACCCACCACTGTGATCTTTATGCAGCAGTTGGGTGGTCCTCTCTTGCCACCAGATGCCTCCTGCATGCTGGCATTTAGACCCTCAAATTACTACTCCACAAACTGCCTCTCTCTCTAACGTCTCTCATACACATTTCGCACAGCGCCTACTCCCTAAGGAAATCTGCCCTTATCCTACTAGATGTTCCCAGGACATGTGCCACAGCCGACCAAAGAGCTGTCTCTTACACCCTACCAAACATTTGGAACCAACTACAAGCCATGCTGAAGCTGACCAGCACCGTATCAATTAACTCCTTCAAAACACTAGCTATCTCTAAATTAAAAGACATATGTAGGTGCTACTAGGCCCCCAATGCCAAGACAACTCCCTAGGTACCAACTGGCCCTCTACTTTTAAGCTGAAATGTGTTGCATAATATAGGACTCGGTTAAAACTGGAATGTACTGCATACATAGTATAAGAACTTCTATTGTGTATACCTCTTAATTTTATATATTGTTCTTCATGTTGTGCTACATTGTATATCTCCTGTCTATGTAATTGCGAACTGTATGTGTATGTGCCTCAGGACCTCCTTGTGAATGAGCTTGCTCAACGGAGTCTTTCCTGCAATAAACTTGAACTTGAACTTGAGTACTGTGCCCAGTTTTGGAGGCCCCATCTACAAAAAGACATTGACAGAGTGGAGGCAGGTCAAAGGAAGGCAATCAAAATGGCCCAGGGCCTACATCACAAACCCTATGAGGATAGGCTTAGAAAGCTGAATATGTACTCACTGGAAGAGAGGAAAGAAAAGGGGGATATGAGCGAAACATTTAAATACCTCACAGGGAAGCATAAGGTACACGAGAATACCATTTTCCAAAGAAAAAGGTGCTCAAGGACGAGGGGGCACAAGATGCAGCTGGAGGGAGGGAGGTTCAGAGGAAATGTGAGGAAGCATGTCTTCACATAGAGGGTGGTGAACAAATGGAACAGCCTGCTGGCAGAGGTGGTGGAGGCAGAAATGATTATAGGATTTAAGAATGCATGGGATCGGCATGGAGGGATACTGGTAGTTGGGGGGTGACAACCTAGGGCCAGTAGGCCATGTAAGAGCACAGTAGGTAGGGATAATAGGACAGACTAGGTGGGCCTGGAGGCCCTTACCTGCCTACAACTTCTATGTTTCTATGTTTCTAATCTAATCCTATTTAAAAATCACACAAATCTTGGCACCTTTTTATGCTTGCTTGCGAACATGTGCTGCACATGTCTTTATTGTTTATGTGTGTTGATTGAGGTAGTATTCTGAGGGGTTGCGTTATTTTGTGGGGTATTTAAAGTTGTGTGACAGGGAGTGTGTGGGTGAGTGAGTGGGTCTGTGGATTTTTTAAACTTGTGGCTGCTGGTTTAAGGGCAGCAGTATGTGTTGGCAGAGAGCTTCGTCGGTCAGGTACTACTCCCCTGCTGGGCTTAGGGCACTCTGCCCTTTCGATTGCCCCTGTTATCTGTGGATGTATATAGATATTATCGGGCACTGGGAATAGTTAGGGGGTGCTGGAGGAGTGGGGGTTCTGGACCTGGTGGAAGGGGTGTAACGGAGTGGACGGATTGGGGTTGTGGGGTCTAGGAGACTCCCTGAGGCGAAATGGGCCCAGGAGAAGGGTCTGCCCTGCCTGGTTCCCATACCCAAGGGTTCCACTTTTTGTCTAAAAATGGAGCAGGCGACCTTGACTGCCCACCCTGCTTGGGCAGTGTTATGTAATACCAGGTCAATTAAAAACAAGACAGCATTGATTGCTGATCTTGTTGGAACATCAGATGTGGTGTGCATCACCGAGACCTGGCTGGATGAGAATGCTGGTCCTATATTGGAGTCAACAGTTCCAGCCAGGTACTTGGTTATTCACCTCCCGAGGTTGGATTGTGGGGTTGGAGATGTAGCCATTTGTTTTAAGATGAACTGAGCCTGATAGATGTGCCAGTTGGGGTCACTTGATCCTTCAAGTGTATCATGGGCGCAGGTGTGGGTTGCAGAATACTTCTCATCTACCATCCACCCAGGGTGGGAAGGATTTCCTGCAGGAAGTTGCGAACTTCATCATCTATTTGGTGTTGGTGTCCCCCAGATGGCTGGTTCTGGGGGACTTCAATGCCTGGGTCGACAATGAACTCTCGTATTATGGTCAAGGCTTCCTCCAACTGATGATCTTGTTGGGCTTTACTCAGGTGGTTACCTCTGCAACCCACAAGCAAGGTCACTTGAACCTAGTGTGCCTACTGGGGATGGAGATCTCTGATGTGGTGGTGGAACCCATCAGGTTGTCTGATCATCACACTATAGGGTTCAGTTTTGAGGCTCCCCCAATAGACCTGCCCCTACGGAGATGGTCCGGTACTGCCCTTTTTGGGTTTGACCCCTGATGGTCTTATGGTGGTGCTGAATCTATGGGGGGGATCGAGTTTAAGCTTGGATCCAGGGGATCTGCTACTAGCCTATTATAAGGTGGTGATGGCTGACCTGGATTCCATAGCTCCTGTCTAAGTTTGCCTCCTCATCCTTTGCCCTCAGTCTCCTTGGTTTGATGGGACTCTGAGGGAGCTGAGGAGAGTGAGGCGAAGGTTGGAGTGTTGCTAGCGGAAAACCGGCCTGACTGATGAGAAACTCAGATTGATCTTCCACTATAAGGACAATCAATTGGCTATCTCTTGTCAGAAGACAGAGTTCCTGTCCAGGGAGATTGCTGCTGCACAAAATCGACAGACTCAGCTCTTCCGTACTGTGGACAGGCTGTGCAATCCAGTCTGTCTCCAGAATTGGGGAGCTTTTTCACAGAATAAATGTGATGGGTTTTCTCTATTTTTCACAGATAAGGTTGGCATCGTCAGGTGGGAGATCTGTTTGGCTCACTCAAATGGGTGCCGTGGTGATCAGTGGGAGGTTACAGGTGCCCAGGTTGTCTGGTCCGACTTTGACTGGTTGGTGATCATGGATGTCGTGAAGATTATCCAGGGTTTGCGACTGACCTACTGTAGTTTGGATCCAGGTCCAACACACCTCCTGGTGAGGTGTATAGAGGCAATTGGACCAGTTCTGGCTGAGATAGTTGAGTGCTCTCTGGAGACAGGGGTGTTTCCGGACACCTTGAAGGAGGCAGCTTTACATCCCCTTCTGAAGAAATCTTCTCTTGACCCTGACTGTCTCTTCAACTACAGGCCTGTCTCTAACCTGTCTTTTGAGGGCAAGGTTATTGAGAAGGCAGTCACGTTGCAACTGGAGGATCATCCTACCACCCATGATGTCTATGATCCTCTCCAGGCCAGTTTCAGGAAGAAGCACAGTACCAAGACAGTGCTGGTTTGAGTACTAAATGATCTCCTAATAGCAAGAGAGATTGAAGGACCTGTTCAATCTTGATCTCTCTGCAGCATTTGATACCATGGACCATGGTGTGTAACTGGAGCACCTGCAGCTGATCTGTGGTCTGTCTGGTACAGTCCTCAGATGGTTTCATTCTTTCCTTACAGGCAGGACTCAGAGAGTGGAGTCGGGGATCTTTTCCTAGGTCCCTTTTCTCTGTCTTGTGTGGTGCCGTAAGGCTCTGTGTTTTCACTCATATTGTTCATGGTGTATGTGCTGCCGTTGGGAGACATTATAAGGTGGTATGGGCTGAGTTTTCACTGCAATGGAGATGAAACTCAGCTGTACATGTCCTTTGTGCCCAAACAAAGTGATACTGTCTCAGTCTTTAATAAGTGCCTCTCTGAGATTCAGGATTGGAATGGTGCCAACTGGCTGAGGTTGAACTCTGATAAGACTGAAGTGTTGTTTGTGGACCCAGGTCATCAGGTAGAGGGGTTGTCTGCTGGACAGACATCCAGGCTTTGGCTGGGGGCAACCAGCTAGCGACCTTTGACCAGGTGTGGAATCTGGGCATTATGCTTGACAGTGGGCTGACACTTAAGCCTCAGGTGTCGGCCGTCATCAAGACCTCATTTTACCATCTGAGGAATATCACCCTGAAAAAACACCTGGTCCCACCTGATGATCTCCCAATGTTGGTCCACACCTTTGTGACCTCCCACCTTGATTACTGCAATGTCCTATACCTAGGGCTGCCAGGGGTAGACCTCAGCCACTTCCAGCTGGTGCAGAACGTGGCTGCCAGGCTGTTGACTGGCTTACCTAGATTTTGCCATGTCACACCTGTACTCTGCGGCCTGCATTGGCTGCCAGTTTAGTGGAGGATCACCTTCAAGGTCAGACTACTGACCAATAAGGCCCTACACGGACAGGGACCTTGGTATCTGCAAGATCTCCTCTGCCCCTACCACCCTCTCTGCCCACTCCACTCCACTGAAGAGGGATTGCTAGAGGTTCCCAGGGTCTACTTGAAAACTTTGGGAGCTAGATCTTTTGCTTTTGTAGCCCCGACCCTGTGGAACTCTTTACCACATTGAGTTAGAGAGTGACTGACCACTGAGGCTTTTAAATCTGCCTTAAAGTCTTATTTATTTAATATGGCATTCCCTGAAGCCTGAAATTTCTGCTGTCTATTATTAATTGCTTTACTAATCTGTTTTATAATGTGGTTTGTCTTATTTGCTACTATGTATGTACAAGCACTTTGATAATTGCTGAATTGCGCTTTTTATAAATAAATTATTGATTGACTGATTGATTGATTGAAAACATATTGGCAGCATGCCAGCACTGTTGGG
Organism: Neoceratodus forsteri; assembly: GCA_016271365.2. Taxonomy (NCBI): domain Eukaryota; kingdom Metazoa; phylum Chordata; order Ceratodontiformes; family Ceratodontidae; genus Neoceratodus; species Neoceratodus forsteri. Next base: position 401,867,683 of record CM028135.1, read on the forward strand.
TGTTTGCAGGTGTGACTGTGTTGAGGCCAATGCAGTTGAGCATTGTGGAGGCTGGACTGTGAGTAGCCTAGTACAAGCAGGATGGTGATGATGCTACTCAGCTTACTGATGGGTGGGCACATCTTACATATGAAAGGATGAAGCTGCTCCTATCATAAGAAGTTTTCATCTATTAGCATACCAACTGGGTGTGATCACTGTACAGTCTGCCCACCTTCTGATCATGTCTCCTGTTCCTGGTCCATGAAAACAAACTCCTGCTCATTGCAGTAGAAGCCACCCACCTCATCATTTTCACCGGTCCCAGAAAAATGACTCCCACCATTGCAGTAGACCTTGACCACCTCCTAGTTATTTTCTCTGGTGCCAGGTCCCCGAAAACAGACTCCTGCCCACTGCAGTAGAGTCCACCCACTTCCTGATTGTTTTCTCTGGTGCTTGATCCTATAAAGAGACTCCCACCCACTGAAGTAGAGCCCATCCATCTCCCGATCATTTCCTCTGTTCCCTGAAAAGAGACTCCTGTCCACTACAGTAGAGCCCACTCATCTCCCCATTGTTTCCTTTGGCGCCTGGTCCCAGATAATAGACTCCTGCCCACTGCAGTAGAACCCAACCACCTTCAGATCATGTTCCTTGGTGCCTGTGGATTGGAAAACAGACTCCAGTGCACTGTAGTAGAGTCCTCCCACCTCTCTATCATTTTCCCAGGTGCCTGATCCTTGACACACGGCTTCTACCCACCTCTCAATTGTTTTCGCAGTGCCTAGTTCCCGAAAACGTACCAGGTCAAAATGTTGCACGCTTAATAGTGTATGGCATTATGGCTAAACCCGGACCTGTGCGCTCCCCGAGTTGGACCCCTCTCCGGAGTTGAGAATCATTAGTGGGAGGGTCCGGGGGTGTGGGGGGGGCAGAGCTCCCCACAGAACAAAGACATGATTCCTCATGGCATAAATCATGCAGCTCAATAGTGCTATGCGGCATTATGTCTTGTGACATAATGACCCCGTGCCTCCAGAAAATAGACTCCTGCCCAATGCAGCAGGTTCCACTAACCTCTGGATCATTTCTACAGTGCCCAGTCTCAGAAAACAGACTTCTGACCATTGCAATGGAGCTCACCTATCTCCCCATTGTTTCCCCTGGTGCCTGGTCCAACAACAGACTTCATCCCACTGCAGTACAGCCTGCACACTTCCTGATCATTTTCTCCAGTACCCACAGTCCAAGATAACAGATTCCAGACCACTGCTATAGAGCCCAACCACCTCACAATAATTTTCCCAGGTGACCAGTTCTAGGAAACACACTCCTGCCCACTGCACTGCACACCTCCAGATCATTTCCCCTGGTGCCCACTACCACAAAACAGACTACCACCAACTGCAGAGGAGCCCACCCACCCCCTTATCATTTGCCCTGGTGCTTGGTCCCAGAAACAGACTCCTGCACACTACTTTGGAGGATGCCCACATCCCAATCATTTTTCCTGGTGCCTGATCCCAGAAAACAGACTCCTGCCCACTACAGTAGAGCCTGCCTACTTCCTGATCATTTTCCCAATGCCTCAGTTATTTGGAGGTCAGGGGTCAGTATTCGCTAGGCAACTTATGTGGCTGACCACAACTTGGATTTCTGGATCAAGATGGCATTGTTTTTTTTTTTTATTAAGTTTATAATCAAGATTTGAAGCCACTGGCCAAAATGGCATTAGCAGTGGCCAGGAAACAGAGGATTCCTAGTAGCCAAAGAATGGAAGGCTTGGTGTAGGTGAAAACACTGCAAATATGTTGGAGGGTATCCCTAGTGAAAGAGGGCTTACTAGCTGGCTAACACGATGAGCGTAAGCAAACTGGCAATAGTGAAACATCAAAGTGAGTTATTTCTGTTGGAAACACTGCAGGTTTTGTGTTACCACTGGCAAAATGGAGGCCTGTTTTACTCTCTGATCCTAAATTTAATGATAGTGCACTAAATCCCTGAGTCAGAAAACTGCTGAGGGTTTTTGTGTGGATTACTCAAGGCTTATTGATAATGATATAAAACTGAAGATACACAGGTACAGTAGGTGGATTTTTATTTGTACTTGGCACTTTGCCAGGACTTAGAGTAACAGTACAATTGTAGAGGTAAGCAAGTGGGAAAATAAAGCACAACAATTTGTCAAGGCACCCCATTTAAACTGAATGAGAGCAAACTCTACCACTGTAAAGGTGGGGGGGGGGCAGAGAAATTAAGCAGCCTATAATGTACTATGTGCCTGAAAAGTCCTGATAGAATAAAAAGTTAAATAAGGACTTTTTAAAACTATGTTTCTCCTTGGGGAGCAGGTTCTGTAGGACAGGGACTGTGACTGCAAAGGCCATACTGCCTGCAGACTTTCACTTAAATGTTGCAACATTTTACAGCCACTGGCCTTGGAGGTGTCCCTTTTCCCTTTGTATAGGTAGACTGGAGGATATGGAAGTAAAGGGGGCTCAGTATGTTCCATGCTTTAAATGTCACCAAAAGAGCATGAGCCTTCTAGTTGATTTGCTGCAGCTAGTGTGAAACTTCCTGCCTGTCAGTCAGTAAGGTGTGAACCAGCTGGGAATAGATGCTCACAGCTTTTCATGCAGCATCAATGTAGTAGAACTTCCAAAGGGTTCAGAGCAAAGGCAGAGCTCTCTGTTTCCCAGAACATGCATATTTTCAAACTTTGCAATTCAGAGTGGTGATTTTGGGGGGAGGGAGGAGATATAAAACAACTACATATTTTTGCCTAGACTAATGAAAGTTTTTTTTTTTCTGATGCTCGGTTCTGACCCTTTTTAAAAAGAAGAGTTTCTAAACGGAAAGTAAACATTGCAGAGCTGACTCAAATTGTGAAAGCACAAGACAAGACCATTCAAAGGAAGTACTAGGCATAGCTGTAGGTTTCAGGAGTCATGAGATATGAATATCAAATTATCTGTAAATGAAAACAAAACAGCAGCCATTTAATCCTTAAACAGGAAATTATGTCACTGAGGTGCCAGTTCTATGTCGTTAATTATAACTTGTCACTCAGTGACATCACTTTCTGTCTCAGGATCCCATGAAATGGCTGCTACCTTGTTTTTATTTACAGAGTATTTAGATATTCATATCTCAGGACTCTTAACACCTACAAGGAAGAGCTATACCTCATTTGAAATATCTTTTTATGGGCTTTCACAATCTGAGAGACCCCTAAAATGTTTACTTCCCCTTTAAAATGGCACTTCACTTCTGGCCTGACCAAGCCTCTCTCCCATAGTGTCATCTCACTAGTTTCCAGGTTGTACTGTAGTCCAGGCAACCTAGTTCCTCCATTTACCAGAAGCTTCTAGTCTATTTCATTCCAGGGCCCCCAGGAGAAAGCTTTTATGTGGTGGTTGGGTGGGTTTAAATAACATGGGGCATGTATGTGTGTGTGTGTGTGTGTGTGACATGTCATCCATCCCATCAGGAGCATTGTCCCATTTTTTTCCCAAAACTCTGTTCACCTCTTTCAGGATGCCACACTGATCCTGTAGGAATGCCCCTGACCAGAGATGTGTGTGTGATCACCCACTTTGCTAAGACTGTGGTGGTAGAAGCCATAGAAAGCAATAACACTCTCCCTGTCCTGAGTTCTGAGTGTGCTACTTCTGCAGCAGTCCCTGAACTCCACTGGCCTGGATCTGGGGTTCAGGATATCAGTGTGTACCTAGGTTGCCTACCTGGAAGCACACTGAACTTTTTCAACACTGCATTTTCTGAATAATTGTGCTTCATTCAAAGAGGTCACAAGTGGGGGTCCAGAAGGGCTTGGGAATGGGGCCGCTACAGTTTAATATATTCATTAACAACTTGGAAGATGGAGTCTTGAGCAAAGTGATCAAATTGTCAAGTAGTGTGGAAATGGTGAAGTTTACCAGCACTGAGGAGGGATGGGAAATATGCAGGGATTTGGGGAATTGGTCAACAGGTGGCAAACAAGATTCAGTATAGACAACTGCAAAGTCCTGCACTTGGGCCAGCAAAATCTGTGTCTGGGCTACTGTCTGTATGGTAGGCAGCTGTTGTCAACAGACAAGGAAAGGAACCTGGGTGTCATAATTATAGATGGAAAATTGAAACTGACACAACAGTGTGTAGTGGCAGAGAGTAGAGCGAACAAGATGCTGTGTTGTATAAAAAGTATAACAAAGAGGTCCATCATTTGTGATTCTCTGCTTTCCAAACTGTTAGTGAGGCCACATTTGGAGTACTGAGTGCAGTTCTGGTTGACATATTACAAAAGACACCTAGTCATCATTGAAAGGGTGCAGCACAGGGCCACACATTATCCAGGGTATCAAGGGACTGTGCTATGAGGAGTGAATACATAAGTTAGGAATGTTCTGTCTGTGAAAAAGCAGTACATGAGTTCTGTGGTCAAGATTATGAAGGGACTGACCGATGTGGATTTTCTGACCTGGTACATAGCAGCAAAACAAATAAGCCTTTGATCCATCTCAAGGTGGGAGCAGAATAAGATTAGAGGAAATATTACTTCATGAAGAGGGTAGTGAAACCAGAAGGGGCTATGCTAGTAGACAACATTGCATCTTTTAAGGCTAAGCTGGTCCAGTTTCTCTGAAAGAAGAACATACAGGGTTGGAGCATGTAGGCCTAGGACCCTGGGAGCACCTGGGGTGGTGAAACAGCTGTAGCAGTTGCCTTGATGGCAGGAGGCGAATAAGAGATGAAGTCATGGACTTTTTTTATGTTTGTTTGCACGCACAGCTCCACAGAGTAAGGTCTGGATAGGTGTGTACTGGAAGCAACCAGTGAAGCTGATCCTGCAGTGGAGGAAGGAGTGGACAGACCACAGGAAGAAGCAGGAACGGGGGGGGGATCCAAGTCCATTTTCAGAGGAAAGAGTCCTGAAGGGACTTACAACCCTGAAGGTGAACAAAGTTATGGGACTGGATGGGATACACCCCAGACTTCAGAAAGAACTCTGATAGGTACTGGCTGCCCCAGTGATGGCATTGTTCAACAGCTCACTGAAAACAGGCATGGTTCTGGAGGATTGAAGAAGGGTGATGTGGTCCCTCTAATAACTGCAGCAGCAGGGAGGTGGCTAGCGACTATAAGCAGTTTAGTAATACTTCAGTGGTGGGAAAATGAATTGAAACATTGCTGAAAGAAAGACTAGTAGAAAATCTTGAATCCAGTGGGCTGACAGGCCACTGACAACATGGATTCATGGGGGAAGGTCATGCCAAACAATTCTGATTGATTTCTTTGACTAGGTGACCAGGGAAATAGATCAAGGGAGGGCAGTGGACATGGTCTATCTGGGCCTTAGTAAGGCCTTTGACACTGTGCCACTCAGGAGACTGAAAAAGAAGTTGACCAGCCTAATAGTGGGATCCAATGTGATGAACTGGATTAGGAACTGATTAATAGATAGGAAGCAGAGGGTGGTGGTTAACAGCACTATAAGGATAGGACAGTGACCAGTGGGGTACCACATGGCTTCGTACTGGAACCATTCCTCTCCATGTGTCTACTGGGAGTAAGAAAGTTGTGCCTGTAGCCTCAAAATACTGTTGTTCTAACTTATAACAGCATACAAGGAAATATGTTTGCCATTGACGAATACTTATTTCTTCTGAAATAAAATGATCTGCTATTAAAACTTTAATGCATTTTTTACTTGAGGAATTTCTTAATTAGAAAAAAGCATGATCACTGGGACCTATGAAAGGAAACCATCAAAATACTACATCATGGATACCAGTGATAGGAACAATACAAGTATGACATTACATGGGACCTCTTTTTGTCCCCAGTAGCTTAACAAAAAAGGTCAAGTAGGCATTTACAGTTCTATAACAAATTCAAAGATAAACTGCATTAATTAAAATGTTCCAATTTCCATACATACCATACATACCACCATAGTTATTCTTCAATGTCTCCTGTAAGAAATAATGTTCATAATGTAACAGGGGCCATGATTCCCATATATTCCAGTTGGTTGGCCAGGTTTCACTCTTTTTAGCAAATACCTTGCTCACTGAAGTCCTGGGAAATCAATAATGTAGGGGCACAATTGCAAGAATAATTAACAAAGTACATAATATGTCTCGCAGGAAGAGCCCACTCCATCTCCTCCAGCATTCTGCTTCCTGGTAAAATAAAGGAAATTCAGAACATGAGGGAAAAGCTCACACAGCAACAGCTTATATTTTCAAGAACAAACATCCTTTTAAGGTGCATACTTCCATATTACTCTCTGGGACAGTCTTCATTAACTGGTAGTCACTAGGGGACTAGATTGTACCCTTACCTTCTCTCACTCTGGGGAGCCATGCTATACTGCTCCTTAATTTGACTTCAGTGGCATTAGACAGCTCCTTATACCCAATCCCAACCTGTCTACACTAGTCTTCAATGCTGTGGTCATTCATGGTGGTGGTGAGACTTGAACCCCTAGAACTCTGGGTTGTTAACTCTCTTGCTCAATTCATCAGGAGCTGTTAGCCCTTACTACCTCTGGCCCCCATGCACGAATGGGAGGGAAGTACATGTGGAGGCATGTATCCTGCCTGTGTAGGTCTGCACCTGTGGACAGGTGCGCACACGGGGGTATGCACTACAGATGTGCACCTGGCCATGGTCCCATCCCCTGGCACACAGGACTCCACAGGGTGACCAGGGGTGGCATTGCGGTCTCAGGCGGGCATCCAACTGGATGCCTGTCCTGGGCTGAAAGTGGATCCTTTGCATGGTGGAGTGCAGTTCCGGGTGCATGAATGCCTACTGCAGGCACCAGGAACCACACGGCAGTGTCCCTGTGCCAGACTGTTGGAGGGCCCCCCTCCTGCCAAACAGCTAATCCGCACCACATACTGGCATGCTGATGGCCTCCCCAAATGCCCCTGTATACAGCAGCCTGAGCCCCATGCAGGTATCCCAGTTGGATGGAACAGCCAGTGTCCCCCCATGTCCCCCCCTCCCTGCGGCATCACACACCCACCCCTCTGCCCAGTACCTGTGTGCCGGTACCCCTCCTGAGATGGCCAGCAGCACTGCCCTCCACACACCTCCACAGCCACCAGCCATGTGACATATGCAGGTGCACATGGGCTGTGCACCCCACCATATGTCAGATAGCCATCATCCGTGGTGGTGAGTAGGGGTTGTGCCACTGGCCATCTTAGGAGTGGCACTGGCACACAGGTACGGGACCCAGGGGGGTGGGGTTATGGGTCATTATGCAGGGTCCAGCGGGGACTTGTGCTGTGCATTGAGGGGGGAGACGGCCAACAGCGGGCCAGAGCATGGCTATGTGCTGGGGTGGGTGGTGCCAGGCAGCCATTGGGAATGGCCGCAGTGGACCCAGTGGAGGCTGCGTGGGCTATCCACCTGGACCGGGCAGCAATGGTGTGTGTGCACAGGACTGCATAGGAGGTTTATGGCAGGGTTCTCCCTGGCATACCCTGTGCCCCCTCTGCACCCCCATGGCCAGCACTACACACTGTTGTGCATGGCAGATAGTGCTAGCATGCCCCCAGCCCACCCCCCATACAGTGCAGTCCACAGACCAGGGGGATCAGGTGCATTGGGGCTGTGTGCCCCCCGGTAGTGCATCTAGTGCAGGGGGCGCATTGGGTGCAATGTGGCTATGCACCGCAGTTATGAGGCACATAGCCACTCCATGGGATTGCGCTTAGGGGCCTCTATTAGTAATGTGGGGATTTACCCTGCAGGTGACTGCTTACCCAGTCTCCACTCTCCATTGGTGATCAGAACTTGCTCCTGAAGAAACTGCCTTGTACCTCAAAGGATTCACCAGTGTTGGTGCTAGATGTCAAAACTATGTAGCCATTTTACTAAAGCACCTATTTTTATTTTTTTTGTCCACTAACATTTTTTTTGTAGCCATGTTTGAAAATACTGCTCTGGAGCTAAATATTTTTTATAGAATAATAAGTTTAGGCACCAGCACCATATGTAAGTGTGTTCACTGGTTTTACATGTGTTTTTGACACATTGTGATAATGCACACACACTCTGTACTTACTCCAGTTTAACATGTTACCTGAATGGCCAAAACCCTTCTTGTGTTGCCATGTCAAAATGGATTATCTCCCCATCTAGACACACACACACACACACACACACACACACACAAACACATATATATACACACACACACACACACATGCACACACATAACAAAAAATACCTACCTCCAAGACTTTCTCAGGTGGCAACAAGGGCAGGCGTAGGCAGGCAGGTAGGCAGCATGTGATGGTGCAGGTAGGAGATGCACAGAGATGGCTTGCTAGTCTTACCTGAGGCTAGCAGTCAGACACCACCAGGCCCAGCCCCCACATATAGGTTTATCTCCTTCCAATCTTCTTTTGGGTGGGCCCTGGCACCATACCAGCAGAACTGAACATAAATGTCTATTGTCTGTCATTCGTTATAAAATGGGCTGTACCTGTCCCAGTAAAAAGTGTCCAAAGCCAAATAAATACTAACAAATGGCCAACCACATACTCTGTCATTTGAGATGTCTGTCTGTCTCTAATGCAGACCTTTTTCTGCCTGAAGTGACAAATGCACAAAGTGGTATGCAGTCAATACTTACTACTGGCAAGTATAGTAATTATGAATTCAACAAACAATTTAATTTAAATCCAAATGGTGAGGTGGCAGACACCTCACCCCAGCACTGGGGCTCACAGGAACTGGCACCAGCAGTGGAATATCCAGGTCCTCAAATCTGATCCCCCCCTTCTGTGCCTCACAGTTGTAGCTGCTTTTCAACCTCTGGCACACCATCAAGATGGGGCTCTTGAGGGGATGCTGTGGAGCCTGAGCAAAATGGCTGCAAGCAGATAAAGCTCTGCATTCTGATGAGAAACAAAAGTATTCGTTTGCGGTAAATACTGAAGCAATTTTATCACCAGGCACCACAAACGGTGTATAAACATTTACTGACTGAGATCCTTGTAAGAATAACAGATCGGGAGATGGAGCTAGAAATAAAAAGTTACCAGGAGCTCCAGCCACGCAGGCAGCATGGGCTATCGAGCATGTACAGGACCTAGAAACCTTGGAGGGGATGTCGGAGGACGAATTACAAACATTGGGAGCCAAGTTGAACCAATTAATAGCTTCAGTGTCCTGCCTCTCTAATAAATTTGATGCATTCATAAATAGAGTGGTCTCGGTTCAAACAACCTTGGAAATGGTCACCATACCTCTCAACCTCTTGCCTCACGAATCAGGGACAAGGCTTAAAAAAATCAGGGACAAAGACCCCAAATCAGGGACATATCTTAAAAAAAGGTACTATTCACTCAGAAACCTGATAGAATAAAGGGATTTGTGTTCAGATGCATTTTCTGAAGAACAACAAGTCTGTAACGTTAATGTTTGACATTATTTTGTGTTATTAATCCCCACTGTTCTGTCACAAAAACACAAATTGTATGAGGGACAGAGGAAAATTTTGAAGCCAAATCAGGGACATCCCTGAAAATCAGGGACAGTTGAGAGGTATGATGGTCACCCTTGCATTGGTTGAAACAATGAAGAAAGAGGATGCTGCACTGAAAGCAGTTGCAACAGTTGTTAAGGAAAACACCCGTCTTAGATCGAGGTTTGAATCTTCAGAAAATCAAGCCAGATCTTCCAATTTGAGAATACGTGGTCTAACAGAGTGGTGTCAGGGTGATCACCTTACGTGTTTCCTGCAGGAGTAGCTGACATGGGAGTTGGGAGAAGAAGTGGCTCCAGTGGTGCAACGTTTCCAGAAAGCCTATAGGATCACTCCTCAGGGCCGATCTGGTAACCCGAAGGACCCTTGGATAGTAGTGATAATACCAGATGGAGTGGGCTCTCAAGATCGTCTGTTGGCCAAAGGCAGACAGAAGAAAACTCTTCTGCATGATGGTCAGCTAATCAAAAACGTTTCCGGACTCGGGCTATGTCACCAGACAAAAGCGCAAGAAATTTGATGGGGCAAGAGCACTTCTCCGAGAGGCGGAAATTTCACATGGCTTAGTTTTCCTGGCCCGTCTACGTACTATTCACCAGTGCAAAGTTTATATCTACTCCGAGTCAACTGATGCCATGAAGTGGTGTCTGAGGAATATTCCTACCCAGTCCCATGTGTCCTGTACTGAGGATTTTGAATCAGATGAAGAAATCCCATGAACTTTGACTATTAGTTGTTTGGTAACAGATACAGCTCTTTTGGGGAGGAGAGGGGGAATTAAGCCCTAAGGTTTGAGTTTTCAAAACTAGTGACTATTCTGTTTGAACTGTCTAATGCTGGAACAGCAGTGGGGTTTTTTTTCCCTTTATTCCCCCCTACAGTTACGAGCTGGCGGTACTGATTCCCGGATTTTCTTGCCCATTTGTGCCTGTTTGTAGTGATAACCAGTTAATTCTGTTTGTTTTGAATATTAGCAAGGTGTTTTTTAGTATAAGCACCTTGTTAAACTAGCTATAACGTTACTAAAATGCACCCTAAGTGGTGATTTAATCTCTTTCATTTTTATGTACCATAATTACTTGCTCTGAATTTATAGGAATACATCAGTTTTACAATGTTCTGCTTTCATTTATAGCACTTTTGTGTATTTACTCTGGATAGACATGATGGATACTTTCGACTCCCTCTGAAAGGGATAGTCACTGGTGACTTTGGACATGGACATTATCTCTTAGTATCCCCATGTAGCTCACGGACTCCTTTAACAGCTTTATTTGGACAGCCTATGATTACTGTTATTAAATCTTTGTAGACTCCCTAAAGATGTATCTCATAACATTTGATGGTATTAACTAATATATTAAGAGGAATGGTACCCTTCTGGTATTATATATATCTGTCACATCAAATGTTAGTGACTATATGTTTGTGTACTATAACGATAAACATAAAGTTAAAAAAAAAAAGATGGGGCTCTTATTTTATGGCTTATTTACCCAAGACTGTCCAGCTGAGATGGAGCATCTCACTCCCAGTTGGGTCCCTTTTCTACCCATTTCCATAGCTGGGTGGACTGGAGCACTTAGAAGGTAAGTGAGTTGCTCAAGGCCACACGGTGAGTATGTGGCTTTGATGGTTATTGCCCTGTGATCTCACGGTTCTCAGGCCAGTTATCTACCAACTAGATTGCACTGCTCTGAGGAACTGTCATCAGTAGGAACTTTACCTACTCCTAATCCATCGCTCTCACACCTCACCACCATTACAGTTCACCCATGCCAGCTGGCCCCACATGTGTTAAACTGACAATGCCTCCACTGGCTGCATATTGACCACTGCCCAACCCTAATTTAACATCCCTATCCTGTCTAATGTAACCCATTTGCACTTATGTCCTTACCTATACTATGAACCTCACTAACCTTGGGCCGCTACCATTCTACTCTCCGGCCACATCTATTTCTGTTCTGCATTTAGTAACCATATCCTGAAATGTTATATTCATTGTTGGTACTACCTGTTTACTGTCTGTCCACTGTTATATCCTGTGTCATCGTATGAACTGGAGCATTGCTTTAGTAATGTAACCAATTATAACCAGTTTACCTTGTCATAACCTTGTGTTTGGCTTGGAATCTTTGAAAAAGAGCCATAGTTGACTCAAAGGTTGTAATCCAAAACTCTCAATAAATAAAATAAATAAATAAAATTACTTATTCCCTCTGGACGCATGGCCAGTGCCATACCCCAGGCTGGAGGGTAGAGATGCAGCAAAGTTTTACTTCGCCGGTGAATTTTCAAAGAAGTTGCCAACTTCTCCTCTGCGAAGCTGTCCCATTTAATGAAAATTTGCCATTTGTAACTACACCTTGCTTTTGTTTGTTTTTTAAATGTGAATTGCACTTTACAAAAAAACCAAGGCAAGGAGATGTTAGAAATGGTGAGTCTCCCAAATCCCTGGTGTTTAGTACTCCCCCACCAATCACAGGCCAGATATAAAAATAAATCATTATTTTCCAATCCCTGGTGTCTAGTGGCCCCCACTGCTGATCATCAGCCCCATCATAAAAATAAATTCTTTATTGAATCCTTGGTGTCTAGTGCCCCCCCCCCACACACACACACAATCACTGATCACCAGCCCCAATGTAAAAATAATTATTTATTAAATCCCTGGTGTCTAGTGGTCCCCCCACTAATCTCTGGCCTCCATGTAAAAATAAATTAGTATTAGAAACATAGAAACATAGAGTCTGTCGGCAGATGAGGAGCATACGGACCACCTACTCTGCCCATTTCCATACTCACTGCTGCAACCCCAGATCCTTTTTGATCTGCGACTCTCCTGCTCTGCACATCTCTAGTGTACTCTATTATCTATCCCATGCACTCTTGAACTCCCGTATTGTTTTCACACCCACCACTTCTGCTGGAAGTCTACTCTATGGCTCCACCACCCTTTCAGTGAAAAAGTACTTTCTAACATTACCCCTGAGCCTTCCGCCCTTCAACCTCATATCATGCCCCTTGTTCTTGTGCAGAGTTTTCTCTGTAATATGCATTTCACCCGTACCCTGTTTATTCCCCTAAGGTACTTGAAAGTCTCTATTACATCTCCCCTCTCCCTTCTTTCCTGTGGTGAATAGATATTAAGGTCCTTAAGTCTTTCCTCATAGGGCTTCTGGTGCAGTCCATGTACCATCTTTGTTGCCCTTCTCTGGACTGCCTCTATTTTGTTAATGTCCTTCCGGAGATGTTGTCTCCAGAACTGGACACAGTACTCCAGCTGAGACCTCACCAGTGATCTGTACAGTGGCACCACCACCTTTTTCCTTCTGCTTGTTATGCCCCTCTTTATGCACCCCACTATTCTGTTTGCTCTCCCCATCACCTTTTCACACTGTTTGGTCACCTGCAGGTCATCAGATATGATAACCCCCAAGTATCTGTTGCAAATCTTGGTGTCATCTGCGAAGAGGCACAGCTTTCCCCCCAGATGCTCTGCAATGTCACAGTTGAAGACACTGAATAGGACTGGCCTCAGCACCGACCCTTGTGGCACCCCTCTGGTCACCTCCCTCACGTTAAATTTCATGCCATTTACCACCAACCTCTGAGTCCTGTCCCTTCGGCAGTTCCCAACCCACTTTATCACCGTAGGACCCACTTCCAGGCTCCCCAGTTTATTTAGCAATCTTCTGTGCGGAATAATGTTGAAGGACTTGCTGAAGTCCAGGTAGGCCACATCCACCACCCCTCCCTGGTCTACCATCCTGGTTACCCAGTCAAAGACATCTATAAGATTTGTCTAACAGGACCTTCCATCTGAGAATCCATGCTGCCTTGGATCCTGTGCCCCGCTATCCTCCAGAAACTTCACAATCCTCTGCTTAAGTAAGGACTCCATTAGTTTCCCCATTACTGAGATCAGGCTTACAGGCCTGTAATTGCCTGCCTCCTCTCTGCTTCCACTCTTATGGAGAGGGACCACATCTGCCCTCCTCCAGACCTCATATACCCCTCCATCTCTAGTGATGTGTTGAAAAGGACAGCCAGTGGTTCTGCCCATACTTCCCTGAGTTCCTTTAGTACTCTGGGGAGGATCCCATCTGGCCCCATTGCCTCATCTGCTTTTATTTTTCTGATTTCTTCTAGGACCCTTTCCACCGCGAATGGGCTGGTGTCTACCTCCCTCCCCTGAATACCCCTCTAAATGAGCATTGGTCCCTCACCCTCCCCTTACCTGGTGAATAATGAATACTGAGCAAAAGTACTTGTTCAGTATCTTAGCCTTTTCTAGGCCATCCTCCACTCTTTCTCCTCCTTCCTTCTTCAGCCTAATGATCCCATTTCTGGTCATTTTCCTCTGGCTAATGTATCTGAAGAAGGTCTTGTCACCTTTTTTAATAGCCTGGGCTATACATTCCTCTGCCTGTGCTTTAGTCCCTTTAATTATTTTCCCAGATTCCCTCTACTTCTCCAGATATTGTTCTCTGTCCTCATCATTTTGTGTTTCCTTGTATCTTATGAAGGCTCTTTTCTTTTCCCTTACTTTCTTGGCCACTACCTTCGAGAACCATAATGGTCTTTTCTTTCTTTTGCTCTTGCTATGCATTTTGATACAGTGACCTGTTACTTCTGTTATGACTCTCTTGAGTCTAGACCACTGTTTTTCCACAACTCCCTCTGTACCTTCCACTGCTAGGGCTCTTTTGAGATTTTTACCCATCTCCTCAAAATTAGTCTTCCTGAAATCTAGGACCTTTATCCTGGTATGGCTTGCCTCCTCCACTGTGGTTAACTTAAACCATACTGACCTGTGGTTGCTGGTAACAAGGGGACCACCCACCTCCACATCAGTGATCCTGTTCTGTTGGTCAGGACCAAATCCAGTATAGCCTTCTCAGGGTTGGTTCTGCTACAGGCTGTCTTAAGTTTGCCCCATCCAGGGCAGTCATGAAGTTACTGCCCCTTGTTGTACTTACAGCCTGAGTGCTCCTGTCTACTTCAGGCAGGTTGAAGTCTCCCATTAATGGCAGTTACCCTTTGACTGCCATTTTGTGGATGATTTCCACAAGAGCTTCATCCGATTCCTTCCCCTGTGCCAGAGGCCAGTAAATCACTCCATTGAGAATGGTTGTCCTTTTTCTCCATCTCCAGACTGACCCACAGTGCCTCTGCTCCTTCTTGTAATCCTTGAGCCTCTGTTGCTTTAGTCCCCTCCATCACATACATAGGTACTCCCCCTCCCTTTCTCCCTTCCCTATCCTTCCTAGAAAGTGTTTATCCTGAAATGGCAATAACCCAGTCATGGTTCCCTGTGTACCATGTTTCTGTAATAGCTACTATGTCCAGGTTTACATCTTCCATTAATGCCATTAGGTCTGGGATTCTCTTCCCCAGACTGCAGGCACTTGTTAATTAAATCCCTGGTGTCTAGTGGTCCCCTCCCTCCCACAATCTCTGCCCCCAATGTAAAAATAAATTAGTATTAATTAAATCCCTAGTATCTAGTGGGCCCCCAACCCCCCATCCCAACAGGTAGTGAGTGCCCCACCACCCCACTCCCTCCCCCACCCTGACCTTGAGTGGGCAGCCACCACAGCCCTCCAGTCTCCACCACAGCTGGCCACCTAACTGAGCTGGAATGAATGAGCGTATTTGTACAAGCATGTGCTCATTTTACCAGCTTAGTTGGTTGGCCACATGGTGGAGAGTAGAGGCTGAACTGGTCATGCATTCGGGTTGGGGTGGAGAGGGGTAGGGACATTACCTGATAAGGGGGGGGTGCCCACTAGACACCAGGGATTTAATTAATACTAATTTAATTTACATTTGGGGCCAGTGATCGGTGGGGGAGGGGGGGCACTAGACAACAGGGATTTAAGCAGATCTAATCAGAAGTAGAATGAAGAACCATGAACTAACTGTTTAAAATTTATGGTTTTGCTCAGCTGCCATACAATATTTGTGAATGCCTACACCTGCTATGATTCTCACACTGCATCATTTATGTAGTTATGCTGGTGTAAGAATTGTATTATTGTGGCACAATAATGCTACTATAGTTCAGGTTGGGAAGGCATTTCCATGCAAACTCCAGATTTTCAAGTGCTTATAATGTACAGTAGCTGTCTTTAAATGTAGGACTATGAATTTTACAAAGACAGTAAATGGCTCCAGAGACTAGGACATTGCAATTTTGGTAAAATGTGGTTAAGCAGTGTTTGTTTAAAGGAGTTGCTAAACAATAAAAATATGAAAAAGGCTGATTTTACTCATCAGTACCTAATAAACAATGATTTTTGTAGTTAATCTTTTTTATTGAAATATATTTCCACACATACAATATATGCATTTGACACTATCAAAATTCATTTAGTTGCAGCAAGGCCGGGGCACCCAAGTAATGGGTACCCCCCACTGCATTTAAATTAATTTTGCACACAAACATCCACACACTGCATTTAAATGAATTTCAATACTATCAGATGCATATATCATATAATAAATTTCGATAGTATCAGATGCATATATAGCATATGAGGAAATATTTCAATAAAAAAGATTAAAGACAAAAATCTATTTTTATGTTGATTGCGCGCATGCGCAAGAAACATATTGCAGCAGCTTTCTCCAGAAGCAGGTTGTGGAGGCATGGCACTGTTGTGGCCAATGTCCCCAGAGCCTTTAAAGTCTTGGCCCACTTTCCCTAATGCCATGGCACACTGCTGCTGACACTAGTTCAGACAGCGTGCCACCAACTTGTAAAAATGTAGCCACTGCAATCAGGGGCAATGTCGTCATTGCAGCATCAGCTATTTGCTGCAAAGAGGGAGCGATCCATCATTGCAGGGTGGGATCTTGAAACACCGATATTGTTTGTGAACATGGCGTGGTTTGCCGCTGTGTTCACAAACAATACTAAATCTGCCCCTTCTGAATCCCCCAGGCCAGCATGTGCCCCCCCACCGTGTTTATTTGCCAATGGGGGCCCCAGTCCCCGTTGGCTTCAGTGCCACAAGATTTATGATGCTGATGGGGCAGCTCACTCCCTGTAGGCATTATGTAACCTCCCCCAATTTTGTTGTCTGCCAACGGGGTGCCCAATGCCTGATGGCATAATGTCCCCCCCTTTTGTTGCATGCTGATGGGGGTGGCCAGTCCCCCATTGGCTACAACTTCCCTCCTAAAAGAAAGTCTACGTTGGCACACTGGGAACCCTCCCCAGCATGCCGCATGCCCTTGTAAAATAAAAAACAGTCCCGCAATGTCTTTTTTTTTTTTTAAACCTGTAAACAGGAAATGGTCTCTCAGCAGTCTCCCTGCCCCCTCCCACAACCCACACCCACCCACTGCGCACCCTGCCTCCCCACACCCCCCTCACCACATACTTACCTCTGGAGTGTGGCACGACAATCTTCAGTGGACTGGGAACATGTCTGCACTCTTCAAAGCTGACCACGAACTGAGGAAATGCCGGTAAGCTGTATAACGGAATAAATAGGGTTTTTTCAACTTTGATGCCTATCTCAGGCATTTTTGGGAATTTTGGCACCAAATTTTCAACATGGGGTTTTTGGGGCCCCTCCTCATCAGTTCTGACACTGTCATGTCATTATTCAGCCCCAAAAGATGATTTCATGGTCACTGCACGGAATCCCCTTTCGGAACCAATTAATGAAACAACAGTGCCAGTGTTCATGAGGTGGGCTCTCAAACAGCCTATACTGCAAATTTGGTGGGAAAAATAAAAAAAATGACTGTTTTACAAGTGTGCATTGCGCAGTAGCTACACACGCTCGTAACTTTGAGAATTTGCAATATTTTCACACCAGATTTTCCTCAATGGCATTTTTTCAGACCTCCTTGTGAAAAGTACGGCTCTCATTTTCCACACTCTGGTCAAACTGTGTTTTCACACTTCTAGCGCAGAATAGCGCAGTCGCTGTGGGAAATCAGTGTTCAGGACAGATTTAGAAAATGACAGTGGCACTGTTCATGACCAGAGGTCCTAAAATGCCAATGTTGAAAATTCAGTGATGATACTCCATAAAATGACTGTGTTACGAGCGTGCATTGCGCAGTTTGCACGCACGATCATAACTTCATGAATTAATAATATGTTCACTCCAGATTGTCAACATTGTCATTGTTCTGCACCTCCTTATGAACAGTATAGCTGTCTTTTTTACATCCTGGCTGAAATGTGTTTTTGCAGTTCTGGCACAGAATCTCGTGGTCGCTGTGGAAAATCAGTGTTCAGGACACATTATGAAAATGACAGTGACACTGTTCATTAGCAGAGGTCCAAAAATGCCTATGTTGAAACTTTGGTGATGAAAGTCCATAACATGAGTGTGTTACAAATGTGTATTGCACACTTTCCACGCACTCTCGTACATTCGCAACTGTGCAATATGTTCACTCCAGATTTTCAGCATTGCCATTTTGCCACACCTACTTATGAACAGTACAGCTGTCATTTTTGACAGCCTGGCCGAAATGTGTTTTCACTCTTCCGGCACACAATAGTGCATTCGCTGTGGGAAATCAGCTTTCGGGACATATTAAGAAAATCCCACAGACACTGTTCATGAGCAGAGGTCCTAAAATGCCTATGTTGAAAGTTTTGTGATGAAACTCAATAAAATGACTGTGTTACAAGCGTGTGTTGTGCAGATTCCATGCACCCTTGTAAGTTTGCAAATTAGTAATTTTTTCACCCAGAATTTCAACACTGGCACTTGTTCACACCTCCTTATGAACAGTACAGCTGTAATTTTTCACATCCTGGGTGAAATGTGTTTCCGCACTTCCAGTGCACAATACCACAGTTGATGTCAGAAATCAGTGCTTGCGACAGATTAGGATCGAGCGACTGGAGGGGGAGTGACAGAGCTCAATTGCCCTCTGTCAGGGCTGCTGCGTATTTCTTTGTGGGCAGAAAAGGTGACAACGCAGGCAGGAGCCCAGTACAAAAGGGCAGCCTGCAGCACCAGGAGATAGTGAGGGAGAGGGAGTGAGTGAGCTCAACGGAGCTTTGTTGGGACTTCTGTGGATTTCTTTATGGGGAAGAAAAGGCAGTAATGCATGTAGGGGCTAAGTACAAAAGGGTAGCCTGCAGTGGTGGGAGAAACAGAATGAGCAAGTGAGAGGGGGGAGTGAGCAAGCTCAACAGAGCTCTATTGTGACTGCTGTGGATTTCTTTGTGGGCAGAAAAGGGTGGCAACACAGGCAGGAGCACAGTACATAAGGGCAGCCTGCAGCGCCAGCAGAAATGGAATGAGCAAGTGAGATGGGGGAGGGAGTGAGTGAGGGCAACGGAGCTTTGTAGGGACTGCTGCAAATTATTTTGGGCAGAAAAAGATGCCGACAGAGGCAGCCCAGTACAAAAGGACAGTCTGCAGTGCCAGGAGAAACAGAATGAGCGCGTGAGACAGGGGGAGTGAGAGACCTCAACGGAGCTCTGTCAGGACAGCTGCATATTTCTTTGTGGGCAGGAAAAGGTACCAGTGCAGGCAGAAGCCCAGTACAAAAGGCCAGCCTGCAGCACTGGCAGAAACGGAACGAGTGAGTGAGAGAGGGGGACTGAGCGAGCTCAATGGAGCTGTGTCAGGACTGCTGCAGATGTCTTTGTGGGCAGAAAAAGTCACCAATGCTGGCAGAAACCCAGTACAAAAGGGCAGTCTGCAGCAGCGGGAGACACAGAATGAGCTCAGTTGGGTGGCCAGTCATGGTGGAAAGTGGAGGGCTGTGCTGGTCACCCACTCAGGATTGGGGTGGGGGGAGCAGGATTGTGGGGCACTCACTACCTGATGGGGTGGGGGATGGGGGTCCACTAGACACCAGTGATTTTATTAATACTAATTCATTTTTACCTTGGGGCCAGTGATCAGTGGGGGGACACTAGACTCCAGGGATTTAATAAATAATTATTTTTACACTGGGGCCAGTGATCAGTGGGGGGAGAGGTCAGAAGACACCAGGGATTTAATAAATTAATATATTTAAATTGAGGGTGATCATTGGTGAGGGCAGGGGACCACTAGGACATTTTTTCCACAAACTGTGGAATTTTGTCCACCAAATTTTACATTTTGTGATTGATCCATGCTCCATGAATTGCACCAATTGGTCTTCACAGATTGCACAACATTCACAAATTAATTGGTGAAGCAAATATTGTTGACTTCACCCAGCTCTACTGGAGGGTCCTCCCAGACACACAGTTTTCCCAGGTTAAGCACTTACGCATTAGTCTGTCCCCCCATTGTCCGTAGGTGGGTAACCAAGTGACCTAGCCAAATTCTACTAGCCCCCCAACACTGTGCACACCGCTAATACAATATGAACTCACTAAGCAAGAATGTCTTTTCATTTGTAAAAAGTATGATATTCCTGTGTTTGTCAGTCTGCCTACCACAATTTACTGTCATATGCCCATGAGGACTGTCTGCCTACAACAATAACTGTATCTGTATGTACTGCCTGTTTTACCTGTAATAATTGTCACTCCCGGGTTGCCCCTGAAAAAGGGACCTCTGGGGCCCAGTGGGCCTACCTGGTCATCAAAATCCAATAAATAAATAAATTGTACCAGACTCTTTTCTTCACTTTCTACTGTAGCTCCTCCTTTCTATTGCCCCAGTCTCCTTTTATCAATTCTCAGTCCTTATCAATAAGCCTTTCCCAAGTTCTTGGGTATCTCAGAAGCTAACACAACCATTAGTTGGGATGGGAGTGTTCCAAATGTTATACTGGTCCTTGAAAAACTGTACTCATTGAATAGTGTGATATCTTATTATGGCAAACTTAGATATTACAGCAAGGAAAGGCAATTATTTATTTAGTAGTGTTTTATCCATAGGGTTCAGAGCATTTCACAGAGAGCAATGAACTTATAAAACATAGTGCATTAAACAAATTTAAATGAATTAAAACAATATATCAGCAAATTAAAAGCATAATGTAATATTACTCATTATAATTATTTTATTTATTTATTTAAAATTGGTGACCTGGAAAGGTACACTGAGCCGAGGCTCATTTCCAAGTGCGACCTGGGTACAAAGAATGCACAGGAATAAACATTGTTACAAGAAAGTAATTTACAAAATTTATAAGAACTTAATTTGGTTAGTGCACAATGTATACAAGGTAGGACACAAAAATATAGGTGAGAGAACATATGTGTGGCTAACAGTTTTGTACTGGGACACTTTGAGGCACCTTGTTAGGAGATTTGGAACGTTAAGTTAGAAATCAGGGGGGTGACCAAAACTTGGGCCAGCAGAGGGACTGAGAACATAGAGCATTAGGCTCATGAGGGAAAACTCAGTACAGATTAGAGCTAAGGAGGGACCCTCTGGGACAAGAGGGGGATGGAGGGGGGTTAGGAGCACTAGGGACACTGAGGGAAGGGGGAGGAGTCTAAGGAGTCTAAGGAGTCTTTTTAGGGATGAGACTGTGGAAGCAAGGTGAGGGTCAGAGGGTAGGTTATTCCAGAGGACAGGGAGATGGTACAAGAAAGCAGACTGGCCTGCAGCAGAGTGAGGACGAGGGATGGAGAAGGTGTGCCAGTCTCTGTGGTGAAGAGAATAGGCTGTGGGTTTAGCTGGCATAAGCCGGGATGAGAGATAGGGGTGAGGGAACCAAACCAAAATTTAGCAATGAGGGAGGTGCAGTGGATCATTCTCCTGTGAGACAGTGAAGCAAGGGAGAGTGGAGCATGAAGGAGACAGTGGTGGGTAAGAGTGGGGGAGGCTGCGGCAAAGCAGCAGAAGGAGTTGAGAAGGATGTCTAGTTTGGAGAGGGAAGAGGCTGGAGCAGTGCTATAGACCACATCAGCATAATCTAACACTGGGAAAATTTTTTTGAGTATCAGTTCACATCATGTGGGGAGGGGGAGGCTGGCTTTGTGGCGATAAAGGACAGCAAGTCTGGGACAGAGTTTAGTGTAAACAATGTCAATATGAGTAGAGAAATCAAGCTGACTGTCCAGCCAGACACCCAGGTATTTGAAATCAGTGACCAATTCAATGGGTGAGCCATCCAGGGTGGTGATCACTGGGAGGGTGGGGAGGGAGGCCAGCTTCTGTCTGGAACAAAAAAAAAATTGTTACTGCTTTTTTGGCATTGAGTTTTAACTGGTTAGATTGGAACCAGGACTGGACTCTATGCAAATTGCTTTGGAGATTGGGGAGAACGCTGTCATGAGATGGGCCAGAGGCATACTTGACAGTGTCATCTGCATAGATGTGAAAGTTAGTGGAGTGACATACTGAGGTAAGGTCATTTATGAAAAGGGAGAAGAGGATGGGGCCAAGGATACAGCGTTGAGGAAATCTGGAGAGGATAGGGAGAGGAGAAGAGAGTGTGTCACCTATTAAGACTGGCTGTTGTCTGTTTTGGAGGTATGAGCAGGACCAGTTGACTACAGGTTTAGCAAGGCCGGAAGGGTTAAGTTTATGAAGAAGAAGTGAGTGAGAGACAGAATCGAAGGCTTTTGTCAAATCAATGAAGATAGCAGCAGTGATTTGACTTTGGTTCATGGCAGAGAAAATGGAGTCGGTGACACACAGCAGAGAGATGATAGTGGAATGTTGTTTCCAAAAGCCTGATTTCACAGGTGATAGGGAGTTACTGGAGGAGAGAAAGTCAGAGAGCTGAGCCAGAATGAGGGATTCTTGGACTTTAGTGAGGGAGGAGAGGAGTGAGATGGGCCGATAATTACCAGGGGAGGAAAGGTCCCCGCCCTTCTGTAATGATAGAACCTTAGCCGACTTCCAGGTGTTTGAAACAGTGGCAGTGGAGAAGGAAAGATTTAGTATATATGTCAAGGGGGGCGGCTATTGCAGGGGAGGAGATGTGGAACAATCTGGGGTGGAGGTCATCAGGATTTGATTTGGAGGGGTTGAGAGAAATAAGTGCAGTGTAACCTTCAAAAGGACAGAAGGCGGAATAGGAAGCCAGTGGAAGGGGAGAGAGATTCAGGCAGTCTTGGAGAAGAGCCAGGTGAGGGGGGAAGGGGGAATCTCGTAGGGCACAAGAGAAGAAGAACTTGTTGAAAGCCTCAGCTACAGAGGCAGGGTCTAATAATATCATTATAATAATATCAACATAGGTACTGTGCATACTCTACCTTATTATGTATCTTTGTGGCTCTGAAAGCATGTGTACTGTAACATCTATGCAGTTCTAATAAAAGGTATCATACTCTTCAGTGAGTATAGTTCCATGTCCAGTATATTTAATAATATATATGCAACTTCTCTGATTCATGCAGCAATTATAGGCATGCAATAGCGTCCCTTGATTAGGGTGGCTGGTGAGTTCTATGTTAAGCTTGATTGTTTGTTTGCTGCTTGCAGAAAGATGGTTTTACAGATTTACACAGTTATTCAATATTTATTGTACATGACAGAATCCTCAATCCCTGAAAGTCTCATTTAAATTGGTTCAATACTTTAAGAGATATCAAAGCATGAAAAAATATATAATTTTTCCATTGATTTCAATGGTGTTTTTGTTCTGAATTTTTGCTCTTGTCCAGATAAAAAAAAAAAATACAAATATTTAAATTGTGAAATTTTGTATTGTTGCATTGGTTGGTGGGGAAGGATTTCCTGGGGGGAGGGGGTTGATGATTCGGAGTTTAATAATTTTGCAGATATTTACATTTGAAAAATCAGGTTTTTCAACTTATGAATCTGTTCCATCAGTCAGTCTTGTAGTTAACATATGGCGTGTGCAGAACAGTTTCAGTGCAGTTGAATGGTGATCAAGAAAGTGAAAGTGAAAGGAGTTGGGCTTTAGTTTAAAGAGGACAGGAAATGAGTTAAATTTTTTAAACTAGTGGCTTGGTGGCGCTCTCCCACAACATATACTATCAAATGGGTTTAGCTGCCATAATCCTGAATGGAATAAACTTGTATTTTAGAATTACTTTTACTAGTAATATGGCCAAAGATGTGTCAGTCCTGAATCAGTTTCTTAGCACTGACCAGCTGCTGTGAATGAGCTAAGTAATTTGGCAATCTATTCAGTTGTGCTCTGTGGTGCAAGCCAGGCACTGCTCTGCAGTTTCACCCTGTCAGCCAGCTATCAGTAACATCATGTGAGAGGTGATTCTGCTACCCTAGACAGAGAGAGAGAGAGAGAGAGATATCAGATACAATTTCAGACACTGAGAACAATTCCAAGAACCCTTGATAAGGATGACAGCTGTTGAACAATAGCAAACTATTGTGGTCTGTTTCTTTCTGATATAAATCAGTATCAATATTACCATTACTCAATTTGCTGATTTTAAGATCCAGAAAAGTTTGGTCAGGGTCAATGCTGGCTTTGAATTACAAATTGAGATTGGTGGATTCTAACTGTGAAAAGATATCCCAAAACTCTGATACACTACCATGCCAGATGATCAATGATGTATTGTCTATATAAAAATGCCACAAATCCTGATGTGCAAAAAATGGATTTGGGTCATCACTATACCAAAATGAAGCCTCCCAGTTTCCCATATAAAGAGTTGCAAAGCTGGGCACAATAGTGGCACCCATGGCAGGTCCTAATAGTTGTTTGTAAAAATTGGTTCAGAAGTGTAAACATGTTAGATTCTGACACAAGTCTTGTCATCCTAACAATATAAGCTTTAGGGAAACTGACACAAGCTACTTCACTTCTACTGTCTGAGAAATGAGCAACTACTGCCAGGTACACCTGATGTGGAATTGCAGTGTATAAAGAATACACATCTAAGGTGACAAAGAAACAAGAATCATCCATATTTAGATTCAGCAAGGTATATTATTTCCATTGAGATCCCTATATATGATGAAAGTACGAGATCCATATATGTGATGAAAGTGTTTGTACGAGCAGCTGTAGATGACTGTCAACAAAGATTGAAATTGTCTCTGTGACCCATCCATTACCCAATATAATGGGTCTCTCCAGTGAATTTTGAAGGTCCTTATGCATTTTGGGTAACAGATTGTGAGAACCACTAGGTGTGCAACAGTTAAAGCTATGCAGGTAACATTGTATTTGCATCCCTTCACATATCCTTTACTGAGGAAGTTGAGTGACAGGTTATTTTTGCTGACCTAGATAGGTAGATAAATAGATAGATAGATAGATAGATAGATAGATAGATAGATAGATAGATAGATAGTTACCAGTCTAAGGGCTCTTTACTTTGCACAGCTGCTGTATGTTATGGCAGCCCCCCCAACACACACACACACACGCACACACACACACACACACACACACACACTCCCTAAACTAATGAATACTAACAGGATAAAAATCTCATTGCTAAATCAATGTTAATCAAATATGTTATGCCACCCTCCATGTGGCACAAGTATGTAGTGCTTCTGCTCATTTAAGTCTGTCTAGCCACACTCACCCATGTAACCATTGTTTTGAATTGCTTGACTCTAATTTCAACCCATTGTTTGTTTTATGTATACTCCTCCTATGTACCCCCCACCCAGGTTGCACTGTGAGACAAGTATCGTTTTGCTCAGTGTGCCTCTCCTGGTGAAACATTTTCAATAAATAAATAAACAATAAATAAATAAAAATCCAAGGATCTCAATCAGTTTCATGGCTTCTTGTTTATGGGGCTGACATTAATCCGACCTAGACTAGAAATGCTGTATGTACATTTTTCTATAACAAGATTGAGAGACTAGCAGTAATATCAACTTTTGACAGCTGTGGTAGACCAGTCAGAGTGAACTGCTGTGATTGCCTCACCCAATTCTGGTCATTTAGTTTCACATAAAAATAGATATTTTAATCAAATAACAAGGAAAAAAGAGAGAGATACAGACTATTATAAGAAGATTTTATTCAGGAGGCTTGTTGTCCTGTTATTATTGATATCAGGTTCGGTTCATCCACATCCTGGTCCCCATTATTTGAATAATGCTGAATCTGATACCCTGCTTAACCTGAATGATGAAATTTGATCCAGGTCATCTACTCTAAAAATTATGCATTTAAATATTTAAAGATTACCAGCAAAATGGAGTCAGTTTGAAGCATGGGTAGAACAAAATGAGTTTGACATCATAACTCTTTCAAAGACATGGTTAACTAGCAAGATTAGCAACATTGAAATTTTATTGACAGGTTATAGAATGCACAGGCAGGACAAAATAGGGAGGAGGGGAGGAGGACTATGATTTATGTTAAGATGAAATTTAATTTTCAGTTTTTGGATTCTATTGATTTACTCTTGGGTCAGGATAAACATCTTACCATAAATTCTATCTATATTCCCCTGGATTTATAAGGTCAGAACTGGATTTAATAGCCAGGGTTAAGAAAGGTTTGCCAGAAAATAGGGAATGGATCTTGCCTGGGATTTTAATAGTAATTGGGCCCAGGACCAAAAAACTGATGTTAAGGAACTATTCCTTGAGTTAGGATTACAGCAGATAATAGTTGACACCACAAGAATTAATTATGAAATGGGTACATGTTCCACATTAGACTACATAGTGGTTGCTCATCCAAATAAGATTGCCAGGTCTGGTGCTATGTCAGATGCGATCGGTGACCACTGCCCAGTCCACTGTAAATGGACATCTAGAGTGACAAAAAAAAAACACCCTGGTACACTGAATTCAGACATCTTAAAAGAGTAACTTCTCAAACCATGAATGGAGCGTGTAGGGAGGTTGATTGGTCTAGACTAGATTCTTGTAAAGATACCAACACATTGTTAAAAATGTTTACTAAATTATTTTATCAGATTGTTGCTAGAGTTGCATCCAAAAGGAAAATGCAGATTTGTGCCAATACAACTAAACGGGTAACCTAATATCTTTTAAAATTAATGAAACAGAGGGATAAAATGTGGAGACAGTTTGAAGCAAATAGAGAAATGTCAGCACTTCAGAAATACAAAATGCTTAGGAATAAGTACAACAACTGAAATTAGAAAATCTAAAATGCATTATTTTCTGTCAGAAAAGACCAAATCATTTGGTAACCCCCCCCCCAAAAAAAAAATTGTAAGTACTGAATAGCCTGCTGGGAAGAGGTTTCAAAGATACTGCCATGTCATTGGATATTGGTGGTCAACTTGCCAATGAACAATCCCGAGTTGTTGAGACAGTTAATTTTTTTGGAGTCTTGGAAAAGTATAGAATAGACCCTAACCTGGTACCATCAAGGAGTGATTCACAGTGTGCTGATAGTGAATTACATCCTAAATTCTATTTCAAAACAGTTACACTTGAACTAGTTAAAGATTATGTTTTAAAACATGATTCAAACCCCCATTGGCCATGATGGCATTTATTTCAGATTAGACTGTGGACTGATACATTGGCCCAGCCCTTAGTAACTCTGTTCAGCTTTTCCCTATGCTTTGGAGTTTTTCCAAACCAGTGGAAATGGTACTTATTAAACCAATATTTAAAAATGGCAGTGCAACATGTGTTTCAAACTGTTGGCCAATAGCACTGTTGTCTCCGCTTTCAAAGATTCTAGAAAGAATATTTTTTGATTAGACAACAGATTATTTGGAAAATTATGAATTGTTATCCAATTTCCAGCATGGCTTCAAACCAAAACACAACACAGAAATGGTCTTGGTGGGATTCACCAGCTGTATACAGGGTATACAGGGATAAGGGGCACTCTGTTGTGGCTGTTTCTGTGGACCTCACCAAGGCCTTTGATCTAGTTGATCATGAGTTGTTGCAGAGTTCTCTTTTTGATTTACATTTCTCAAAGATGTTTCAAAATGCTACTCTAATTACTTAAGTAATAGAGTACATAGAACTAAAA
This sequence comes from Neoceratodus forsteri, assembly GCA_016271365.2. Classification (NCBI taxonomy): domain Eukaryota; kingdom Metazoa; phylum Chordata; order Ceratodontiformes; family Ceratodontidae; genus Neoceratodus; species Neoceratodus forsteri. The sequence goes on from CM028135.1 coordinate 401,894,996, forward strand.
TGGATGGTGTCATATCACAATGTAATGCTTTTAAATGGGGGAACCACAAGGCTTGATCTTGAGTTTTCTTATTTTTTCACTGTAGATGAATTTTGCTTCAGATACTTGTCAAAAATCTTTTATGACACTTTTTGCAGATGATGCAGAAATTGACAGTGTTGTCTAACCAAAGGACACAGTTGAGTTGGTACAAAATGATTTTCTCATGTTTAGAAAATGGCTGCTTTCAAAACTTATGTTACTAAATGTTAAGAAAAAACAAATCAGTTGTTTTTTTTAGGACCTAGAAAAAGGCATAGAAGTGTGTGCCCCAATTGTTGATTTGAATGGGAAAGAAGGTTGAATTGGTCAGCAGTTTTACATATTTGAGAATCACATCAGACTCCAATCTCACCTTTGAACCTCATATTATACCATAACATGAGGGGGCACAAGTCTTATGCTGGAGTATGAGAGTTTATGTCCCTTCTCTGAATACCAGGATTTTTTAACAGCACTTACTAATGGAATTATTAGTTTACAGTCAGCTAATATAATTTTTTGGGAGGATTTCAATGTAATACTAAACCTTGAACTTGATAAAATATCTAAATCAACATTTAGTAATAAACTGGACACTAAACTTTTAAACAACTTTTTACAACAACACAACATGGTGGATGCCTGGAGAACTTCATATCTTTTAAAAAGAGAGTTTTCCCATTTTGACTTAAAAAATAAAGGTTTCTCAAGAATTGATTATGTATTTATTTCAAAAATACTATTTAAAGATCAGGAACAAATTGAACACAAACCCATAGTTTTGTCTGACCATGCACTGACAGTGGCAGATATAAAACTATGGGATAGAATTAAAAAGAAATGTAATGTATGGAGAATGAATAATGAACTATTAATGGATAAGGAGTTTCAGGAAAAAGTAAAAATAGGGACAGATGAATTTGGGGAATATAATTACAAGAGAGGACAAACAATAACCGCTCTATGGGACACTATTAAAACTGTGGTATGTGGAATTATAGTCTCCTACCAAGCATTCCCATATAAAAGAAACAAACATTTAGAACAGAGAAATGAGGCAGAACTGAAATCACTTTATCAAAAAGTAAGATTAGATTATGATACTTATTATAATAAATGGGCAGAAGCTAAGTTAAAAAAAAAACAGAATAAAGAAGTTATTAGTAATATTAAACAATTGAAAAGAATAAAATGTATCCAAGGAGAAAAGACAGGAAAACTATTGGCTAATCAACTTAAAAAGCAAAGAGAGACAAATATGGTAACAGTACTAGAAATAGAGGAGGATGGATGGGCAACAGTGAACAACACTGTTGTTCACTTCAAGAGGTTGTCATGACAACCATATAAACCTCGAGAGTGAAGCTGGAGAGGTTTTCGGTTGTCATACAACCTCAAGAAGTGGACTGCATCCATTATCTTGTATAGTGTATGGGAAAAAGTAAAAAAAAAAAAACCGCTTGAAACTTCTTCCACCATCGCACCATGATGTCAGGGACTCCTGCCTGACCCATGTCTGTGAAAACATTCCTCTGCTTCCCAGTCCACAAACATACTGTTTATTTTTACATTTAAAAAGAAATACTGGTATCCTGCTGTGTGCCGGCTAAGATTTAAAAAATTGGTACTTACTGATAGATTAGAACTTCCTTACTAGTTCTGCGGTCATACTCTACCATGCTATTGGAGTCAGATACTCTTGATAGGTAAATGTAAGTTTATTGAAATTACTCGGTCTTGGTTACGAAAGTGAGCAAATGTTACAATCCACAGTCTGTGTATTAATGTAGATGTACAATATCTTGACACATATCACTGGCTGTTTGTTTAACTATCTGAACAAGAGATCTGTATATTGTACAAAAAATCTACAGTATTTTGGAATACTACAATAAAGCAAATTAACTTTAAAAAAAGAACTTCCTCCTGTGCCTTCACTGAACTGCCTTGGCCGTTTTATGAAAGCCAAAGAACCACAACTTGCGCATCAGCAAACACAATCAGAGATGTTGTACTATCATTGTGACATACTAACAATAGTTCAACAGCTTACTGATGTCACAATGATGGTACAACAAGACTAGTAAATGATGAATTTCTGCTAAATACAATATTCTGCCATACACTATAATGATATAGGAGTGCAGTTTGTAAAAGACGAGAAGATGGAGAAATTAGTAATAGAAGAATATAAAAAAAATACTAATAAAAGTATTGCACTAATTTGGAGAAATTAATAACTATATAGCAAATAGTCATATTAAAGAACTACCATGTGATGTCTCTGATTTCTCAGTTCAATAAGTACTGAGCACAATTAAGTCACTTCCAAAATATAAAAGTCCAGGATTGGATGGATTAACAGCTGAGTTTTATCAGGTGTTCAGTACCCAATTGGCACCATGGTTGTTACTTATATAAAATGAAATGAAAGAGGGACAAGCAAAGATACCCGAGTCTATGCAGGAGTCCAAAACTACATTACTCCTAAAAGAAGAAAAAGACCCAATTAAAGTTATTAGTTACCACCCGACTGCATCATTAAATACATACTGCAAAATAATAGCTAAGATACTAGTTAATAGGATTAAACATAGTTTGCCATTGGTTATAAATAATGAGCAATATGGTTTTGTGCAGGGGCGGACTATTTTTCAAACAACTAGAATGATTCAAACTATGATATATCATATGAAGAAGGAAAATGAACCATTCTATTTATTAACTATTGATGCTACTAAAGCATTCAATTTATTAAACAGAAGATTTATGTTAGCTTGTTTACAAGCATGGGAAATTCCTTTGTTTTTAATTACAATGATACAAAAACGGTTTGAGAAAACTACAGTCAGATTTTCAATAAATAGTTACTTACCAGAATCCATGTTCATGGAAAATGGGGTTAGACAGGGATGTCTCCTATTTCCTATTCTATATATATTATCTCTCAAGCCCTTTTTAAATAGAATTAAGGCTAATATGGCTATTGAGAGGTAATCATTTTTAAGATCTATACAGGAAAATTAACATTTTTGCAAATTATGTTTTATTAACCATATCAAATATAAATTCTGTGAATCCTAGATTTTTGGAAGAAGTCCAGAATTATGCTAAAGTATCAGGATATTGCTTGAACCAGTCTAAATCAATTATTATGGCAGTAAATATACCAGGGTACATACTATCAGAAGATATAAATAAGAATTTTCAAATAAGTAACAGCTTGAAATATTTTGGGGATTATTATCTGCAATAAACAAGAAGAACTGATAAGAGCTAACTAATGCTGCTAAAGATAAGGTAAGGGGTTTACTAGATAATTGGGAAAAACTTTCACTATCCTTATTTGGACGTATAGAAATTATTAAAATGATGGCTGTGCCTCATTTTTTATATGTTATCCTGGCTGTCATAGGCTGCTCTTCCATTTCTTGGTTTGACTCTGTTAGGAGAATTTTTAAGAAATTCCTTTGGGGTGGGTGGGGGGACCATGGATTTCATGGAGCCAATTAACAATGCATAAAAAGATTGGGGGTTACAGTTGCCCATATCCTTTGTACTACGAAATAGCTTTTCAGTTTAAACTGTGGTGGGAAGACGTTTTTAGAGAAGATGAAAGTGTGCTAGAATAAATCCATTTTTTGGATACCAGAAGGTAAAAAAGGAACACACGTCTCATTATGGGAGTATACATTAAATAAAACAATACCCAGCCCCCAGTGCCGTTGGGAGTGAAATGAGACAAGAATTACAAAAATTAACTAGAGAAGGATTTATATCCTGACTACACTTGGTTAGACAGGGGACCTTAGGACTTCTGATGATAGGAAAATAATTCAGTTTTTAAAATAAGAGGGTGTATATCGTTGGTATTAGGTAATAAATGAAGAAGGGAGGCAGTATACTGCAGTGGTTTAATGCTCTGAGCTGCAAATCTGGAGGCCTGGGTTTGAATCACACAGCCCCCCTTGCATATACTGTGTGACCCTGAGCAAGTCACTTAACTTCCCTGTGCTCCCAGGTTACACCTGTAAACAAGCTTTCAGCTTAGTGCATCTCACCTGGTTAAACAACTGGAAAAAAAAAGGAGGGAATTTCTTATCTTATGATATTTTAAAACAGTTACTTCCCTCGAGCTATAGGTGCAACTTTCTTCATTACACAAGGCTTAAGAAGAAATGTTCCTTTATGAAGAAAATTATGGGTGAAGACCATAAGAAACACTCTATCTCTAGGCCCAGATATTCAGAGCAGTTGTGCATGGCACAACTAAGTTGTGCCAGTGCAAGTGTGGAATTGCACCAAGAAGCCATATTCAGCGGGAGCCAGTATGCAGTGCAAAATCCATTGTGCCCATATGCAACTATAACTGCAGGGGGCATTCCCATGAATATTCAGCGCAGTGGCATATTCAACTGTGAAACCATGGTGCAAGTGTGGAACAAATTGAAGTTGCTCTGAGCAGACATGTTCCTATAAATACAGGGCACACGCACACAGACAGCACTTGCTCCAGGGGTGAGAGTGAAAGACAGACAGAGGCACAGAGAGACAAAGACCACACACAGAGGGACAGGGACAGAGAGGTGGCCTGGGAGAGGGAGACAGGGGCAGAGAGAGAGAGATACACACAAACCGTGTGCCAGGGTGTCACACAGCTAGCAGTCAACCATCCAGGGGGACAGCGGACAACAAGGGCCATGGACTGTGTGCCCTTCATGATGGAGGCCATAATGAGGGATGTGAGGGAGCAGGATGAACAGCGACATGGCCGGGGAATGGCCGGTTGATGGTATACCAGACACAGGTGGTACTGTGCCTGCATCATCTTTGAGAACTACAGCAACATGGAGATTGTGGGCTGGTACCACCTGAACAGGGCCAGTCTGAGGTAGCTCTGTGAGCTGTGCAGTGAAGAGATGCAGGCACCCACCAGACGGAGCCACACCATGTCTATGGAGATGAAGGTGACCGCTGTCATGTGCTTGCTTGCCACAGGCACCTTCCAAAGACCAACAGGGGACACCACTGGCATAACCCAGTCAAACACGTCCTGCCTCCTCACACAGTTCCTCAATGCACTGCTGCCATGTACTTCAGAATATATCCATTTCCCCAGCACACAGGTGGAGCGTACAGCAACCATGTAGGACTTCCACAGGGTTGCACGCATGCCTGGCATGATTGGGGACATTGACTGCACCCAAATGGGCATCTGTGTGCCACCTGGCCCTGAGGGTGTTGCATATATCAACAGGAAGGGGAGCCTGAGTGTCAACTGCCAAGTGGTGTGCGATACCACGGAGCACATCACCAGTGTCTGCACTGCACATCCTGGGAGTGCACATGCCGCATTCATCTGGCACAGATCTGCACTGTGCCACAGGTTTGAACATGGGGCATCCCCATGGACCACCTAGTAGGTGAGTATGGCATGGGCAAGGGGCGATAGGCAGAGCAGACATGGGGATGGGGTGGGCAGGGTGTGCATGGTGGCATGGGCACCAGGAACAGGCATGGGTCAAAACACTGACTAGCAAAGAGCTAAGCACATCAGTCTCCACACAGGTGATAGCACATACCCACTGAGGCCCAGGCTGCTCATCCCCTACCAGCTCCTGTCATCCCCAGCAGAGGAATAGTACAATGAGGCACATGCCAGCATGCACAACATCAAAAAGTGGGTCTTTAGCATGCTGAAGGCATGGTTCTGTTGCCAAGATAGGTCAGGTGGTGCCCTACAGTACAGCCCCATGAAAGCCTGTGGCCTATTCCTGGCCTGCTGCATACTGCACAACATGACCATTGATCATGGGGTAGCTGTTGAGGCTGATGAGGGTGACAGTAGTGGGGACAATGGAGGCAATGGGCCAGAGGGTGGTGGACAGCCACCCCATGGGTGGAGGGACCCCTGGCTGCTCCAGCAAGCATGATGCCACTAGGTCACCATAGCACAGGAGCATCATTGTGCACACAGGTAGGTGCTGCAGCAAACAAGCATGGGCCACACAACCAGGTACAGCACACATGCAGGGGCATGCATGGCAACAGGCATGCACACACAGAGGCATGATGCAGGGGTAGGAGAGTCAGTGGCACACAACCACACACATGCACCCACCCACCCAGGTGTTGGTATGCGGTGTGGATCTGGTGCATTGCACCACTGCACAGGTGCAACCAGTGCCAGACTGCCCTCATCACCCACACCACATGGTCCAGAGGCCAGGCAAGCACACACACAGGCAGCATGCAGCATGACACCAGTAGTGGGCACACACACTGCCCATGTGCACATAGGGCAACAGCTGCAGACTGCAGTCCAGGTGGCCCATGGATCAGGGCCATTGCACAGTACCATGCCCACCATGGCCATGAGGTGGACATGCCAGGACCAATCGGCAGCCACAGGCTATGCATCAGCTGGGGGGGTCTCCAGCAGCCCCACCAGGGGTGGAACCATGGGACCGCAACTGTATCCTCGTGGGGGTGTGCAGGCATCCAAACAGGCCAGCCCCGGGCATGTCTGGGATGCCTACATCAGAGCCCAGTATCGACTGTGCTGGGGTAGCCTGACGCCGGGTCTGTGGGGTGGACAGCGCACTGCAGGGTGTCACCTGTGCCTGGCCATGCCCTGTGGCAACCAGCAATGCAAAGCCATCTGTGATCGCACTGGCAATGCAATCCAAGGATGCAGTCGTGGCCTCCTGCATGCATTGCATCGCCAGCAGGATCTGCGCAGTGCCCCTTTCCTGTTGCTCAACTAACTGGCACACCTCTGTGCACAGTACATGCACCCCAGTGGCAAGCAGCACCTGTTGCTGAATGGATGCCTGCAGCAGCCGGGTGTGCTCAGCCAGACGGTCGGTGTCCTGGGGCTCCCAGTTGGGATGCCGATCCTCTTGCGGTGACCAGCCATGCTGCACAACCTCCATCTCTGGTGGGTGCTGCACAGTGGGGTCTGCAGGCGGAATGAGCACAGCAGGCGCACTGGCAGTGGACTGTGTCTGGCTGCCCGGTGGCACCCGCAACCTGCTGCCATTAACTGTCCTGCTGCTGTATGCTGCCCTGCACCTGTGCGGCCACACCACCACCATCACAGGGCACAGCCATAGCAGTGCACACTGCTGCACCCACGGTGGTGGCAGACAGCTGTTCCACTGCTGGCAGGGTGCTGGGCATGGTGCCTGTGTCAGATGCCAGCAAGGGCGACACACCCTCAATGTTGCCCATGCTGTCCAGGAGCTGAGAGTAGTCCTCATCAGAGTCAGACCCCAACCCAATCTGTGTCTCTACACACCAAGGCTGGCATCCTGCAGGATCACATCCAGGGCCTCATTTGTACCCAGGTCCAGGATATCTGCCTGCACTGTGTTGCTAAGCTGCAGCCTGTTGGTCCCACGGATGCCGGTGGATGTGGATGCCTGGTCTTTGGGGCCGTACCAGTGTCCACTGTTGCTGCCATTGGCAGTGCCCCATCCTCTGTATGGAGGCATGCTGGTGCTGCAAGAGACAAATGGCATGTCAGTGATGTAATGCCCACATGTGCCCCCCGTACACTGCTGCTGCATGTGTCCTGCAGCATGGAATGCATGTGGGTGTGCATGTATGCACATGGCATGCATGCTGGCCACATGCACACCAGCATGCCCATGTACAGTACGCACCCTCCATGCCACAAGCTGTGTGTGTCTGACATACATACCATGCTGTGATGGACTGTCACCTATCTGGAATCCTCCTCCTCCAGGCACACCCTCCACTGTGGTGCAGTGTATGGTGGCTGCCACCAACTCCTCCTGCAGCGTTAGTGTAGGTGCATCCACAGGCCCACCTCCAGTGACAGTATGGGATGCCTGGATGGCTACCACCTTCTCCTTAATCCAGCGCTTGTCTGTTCCCACCTTCATTCAGCACTCCTGTGCTGACTGCAGGTGGCTGCCATGCTTGTTCATGTAGGTTGCCACCTCCTACCAGTGCACCAGCCCTGGCCTGCGTTGTGTCCGTGACACCACTCAACAGGGGCTCCCTGTCCAGGTAGGCCTCAAACAGGACATCAGTCTCGGCCTTTGTGAAGTTGAGCCTACACTTCCATGCTGGCCCCCGCTCCTCGCCCTCCTCATGTGCCAACATGTTGCTGCCTGTGGACATGGACAGCACAGTGTGTCAGTGGCAGCATCTCCCTGGTCCGTCCACCCTGCAGTGCTGTCTGCTCCCAGTGAGTTGCAGCAGAATGCACAACTTACCTATCCAGGTTGCAATACTGGTCCATGTCCTCTGCCATTCTGTAACACTTATAAGGTGTAACGCATGCAAATGAGGTTGGGCACAACAGTAATGGCATGCTAATGCACCCACTGCACCATTCATTGACTGATGAGTTCATTTGCATGTGGTGTCTGAATATCATGATATTGAGCCATGTGCAATGGGATTGCACCAGAGCAAGTTGTGGTGGTGCAATGTGCTCACATGCACAGTGCGTAGGCCTGCAGTGTGCATGCGCATCATGGTATCATGGGGTCAATTGTGCACCGTGTGCAGACAGTGCAATGCAGTGGCATTGTGCATGTCGTTCATGGCTAGCTACATGCATGGCCATGCAATGCATGCCATGCCCTATTGTGCACATGCACAATGGTGGGCAACCTCTGACCCTGTGACCCCACACAGCCACCCCCATTCTGTGCATCTCCAGCACTGCATGATGGTTGGATACTGCACATGGTCCCATGCATTGTGCAAGGGAGGGGTACATGTAGTGGACACATGCACCTCCTTCCACCATTTTTGCCTCCAAACTGGCTATAGCAAACATGGCGCAGGGAAGAGTCAGACATGCCCCCAACTGGACACAGGTCAAGCTGGCCAACCTAGTGGCCTGTGCAGAGCCACATGCCCCCTAACTCTTTGGGCAGGTGCCGCTGCAGCAGGCCAGGGGCACTGTGTGGCAGGAGATAGCTGCCAGTCTGGAGTTCAGGACGGGAGTGCCCAGGATGGGTGAGCAATGTTGTTACCGATATGGGGACCTCATGTTGCAGGACCCAGAGCAGTTGAGGAGGCTACAGACATGCACCAGGCATGGGGCTGTGCCACAGTCAGGTAAGTCATCCCATGTTGCATGTCTGCCCTGGTGCTGTACAGTGGTGTTGGCTTAGTTGCCTGGCATGCCCTGCAGTGGTGTACACTGTCATTGTGCGAATCACAGAGTGACATTGCCAGTTCCACTTGCATTGTGATGCAGCCATGCAGGCATGCAGGATGATTCGGGCAGGAGCATGTCCTGTGCACAGGGTGGGGGGCACCTGCTGTGGTTGGTTACTGACATGCACCTGTCTTCTTGCCATTCCCGGGACCAGAGGACCGATGGCAGGCCCGGGCTGCAGCAGTGAAGCAGGGAGCAGCGTGCCATGATGGCACTTGACCAGCACTAGCAGGGCTGCAGGGGACAGGTAAGCACTGTCATGGTCCTTCACACTGTACAAGGGGGTGGTGGGGGGTATGAGTGCAGGCATGGCTGCCTGTGCCATGTGCCATGGCAGCTGTGTGTGTCACACTGTGCATGGTGCATACCACTGTGGTGTGTCCATTGGTGTGCTGGCTGTTGGTGGGGTGGGCATGTGCCTGGCTGCCACTGTTGTTACTATGGTGCTGCAAGTGCATGTGACTGTCATTGCACAGTCGTGTGGCCATTGTGTGGCAAGGACCACCTCTGTGCACTGTCGTGGTATGCTGAGTTGCTGGCTGGCATTGGCCCACCCCCCTGTGGGTGACCATTATGGGTTATCCAGGGGTGTGTGTTCCTGCAGCCCATTGTGCACTGTGGGTGGGCATGGTTCCATGGGCCACTGCACTGATCATCTGTCTTGTCCCTTGTTACAGGTGTCCACCGGCGGCGACCACCTCGGGCAATGCCGAGCCAGCTAATGTGCCAGATGCTACTGGTGGCTTTGTGTACCCTGGAAGTGGTGGTGCAGATATGACAGATGCTGCAGGCCGAGAGGAGGGAGCGTCAGCTCACTAGGGCAGCCAGAAGGGGCAGCCATTAGTTCTGCCCCTGTTTTCCCCTGTTTCCCCTGATGTACCTTCCCCTACAGTCCCCTTCCCACTGTACAGTCCCTGTTCTGGCCCTGCTTGTTTGTATATAGTTTTCTTACAAATATATTTTACTGACTTATCTGCCTGTGTCTGTGTCTGCTTTGCAGGTGGCGTGAGGAGCCATGCTGCAGTGGCCCAGTGTCTGTCCATGTGGTGTGCATGAGAAGGGGTACGTGTTGTGCTTCCATGGTTCACTGCTGTGTGCTGTGATGTGTCCCACTGTGGTGGTGTCCATCCCCTTGGTCAGTGGCCGTGCCTTGGGGTGCCCATGGGGCTGCTGTCAGGGGTGTGTGGTGGTTGTGTGTGTGGTGGTGGCACACAGCCATGGTCATTGGTCAGGTACTGTCCGCACACTGTGTTGGGACCCCTGCTTGGCATTGTGTGGCTTGTCCCATGTGGTCTGCCATGCTACCTGCCACCCAGAACATTCAGTGTCTACTGTGTGGGCTTCCTGTGTGCCTGTGTGGCATGTGTGTGCTTGGCTGCATGGTCCTGGGTGTGGCCTGCTATGGTCTGGGGGGGCACGGCTGGTGGCCTATGGGGGGGAGGCTCCCTTGGTGGAACTCCATTGGCCATTGGCACCTCCTGTCACTTGCTATCTGTGCCACTGTTGTGTTCTGGGGCCGAGTGTCTGGGTGCCTGTGTGTGCCCTGCTGTGCCCTACTGGTGGTGGCCTCCTGTGGCCTGTCACTGTGCTTCCATAGCTCTGTCCCTAGGTCAGTTCTCTGTGCCGTGCCCTCCTCTGTTGCTCTACTGCTCTGCCCTCACTTTTGTGCTGGAGCATCTCTGTTTGCACCATGGCGCAATTCTGCCATATTCAGCTGGGTTGCTCTGGCTCAGTTCAGCCTGCACAACCTCTGAATATGGCTCCTGTTGCACCACGGCACACTGGATTTGCACTGCGCCTGACTTGCTCTAGAGTTTGGTGCATTTCTGAATATCTAGGCCCTATTTTAGATAAGCAATTCAAACTTAGAGAGAATATGAAAAACATACTCCTACAAAAATTATACTTTCAAATAAGTACTTTAGAACAAGATTCTAGAGAAAAAACAACTGCCAAATGGTGATTGAAACAGGGGCAAGATACTCTTCCCAGCAATGGAAGAATCTGAGAACCAATGTATGCAAGGATTATGTATTTTCAAAAAATAGAACAATACAGAAAACAATTGTGGCTAGGGCATATTATACACCAGAAATTTTAAGCCACTTTATTAAAAATGGTACAGATAAGTATTGGCATTTATGTGGCCCAAAAGCAGACCTCTTCTATTGCTTATGGGATTGTCCTAAAATAAAGCCTTTGTGGGACCTAATGGCCAAATGGCTATAGGAAATACCAGGAATAAAAGTTAGTAATTCCTTTTCAAGCATGGTCTTAAATGATATGGAAGATTAGGGGTTAGATGCTACTCAGATGAAAATAGTATATGCGGGCACTATGCGTCCTAAGAGACATATTCTGGGCAACTGGAATGCTCAAGTAATAGAATGTTTATCTAAAAACATATGGTGGATCCAAGTACAAGAAACAATTCTTTTTGAAAATCTATGGCAAGAGATTTTGGGTGACCATATGGAAATGTTGAATAATAATAATAATAGTAAAGAAGATTTTATACCTCTATGGGACATGAATTAAGGTCCCAAGGGAAGGGAGGAAGGGGGGGTCTATAAAGAACTATTAATTGTACATATCAAATGAGTTAAACTGAATGTCTGTAGCTAAAACGTTTTTCCTTTTTTCTCCTTTAAGGCCTTAGGATGTAAGGCTAAGAATTGTTTCCTTTTTTCATTTGTTATAGATATATGTTGTAATATTTTTTTCTCTTATTATCAAACAAAACCATTAAAAATTATTTATGAAAAAAAAAAGAAGTTTGTGCCCCGATTGTTGATTTGAATGGTGAGACTGCTGAATTGGTCAACAGCTTTAAATATTTGGGAATCACATCAGACTCCAATCTTACCTTTGAACCTCATATTATAACATAACACAAGGTGGCACAACTTTTAAGCTGGAGTGTGAGAGGCTTTGGAAGGCGGTCAGGAAGTACTTCATCACAGAGAGGGTGGTGGACACTTGGAATGTGCTGCTGGAAGAGGTGATCTCGATAGACAGTGGGCAGCTTTAAGATCGGCTGGGATAGGCATGGGGGAGGTAAGGATCATGGGTAGGGAGGATGGGAGAAGTGAGAAGGGGGCTGGGACAGTAGTTCAAGTTGTGGACCCTGCAATATGAGCAGACTAGATAGACCAAATGGCCTTCCTCTGCTGGCTTCTTCATATGTATGTGTGTTCATGTTTTAATCACATAATAAAAACTATACATCATAGATTACGAGCACTATATAGAGTGAAGCTTTTCCTAACACTCCTGCCCAAGTAAAAAAACAATACTTACCCATAGTTTTCTCCTTAGCATTTTTGATTACAGACTCATTGTTTATATTGTGGCTATTGAGAGTATCTTATCCAATTTAAGGGCTACCTACAACTGTGCCCTTAGGTTCATGACAAATGCATCTTTTTGAATACATCTCTGTGATCTCTTAGAAAAATCCAAATATCCATCTTTTTAAAAACAGAATAAAAATTAAAATGGGTATATTACTCTTTAAAGTGATTAATGGTCTTCTCCCTGACTCTGTTTAGGCCCTATTCTCCAGATATATTAATACCCAGGGGATGAGATCCTAAAGTAAATTTTTCTTTAGGCTACCTCTCTTTAAAAAACTGTTGGTCAAACATCTTTGCAATATAGGGTCCCATTTTGTTACAACTCAGTACCAAATACCATCTTTATCTGTTCTACTGTTGTAACCTTCCAATTTAGATTGAGATCATGGTTTGACACAGTAAATGATTGTACTTGTAACTGAACTTAAATGAACGCCCTGTTCATGTATTTTCATGTAATGTATTTCATTAATTGTCTGTGAATTTATGTTATGTATCTGACTGTCTTTGTTATTTATGCAAAACTTGTCACTTGTGAAAATGGGCAGTGATGCTCATCTTGCTTACAAGTGTGAAAAATAAAAATTAAATGAAATCCGAGGTGCCGAACTTGAGCTGTCACTCATAGGTGAGAACTGACAGCAGCACTGAAGAAGTGGAGAAGACAAGCAAGGAAAAAGAGAGCTCGGGGAGAAGTGTGACCAGGGAGCAGCCCCATGTATGAGGAGTCATGAAACTGATCAAGATCCCCATATTTGGCAATAACATTCTTAACCCATTATTGTTGATTAATTTGGAGGCAGGTGGGTGGCGGGGACTACCATAACATACAACAGCTGTGTAAAGGAAAGAGCCCTCACACCGGTAACTGTCTTATTGATATTTTGCTTGCTGTCTCAGATATAGGAAAGTTTGTTTGCTTTATGTTCTGACAGGATGTCAGATATGATATCAGATATGATTTGAGACATGGGGAACAGCTCTGAGACTGTTCCAGATGTCTGAAATTGTGTGTGGTATCGTATCTGATATCTAGCTATAATATTGGTGACTGTGTGGTTACTCATAAACTACTTTAGTTTTGTTTTTGTGGATTATGTGGCAATACACACCTCGGGTTTGTATGATAAAATCTCATATCACACATCCCCATATTCGTTATTCTATATTTATTATTTATCTTATACCGTGATTTTGGTCTCTTTCCTTCCTTGGGATCAAAATTGAACACCTGTAAGCACAGACTTTCTATAGCATATTTTTGGCTGGGGGAGGTTGCACTTGTAATTATAAATCCATAATAAAACTATTGATTTTTTATAGGACTAATAAAAAAAATCACAAGCAATAGCAAATAGCTGCAACAGTACAGCAAGGAAAGAATAAACATTCCTCTAATGAGTAATCTGCTTTCACACATTTATACAACATAATTTCTTTGTATTTTATTTGACAATGTACAGGATTGTTCATTTTATACCAGGTCTACTGCTGAGACTAGGGAGTGTGGGCTAGTTAGCAGGGGATGATGATGATGATGTCTCACTTCAGGAAAGGGACTTGCTCTGATCAAACTGCATCACAGTGCATTAGTAAGCAGCTCCTGATGGACCAGTGAAGGCCTGGCCTTGCTTTTCAACTTGGGGCAGAGGAGCTAGGTGGTCTTTGGCCATTCCTAGATATGGCCACATAACCAGAATCCCCCCTTAGCAATACCCTTGAGTAGTGTACAGCTCGACTAGGATAACTCTACCACAGCACTGTAGTGCAGGATTGAGCCCATTGGAAGACAACCAGTGGGGCTATTTCTCTGTCTTACTGTTATATTATCCATGCGTGGGACGAACAGATGATGATAGAGATGCTTGCAGGGCCCAGAGCTCACCCACTGTCAACACTACTACAATAATTACAAGGAGATAATAATACTTTCACATTAACACCTCCCACTCAGGCATCAAGAATAGATTGTGAAACATTATTTCTCATATACATAGGTTGATAGTGTCTGTGGCTGACAAGGGCCTGTGCAGATTAAGCAACACTTATAGGGTCTGTATATGGAGAGCTTCTTCCTGTCAGTATCAAAAGAAGAATACAGGGAGGTAACCCCTTTTCTGAAGTGTCGTTTTTGTTTTTCCTTTCATGTGAAAACTCATGACAGATGGAATGATTGCCTTAAGTGTCTGTATCTCCTGTGACATGCAAGAGCAGGGACCAGAGGGCCCTGCACTTCTGCAGTCCACCAGACAGTTTCATGCATTCTTCACATCCATCGCTGCACAGAAGTACAAGTTCTGCAATGGCCCTGCACTTCCATGGCTGAGCAGAGTCTTCCCTTGACTCAGGGCTCAAAGGGCCCTGTACATCTGCATCTGTTCACATAGGTCCCAATGAGGGTATGCTTCCATTATCTGAAAAAGAAAATAAATTCTTGGTTAAAAAACTATATTAATGCACCAGTTAGTGACTAGTATAACAACACCAAAAAAAGTAGGGAAATGTGGTGCTAGGGTTTTAAGCATCACAAGGAAAAAATATTAGGGCTTTGGGTCTCTGAAGTCTTCGCGAATCAGTAGTGGAGTCTTCCTTGGGGTTATCAACCCTAATGTCCACTACATTCCCTGAACAAACAATGTGAGGCATGATGTCTTTTCTTCACGCAAGGAAGAACCCACCACTGATTTGTCAAGTCTCTGGAGACCCAAAACCCAAATGTTTTTTCTTTTTGCTCCTTGGGGGTTGAGGTGGGAGTTAGGGTTGGAAACCATAGCACCACATGTTCCAACATTTTTGGTGTTAAGTTACCCTAACTGTTGCGTTGACATATTTTTTTTTGCAAAGAAATACAGTGGTATCAGAGGTATGTCCCAGAAAAATCAGAAAGTCTTTAGATACAGTATATCTTGATATAGCACAGGGAAAGCTCATTGAAATGAATTGGGATTTCTATGAAATATCTATATATATATATATATATATATATATATATATATATATATATATATATATATATATATATATATACACAACATACTGTATGCAAACCAAAATGAGACCAAAAAAATCATTTATTTTCACATGGGGCAACTAAGTGAAAAATAGTAAATCAAGTGAATGTTTACTTTGCAAGTTACAACATCAGAAACTGTTTATTTTTCACTTTGGAGAATCAGTTTGATAAACAACCCCAACCAATCAACCAACAACATCATTTACTGGCCCTCATTCAATCAAATCACTCTTCTTAAAATGCAAAATGGTAATCTCATTTCCCAGCATAGTAGCCCAGATTAAATGATAAGCCTATCTTTGTCAACTAAATTTACTTGGTACACTAATCATATAAACATCAAATCTGAAAACCTGCAAATCTTGAAAAATTGAAGTTTTTTTTTGAGGGGAAAAGCTGCTACTGCATTACATACAGTACATAGAAGTTGACGGCAGATAAGGACCGCAAGGCCCATCCAGTCTGCCCATTTCTTTTTCTACCTTATAAATGTGCCATCGGCCTTTGCTCTGTCAGTGGCCTACCTATTCATAGTCATTTGTATTGCTCCCTTATGCCTATCCCATGCCTGTTTGAAGCCCTGCACTGTATTCATAGCCACCACTTCTCGTGGTAAGCCATTCCATGCATCCACCACCCTTTCTGTGAAAAAGAATTTCCTCACATTCCCCCTTAATCGGTACATTTAATTTACATTGCAAACATTAATTTTCAAATAATCATTTCTTTTAAAATAACTCCAATGATTTGATTGACAAATGTGGTATATATCACACATGCAATGTGAGGGTGTGAAATGAACTATTCAGTTCCATTTGTGTGGGGATGTGACTTCTGTAACTCACCTGTGGCTTCATCACTCATGACATGAGTTATGGTACCTGTTCCCTCACTTATGGTAATGAATGGTTTATTTTTACACCAAAGACAAGTGAGCTGGCCAATATGGCAACCACTTATGCTAATTTATTTATTGCCAGTTTTGAAAAAAATGTGTATAATCAAAACAGAAACATTTATTTGGATAAGGTGTTAATTTGGAGGCATTTAATTCATGATATTTTTTCCTGTGGAGTGGCACACAGCCACAATTACATGAATATATTTCCTACCTTAAAGTGACACTGTCAACCCCCATTAGGCCTAAAAGTATCCCTAGTTTAAAAACACGGTATGATTGTTCATATTGGTAGATACTGCTAATGTAGCTGATTCTTTAATTTTGATTCTTTTTTCTTTTAAAAAGTGAAAGAAAGACTGCCCACCAACTGTTGTTACCACAAAAGAACATATTTGTTTACATTCCTTGATCAAGTCCCACTGCATCTTTCCAGGATTTAGGAATACCTCCAACACAGTATGGCCACCTATGATGCAGTTGGAGTACAGGAGACTGTTGCATCATGAGTGGCAGCACTGTTTGGGTGTGTTTCTAATATTCAGGAAGTATGCTATAAGAATAGATGAAGAACAGGATTAGAAACCAAACAAGACTGATTATAACTATACATTAGCATGCATTTCAGTTCTACTAAGCAAGGAGGCAGATAAAACAAACCAGCAATGTCAAGGAATTTGAGAGATGGCAAGCAATCATGAAATGTAGGTTATTAGCTAAAAAATAATGCTGGAAAATGTCTCTTTAATGATAGATTTCTTGCTGTCTCTGTAATGTCATTTTTGTGGGTTTTGAATTTTTTTTCCGCAAAAACAGTTTTAGTTTCAGTTTATTTATTATACTGGAAAGGCATGTGAGTTTAAGTTACCCATTTTCACAAGTGACCAGTTTTGTACAAATACAAAAGGAGATTACATAGAGAATAAAGTATGGCTTAGTGTGTGTAACGAGATGTTTACACACACACCCGAGGGTTAGATGCTACATAAACCCCAAGAGCGAAGCTTGAGTGGTTTATTAAAAGCATCTAACTCCGAGGGTGTGTGTAAACTTCGGGATTACACACACAGACCCATGTTTCATATTATATAATTGCTGGGTTTGCCTTTTTTGGCTCAGCAATTAAATAAAATGAATGCAGGTTGCTACGCGGCCCACCCAGTTTGATTTGAGCGTTTGGTCGGTGACTCACGGTGCCATTTTTAATGGATTTAAAACTTTTCTGGGGTTGGGGGTGAGCAGTAGAATCAGGTTCACTTTCATGTTACAGGTTCTGTTTAGAAATTAAACTTACTGCAGAGTCCAATTCTGAGTGACAGTTCAGTCTTCCGGCGGAAAGTGTGTGCCGAGCATTGTGAAGGGAAAAGCTGCACTGGGGTATGCGCAGAGCAAGGGAAACTGTGCACGTGTTTGTTATAAATGCTCCTTTATAATGGCAAATTACACCATGGTTTCCCTAGGGGAAAAAGGCTAAGCTAGTTATTACATTAACAATTAATATAGTAAAAGGATTACATAAGGGGAACAAGTAGGCTAGATATAGGGCAATAGTACACAGACATGTTACTTGACAGGATTAAAAAATATTTACAAGTGCATAGGTAGAACCCATGCCAAACTAGACTTAAGACAAAAGCAATAGGGATACTAAACAAAATAAAATAAAACATTTACAAGAGCATTGGTAGGAAAGTGCAAGGCAATGTTGGGGGAATCCTGCCTCCGTAATAAAAGGGCGAGGTTCAGTTGGTGTGAAGTGGAGGAGCGAGAGAGTACCAGGCTGGAGTGTCATGAGGAGAAACACCTGCAGATGGCAGCCTGGGAAAGGTGAGACTTTAGGTTATTGTTAAAGGAGTCTAGAGAGGATCACTCAGTGATGGAAGGGGGAAAACTGTTGAACACCTTGGTGCCTTGTAGGAGAGGGTGTTTTAGCCATGAGTGGTCCGGCAGAATGAGATGGAGAAAGAGGGGGAGAGGAGGATTTTCTGGTGGTCTGAGGATGGGAGGACTTAGGAAACAGGGAGGTAGTGCTGTCAGGGAGAAGGCCAAAGATAGTTTGTGGAAAAAAGTGAGTGTTCTGCTGTTGAATTTGTCCTCGAGGGAGGTCCAGTTTGAAATAGTCGCAGTGGTGGGTCAGTCTGGGGAGACCAGTGACAAAACAAATGAGGCTGTGATATATGGAATGGAGTTTCTGAAGGTTGTTTTGAGTAATTGCGGTGAAAAATAGACTAAGGCACCATAGTCAAAGAGCTGAAAAAGGAAACTAGTGAAGAGAAGGGTCTTAGATTCATTGGTCAGGAATGGCTTTACTCTGTATAGTAGGTCTAACTGTTAGAAACATAGAAGTTGATGGCAGATAAGGACCACAGGGCTCAACCAGTCTGCCCATGTCTTTTTCTACCTTATGATTGTGCCATTGGCCTTTGCTCTCTCAATGGCCTATCTATTCATACTTATCTGTATTGCTCCCTTTTGCCTATCCCATGCCTGACTGAAGCCCTGCACTGTTTTCATATCCACCACTTCCTGAGGTAGGCCATTCCATGCATCCACCACCATTTCTGTGAAAAAGAACTTCCTCACATTACCCCTTAATCAGCCTCCCTCTAATCTCATGCTGTATCCTCCTGCTATTTTTCTTATATTGAAACATGTTAGACTCTTTCACCTTGTTCATGCCCTTAAGGTGTTTGACTGTTTAAATCATATCACCTCTCTCCCTCCTTTGACCTAGGGTATACATATTGAGCTCAGTTAATCTGCACTCATATGTTTTCTGATGCAGTCCCTGCACCATTTTGGTTGCCCTTCTCTGGACTGCCTCAATTTGGTTAATGTCCTTGTGAAGGTGTGGCCTCTAGTACTGCACGCAGTACTCCAGATGGGGCCTAACCAGTATCTTGTAAAGAGGGATTATTACCTCCCTCTTCCTACTTGTGATACCCCTACTAATACACCCCAACATCCCTCTAGCCTTACCTACTGCTTTAATGGTCTGCTTGGATGATTTCAGGTCATCGGTGATGATGACACCCAAGTCTCATTCTTCCATTGTGACTGGCAGCAACTCCCCTCCCAGCCTATAGGTGACTTCAGGGTTTCTCTTCCCTACATGCATGATCTTGCATTTCTTTGGGTTAAACCCCAGTTGCCACTCTCCCAACCAGTTTGCTAGTTTTTCCAGATCTCTTCTCATTATTCCCACCCCATCTGGATCATCTACTCTGTTGCAGATCTTGGTGTCATCTGCAAACAGACAAACCTTACCCTCTAGTCCATCTGCAATGTCACTGATGAAGATATTGAAGAGGACTAGGCCCAGGACTGATCCCTGAGGTACCCCACTTGTGACTTGCATCTCTTCTGACTGAATACCATTTACAACCACTCTCTGTTTTCTGCCAGTCAACCAGTTTGCCACCCAGTTGACCAACATCTGCCCCCCCCAAGCATTCCCAGCTTATTAATCAATCTTCTATGTGGAACAGTATCAAAAGCTTTGCTGAAGTCAAGGTATGTGACATCAACTGCTCCCCCTTGGTCCACCACTCTGGTTACCCAGTCAAAGAAATCTATGAGATTGGTTTGACAGGACCTTCCTTTTGTAAACCCATGCTGTCTTGGATCCTGTGTTCCTATGGGTTCCAGGTGTTGCACTATCCTTTCCTTAAGGAGTGTCTCCATAATCTTGCCCACCACTGAGGTAAGACTGACTGGTCTGTAGTTCCCTGTCTCCTCCCTGATACCACTCTTGTGGAGCAAGATCAAATGAGCCCTTCTCCAGTCTTCTGGGACCTCTCCTGTGCTCAGAGACTCACTAAACAGTTCTGATAATGGCTCTGCTAGTTCCATCCTTATCTTCTTTAGTACCCTGGGATGTATGCCATTAGGTCCCATTGCCTTGTCCACCCTGAGCTTATTGAATCATTGTAGGACCCTTTCTTTTGTGAAGGGACTAGTGCACATCTCCCTCCCTCCATGTCCATGGTGCTGAGCTGTGGGCCCTGCCCTACCTTCTCTTCAGTAAATACTGAGCAGAAGTATCTATTTAGGATAGATATTTTTCATGGTCCTCCTCCTCATACGTGCCCTTATCCCCTTTGATCTGTTGGTGAATTTTCTTTATAAGCTGATCAATGTGTGAATTAATGTTGAGGTGGCTGTCAAGGAGAAAACCAAGGTATCTGAATTCACTGACTTTGCCTTGATTGTCAAGTAGAGTGAAATCAATAAAGAGTGGTTTCTATGGGCTGAAGAAAACCACTGATTTGGTTTTCTTAGCATTTAGCATGAATCCCTCGGACAAGAACCAGGAGTGAAGACTACTGAAATCAACCTGCAGCTTGTTGAGTAGAGTGGATGGGTCTTTGTCTTTACAGAAAAGGGCAGCATCATCTGCATACAGGATTAGTTCAGTGTAAACACAGATTTCAGGGAGAGAATTAACAATAAAGGAGAAAAGCAGGGGACCCAGAATGGATCCTTGGGGGTACTCCAGGCTTTATGGGGCAGAGGTTGGACAGGACACTATTTATAATGGTTTGGTGTGACCTGTGGCTGAGGTAGTTTTGGAACCAGTTTGTGACATCTGACAAAAAGTGAAGGTCGGAAAGGGTGAATAACAGGACAGTGTGGTCAGCCAGGTCAACAGCGTTTGTGAGGTAGACAAAAACTGACCCTGCTTGGAGTCCTTCATCAATTGCTCTATTAATATAGCTGGTGAATTTGATAAGGCTGGTCTTGGTATTCTAGCTGGCTCTAAACCCATGCTGGGCTTCTGTCTGAAGGTTATAAAGTTTGAGAAAAATCAGAGGTCTGCTTGTGCACAACTTTCTCCAAGATTTTGGAGAAGGGGGCCAGAAGGGAGATGGGTCTGAAGTTGGAGACATCATCTTTGGGGCTGGATTTGTAGAGTGGTCTGATTATGGAGCATTTCCATTTGAGCAGATAGAACCCAGTACAGAGTGAGTAACTGAGAATACTGGTGAGGGGAGTGGCAATGGATTCACAGACCAATTTAAGGACCCTGTAGTCAATCTTGTCAAGCCCTATCGAGGGATTAGGCTCATGGGCCTTAATGCATTTTATTACTTTGGGAAGGGGGTGAGGTAGCATAAAAAGAAACATGGGTGGGGGTTGGGAAGGGTGGGGAAAGGGCCTAGGAGAGGGGCTTGGGTGGGCTTGTATTTGTCAAGATCACTGAAATAATTGTTAAAGAAGGAAGTGATTTCAAAGGGATCAGTTACTGTACACCCACTAGAGGAAAGGCAGAATTGTTCATTGGTTTGCCCTCTCCCGATGAGGTTGTTTAGTATGTTCCAAATGTGTTTAGGATTTCCATGGGAGCAGCGCTGCTTCTCAGTGAGGTAGGCAATTTTGGCAGACCCGATAGCTGATTTGCATTTGTTGCAGAGTGTTTTACAAATTTGGAAAAGGTGGAGGAGCTTCTGTTTCCTGTATTTTGCCCATGCAAAGTCCCTTTCCCTCATGAGTTTGAGGAGTTCCAAGGAGATCCATTCCTGGCTGTTGTCTTTGACTCTAATTGTTTTGAGTGGAATAAGGCAGTTGCAAATGGCCAAGAACTTGTTGCTAAATTCCTCAAGGGTGGAATCAGTATCCTTAATGGATTCAGCAAAAGACCAATCTGTGGCTAGGGCATCCTGCTGGAACTGTGCAGGACTGAGTTTTCTGAAATGCCTGATCTCAATCTTTTTGTACTCCCAGGGAGAGGTTTTAGCAGATCAGCAGCAGAATACCTCACAGTGGTTTCTGACAGAATCAGGAAGAACCACTAAAGAGGTTACATGAGAGGGGTGAGAAACAAGGATCCAGTCAATCAAGAATTTGGTGCCTGTTTTATAGTTAGTGCAGGTGGAAGAGGAGATGGCTTGATGTAGGCCTAGGCCGGTGATGGCTTCCCTGGTTGCAAGGGACTGAGTGGGTAGCCAGTTTTGAATAAAATCTACTACAATTATTCATTCTCTGCCAAGGGGAAGTGATTCTTTGAGGTTAATGAAGTCATCAAGTTCTTTTGAGGGGGTGCCAGGGGGAAGGTAGGTAATGCTGATGGTAATTATTTTGTTTTTACCTAGTAGGAGGTTTATGCAAAGGGATTCCAGGTTGGGGGTAGCGAGGGGAGTGACTAGCTTTAGAGGCAGTGAGGTGATCAGCTATCTAAAAGAGGCAACCACCACCTCTTCTACCAAGCCCGTCTTTCCTGAAGAAGGAGTACCTATCTATGAGTATTTCATTGGAAGGGATTTTATTCATGAGCCAGGATTCTGTAAGAGCAATTATGTCAAATTTGTTGGCAGATAGCCATGATTTGATCTTGTTCTTCTGGGCCATTAAACTTTGAATGTTAAGGTGCAGTATTTTCAGCTGTTTGGAGAGCATGGGGGGAGTACCATGGTTTTCTGGGTTTCCAGTGGGAGGGACAGGGGTTGGGTGTATGGATCCAGAAATTAGATGGAGGAGAAAGAGGAGCCTTCTCAAAGTTGAAGTCAAAGTCAAATTTTATTTATAAAAGGCACTTTTCCAAAACTAAAGCATCTGTACAATACATTGTTAAAAACTCTACAGATTAAAATCCCAAATCATAAAAATTCCAGATTCATGTTAAAATCAAATCATGCCAGGGAATGCTAATTTAAATAAATAAGTCTTCAATCCAGACTTAAAGGACTTGGTGGACAGGCACTCTGTCACCCGACAAGGCAGAGTTCCACAGGGTCAGGGCCATAAAGCCAAATGCTCTGGTCCCCGATGTCTTCAAACAGACCCTGGGAACCTCCAGCAGTTGGTGGAACAGAGCTGGCAGAAGGAGCAGTAGGGACAAAGGAGCTCTTGCAAATAACATGGTCCCTGTTCGTGTAGGGCCTTTGAGATCAGCAAAGTGACCTTGAAGGTGATTCTTCATTGCACTGGCATCCAGTGCAGTTCACGGAGCACAGACGTAATATGACTGGCTCTAGATGAACCAGTCAACAGCCTGGCAGCCACATTCTGCACCAGCTGCAGGCAGCATATATCCACCCCTGGAAGCCCTAGGTATAGAGCGTTGTAATAGTCAAGGTGGGTGGACACAAAGGCATGGACCAGTGTTGGAAGGTCCTCAGGTGGAACAAGGTGTTTTACTCAGGAGATGTTCCTCAGATGGTAAAATGAGGTCTTGACAATGGTCAACACCAGAGCATTAAGTGTCAGTTTGCAGTCAAGTACAATGCCCAGGTTACGCACCATTTCAGAGGCCCTCAACTGGTTGTCCCCCCATAGGATACTGGATGGCCAATCAGGATGTAGCCTCCATACCCAATGACCTGGGACCACCACCAACACCTCAGTCTTCTCTGGGTTCAGTCTCAATCAGTTGGCACTCATCCAATCCTAAATCTCAGTGAGGTAGTTGTTAAAGACCGAGAAAACATCATCTTTCTTGGGCACAAAGGACATGTACAGCTGAGTATCATCTGCATAGCAGTGAAAACTCAGACCGTACTTCCTCATAATGCCTCCTAATGGCAGCATATACACCGTGAACAAAATAGGAGACAACACAGAGCCCTGCTGTACCCTACATGACAGGGGAAGAGGGCCGAGGAAAAATTCCCCGACACCTCTCTTTGAGACCTGCCTGTGAGGAATGAGTGGAACCACCTGAGGACTGTTCCCAATAGTCTGCAGATCAACCGCGGGTGTTCCAGCAATACCCCATGGTCCATGGTGTCAAATGCCACTGAGACATCAACTGGAACCAAGATCAAATGGCTGTTCTGATCTCTTACCATCAGGAGATTATTTAAGTACCCATAAAAGGGACATCACGGTACTACGCATCTTCTGGAAGTCGGACTGGAGAGGATCATAGACCTTGTGGGTGGTAAGATGGTCTTAAAGCTGCAGCACGACCACTGTCTTAATAACCTTCCCCAAAAATGACAGGTTACAGACTGGTCTGTAGTTTTCGAGACAGTGTGGGTCAATGGAGAATTTCTTCAAGAGGGATGTACCACTGCCTCTTTCATGGGGTCCGGGAACATACCATTCTCCAACGAGCACCAGACAGTCTCAGCTAGGACTGGTCCAATGACATCAAAGCACTCCACAAGGAGGTGGGTTGGACCCAGATCCAAACTACAGCAAGCTGGTCACAAGCCCTGGACAGTCTTCATGATATCAGTGATCACCAGCTGGTTAAACATTGTCCAGGCTGACTTGGAGTCTGTGCTCTCCCACCAACAGTCATGACACTCAACAGAACTTGCTAGCTGGATCTCAGACCTAATGGCGGCAACCTTATCTGCAAAAAATTGAGCAAACTCCTCACACTTCAACTGTGAAAAAGCTCTCTGATTCTGTAGACAGGCTGGATTTTACAACCTGTCCATAGCACAGAAGAGCTGAGCTGGTCAATTTCTTGCTGCAAAAATCTCTTTGGACAGGAATTCTGCCTTCTTACAAGAGATTTCTGACTGATAGTCCAAATAATGGGCCATCAGTCTAAGTTTGTCACCCTCCAGGCTGGATTTCTGCCAGCATTGTTCCAACCTTCGACCCACTCACCTCAACTCCCTCAGGTCCCCATCAAACCATAGAGACTGAGGACAAAGAGTGAGTTGGTGATCTCAAACAGGAACTATGGAATCCAGAGCCCCTGACACTGCACTGTTATAGTACTATACCATTTCCCCTGGATCCATGCATTCCCTCGGCCTACTTGATAGGTCCAGCACCACCGTAATACCATCTAGGGTCACATCCCTTAAAGGGTGGTACTAGACCATCTCCAAAGGGGTAGGTCTATTGGGGGGAGCTGCAAAACTGAACCCTATGGTGTGATGATTTGACCATCCGACCGGATCCACCACCAGGTCAGAGACCTCCATCCCCAGGAGGAACACCAGATCCAAGGAGTGACCCTGATTATTTGTCGCAGTAATAACAATCTGTGTGAAGCTCAACAAGATCATCAGTTGGAGGAAGTCTTGTCCAAACTGCGAGAGTTCATTGTCAACCCAGGTGTTAAAATCCCCCAGGACCAACCACCTGGGGGACTCCAACACCATGTCGACCACGAAGTCCACAACTTCCTGCAGGAATACATTCCCATCCCTGGGTGGACAGTAGATGTGAAGTATCCAGCAACCCACACCTGTGCCCATGACACACTCAAAGGATCTGGTGGCCCCCACTGGTATCTCCACAAGGTCCAGTTCTGTCCTGAAACAGATGGCTGCATCACCACCCCTACGATCCAATCTCAGGCAGTGTACCACTGAGTACCCAGCTGTAACTGTTGATTTTTGTACAGGACCCAGCATTCTTGTCCAGCCAGGTCTCAATGATGCAAGCCAAGTCCAATGTTCCCACAAGATCAGCAATTATTGCTGTCTTGTTCTTTATTGACCTGGCATTGCACAACACCTCTCGAATTGGATGGGTGGCTGAGGAAGAGTGCACCATTTGCACACCCCTGGTGGAGCCCTTTTATATGGAAACCAAGCAGGTAGGACCCCTTTCCTGGGCCCATTTCATCCCAGGGTGGTTCCTCATACCCACTACCCCAATCCATCTACCCCACTCCTACCCACTTACAGGATGGGGACCCGCACTCCCGCGACCCCTCTGAACTATACCCAAGGCTCAACAGCACCTATAGACCTCAGGGGACAGTGAAGGTCAGTCAAAATGGTGCAGGCCCCTAAGCCTAGAGGGGGAGTAGCACCTGTCCACTGAAGACAACTGCCAGCACATCCCTCACACCCCAAAACTAGCAGCAATACCTCAGCGACACTAAAAACCCACACTAAAATAAATAACACGTCATTAAATCCCCCTCCCTTATATCACACAAAACCACCTCCAGGTTTTACCACAAACTGTCCCCCCAAAAATCCCCATCCAATAAACAGCAAATATCACATTGTACACAAAATATCTAAAGTGCAGCAGAGATTAAATTCCCAGAATTAATGAGTAAGGTAGAATAACTGTAAGAGAACTGCTGACACTCTCAGGGTAAAAAGTTCAGATAGATGTCCCTCAGATCTCTCACATCAAAAAGATGATAGATGCAAAAACACTCCATATAAGTCCAGCACCCACCAGGACTTGGATGGCTATAACAGATTCTTATAAGCAGTAAATTATTTGTAAGGCACTCTGACTGCGTTAATATTGTATAATACCAAAATCAATATCCCACAGGTGTAATGGAAAAAGAAATTCCATGTCTTCTCCAAGAATGAGCAGATAATCCAGCAATCTTGTGCAACAACCCGAACAGTTTCTTGAGGCAGCAGTCTGTAGACTATGAGCGCTACCCTGGCTGAGTTCATCCTCTGCCAAACAGGCCTGGGTCTATTGTCCACCAGGATAAGCAGCTTATGATATGTTCATCTGGTAAGTTCTTAGTGGGTGAATTGTAAGGAGGAGAGGGAGGGCAAGCACTCATCCAGGAGACAAAGGTTACTGTGGGAAAGTCTGGGGCCAATGAGCTGAAAGGGTGGGAGTGTGAGGTGAGAAGGGGTTGTGACAGGTAAAGCCTAACTGATAGGAGTAGGTGGAAAGGGAAGGATGGGATAAGAGTGAAAGGGGAGGTAAAAGTGGGTTGGGGGACAGAGAGACAGAGGGGGAGAGGAGCAATTCAGAGGTTATAGCGGGGGGGTGGTGATGAAGGGATGACATTTTTAAGCTTTTGAGACATAAGGCATAGGGGCAGGAAAATGGTAGTTAGGGTAAGCATCTTGAGGATTAAGGAACAAGAGATTAGTTTTATGAGTGTAGGTGCCCTTTAAGGGCAGTAAGTCCTCCCTTAACTTCTATTGAAGGTGAAAGATAATAGGGCAGCCTCTCAGGTTAGTGAGACCATTTAAAGAGTGTCGAGGGTGAGATGTTGGAAAATGAAAGGGATTTTCCCCTCATAAAAAAAGGATTGGCCCCAAACTGAAAAGGATTCCTTTTTCATTTCATACAGCTATCTTAAAGTGCTACTGTGCATCTTCAGAACCAAAATGTTAAATGTAATAACTTTGGAATGGATTAATATTTTTTCACCAAACCAACAGAAGGCAAATCTGTGGGCCTGTCCCTTTCTACCTGAATATTTTCAGACCAAAATTCCAAACTGTGGGTATTCACCATTTCTTTGGGATAAAACCAAACAAAAAGTTGCAGCATTGAACAGAACAGATTTTGTGACTGGCAATCAGAAAGAAAAAAGATCAACTTTTTCAACTACTTTCTCCTGCCAATTAAATAACATTTAAAAAAATAATTTTTAAACCTTAGGACACTCTACAGGTTACAGAAACAGGGAGATTATCTTTCAGACAGGTCCCTTGGATTACAGCTAAGAAAACTGATAGCATCAAAAAAAAAAAAAAAAAAAAAAATGGTGAAAACCCAGTATTGGCAGAAGAAAGAGGGATCACTTACATAGCTGTGAACAAAACCAAAAGTTTTTTTTTTTACTTGTGGTCACTGTGCCCAATGTTCAAATGGTATAATTTATTTTTATTTTTTCATTTATTTGTTTTTGTTGACCGGGTAAGGTGCACTAGCCATAGCAATGACTATTTTCATGCACGACCCAGGAGTTTACAGATACAATACAGTTGAAATTAACATTTGATCAACATAGGTAAAAACAAATGCAGAACACTGAAATACAATAAGGTAAGAGCATGGACAGTAGTAATACAAAGTAGTCCAAAAGCAACATGATACAAATTACATGGGCAATAATATGGAGTGAATAATAGAGCAAGTGAAATAAAAACAATTTATCAGTTACCCAGGTAGAGAAAATGGTATAGTACACAAAACAAAATACCCCCCAGATATAATGTTTCTCTTTACATGACATGCACTTAGCTGTCTGTATTAACAGACTGCCAATACTGCCAGCACTTCTCTGGTATTACCAGTGCCACGGTCTTTGTACTATGACTTGTTGTGTATAGATTGTATATTTTTACCCTTTACCACGATATCCCCTGGAAGTACCTATCCAACATGAACATATTGCCCTTATACTCTGTGGCCTTCCCTTATAGCCCTCAAACTGCCAATGTATTACCTTGTTGTGATCTTACTCCATTGTAACCCCTGTTTGCTCAAGCTATCTATGTCTGTAACTGATTACGTTTTTTTTTTTGATTATGTAAACCAGGACCCCCTTGTGAATGAGCTTGCTCAATGGAGTATATCCTACAATAAACCTGAACTTGAATTGTGCAGCCAACAATGGTACCAGTACCCAGGACTATGGCCACCGCTACATATGACAGTGAGAGGGAGACATCTGCAGACACGCCTCTGCCCCCCCCATACAACAGAATCCCCTGGGCCCAGCTGCAACCATACATGAGGGCACTACAGCCACTGTATGTGGGGCACATGGTGGGCAGGCCAGGGACAGGCAGTGCCATGACAGGAGGGCGTCCATGATGGGTGTCCTGCAGACACACTACCCTGAGCTGTGTTGGCTCACGAAGAACAGTCTTGCAGCCCAGCAGGAGAACACAGAGGTACTATGGCACCTCACTAGTGTGGTGGAGGGCATGTCCTGAGGCATATACAGAATAGGTGATGTGCTGTAGAGGATGGAGGACTGTATACATGCAGGACAGAGCACCGCTATGATGGCTAACATGGTAGAGTACATCAATGCCTACACACAGACTGCCACTGCAAAGGCAAATGTTGCACCCTCCATGTGCCACCTCACACCCGGTCCCTCTGGTACAGTCCACCCTGCCCACCATGGCCTCCATCTCACACGACGCATCCCCCAGCCTGGACCACACACCCACTGCCACCAGGGCCTCCCACCTTTCCACCCCTGTCCTGATCAACCCCTCAGCCACGGCCCCCTCCCCACCCTGGCCCCACACCCACCAGCGACCAAAGGTGCAATGAGTCCACAAAGTGGTTCTTAACATGGCATCGTGCAGCTAGGATGGTGAGAGGTGCCCCACCTGCTGCCATTCCGCATTGTCTGGGATCCCACAAGAGCTCCTGCTATGGCTGCTCACAGCCGTAATGCCCAAGTTTGATTGTGGCACACTGCAGTATGCCACTTGCACACAGTGTGTCACACCGGCAGCGTGACGTCCATGTCACAGTACCCCCATGCAGTACCATGGATAAACAGCAAGGCACATGCACCACAATGAGCCACACAGGTGGGTCTAGTCTATGTCCGTGGACACCACGCGAGTATGCCACACATGGGCATGATGTGCCACCCATGCCACACCACATATGTTCCGATTGTGGCCTGTTGCGGGAGGTGGGTGCTAATGGACACTCAGACTACAGGCTTATCACGGTGACTATGGGCCGTACACTTATCTACCAAATGCGCCATGTGTGGCGGACAGCACGGCTGCATGCTGTGTCATGCAGTTGCTCCTGAACTGGTGGCCTGTCACAAGTGGGATGATTGCATGGCACCTGGGGTGGTGCAGGTATCCTGCAGCACACAGATGTTATGCAGCATATCACGCACAGTGAACACTCTGCATGCCATCCCCATGGCAAGCATCATCGTACCACCAGTGTAATCAAGGCGCCTGAACAACATCTTCAGGATACCATTTGTCCTCTCGATGCAGGCACGTGCCCTCTGATGTGATTCATTGTACACCTCCTCCACCATGTCCTGTGGTGCAAGGTACGTCATCATCAGATATGGTCTCAGGAGATATCTGGTGTCACCTGTGGAAAGGAGGCAGAGGAATTAGTATGGTATATGTCACACACACACACACACATCACCACCACCACCACTCCCTCTGTCTACAGTACCCACCAAGCAGCCACCCATCATCCCTGACTCTGGCATCCAGTTGTGCCCCCAGACCTGAATTGTTGAATACAAAGGTGTCATGGCAGGACCCCAGGTACCTTACGCACATGTTGGTGATGATGCCATGCGCATCGTACATGACCTGACAATTTATATTGTGGAAGGCCGTCCCATTCCAGTATGCCACCTTGTCCACATATAGGGACAGGATAGCCACATGGGTGCCATCAATGATGCCCAGGGTGCTGGGCATGCCATGCATGGTGTAGAAGGCTTTCTTGGTGGCCTGTATCTCAGGCAGTGTTGTTGGGAACTGTATATAGGTCCCCACATCCCAGAACAGTGCGTCCATTACCTGATGCACCACGAGGGACATAGATGATTGGCTGACACCCATCACATCACCGCACACCCGCTGAAAAGATCCTGTGGCATAGTATGACAATGCACACAGTACCGCTGTTTCCATAGACATGGTATGTGACCAGTGTGTCTGTGACTACACAGTGCCCCGCACCATGGAGCACAGGTGGTTCACAGTCAGGCATTGAGTGCCCCTGTGCTCTGCTGCCTGTAGACATGGGTGGTATGTACGTGTCCTCTTCTCTGGCTGCCTAGCCTGTCCCTGCATGATCGCAGCATCCAGCAGAGTAGCATTCAGCAGTAGTTCTAGACATATCACAATGTTGTCAGTGTCCTAATGTGGTGGATGCCCGGGTACACCACAGTACGGGGTCATGACCCCATACCGCGGGGCATCATGGTGTCACCCGGCATCGGGCGCATCAGCACGTCACACCCTACTGCATTATGGCTGCAGCAACAGGGTGTGGTGTTACTGTGGGCAGGCTCACTGCCTGTCCTCAGAAGCTGTGGCACATGACATCTAGACACTATCGTCCTGATGGGTCTGGGTGGAAGGAAGCACCATTTGGCATGTCACCAAGCCCCCAGATGTGTGTATTGCAAGTGACAGGGCTTTACAGGGTGGGTAATGGCATCTGTCTCCATTATGATGTGTCCCATTTTCTTGTGTCTCTGCAAGACTTCAAGGGATGCTCAGATGAATTTGCAATGGAGCTGTGCAACCTGGGGGATGGTGCCATCGGGCAGATTGTGGTGAAGTGGATGGATTGGTCTAAGCAATTCCTAGGGTTCCTCACCCTGCGTGTAGTAAGTGAGGTTATTTATTACAAGGATAACCGGGGGAAGTTCTGGTCTGTACTGTAGCCCTCTAATGTAGGTCAGCATGTCTGTGTGGCACCCAGTGTACTGGGCCTGTCTCATACGCATGCTTGCTACTCATGTGCCTGTCTGTGTGTGTGCTTCCATTTCAGAGGTATAAAAGGCCACTTGTGGAGGATGCTCCTGGTGATCAGAGGGTACAGTGTCATCACCCCAATGCAGTCATCCAAAAATTCAGTGAGGGAGGTGGATGACATGAAGTGACATCAGGGCACGTGCCTTGCTCCACATTGGCTGGCATGAAACTGTGTGTTTTGTTTGGGGATGGGCAGGAATATTTCAGTGGCAATTGTATTGTATCACATACTCTGTTTCATACAGCTTGTTTCAAATCTCATTCAATGTGTTCCTGTTGTCATTTGTGGTGCTGATCCCTAGGCCTGTGTGCATCAGGACATGTACAGGGAGGGCCACAATGGGTATGCCATTTACACTATTATCTGTGCCTCTATGTGTTTCTGCAATCATGGTACTGTATTGGTAGTTTTGCCTCTGCCGCATCCTGCACTGCCACTGTTACCTGTCCACCACTTCCAGCACCACTGGTGGTGTGTGTGTGTATTACTGTCCATATATATGGGTGGGGACCATCGGCTACCCCACTTGGGATGGTTCCATTGGTGTCGGCACACGCCACACATGGGCATCAGCATATGTGAAGCACTGCATGCACTATTACGGTGCTCCACCTGTGCACCCACCCCCAGTACACCCTGTGTCTGCATGAGCAGCCACACATGCATGGTGTGGTGTGGTGGACCTACGTTACAGGGGGCCCATTGTCACAGAGGGCCATCTGCTGACTCACTTTGCCTTGTGGCTGCTGTGCTTGGGGGTGTGGGAAGGTTTACACCTCCATGTGGGCCATGCCAAGCAACATTCAGCAGAGGCACACAGGCTGTGTCAACAGGTTTGGGGCCTGATGCCCACACAGGCCACACTAACATGCAGGCCATGTCTATGCACAGGTATGGCCGATGGCACTGCCCAGACCAGGTGCACTGTCAGTGTGGGCAGTTGCCATTGTTTCATGCCTGTGCTCTGCTGTACTGCAGCACGTCTGCCACCATGATCTGTGCACTGCTGGTTTATGGCAGTCTCAGTGGGGTATATCGATGCACCCTCTTCCACACACGTGTTGCTTACATATCAGCCATTGTGCATGCATGCACCTTGGGTGTATGGGGCTGGCTTGGCAGGAATGCCCCTCCGCGTGTGTATTGGTTGCATGCCACAGTGGTTCATCGGTGCCGTGCGCACTTGGTGCTGCACACCTGTCATGACTGCCGCACATGCATTTTTCACAAGCATTTCACACATACTCGCCAGTGCACTTCGGCTATGCACAGCGTGTACCTATGAGAATAGGCCCCAATATGAATTATGAGTAACCAAATCATACTGCTATATATTGATATACTGTGTGTTTTTATAGATGTATGCCATTTCCTGATGAAGTAATTGTTTTTTTATACTTCTTTTATTAGTATCACAGCTTAATACATACATGTGTTCATATTTAGACTGCCTCCAAGTGCAGTCTTTCCTTTAACAACATTAACATTAACAACACAACCATGTTTGGCTTACTGTGCAGTGTGATTCTTTGCATTATAATACTTTTCTTCACCCACATATTTAATATACCTTTCTTTCTCCATCCTATTATATTAGTTGGGTTTAGCATTTGAATAACTAAAATTACTAGGACTCTCTTATCCCACCATGGTTATCAGATTCTCCTTCCCCGGCTTTCTTATAATATTGTTTTATCACCAATTTTTTAATGAAGAAGTCCTAGCCCATGTCTCATAATTACCTTACTTCTCTTTCTTCTGGCAAATCATTTTGGAATAGTTCCCACCGTGCCCATCTTGTGGTATATGTCTCCGTCCTCTCTTGGGGACCCAAAGAAATTTGTTCATTGTGCTGAATATTTATTATTAACGATTTCCACTCTAGGATCTGAGGGGGAGATACTTGTAGCCACTTTTTGGTTATGGCTTTGTAAGCTGAGCCCAACATTATGGACCATAAATATACCTTTGCCTTATCCCTGACCTCCCCTGGGAGAAGCCCTAATATCAAATCATGTACCCTAAGTGGAGTCTGTATGTCCAAAGTTGCTTTAATGTGTTTCATTGTTGACTACCAGAAGGCTGCTATCTTTGGACAGTCTAAAAAAATGTGCTTGTAAGTAGCCCTAGCTTCACCACATCCCCTCCAACACTGAGAGGTCCCACCTGGAACTCTCTGGGCAACCACTGAGGGGGCCAGAAAAAATCTTACTCTTACCCTCCAGATAAACTCCCTCCAGATGGGGGAGGATGTGGTGGACCATGTTCCCCTCCATATTTTTAACCAGTCTTTGGAGGATAGTGGCTGCTCCAATTCCTGTTCCCATCTAGATTGCACTGGTAGCATTACCTGGGAAGTTTGCTTAACAATGGCCTTATATATTATGGATGTTGCCCTCTCGCCATGGTTTGAGGACCATATTTGCCTAAGCGGGACAATGTCTTCCTCGTATAAGGAACCTCTGCCTTTATACCTGATTTGTGTTGATATATAATCTTTAATTTGGTAGTAGTATAATCTATCTTTTTCGGTCCAACCATAGACCCTCCTTGCCTGATCAAAATCCATGACCTCGCCTCCTTGTAGTATTTGCCATGGTGCCTCTAGTCCTTTTTTAAGCTGGTTTTTATACTATTGGTTATCAAATGCCTGGGTTAAGATGAACCAATTGTACTTCCAACAGTGCTGAGCCCACTGTTTACTATTTGTCCCTAGTTGCCACCCCTTTAAAATGGAGACAGTCGCTTGAGGGACTAACTGAATTAGCTTCTTGAGATCTGGTTTGGAAAACAAACAGGCTGGCAATGGTATTGGGGAGGGCCTCACTAGGTCTATTTGTTTCCATTTTTGCCTGGTATGTTTTAGTTCTCCATAGTAATGCCAGCAGCATCTGGGCAGCTATCTAGTATTTCTGAAGTGAGGAGAGGGCCACCCCGCCCATTTCCTTAGGT
Source organism: Neoceratodus forsteri (assembly GCA_016271365.2). Taxonomy (NCBI): domain Eukaryota; kingdom Metazoa; phylum Chordata; order Ceratodontiformes; family Ceratodontidae; genus Neoceratodus; species Neoceratodus forsteri. The sequence continues at coordinate 401,929,576 of CM028135.1, forward strand.
AGGGTTAGTTTTCGGCTACTAATTCTCGGTTTTCTTTGGTCCCACTGAAACTTATTCAGTAGTCTTTGCCATGAGAGAAGCTGTTTGGAGGACAGGGAACATGGGACACATTGGAATAAATATAGGAATCTAGGCAATACATTGATCTTAAGAGACAGGGTCCTAGTGTAGAAAGATGATGGCAAAAGCGCCCATCTCTTCAAGTCTTTTTTAATATTAGATACCAGGGGGTAAAAATTTTGTACTGATAGTTTATTTGGATCCTTAGTAATTTGTATCCCCAAATAAGTCATGTTATCATTGTCCCATCTAATGAGGTAGCTCTTTCTCAATGAGAGTGATGGGTGATAATGGAATGTTAAGGCTTCCGACTTATTTATATTAAGCGTGAAGCCGGATATTTTGGAGAATTCCTGTATCTTCCTGAATAGGGCCTCTAATGACAAATTGGGTTAGACAAATAAAGCAAAATGTCATCTGCGAACAGTGCCAGCTTTTGTTCACCTCCTGGCATCGTTATTCCTGTAACTTCTGGGGACTGTCGCAGATATTGGGCTAGGGGTTCTATGTAATATGCAAATAAGAGTGGAGAGAGTGGGCAAGCCTGTCTAGTTCCCCTATTTAGAGGGAGTTTTCGTGAAATGTGGCCGTTTGCTCTAATATAACCAGCGGGACTTTAATAGAATTTAAATATAGTATCTATAAACTGAGGTGGAAAGCCAAATTTTAGTAGAACCCCTCTCAAGAACCTCCATGATACCATACTGATGAAGTAATTATAATTACAAACTGTTGAACAAAAAGTACATTGGCAACTGCAAAACAAATTAATACAATTTTTGTGAGTGAGACAGTCCAGAAGCATTTGTTTTTTCTTATTTTTACACCACCCATTACATATCCTTTACATATCTATATTATACAGGTGCAGTAGCACCTGTATATTGGGGTTGAGTAAGCACTTTAATGTTAAACCCCAATTTTTGCACCTTAATAACTTCACCCCTGATCAATCGATTTATATGAACTTTAGAATGTGCAGAGATGGTGCCAGGATTTCTGGATCCTGGAAATTTTGTGGCAATCTGTTCACTGGGGGCAAATTTACAAACAGACAACCTCCCCAATCACCAGAATTAAGACCTTTTTTCACTCAACTATAACTAAAAAACTTGGAGGATTTGAAATCTGAAACTTCAAGGTTTAATAGATTTTGGCCCAAGGTGTGTGATTCTGTGTTTTTTATCTCCCAAATGTAAGTAGTTTTTCAAATGAAGAAAAACGGTACCATTTGTTAGCATGTTCAGTTTATAAAAATAAACACTCTAGGCCATCCCAGTGGCGCTGAGGGTTGAGGTGTTGAATGCCACACCTCACATACGCCAGTGACCCAAATTCGGTATGACAGGCACGGGGGTCCCGAGGGAGGAGAGAGAGAGGATAGAGCATCCAGAGGACTGCTCTCCTCTCTCGAGGAGGGAGGTTTGTCGTCCCACTCACTAACTGCCCCCTGGCAGAAGCCAGAGGACAGTATGGGTCGGGAGGCACATTTCTAATGTGCTGCATCAGTAGGGAGGGGGGAACAGGAGAAAGCAAAACAATGAGGAGTGCCCTGGCAGGCACTCAATGATGGCTGTGTCCAAGGGCTGACCCCGGCTTCTGGATTGGTTCTCCAGAGGAGGTGTAGCAGCCCACCTCTTCTGAGCCCTGCCACAGGTGGCAATCCATGTGGGAAATACCAGGGTCAGTAGGTGTGGGAGCGGGCAGGCCGGAGAGAGTGTCCCTCCATCTGGAGGGCAGAAGCCACCTATCAGGATCTCCTGGGGAGGAGGATAAAATACAAAAAAAAAATCAACGTTCTAAAGATAACTGAATTTGTTGTTGTATTATGGAGATGCTCTCATTTATCAGCTGGGAGGGATGGCTCCCTGTCTGCATAAGCCCTGCTGCTGTTTTTGTGTAGCAGGGACAAGGCTACCTGTCAGTCCGTAGCCTCAACCCTGCTGAGCACGTTGTGCATGTGTGTCCACCATTAGATGCATGAGCAGTTTTATTTACTTCAACTGGATACCAGGATGCCCAGTTCCAATGCCAGTTTAATTATTTAATTTATCTATATAGTCCAACAATGGGGGTGCCACCCTCAGTGCCACTTTGTTCCCCTTCCCCTCCATAAGGTTCCCCAACAACACCATAATTTGTAACTGCTGACACCGGGGTGCCCAATCCCCGATGTTGACATACACAACCTCCCTCTCCAGACCCAGCAGTCTGGGACACTGTGGTGCCCACAAATATCATGCCAACATTGGGGAGCCCAGTCCCCAGTTCTCAAAATTTACTAAGGCTTATACTAGGCAGGCAAAGGATCAATGAGGCTTGTATGCCCATATTGCTCCAGATGACTAATAGTAGCTTATTCCAGGTTTGCTTAATAGATATTTATCCAAGGTGTTTTTAAAATCTTCCTTTGACATGCTGGTTATTACTAGGGATGGGTGAAAGTGTGGTTTTCTGCCACTGTGGAACTTCCATGGAAATCAGTGAACTTTTTCGGAAGTTTCCAAACTTCCACCCATATCGGAGCAGAAAACTTCCATGAAAGTTATGGGTGAAATCCACACTTTGGCCCATCCCAAGCCCTGGTGGCTAGTGGCACCTCCCCCCACCCACCCACAAGTAATGATAACCTATCCTGGTGATTAGCAGGTCCTTCCCCAACTGGATCACCCACCCATGGCCTGACATAAAAAATACCCTGCCCCAGGGTTGAGAATCCAATCCCTCCCCCACCCTATCCCTGCCCGAGTAAATGTGCCTTGGTGGCCAGTGGTCCTTGCCTGCCACCTCACCCTCTAAACTAATTGATCACAGATAATCACTGAAGTGAAGTCCAGTCAGTTAGTAACACCCCCATCCCAATCTCCATCCGTAGCCATACTTTTTTAACAAAAATTCTCTGGTGGTCTAGTGGTTCCCCCTCCCCATCCCTGACCCCCAGCCCCATAGTTCTTGTTACAAGAATTCGCTCATTCATTGACAGCTCAGTGGGTGGGGCAGCCATAACAGAGAGAGGATGGCTGTGCCGGTCCATCTGCTGCTGGGTTCAGGATGGGAATGGGAGCAGGGTAGTGGGATACCTGCTGGGGTTGGGGTTGGGGGGGCACTAGACCACCGGGGAAATACTATGTGACTGAGGATCAGGGATGGTGAGGGGGGAAATTACTAGACCACCAGGGCATTTTTGTTAAAAAAGTATGGCTATTTAATGAGATGGGGATGGGGAGGGGTGCTACTAACTTACTGGACTTCACTTCTGTGATTATTTGTGAACAATTAGTTTGGGCGGGTGAAGTGGAGGGGAGGGACCACAAGCCACCAGGGCATATTTATTCAGGCAGGGATGGGGTGGGGAGGATTGGATTCTCAACCCTGGGAGGGGTATTTTTTGAGGTCTGGCCCTGGACAGGTGATTCAGTCGGGGAGGGACTGCTAGCCACCAGGGATAATTAATGTGGCTTACTGGCTTTATGGGGGAAAGTTGGGCAACTGGGTTGGGCGGCAACCGCGGGCAGAATTTCTGGGGAAGTTCAAAAATCTATTTCAGAACTTCCTCGGAAGCGAAAGTCAGACTTTCACTTGACTTCCACCCACTGATTTTTTATTTTGCCCATGCATAACAGATTCCGAACATTAGCTACATGTTAGGGTGTATCCTGCCATAGATTTACTCCAGTCACAGTTACAGTCCCACCAAGTCTCTGTAACAGCTATAAGATCAAACTGTTCAGCATCATTTAAAGCAACTAAATAATCCATTTTATTTAATAAGCTTCTAGCATTTATGAGCATATATCTAATTGCTTATCTGATGTGGTAAATTTATTATAGTTGTTTTTATTATGATTTCTAAGAGATTTAGTGATGGTCAGACTTGAACGTGTCCCCTTGCCAGTTAGTTTAAAGTAACAGAGTCAAAATATCCAAGTATTTACTCGTCCAGTTTTTTGGCCCCTTTCTTATATAAATGCAATCTGTCTGTGGCATACAGTTGTATGTGGTAGTTGAAGATAACACTATGATCTTTGAATCCGATATTATCGAGTTTACACCAGTTTGCTAGCCTAGTGCTGATTCACTCAATAGTTAAGGTTTTTTTAGTACAAGCCTTGGGTACAAATAGAATTCCAGACACTGCTACCCTGAAGCCCTTTGATTTAAGTTTATTACGCATGGTCGAAAGGTTATAGCAGATATCCTTTTCATGAATTTTCCCTATATCATTTATACCGAGGTGCAAGACAACATCAGAGTTACTAGCATTGTTTTCTATTATTTTGTCCACTCTGGATTTTATGTCCCAAATTCTTCCCCCCACCCCCAGAAAACAAGGCACTGATGTAGATTCTTTATCATGCCTACATATGATCGAGTCAGAATATCAGATAATAGAGTCATATATCATCACCCTGTTCCTTTGTGTTCCCCTTTTAACCCCTGAATTAGCACAGGGGGAACCAGTAGGTTATTGCATAGCCTGAGAGTTTGTGTTACTAACCCCTGAATTAGCACCTTGGTGAACAGTAGGTTCTTGCAAGCACAATCAGTATATTTGTATTACATACTCCTAGGTTGGCACTCATAGACTGTTATGAGCAAAGAAGGACAAGAGACCTATTTAATGCTCCCCCTTTTTCTCAAGGAGGAATTCTGAAGTGTAGAATGCAAAGTAGTTATCTAACCTGTCCTTAAAGGTGGACATATCCTTGTTACCCACCACATCAAATGAAGGCCATTCCAGATTGTAACCACCTTCTGTTTGAACCAATTAGCCCTTTGCATGGTATTACATGTTTCCCTCTAAGCTGTAAACTGTGGGCTCTGGTATTGTAATTTTGTTCTTTCAACTCAAGGCCCAAGCAGTCCCAGAGATCATTGTTGGCAAGTCAGCCACATACATAGAAACATAGAAACATAGAAGTTGACTGCAGATAAGGACCGCAAGGCCCACCCAGTCTGCACATTTTTTCTACCTTATGAATGTGCCATAGGCTTTTACTCTATCAATGGCCTATCTTGCCCACTGCTGAAGTAAGACTGACTGGTCTGTAGTTCTCTGCCTCCTTCTTGCTACCACCCTTGTGGAGTGGGATCACATGAGCTCTTCTCCAGTCTTCTGGGACCTCTCCTGTGCTCAGAGACTCACTAAACAGTTCTGCTAATGGATCTGCTAGTTCCACCCTTAGCTCCTTCAGTACCCTGGGATGTATACCATCAGGTCCCATTGCCTTGTTTACCCTGAGTTTAGAGAGCTCTTGTAGGACCCTTTCTTTTGTGAAGGGACTTGTGCACACCTACCTCCCCCCTGTGTCCATGGTGCTGAGCTGTGGGCCCTGCCCTACCTTCTCCTCAGTAAATACTGAACAGAAATATCTATTTGAGACAGATGCTTTTCCTTGGTCTTCCTCCACACACTCCCCCTTATCCCCTTTGATGTTAGCAATACCTCCTCTGGACTTTCTCCTTTCACTAATGTATCTATAGAAAGTCTTGTCCCCTTCTTTTACTGTTCATGCTAGTGTTTCTTCAGTTTGGGCCTTTGTCTGCCTTACTGCCTTCCCTGCTTCCCTTAAAGAAGTTTGGTATGCCTCTGTATCTTCATCCTGCTGCATTCCCTTTCCTGAAGGCCAACCTTTTGTTTCTGACCTTTTCTGGTACTGTTTTTGAGAATCAAAGTGGTTTCCTCCTTGTTTTGCTCTTGCTTTTCTCCCTAACACAGTGGGATGTTGCTTCAAGTATTGCATCCTTAATGCAATTCTTGCTACTACCAAAGAGCAAACAAAGGTCTCCTCTTAGTCTTCTATACTCTAATGAATATAAACCCAAGGTTCATAACCTGTCCTCATAAATCAAATCCTTGAGTTAAGTAACCATCCTAGTTGCGTTTCTCTGTAATCTTTCAAGAATTTTTATCTCAGCCTTAGTGCTAGGTGACCATAGTTGGGCACAATACTCAAGGAGGGACCTCACAAGAGACATAGACAGTGGTGCAACCACCTGTCTAGCTCTGCTACTGATATGTCTTCTGATACAATTTAATATTTTGGTTGCAGTCATGGCACTTGATTGACACTGGCTCGTGAATTTTAGGTCATTAGTCAATATTACACCAAATCTCTTTCCTCCAAGATTTCCTTCAAGACTTTGCCATTTAGGAGATATTGTGCCCTCAAATTAGATCTGCCAAAATGCATCACTGCACATTTGTCAAGGCTGAATTTCAGTTTATGCTAACTAGCCCATTCCTCTAGCTTGAACAGTCCAGCCTGCAACTTTTCTACTTCTTCTGGGGGTATTTACCATTGTACCAATTTTGGTACTGTCTGTAAACTTGGACATGCAGTTCCCCCTCATCACAATTCATGGAAGCAACAAAGAAATTAAACAATGTGGATCCAAGGACTGAACCCTGTGGAACCCCACTTGTGACTCTTGCCCAGCCAGGTGTTACACCACGAAGATTTAATCCAGGCCACAATATAATCATTTATGCCTGTACTGTTAATGCCTCGACCAACTCATAGTGAGGTACAGTATAGAAAGCCTTACTGTAGTCTAAGTAAACATCCATGGATTGTCCTTTATCCAGGGCCCTACCAACCATGTCATAAAACTGTAATAGGTTAGTCTGACATGACCATCCTTTTACAAAACCATGTTACACACTTTCTGTCATATGAGAGTCCCTGATGAACGTCTCAGTTTTCTCCTTAATTATGCCTTCCAGAACTTTACCTATAACAGATGTCAGGCTTATCGGGCTTCACATGGCGGCTTCTACTCCCTTTCTTAAAAATCGGGACTACAGTTGCCTTCCTTCGACACTCAGCCACACTGCCCTCATTAAGAGAGGTCTGGAACAGAAAGGTAACTGGTTCAACCAATACATTAGCCAATTCCTTGTTTAAACTTGGATGGACTCCATCTGGTTCAGGCACTTTGTTAAGGTTAATCTGTTGTAACCTTCTTCTAATATAATTTACAGTACTTCTAACCTTAGATCCTGTACCCTAGGATCCACGTAAAGCAGGATCACATAGTGAGTTTTCTTACTGAACATGGTAAAAAATATGATGTGTGTTGTAAGTATTGTTCCTATAATAAAGAAAACCATCCTGCAACATCTTCATCTTTTTTTTTTGGTGCCGACTTGTTCCCGTAGCTCCGCTCCAACTTCACCAGACTACTCACCCCCCCGGGAGCAACCACATACCATCGATCTTCCCAGGCTTGCCCCCCAAGGTGAGGACGATGAGATGAATACCCCCCACACACAAAAATGCATCCAGATTACCAGCAGCATTACCACTGCTGGCAGGGCTTCCTAGGCTTACCCCTCTGGTTGGGGCCATGGGGTGGGCCATCCGATGAACTACTGCCCCGGTCAGCTTCCAGTGCCTCAGAGGATGTAGTGGTACTGGGAGTCAGGTGTCATCCTCGGGACAGGCAGCATTTTTTGGAGATGCTAACTCCTCCCCCCAGGAGGCATGACATGTAATGACATAGGTTGCATGCAACAGAACTTCCATTGCGTATCCCACACAACCAGGCATCAGTCGTGGCAGATCACCAACTTCTGCTAGAGGGTCCTCAGAGCACCAGACATGCAACCCCCCCCGGGGAAGGAGAGCCATCCCTCAAATGCTCAATCCTTCTCCCCCAGGCTGGCTCTCTGACTCCAGAGTCCATTCCCAAGCTTGGGATGCTGACGTCGCAAGTAGACACCTTGCCGCTGTGCCAGCAATGGTCCCCTACTGTCTGCCACCATCCCCACTCCTCCCATACCACCTCCCCCACATAGCAACCACTGCCCTACACTGCCCCTTACTCTATATTTACCCAGATGAGGTCCAGTGCCCTCTCTGGACTGCAAAGATGTCTTCACTGCCGAACCGGGAACTGAGGAAAACAGGTAAGTGCCATACAATGTATTTCAAGGCATTATGAACTTTTGTTCATAACTTGATAATTTTTATATATTTTATCCCCAAAGCTTCAACATGGACTTTTTAAGACCCCACCTCATGAAAACTGGTGATGAAATTATGGCAATCTGACCTGGAAGGTGATTTGGTGGTCGTTGTATGAAATCACCACTTTGGCTGGCTTTCAGTAATTTCACCACCCTTAGTTATGAGGTGGGGTACCAAAAAGGCTATTTTGAAAATGTGGACACAGAATATGTAAAAATGACCATGTTATGAGCATGCTTTGAAAATTTTCTAAGCTCACACATATAGTAACTTTGGTAATTCTTCCTATTTTGACTCCAAATTTTTAACATAGCCATTTTTTCACTCCACCTCAGGAATATTATGGCTGTTCTTCTTTGCATCCTAGGCAAAATGTGTTTTTGCACCTGTGGTGAAAAATTACATTTTGACGGGGATCTGAAAATGTTCACCAACTAGGTTCATGAGGTGTGGTCATGAGAAGACTATGCTGAAAAGGTGGGGTCAAAATATTAAAAAACAGCACCGTTATGAAGGTACAGTAGGTTGTCATTTTTCTAGGCATGTTCATAACTTTAATAATTTTCAATATTTAAACCCCAAATTTTCAACATAGCCATTTTTTCACACAACCTCATGAACATACCAGTTGTTTTGCAACACCTGCCCAACATATCTTCTTCTTTTTCATTTTTGGTACAACATAACATTTTGTCCAGTAAGCTATTAAATGGCACCTGTCATGTTCTGACGGAGGGGTCCTAAAAGGACTCTGTTGAAATGTTGGGGAAAAATGTCAAAAGAAATTATGAAGTTATGTTGTTTACAGGGATGTCCGTTGGCCCACTGGGGACCACATTGCCTTCCCCAGCCTGTGACCTGAGTACGGGTGCAAGCTGAGTGAGCCAGTTTAATGGGCAATAGCTGGGGGAGTACTCAATATGCAGCATTGGCCCCAGCCTGAGGAGGGACAGAACAGTATTCTGGCATGCACACAATACCTTGTGGTAGGCCAGCGAGCCTTCCCTCATAAGCTGTTGAAATGTGTGTCGAGGCCTGATGGGCCCATGTACTGGATCAGGACTTTTTCCAATATTCTATTTATTTCATTTTTTACCTGTGCAAATAAGGATATGATTCCTCTATCAGAAAAAGAAGGGGAATTAACTGCAGAAAACTACGCTAATGCAGACATTAGGGTTGAAGAACGCAAAGTGCACAAAGCAGGGAAATGTAAAAACATTAGGGTTTTGGGTCTCCGGAGTCTATCAGTGGTAGGTTGTTCTTTGGGGTTATCAGCTTTAATGCCCACCACCTCATCCCAGCCCATGCTCTCCTGTCAGAAGCACAAGGTACAGCTCCAAGCCAGTGCTTCATAGTAATACATTCTTTGGATGTAGAGAGGTATGGCTTCCCACATGTTGCCAACAAAAAGCAGTCATAACTTTCTTAGTGAAAAGCCCTGCATAAAGAAAAGAGGTCACATCTGACCTTGCTCGCTTAGGGGAGGGGGTGTGCATTATTTATTTTATTTATTTATTACAGTTTAGGATTAGTACCTTTGAGTCAAGGACTCATTTTCAAAGGTTCTGAGTCAGTTAAACAAACAGACACAGACAACATAACACATAGCACAGCAGTGGATTACAAAATAAGGTTACAGAGGGTTGCACATACTTTTAAGTTTAACTAATACATAGGAGTCTAGGTTTCACTAGTACATAGGAGTCTAACATTGTAAGTAACAGTTCTAAGTGTGGGCATAGTAGTGTTAGAAACAGGAAAGAGGGGGAGTGGCCAAGGATTTAGTCTCTGCTGGGTAGTACAGGGGGCAAGTGAGGGTGGGGCATGGACAGTTGCCAGAGTGGTAGGCTGAGCTCAACAGTGATGGTCAGGGGTGAGAATGGGGGTGGGGTGGGAAGCAGCCCAAGGTAGGCATTGTCAAAGGTTCATGCATGTAGTGGATGGAGTAGGTGATCTGTTGGGGGGGGGAGTTGACAATTTATTGTAGTGTAGACTATGCAAGATAGGTATTTTGTGGGTAGTGGGATTTGTTAAAGAGAGCAGGGGGGAAGAGTGCAGGGGGCAGTAGTTGGTTGGTTAGAGCCAAGGGGTGGGTGGGATAGCCTAAGGGCCCTGAGCATGGGCTAAGTGCTGCAGATACAGATTTGTTTTAGTTCTAGCTGGGAATGAAGCCCAATTTTGAATTGTCTGAGCTTGGTGCATTCTAAGAGGGTGGTAGGCAGCTCTTTGAACCACTTTGGGCCTAGGAAGGCGAGTGATCTCTGTGCCAGTTTAGTATGCTTGAATGGCACCTGGAGTTCCCCTTTTGCAGTGCTCCTAGTCTACTTAAGGGGTAACACCTTTGCGAAAGGCCTGTTAGTGGACTCAGGCATAAGCCCTAGCAAGGCTTTTTTGATAAGCATGCAAGTTTGGAGTTGAGCTCAGAGGTGGAGTGGGAGCCACCCTGTTTCACTTAAGAAGATGCAAGTGTGGGTAGAGAGATCGGCACCCAAGGTTAAGTGACAGGCCTTGTTTAGGAGAGTGCTGACTCTGTTGAGAGCAGTGTCAGAGCCTGCTCCATAGATTGGGAGCCCATAGTCAATGGTGGCTAGTACCGAGCTACTTATGGCTAATTTCATAACCAAAGGTGGTAGGGAGTACTTGTGGTGGTACAGAACACCCAGTTTCATGTTGGAGGTCTTGTCGATGTGGTCAATATGACTGGAGAAATTGAGTGTCATCAAGGTAAATTCCTAGCTATTTAAATACGGAGACTTGCTCAAGATGGTCTCCCTTAGGGCTCAGGATTTGCAGTGGGCTGAACTTCTTTTTGTTTTGGGGAACTGTGAACAGCATGATCTTGTTTTTTTTGTGGTTGAGCAGGAGCTTGTTCTTGCAGAACCAGGAATTAAGCTTTTGGTAGCTGTCCTGCAGTTCAGTAGTGAAGGTATGCAGGTCTCTGCCTGGGACGGATATGACAACATCATCAGCATAGAGTATTATGTGTGCAGGGCAGACAGAGGGGAGGGTATTTGTGAACAGACTAAAGAGTAGAAAGCCGATGATAGATCCCTGGGGGACTCCTAGGATCACCTCCTTTGGCTCCTAGTATGTGTCTCCTATTCTGACTTGTTGAGTTCTATGGGAGAGATAGCTTCCAAACCAAATTATTGTTGACAACCCCAAAGAACACCCCATCACTGATTCACCAAGACTCCAGAGACACAAGACCTTAATGTTTTTTCATTTCCTAATGTTTTGCACTTTGCATTCTTCAACCCTAATGTCTGCATTAATGTATTTTTTTAGGCAATGAATATATATATATATATATATATATATATATATATATTATTTATACAATAGGGATGAGCATGTAACCTTGACAATACAAACATGTATTCTCACTGCAGTGGAATAACTCTGTGATGACATAGACACTGTGGGTTTATTTCCTGATAAACCCACAGTGTCTACATCACCAGCAAATATACTCACAATAGTGATGTCACCAGAGTCAGACTATCTACCCTGCAGCCTGCATGTAATAGCTTCACAGTTTCTCTTTCTCACTGAATCCTGCAACTAACTCAATTAGCATTGTAAAAGACAAGCACCCGTGTCCCATAGTTATTCTGACAATCCTAGCACATTACTGTGCTGCTCTAATCTTCAAACCAGCCTCCTTCATAAACCAGTTTATCTTTCTGGGTGCTGACTGCAACAGTTTCTCTGTCTCAGTGAAGCCTACAACTTACTGAATAAATAGTCTGTTTCTCACTCCTAGCTGCAGGTAACACAATTATCATTGCAAATCACATGCACTTGTTCCTCATACTATCTAATACTCCCAGCCTATTCAGAAACACTTACACACACTCAGACCACACACAAACAATGCTTTCAGTATAGCCTAGAGGTTAGAGTAACAAGCAATGAACCAACTTCCTACATCCAGCAGCCCAGACCAGTGTTTAATTCTCACAACTTCCATTTCAATACTGTGTGACTCTGAACAAATCATTTAACTGCCCAGGGCTTCCAGCCCCCCGCCCCAAAAAAATAAACTTACCCAATTACCAAAATAAAGTAAACAGGGAGAGAACACAGAAAAAAATGATCCTAAAATGTACTAGCCCTATTGTATAAATCACACACATGATGTGCAACTTGTGGAATATGGCAAACATTTGCACTCATGCAGAGTGAACTGCAATAATATCACTCGTGCCTTCGGCACCTGTGATATTATCACAGTTCACTCTGCACTCATGCAAATATTTGCCATATTCCACAGTCGTCCATCATGTATCCTCTATATATATATGTATATATAGATATATCTATATATATATATGCCATGGATGAGAGTGAGATAGTAAAAATATCTCCATGAGCTGTCACTGAAGTCTTGATATCTTATAAGTGGCAAAGCCACGAGTGGGATATCAAGAGTTCAGTTACAGTGAGTGGAGATATTTCTACTATCTCACGATCACCCATGGCATATTCAATTTGTACAACTGCTGTGGGTTTCTCTTCAACCAGTCACTGACAAAAACTCTGTACCAAACTCTGTGTTTGAAAGTGTGTAGTGACTGAGGTGGAACTTCCCAGAACTATGTGCTGTACTGGTGACCTGCAGCAGCACTCCCCCTCCCCCTCCCCCCATGCTGTGTAACACTATGCAAAGGAAATTAAGTAAAATAAAACAGCTTGTAGCATAAATGTGACCTGTAATGCTGTTTCAGAAAGTAGTTCAGTATCTGCGCTAGAGGAAAAGCTATCTGCAGAGATGTCAATGATGCAGGGGGAAGAAATGTCTTTGAAATCAAAGCCGAGATCTGCGCCTCTACCAGACTTGCTGCAGTTATATTTAGTATTTTAATTGTGTAAAACTACTGCCATCAGCACAGGTGGTAGAAGTATATGGTCAGCTGCTTTTGTTTCACTAACCTGCTGACTCAGCGAGACAGATTAAAAATTAAAGCCACTTTGCACTAGTGCGGCTGAAGAGGGACATGCTCACTCCATTTAAAACACCTCCTAAAAAAAAAAAGATATGTGGGGGTGGAGGTATTTATTTTAATGTGTAGCATCCAGACAGCAGTCCAACTTCGCACTGACAGGTTTCTTTTTTAAATGAGTTAAAAAGTATATTCAGCATGAAGCGGCTGCATTCTCAAACTGGGAAGTGCTCACAGTGTAGTAAAGGCATGTGCACTACTTGTGATGTACCCAGCTTGAGAAGACAGTAGTTATGACGTACCCAGCATGAAGATATCACTATTATCTTACTAGTGGCCCGTGAGATAGTAGTTATATCTTGGCAAAGGGAAACCCACACCTCTTGAATAAATAAAGGATATGCAGTGGGGGAGCTGTGTGATGCATGATTTATCTGTACAAGGGCAATTTGACCTCAGGTAACCTCACTATGTAAAAATTGGCGATGCCATACTTAACTACATGTATAAATTTGATCTATACATAGAGTTGTTCTGATAAATGCACTTATCACAGTGCATTTATCTCCACCCCTATTGCATATATAAGGGATATGCTATGGAGAGCTGTGCAATACATGATTTGTCTGCACAAGGGCAGTTTGACCTCAGATGACCTCATGAGTGGGGTAAGCCATTAGTGATGCGTCAGAGGGCAAACTGCCTGAGTGCAGATAAATTATGCATCACACAGCTCCCTACTACATATTTAATTTGTGCAATAGGGGGAAGACATTGTGTGCTTGGCTAAACTGTGCTGCAATATGTTCTAACTTTATATTTTTATATTTATGTGTGGGGGTTGTGCCGTTAGTTACTTCTTCTTGTGCAGACAATTGCTATGGCCATTGCCTGACAGCAGGGCATTGCATTGTCCTGTCTGCATTGTTGCTGATTGGTGGAGAGAGTGGCCCTTCTGAAAATTCACAGAAAGCATGGCAGCTGTTTTTAGAAAGCGCTTCCAGATGTATGTGTTAGTTGGAAGTGTTCATATTTTTGCAGGAGTTTGGTGAATTACTCAGTCTGATGTTTAATGTGGAGGCAGTTCAGAGAATTGAAGACACTTCAGAGAATTAGTTTTGTTTTCTTTTCTGGAAAATGCGAGCACATTGTCAGAAGAGCAGGAGTGGACTGTCAGGCAAGCGGGAGGTCTGCAGAGCGGGATTCTGAAGATTGGAAAAAGGAAAAATGTAAGTGAAAAGGCTGAAACTGTGGAGTGGATCCAACTTTTGTTTGTGGCAAAATGACAGGCTGCTGATTTTGAGGGTGCTCTGTGTGACAAGGTGGCTGTTTCAACTGTAGAAAAGTAAAGTGGAAACTGGGTAGGAGGTAGATCCATTAAGCCAGTCAGCTGGGTGGGGGTCATCTGATGAACTATGTGTATAAATCAGGTTTGACATAGCAACTATGTGTATAAATCAGTGATTATAAATCAGTGATGATGACATATTTACTATATGTATAAATCTGATTTATAAATATAGTTGCCTTGATAAATGCATTTATCGCAGTGCATTTATCTCCACCCCATTGCATAAATATACAGTATAAGTTCCTTCTGGACAAGCTTAAAGCAGCAGGTCTTTCTGACTCTGCCGTCAGTTGGTTTCATTCTTACCTTGACAGTAGGTCTCAAGCTGTCTGGATAGGTAGCTCAGTTTCTTTATCACTCTCGATCAGATTAGGTGTCCCTCAAGGATTTGTCATGGGTCCTACTCTCTATTCCATATTCCTGAATGAGCTTCCCTCTGTCTGTTCTTCAGCATCCATTCATATGTATGCTGATGATACAGTACTTTTTGCACCTGGATCCTCTTCTCATACTCTTACCTCACATCTGCAGCTGGATTTCAACAATATTCAGCACTGGTGCCAGTCTAATCAACTAACCTTCAATGCCAAAACAACAATTTCTTTTACTTTTGGCACCCATCAGAGGCTTTCCAGACTCTCAATTTATTTTGCACCCTTTACGGTGCTATGATTGAGGATGTATCCTCTTTTAAGTACTTCAGGGTCTGGCTTGACCATTATCTTGATTTCTCAGTTCATATTGTTGCCATACACTAAAAGCTCCACCCCAGACTTGGTGCATTGCACATTATAATGAAGGTGGTTCTCCCTATTTTTGATTTCAGTGACATAGTCTATAATGGAGCTCCCAAATCCTCCCTTACCAGACCGGACACCCTCTTTCACTCTTTTTGTCACTTTGCTTCAGAGTGTTCCCCACGTACCTACCATTGCTCACTCTACTGTGCTCTGTCTCTCCTGTCTCTTGATGCCAGACACCTTTCCCATTGTGTCTCTTTCATTTCTAAATTCTAGTTTGATTCCCTTCCCTCCTATGTTTCATCCCTCTTATCCTATCCCCCTTCTTCCAGCTACCCTCCTGAAATACAGTTTCTCATTCCCTCTCTATAACTTCTAGAAAATCTACTCTGGTCAATCTGCTTTCTCTTATCATTTTCCTAAACTCTGGTCCTCCCTTCCCCTATTAATTTGCTTGGCTTCTTCTGCTTTCTTCTTAAAGTCTCTTCTTCATGATTTTTTTTCTCCCTCCTGCAATTATCCATGATCTTCTTCCTTCCTCCCCCATTGCCCTGTCTTGTCTTTTCACTTGTTCCTGTTCACTGTTTCTATACTTAAAGAGTAGTTAACTTGCCTGTATTATATCAGTTGTATCTAATGCATATATCTTTCATGCTGTTTGCCTTTCATTTTTTTTGATTATGCTCCTGTTATATTGTATTTGCTGTATTTCACTTTCCATAGTCCCTTTCTCCTAGGACACATCTGTAAACAGCTGGTAGCAGCTCAGTATGTCTTTCTCAGTGAAACTTTTGAAGTCAATCAATCAATCACTAAATAGCTATACAGGGACTTATCTCTGGCTTTCTCCTTAATTACTAAATACTTTATTTATCATATTAATTCAACAATAAGGCCTGATGCATTGGGCCTTTACATACCCTTCCTGGGACATTATCTTACACATAAGGACTGATATGGAGGACCTTATTGCTATTATAAACCAGCCAGCACTAACCTGTGTGCATTTGTTCCTTGTTACAATTTACAGGCAGGTGTAGGAAGGTGGGGCTAAAGCAGTAAGGGATCAATTTGGGCTAAGCAAGAATCCCTGCCATGATGCTCTAAGAGTTTAAAATTAACATTGAGGGCCAGGTATTCAGAACATTGCCCTAGGGCTAAATTAACACTGCCCAGTGGGCAAACTTAGCCCGGAGCACAAAGCAAGCTATATTCAAAAGGAATAGCCAAGGGCAAACAGCTTCTGAATATAGCATGGGAATGAGGCCGGGCAAACTGGGCTGTGAGTGCAGGGCAAACTTAGCCCTGGAACAAATCTAGCTCATATTGACCAGGATGCATTTCTCTATGATGTCTCCAATATCGACTGGGCAGGTATCTATCAAACAAAGGATGTGGAGATTGCTCTACAGATATTCATAAATGAATTTCTTACCATTCAATATAAACATGCCCCCAAGATTAATAGGAGGGTCAGAGGAAAACAGACGAGGTGGCTGCATAAAGACCTCCTTGCTAATCTGCGCCAGAGGGACAAGCTTTGGATTCGCTACAAACAAACTGGCCTACAGTCAGATCTTATTGTCTATCGTGAACTAAGGAACAGATGTAAGAGACAAGTTAGAGCTGCTAAAAGCAAATACTGCAAGGACCTTCTACAAAGCTCAGCCTGCTACCCGAGGAAATTCTGGGCCCATGTCAAAACATTTCTCGGTACCTCACAGTTGGTCACTCCTGATGAAATGATCATAAATGGGGCACATTGTAATGACCCTAGGACCATCTCAAACAGTTTTAACAATCTTTTCTTTGATCTTTCATACTATACCTTGGCTTTACAACCTAGTGGATTGCACTCCAATCTACCTACCACACTACCATCAGACAACCATACTGCCCTATCATATGATGCTCCTCCAGCGCCACCATTCTATTTCAAGGCTATATCAAGAGCGGAAGTTCTGAAATTACTGAGATCCATATCTGCCAATACCATCTCTGGTTCTGACTCACTGGAACCTTGTCTTCTTAAGCTGGCTGCTCCACTCATTGCCTCTCCAATTGCCAGAATCTACACTTTATCCCTTATCCATAGCACTGTGCCAGACATATGGAAATCTGCAAGAGTAACGCCTGTCTTTAAAAAAGGTGACCCAAAGGACATGGCCAATTACAGACCTACAGCAATTCTCTCTGTCCTTAACAAGATCCTAGAGAAAATAGTTGCATCACAGACCATTGACTACCTCACACGCTACAATCTCCTCTCAGACACCCAGCATGGTTTCAGAAAAGGTCATAGCACCACCACGGCTCTTCTTCAACTAACTACTGATATTCTGTCCAACATGGACTCTGGAAAACTCACAGGTGCCATTTTCATTGACCTCACTAAGGCTTTTGACCTTATAGACCATCCCCTGCTTCTCTCCACTCTCCATAAATTCCATTTCTCTACCCCTGTTGTGGACTGGTTCTGTAGCTACCTGTCAAACAGGTCGCAAGCTGTCAAATTTAACTCCTCCCTGTCCAACACGTCTATTATCAACCTTGGAGTCCCCCAGGGCTCTATCCTTGGGCGCCTTCTGTTCTCAGTTTTTATCAGCAATGCAGCTGAGGTCCTGGAATCCTGCTCAGCTTTTCTCTATGCTGATGACCTGATGATCTACACTAGTTCTTCTAGTATTGACTGCATAAACACATCACTCACTTCAGACTTCAATAAGGTCTTAGACTGGCTACTAGACTGTAAGCTTGTACTAAATGAAAAGAAAATGAAAGCCATGCTCCTAGGTTCTGCACCAAAGATTAAGACCTGTTCTAGTTTGCTGGAGGTTCCTCACGCAGGAGGATTTCCATTTGAAAATGTTACTTCCTTCAAGTACCTTGGGATCCTGCTGGACCTGTCCCTGGATTTTAATCTTCACATTCAGTCCTCGTGCAAAGCTATAAACTCGAAACTAGGAGTAGCTTACAAAACGAGCTACATGCTTACACCCTCAGCCAAATTAGCAATTTCCCAAAATATTCTGCTCCCAACCCTTACTTATGGTGCCTCTATTCTTACCTCTGCCCATAAAACCTCCCTACTAAAATGGGATGTAAGTTATAACAATATATGCCGATTTGCCTCTCCGTCGCCTCAACTCAAACATCACTGCCTTCTTTATAAGGATCTGAATTGGCTCTCACCCTCTGCCAGTAGACAATACTACCTTGCATCACTAATGAACTTGATCATCCGGGAAAAAACCCCATCCCAGCTGGCGGCATTGCTGGTCCCTCAACCATCCTCCCATGGCCTGCGATCAGCTGACAAATCCTTGCTCTATGTTCCGAGATGTTGGACGACTTAAAGCACAGGGGTCTTCCAATTCTCTGCTCCCAGGCTATGGAATGCTCTTCCACTCAACCTCCAGCTGTCTCAGTCTCACTTTGGATTTAAAAGTGAATATCGTCGTTATCTATCCTTAGCTGATGCTTGTATATGCTTTGACCCAACCTGAAGCTCCTGAGACTTACCAGTAAGTTACCACTCCTGCTCTAATCCAGCTCCAAGACTGTTTCCTCTTCCCCTCCCCATATTTTTCCTTCTCTTTGTAAATAACTTCTTGACTACTAGCTCTCTTCACTGTTGTTTTGCCAATTACCACCCCTGACCTTCCTTCTGTCAGTCTTTTTTGTTATGTTTGAACATTCCTCACATTTCTCTCTACATAACCTTACTATCTTATTAACCCTTTCACTCCAAAGGTTGGGTCCATGGTTTCTGCACTTATTATATATCTTACTGCCATTATCTGTATAATGCTTGCCATTATTTTTTGTTGTTTCTACCCACTGTATTTTTGTAGCACTGCTGTACTGTTCCTCTGTTTGTATTATTGTACCCATGTTGCTGTTGTTCAACTGTTCTCCTTTTGTTGTACTCTCCCGGGTCATGCCTGAAAATAGTCATTTTATGGCTAGTGCATCTACTCGGTTAACAAAAACTAAATAAATAAAATAAATAAAATAAGACAGCTCTGAACATAGCAACCAGGAAGCTCAAACCACAACAGCAACACAGTGCACAGTGATGAGAAGGTAGGTAGAGGTGAACTATGTGGCCAATGTGTGTGTGTCAGCAAATGTGTGGACCCAGTACAGCTGCAGGCAGCAGCGCATGTGAAAGTACAGTGTTAAAAACTGTATAATATTCCCCAAACTGTTTGCGCAGCGCTAACACGTTTGCATGGGTTTAGCACAGGTCTAAACCGTTAGCCCAGTGCAAACACATTTGCCCGGCGCTAAACTTTGCCATTTTCAAAAGTGACATGCAAATGAGCCTACTTAGGCAGTCTCTGGGCAAACATCCAGATTAGCATCTCATTATGCCCTGATTTGCATGCAGTTTGCCCAGCATTACTGCAGGGTCCTGCAGCTCCATCTATAGGTCAGTCTGGAAGTACAGGGGCTGGCCAGGTCTGACCACAGCTCCACCTGTAGGTCAGTCTGGCAGTGCATGATGATAACTGTAGGCTACATGTAAACAGTATAGCATAGCATAGAATAATGTACCCCAGGGGACAAAACAGCATAGGCACAGATGGACGTGGTGCTGCATGCAACTGTCACACTGTAGGTCATGCTACAGTACACAGCAGACACTACAGTGGCAAGGGGGCCAGTAGTGTGTGGACACAGCACTGCCTATGGTGTGTAGGGCAGTGCTGATGACTGCACTATACACAGTGACAGGCACAACATGCGGGTGTTTACTGACAGTGAACATTACTGTTACACTGTTGTGTGACCCACAGATGCTGCACCTCCGGCATGAGATGCTCATAGTGACATATACATGTCCGGCTTTGTGTGCTGTGGCAGTTGTACAGCTGTGTGGTATATGGCTGGGGGGGGGCATATATTATCAGAAAGGCACACTGGTGTTGAGGTATTCCCAATACTGGCCCGTGTGCACTGTGTGATGTGTCCCAGCCTTGTGGCCACACCTGGTCTGCGGCACAGTCTGGCCACTCGTACACTCTCCCCTCAACATCCTCCATGCCCACAGTGCTGCATGTGTGTGCTGGCATCTGTTGGTGTCCACAGAAGAGTGGTCTGCAGGTGTATACTGTATGGCCACACTGCCATGTTATCCACTGGTGGCAGGGTCACCACTTACTGCCTGGCATGGCTGGAACTGGTGGCAGATGATGGCATCATTGTGATGCCATCAGTGAGCAGCATGTTTCCTCTATGTCTGGCTTCGTCTATGTGTCAGATTTATTTGTTAGGGTCACGCAAAGCCATGCAAAAGCCGCACAAACACCGCACAAAGCCAAAATGTCATGCAAAGCTGATTGTCCAGGGTTAAAACTACCTTTTCCTGGGCAGTAATGTGCACTGCACTAAGTGTCACGCTAAGTCATGCAAAACCACTTTGCGTGGCGCTAGTCGCTGAATATAGCATTGTGTGTCTGTATTCATGTACACACACCCTCCGTTTGCCCCTTGCATACATTATGATTTTGCCCAACGCTAATGCAGTTTGCACGTGCTATTTGGCCTTTTGAATGTAGCAAACCTGCGCTAATCCCGCTCTAAACCTGCGCAAGTGGTTTTTGCCCAGCGCAAAGTTTTTAATATTTGGCCCTAAGTGTGCACTTCTGACATATTTGCTCCAAGAAGTGAGTGTTAGCAGCATAAGGGCTGCTACTCTAAAAGCCGGGAAACCAGCACTAACCCGTATGCGGTTATTTTTTTGTTAAGATTTCAGGCAGCAGTAAAAGTTGGCAGCATGCTGAGACTGTGGCGGAAGAAAAGGAAGGGCTAAGAAGTTAAGGAACCAAACCAGGCTGCAGGAAGCCCTTACATAAATATTAAAACCCATCCACCCAACATGTCCCCATACAAGTTCATGTCCCAGCATTTGAGTGGAACAGCACAGGAGTGGAACGGAAGTATGACTGGCATCTTAGACACCAGCAGGCATCTGCAGAAGGAAGCAGGAAGTGGGGCACTTTGCTGCTGTACAAAGGTAAGACACCTGTTTACTACTGTGTAACAATCACTACTGGAAAGTGTGGAAGGTAAAAGGTTGGCCAAATCTGGGAATTGGAAAAACACCCTAGCTCAGGAGAACAAAGAGATTTAAACAAGGCACAGAGGAGCAGCACCCTTTCTAGGGTAGGAGTACAAAGAGATTTAACCAAGGTATGGGGGAACACAAATAGCAAAACCAAAAGTCTGGCCAAAGCCAATAGGGCTGCTGGTAAGGAATTTGAGGTAAAAATATTGAACATTTGTTTTTTTAATGTTTTTACACCAAATTATTCTACATAGCCTTATAGTATATGGTTAGGGTTTATTGTGGATGGAAAACAATGGTTTTCCAAATCCTGTTGTAGGACAGTTCGAAGGTCAAAAAAGTTGTTGTACTATTGTTCTGACATCACAACGATAGTACAACAACTACTTAACCTTCAACTGTTTCCTGATTGGCTGAAACACTGGCTTTTCAAAAAATGCTGTACAGCATGGCGGCACTGGTAAGAGAGTGGTTGAACACAAGCTTTTCAGATAGTTTGGACACGGACTGCCATAGTCGGCACCCTGTTTCCAAACTATCAGTTTGTCAGCAGTTTTTTTTTTAAATAAATCAGTGGCCCCTCCATACAAAGCTAAGCCAGATGACAGTGAGCAATGGTACCTTCGGGGTTGGCAGCGGAGCAGAACTGCAGCGAGGACTGGGAGAAAATGGCAGTGTCTGGACAAGGTACAGAAACTAACAAATCCTTGTGAAATTAATGTGGCACAGTTTGTGGGGAACCATATACTATACAAAATAACAGATAGGGAACTGTGCACGTCAAGGCCATGTTTCCATCTCGGGTGTTTGATGACATCATAGGGACCTCTCGAGCTTCACTCTCGAGGTCTATGATGTCATCAAAACCCTCAATGGGAACATAGCCTTGTTGTGCACAGTTCCCTATCCATTATTCTATATGTTATGACCCTGCCTCAAGCAGAAAGGCAGAGAAAATCTTCAACTCCTGGCCTAAAGATGATGTCACGCAAGGACTGCAAAATCAACTTTTGGGACACAAAAACACATTTTGGGCAGGAGTTGAAAAATGACAGCTATCACATTCATTAGGTGCTGTAACAAAATGACTATGTTGAAAATTTGAGGTAAAAATATTGAATATTACCAAAGTTATAAGCCTGCATTTGCAAAATTCAATATAGCCTCATAACTTTTGTTTTTTTAAATATTTTACTCCAGATGTATAACATAGCCTTCTTATGACTCAGCCTCATAAATAAGGGTAGAGAACATTTTCAGCTCCTGTCTGAAAGGTGATTTTGTACAGGGACCACAAAATCACCTTTTGGGATGTAAAAAAAAAAACATTTTGGCCTGGATTTGAAAAATGACAGCTATCACTTTCATGAGGTGCTATTATGATGTGGCTATGTTGTAAATTTGGGGTAAACATTTTGAAAATGATCAAAGTTACAAGCCTGCATTCACAAAATTTAACATAGGTGCATAACTTTGTTGTTTTCTAATATTTTTGTAACAAATTTTTAACACAGCCTTTTTATGACCCCCATCTCATGAACACTAGCAGAGAAAATTTTCAATTCCTGCCTGAAAGGTGACTTCCCACAGGGCCAGTGAAATCACCTTTTTGGACAGATTTGCCTAATGACAGTGTCATTGTTTATGAGGTGGGGTCCCAAAAAAAGTCGTATTGAAAAATTGGCCCACAAATATGCAAAAATGTCCAAGTTATGGCAAAAAGTTCAAAACACTGTTGAACTACATTGAACTGTATACCTTTTTCTTCAGTTCGCGGTCTGGCTTTGAAGAGTGAAGATGTGTCTGTGGTCCAGAAAGAATTACGGTGTTGGACCCCCGATGGGTAAGTAAGGGCTTAGGGGAGTGCAGGGTGGTGAGTGTTAAGTGGGAGGGTTGGGTGAGGGGATGGTAATGGCACAAAATACATCATTTTTCTTTTTACAGGGTATAAAAATACAGGACCAAGGATTCCTGATTGCGACACTGGGGATTGGGCACTCCCAGTCTCACTGTTATGTTTCTGGGTGGGTGGGTGCTGAGAGGTAGGATCAGGTGGGGAGAAAAAATATATTGAAAGAAAAATGGCAGGAACACAATTCATGACAATGGGGATTGGGCACCCCAGTATCACTGTATATATTTCTGGGTGAGTGGTGGTAAGAGAGGAGGAAGTTGGTGGGGATAGTAACGCACAAAGACATTGATAGACAGTTTTTTAATGGGTATGAAAAACAGGACCAAGGATTTCTGATTGTGACGGGAAATTCTCCACCCCCAGTGTCACTGTTATGTTTCTGGGGTAGTGGGTGCTGAGAGATAGGGTTGGGTGGGGGGAGAAAAAATATACTGAAAGAAAAATGGCAGGAACACAATTTGTGACACTGGGGGACTGGACTGAGAGGGAGGGTCAAATGGGGTGGGAATATATATAATAAAAAAATAAAAAAAGGAGAAAAGGAGGTTATGGTGGAACACGGTAGTCTGCTGTGTCCAAGATGGCTGCCGGCATATGCTCAATGCAATTTGGTGGCCATCTTGAACACGGTGGACTATGCTATATTCTGCCATGACCACTGAAAAAATAGTGCTGTGCCACTGCTAATGCATAGTGCAGAGTGCTTTACGGATGCAGAGGCAACTGCACTGCAACTCCACACTGTTGTTTGGTCTGAAATGTCTCCCTTTTCTAAATGATTGCTGGAGGTCTGCAGTGCTTCACCCACTGCAGTCCTAAAAAGTGGAAAAATAGAAACATCCTATCATGGGAAAGGGCACAAATTATTTCAAGATAATACAGGAAGAATAGAAGTTTGGAATGCTGGAAGAAATGCAGTGTGGTGGCTGTGGGGAAGCAGTTTTCAGAGAGACCTTCTGGAGAATGTGGTGCTGCCTCATCTACATACACCTCTCTGGGTTGAGGAAGGAGGTCACTAGACTCCAAGCTGAGTTGGCTAGGATATGAGAGACCTCTTCCCCCACCCAGGGACCTCCAAGTCAGTCACCATTACCTCAGAGGTTACCAGGGATAAGGAATGGCTAAACTTTATGGCCTCTGGAAAGGTGGAAGTGGAGGGTCAGAGGCACAGTCCTCAACCAGTACAACTACACAATTGCTACACCACTTAGGTAGAGTGGGGCTGCCAGGAGGAGACACTCTTGGTAGTGGCCAAGGAGGATGTGGGGATCCTCCACAGCAGAGACCCCAAGAACATTGGAAGAGGACCTCAGAGGAGGAGGAGGAAGCAACTTCTGGTGGGGGACTTAATTGTGCAAGGGATAGATTTGGGAATAGGAAGGGGAAAGGGAGGTTAGGTGCCTACAAGGTGTCATGGCCTAGAGGGATGGGAAGGAGACCTTGAAGATCGATAGGGCAGCAGTTTGGGAGGCAGATCTGGATGTCATTGTCCACCTGGGGACTAATGATTTGGCAAGAGACAAGGTTGGGATAGCAAAGGGGGAGTTTAGGGAGCTGGGGGGAGAGGTCTTAGACAGGTATCACACTCAGTGGCTTTTGCTGCAGTGCTGCCTGTCTATGACAGGGGAGGAGAGGGATGTGTGCACCAGGAATTTCATGTCATGATTGAGGGAATGGTGGAGAGAGGAGGGGTTCATCTACACTGGGGTATGGGGATCCACCTTGAGGGATAAGGGCCTATACAGAGGTGATGGCATGCATCCAACCAGGAGAGGAACCATAGTCCTCAGTGGATGGTTTAATTGTTACTTTGATGAACATTTAAATTAGCTGAAGAGGGTGACAGTAGAAATCAGGGAGATAGAAACTGGCCCCCCCCACTCCCACTGGCTGAAGTAGAGAGTAGGGAGAGGAATCCCCCAAGTGCACATTAATAATGGAAACAGGGTGGAAGAAATAAAGGGGGATGGGAATGGGGGATTAAAAAGAGAGTTGGTAAGAGGCAGGGTAAAAAGGTAAAATGGTGGGTGACATGCAGAGTGGTAACAGAATAAGGGAGGCTATGTGTGTGAATGCTATCAATCAAAGAACTAAGATTCCAGACCTAGAGGCCATCATGGCAGAGGCCAACCTGTATATTGTGGTCGTTTCTGAGTCATGGTGCACTGAAAACCATGACTGTGACATGGCCATATTGGGCTATACTCTGTTCAGGAAGGACAGGGTGGGTAGGAAGGAGGAGGGGATGTTGTGCTTCATGTGAGGGAAAGCATAACAGCAAAAAAGATACAGGGAATAGGGGGACATAGATACTGTTGGTGACCCTGGAGATGAGATATATAGTCACTATTCACACTGGCATGATCTATAGATCTCCCACATAGAGGGAAGAGTTAGATAAGGAAGTAGTGGAATCCACTGACAAGATGGCAGAAAAGTGGGAGGTGCTGCTGGTGGGGGATTTCAGTCTGCCAGATGTAGATTGGAGCTTCTCAGCCACAGCTTTAGCTAGAAGCAGAGACATCCTGGGCTCCATGGAGGGTGCATTCCTCAGGCAACTAGTCAGTGAACCCACTTGTGATGAGGCAATACTGGGCCTGGTACTCAATAACAGGGACAGTGCTGCAGACATCAAGGTGGGATGCCACCTGGAGACCTGTGATACTTACAGTGTGGTTCAATGTAAGGATGGCTGTGGAATTGAACCCCACACTATGGCACGGGTGTTGGATTTCAGAAGGGCAGATTTTATAAACATGAGTGAATGCCTTAGGGATGACCTGTGTAGGGTACAGGAACAGTGGGTGAAACTAAAAGGTGGCATAGTGAAGGCTACAAACCTCTGTGCCAAACATGTAAGCAAAAACAAGAGGAAAAAGAGACTGCTACTTTGTCAGAAAAGGTGAAGGCTACAAGGGTAGCATTCAGAAGGTATAAGGAGATGCAAAGGGAGGAGGAGGATAGGGAGTTGTATCAGGGAAAACAGAGGAAAGCGGGAAGAATAGTAAGGAGCACAAAGGCACAAACTGAACAGAGAATAGCCAACAGTAATGAAAGAGGACAAGACATTTTTAAATATGTAAAGTGAAAAGAGGAGGACCAGAGGAAGGAATGTAAAGTTAAAAAGAGAAAGAGGGACTGTACAGAAGGGGACCAGGAAAAGGCAGACTTCCTGAAGAAAAACTTGTAACTTTTTTTCAATGTTCACAGAGAAAATAGAAGGGGAGAGGCCACAAAAAAGTAGCAGGATCATTAGAGAGAGGGAGGTGGACACTAGTCCATTTTCAGAGTATAGAGTCCTGAAAGGACTCAAAAATCTGAAAGTTGACAAAGAAATGGGGGTGTGACAAGACTGAATAAGGCCCTGTCCCATTTGTTATGCGGAAATGGTGACATGCAAGGATCTGTTCTATCTTCCCCTTTTCTGTCTTTTGTCTGTCTGATTGCTCAATTAAATTTTCTTGTAAGACCTAGGAACTGATCACTCTGATGGTCTCATGTTTCTCCCCCTCCCACTATCTCCCTGCCTTTACTTGCTGTTGCTTGCTGTTTCTATCTTTTCTTTCCCCCTGCTTTTCTATGGTTATAAAAATATATGTGGATATGTATGTGAAACTGGGATCCCCTGGTATGAAAATGTATATAGTTATATTCTGGAAATGAATGCAAAAAGCTATTTGGAACTCAGGAGGTTAACCTACACAAGCTCATTTGCAGAGTTGTCAACAGGAGATAGTTCTGGGACACCATGTTCTATTTTATTGCACCTGCAAGAAAAGAAACTGACAAACTTCTGATATATTTTGTGAGAAACAGGATGCCTCTTAATGAGATCAGGATGCAGAAGTTAATTGCCAGGCAACGACTTCTTATAAAAAGAGAGTAATCTTTTGTTAGAGAGAGGGAGACTGAAACTTAGAATTTGAGATACCTTCAGAAGAAGGACTTTGTTTCTGTTTGAACTGCCTACATAAAAAAAACATTCTTCACCAATTTATATTTTTTATTTTTATTCTGTTGTTATTGGAAATAATAAAATGCTACTTGCGAATTTTATAACTGCTCCAGGTTTTCCGATGCTTCCTGACCTATGCCGTGACAACAGGGGTCACACTGGCTGCATCCAAGTGTATTGAGGGAATTCATGGAGGTACTGGCTGCACCTCTGACAGCCCTGTTTAACAGTTTATTGGAAATAGGAGTGGTTCTGAAGGACTGGAGGGAGGCAGATGCAGTTCCACTTCACAAAAGTGGTAGAAGGAAGGAGGCTGGCAATGACAGGCCAATCAGCCTGATATCAGTAGTGAGAAAGTTAATGGAATCAATGCTGAAAGAAAGTATGATAAAATATCTTGCATCCAGTGGGTTTCTAGACCAGAACCAGCACGGATTCATGGGGGTTGGGATGGAGGGTAATATCAAATGAATCTGATAGATTTCTTTGGTTGGGTCACCAGAGAACTAGATCAGGGTTGAGTGGTGGATGTGGCCTTCCCAGATTTCAGTAAGACTTTCGACTCTATTCCAAATAGGAGGCTAGTATACATGTTTGGTAGCTTAGGAGTGGGGCCAAAGGTGGTAACCTGGGTAAGAAATGTGTTAAGGCATAGGCAGCAGAGGGTGGTGGTAAACAGAGTTCACTCTGAGAAAGGGAAGTTGACCAGCAGGGTGCCTCAGTGATCAGAGCTGTGACTAATCTTCTTTAATGCCTTTATAAGTGACATTGCAGAGGAGCTGGAAGGGAAGGTCTGCTTTTTGCAGATGACACCAAAATCTGCAATAGAGTGGACCCTCCAGTGAGAGGGGTGGTGGAAAGGATGAGCAGAGACCCGAGAAAACTCAAGGAATGGTCAAGGGTATGGCAGCTGGGTTTCAATGTGAAAAAGTGCAAAGTAATGTGTTTGGGGCACAGAAACCTGGGGGGGCAGAGTATAAAAAAGGAGTAGTACTGATTACCACCAAGCAGGAAAGAGACCTCAGGGTAATTATATCTGATGACCTAAAGGTGGCTAGGCAGTGCAACACAGCAGTTGAGAGGGCTAGTGGGATGTTGGGCTGCATAGGGAGGGGTATCACCAGGAGAAACAGGAAAGTGGTGTTACCACTGTATGGATTGCTTGCAAAACCCAACCTAGAGTACTGCGTCCAATTAGACCACATCTCCAGAAGGACATAGACAGAGTGGAGGTGGTCAGAGGAGGGCAACTAAATTTGTGTGTAGTCTGCATAAGAAGCCTCATGAGGAGAGACTAAAGGACCTCAGTATGGACACCCTGAATGGGAGGATATGATTGAGACCTTTAAATATCTCACAGGGGTAAATAAGGTACATGAGGGAAGTCTGTTTCAGAACAAATGGTGCTCAAAAACAAGGGGATGTGCTATGAAGCTGGGAGGGTGGATTCAAGAGAAATGTGAGGAAGTACTTCTTCAAAGAAAGAGTGGTTAATTCCTTGAACAGCCTTATAATAAAGGTGATGGGAGCAAAAACAGAGGTGGGGTTCAAGAATGCATGGGATAGGCAGGGGAGGAAAAATGTGCCAGAGATCAAGTAAGGTCTGCAATGATACCATAGGTAAGGAAAAAAGGGCACACTGGATGGGCCAAGTGGTCTTTATCTGCCATCAAATGTTTCTGTGTTAGGCAGAACATTGGAAAAGGCTGGCCTAGTAGCTCAGATATGTCTTGCAGCCCCCATATCGCAGAATCTCTGGACCCTCCCACCCCAGCTACTGTCACGCCAAACAAGCTGTTTTTCCTGATGGCAAAAGGAGGCCCCATATGCTAGAATACAAAGGAGACCTCTAATAAGGGAGGCACATAGGGAATAAGAGGGAGACTCCAGAGGTTAGCAAAATGTTCAGGTGTGAAGAAAATCATTGGAGTGCCTGAATATATGAGGTACCAGGGACCATGATGGGAGCAAAAGAAAAAATTATCCATTCCTGACTAAAGAAACCTAACTACAGAGTACCCTGTGTTGCGAATAACTACCTACATTGATCAGGGATTGGGATCATATATCACAGCTTTTGAGGTAATTATCATTATAATGGTTGTTTTGTTATATTTGATCTCAGTCAGGAGACCCTCAGTCATTATGGCACTAGATAGCTCCCACAGAAAGTACAGCCCTGAGGGAGAACAGTTTCTGATTGTCTGATGAATGGAAGAATCTCTTCAGTGAGTACTTACTTTGACCTTGAGAATGGGCCTCACCTATGTGATCTGGTGCCTTAAAGTGGTGTAAGAGCAATGCAAATTTGACTTAGGCATACTACAGACTGCCATTATTACTGTCCTTTGAGAAATGTCACATAATGGTGTTCGCAGCAACAACTGCGTTTTGACCATGACGGTATTTTGATTCAGCTACGTTGACTTGCCTGTTAACTGAGATACTTCATAGCATCACTGGGTAGGTAGGCAACAAAGTATGGTGGCAACTTAGTATTGTGCTTATGTAAAATGGATTTGTCATAACATGATGAGACATACTATTGGTTTTCATGAGACTGTTAGTAGTTTGTAGGAACTGAAGTTGGTGGCATGCTTAGGCAACATGCTTATATAGCCTTTTCATGCTCCCTGTCTTCATGCATGGAATACCAACATTTTGGGGTAAGGTAAATGTACAGGAACCCTCTTTAGGAGGATCCCACCCCTTAAAGTTCTGCAGGGTTGCTGTTACCTGACGTTAAGGGTACTTTAGGGAAGGTGATTGTAAGTAAACAGGTAAACAGGAGAGGAAAATGGTGTGACCAAGGAAAGGAGCATCCAAAAGATACTTGTTACATGTGCTTTGTAGCACTCAGTTAGGGGAGAATGGTGTAAGTTGCTCATTGCCCCATCTAATCCCCTCTGGTTTCCCCCACACCTCACCCCCCCCACACTTTAAAACCCTTTCCCTTATCTCTCTCTCCCCCCACATTACCCACCCCTGCCCTATCACCTATTTGTGTAACCCTGGGAGATTCCTACACCATCCCACCCCTCTGACTACTCAACCCCTTGATTCTGTCACCCCTTTGTCTCTGTCCCCACCCTCCCCCTGCTCTCATCTATTCTGTCCTCCCCCTCCTTTGGTCACCACCACTTCTGACCCTCCATAACTCTACCTGCACTCTCTAAAGCTCAGCTACCACTATAAATTGTTTGTCCATCTTAGGTATGCTCTTAGTACTGTTGCAATAAAGTTGACCTCTCCTACCTGATGTATTTTAACTGTACTTGCTTGAATCTGTATCTGTATGTACCATAATGTACTTGCCTGCTGTATATACCCATATCTGTTTTCTAATATCTACATACCTTGTCTATTGCCTTACAACGTGGAACCTTTGTAAATGAGCTTTTAGCTCAGAGGTGTTATCCGAGATTCCAATAAATAAATAAATAATCACTGACTAAAGCCTTTCAATTTACTGGTTCAGTGGGCAACTAAGTACAGGGGCAACATGGTATTGTGCTTGTGCAACACAGATAGTTTTGGCATTATGATACATACTGTTGGTAGTCATATGACTGTTAGTAGTTTTAAGGAATCGTAAAGTAGTTGGTATGCTTATGAAACATGCATTTGGTCTTTTCACACTCTGTGTTCTCATGTAGGTACTACCACCCATTTGTGGTACTGTAAAGAAGCCCTCATGAGGAGGGGTTCCACCCCTACAGGTGTGCAGAGACGCAGGTCCCTTAGGCTAACTTTAGAAAAGATGCCCAAATATCAGAGCCAAAGATGATGAATTAAATCATTAGAACACACAGCTTCCCAGAAACACACAACTTCCCAGAAGGTGAGAGGGGAAACACACTGGAGCTGAATATTTAAGTAAGCAGAGAAAGATAAAAATAGATACCTTCATTCGGTTCCAACTCTAATAATTGCATTACACAAGTAATACTATTATAGCAATATTATTATGACATTTCTCATGGAGGAGATGAAAACCTCCACTGTGAAAGAAACGTTTTGGGCTCCACGGCCTTAGTTTGACATTGCTCTCAGTGTGCCATGTAATACAGACTTAAAATTAATATTTACTAACTGCAGGGAGAGCTCTGAACCTCTGTAATAGAAACAGAATTTGTCATCTGCAGAGCAGTGCTTGGCTTCCCCAGTCTGTCTAAATGATCCCTGCCTAGTCTGTCTCTGGTGACCCTCCCTCCTCCCTGCCTACTTCACCTCCCTCGTGAATGCCTCCTCTCTGCCTACTTGACCTCACCCCTGTGAATCCATGCTGCTGTCAGTCTTGTAGACTCAAGACACTCTCATTGCTGCTCCCGAACCACACCTGTTTCCAATGAGATGGTGAATAAGGCTGTCAGTGGGGCAACTTGCACCTCCCTGAGTTCCTTTACTACATGCCACTTTATTATATAAAGGGATCATTTGTTATCTCAGGGACCAGGTATTTCAGGCGCCAGCCCTGGGCCTTTGGAATTCTTTGCCAGGGTACCTCCGGGAGGTGCCATCCATAGAGATTTTTTAAAAACACCTGAAAATCTTCCTGTTTGAACTGGCCTTTGGGACCTGAGGAATTTACTGTATCTCAAGATTGCTAGGCAGCATGGGAATCAATCTATTAATGTTTTTAATGAGATTTATGTGCAGGTTTTATATATTTTATGTTGACTGTTTTCTAACTGCTGTTTGTGTTTTTAGCTGTAAGGGCACCCTGACCCTACTGGGAAAGGCACCCGAAATAAATGAACTATGTTACTACTGCTATCTCCTTTTGTCTTGGTAAGACTATCCACCCTCATCAAGTTTCTACATGGCTGTGCTCTGTATTCAAAGGAATCCTGCAGATGCAGACTCCAGCCCTAGATAGGTGCATGTAGAGCATACTAGATCACCAAAGGAACCTGGTGTTTTCAGACTGTACTCCCAGGAGAAGACAGTACACACACAACAGCAGCTTCAGGTTTAGCTGCCTGAGCTCTTTTCTCTGAAGTGGAAGGCCCTTACTGGAATAGTTTTGGCTAAGTCCTTGAGGGGAAAGGCCCAACAGTCATAATAAGTCCTGGATGGTGAAACAGTATGACACCCTTATGGGGCACTATGCACTGGGGTGAGAGCCTGATTGTCAATGGGATGTGTGCTTGATAGTGATTTCTGTGTTTACCTGACAGTCACTTGGACATGTGCCCAATAGTTGTTGGGGCTTGTGCCAGATAGTACATAGAAACATAGAATTTGTCAGCAGAAAAGGACTGCTTGGCCCACTCACTCTGCCCAGCTGTTCCCTCTAGTCCATCTCCACATACCCTAACTGGTCTCTGGCAACCCTCCCTCCTCACTGCCTATTTGCTAATATTCCCCTTTGTCTATCCCATGCATGCTTGAAGCTCCCACCGTTTCTGCCTCCACTAGTGCGACTGGCAGTCTGTTCCAGGCATCTACCACCCTTTCAGTGAAGTAGTACTTCCCCACATCCCTCTGAAACTCCTTTCACTTCCAGCTTTATTGCATTCCCCCTAGTCCTGGTGCTCTTTCTTATTTGAAATAGACTCCCTCCTGCACCCTGTTCACCCCTGTGAGGTACTAGTAGTTATTTATCATGTTCACTCTCCCTCTTCTCTCTGCCAGGATGTTTTGAGATCCCTCAGTTTCTCCTCGTATGGCTTTAGGTGCAACCTCTGCACAATTGGAGTTGCCCTTCTCTGGGCTGCTTCCACTCTTTCTATGTCACTTCTGAGATGTGGCCTCCACAACTGGACACAATACTCCAGTGGGGTATCATGAGTGAGCAATACAGTGGCAACACCACCTCTCTCCTCCTGCTGGAGATGCTGCTCCCTGTGCACCCCAGCATCCCACTAGCCCTACTCACTACTTTGTCAAACTGCCTGCCACTTTGAGGTTATCATTTATGGTAACCCCAAGGTCCCTTTCCTATTTAGTGACTGTCAGTACCCATCCCACCATCCTGTATGCAGCTCCTGAATTCCTATGCCCTAGGTACATGATTTTGCACTTTTTGCAATTGAACCTCAGTATGTATCCTCAAAAGTATGAAAACATGAGAGGAATGTAACAGAGGACTTTGTCCTGTATGATCAATATGGCATGAGTGTTGAACCCCGAAGAAATAAGATGAATGATGACCTGGGCAGGCTGGCAAACAGTACTAGACTGGGAGTAGAGCAGTGGACTGAAGGCCTACAATCCATCCAAGGTTCAAAATTCCAGGAAGGCAAAACATGGCCAGACAGCTGGTGGTCATGGCAGAACAGGAATGCTGAGGAATAGTGAAGCCAACACAGCAGTAGCAGGAGCAACTTTTATGTATGACAGCATTGTACTTTATTATGGAGGGCATAGCTCCACGTATGTAGTATGGCAGTAGTGTGGAGGATCCAGGAGACAAGCTGAACAACGGCCTTGGCAGTCTGGTGGGCTTGGGTAACTGAACTGCAGATGAAAGGCCCAAAAGCACTGAAAGACAAAACCACAGTCAAGAAGTGAATCCCCCAAAAGCCAGGTGGGTGAAACACAGCACACGGTGTCAGAATGGACAAGGCAATGAACATCAAAGGCAGAAAACAGACATCTGGGGCAGTCACCAGACAATCATGATCTGCCCCGGCAAGGGAGCAGTCCATAGGGAAGGAAGCCAGGCAAAACAGCTGTCAAGCAGGCAAGGAGGTAGTCTGGATAGGCCAGAAAGTCTGAGTGAAAGAGGCCACTGAGGAGGGCCATGAAAGACAAGGAAGAGGCCAGTGACAGGGGAGGCAGCATGAGACAAGATGTGCCAGTCAGAGAACAGGCAACATGAGGAAGCAGCACAGAAGATGCCAGCAGCAGATGGTACTCACAATGTAAGCTGACAACATAGCAGTAGGACAGTCAAGGATGCCAAACAGAAGACCAGTGGGTGAAACTGCATTACCAGCTGAGCCAGCAGAACCAGCGGAAGCAGCAGAATGCAGCCCTTCATGGAACAGCAATAGCAGGCCACGCTGAAGATCCTGGAATGATTGCAGTGAAACAGCAAGCCAGAACAGATCTGCAGCCTCAAGGATCAAAACATGAAAAAAACAAGGAGCCATGCCCCACCCAACCTGGAAGCAACAACAACAGCAGCAGGAACCAGCCACGAAGCAGAGCAGAGGGAGCAGCATGGGCAGACAGACACACAGGCAAGACAATGGTGGCTGGCATCAGTGGACTGGAGAGACAACCATAGAGTGAGAAGAATGTAAACTTGGAGCAACAACACACTGGGAGTCATGCATCCACCACAAAGAAACAAGCATAAATACTGCCTGTCAATGTTAGTCTTATACTGCATTTGTTTTCTCTCCACCTCCTGTAACCGACGTGGAGCCTCTGGAAAAAGTTACTCTGTCAGTACTGAAATTGTAAATACTGCCTGTTCATGTCTGTCTATTACTGTATTTGTCTACCCTCCAGCCCCTGTAACCTGACGTGGAGCCTTTGCAAAAGAGTCTGTGACTCAAAGGATTGTAATTCCGATTGTATTCAATAAACAATAAACAATAAACAAAACTTTGCAAATGCACTTTTATGTAGCACTTGGGTGGGGATGGGGGGTGGTTGCTGCCCCATTAAGTCTGAGGTTAAAGCTTTGCAAATTAGAAAAAAATTACTATTTAAACAGATAACACAAAAACATAGACTGCAGATAAAGACTGATTTTGCCCATCCAGTCTGCCATTTCTCCCTACCTACACAATTACATCAGACTATGTCTGATCTACAGCCTTTTTTCCCTCCCCCCCCCCTTTACACTATGATTTTTTTGTGCTTATCCCATGTATTCTTGAACTCCACCACCATTTTAACCCCCACAACCTCTGCTGGAAGGCTATTTCAGTAATACACCACTTCTTCTGTGAAGAAGTACAGTACCTCCTCACATCTCTCCTCAATCTACCCCCTCCAGCTTCATAGCATGTCCCCTTGTTTTTGAGCATCTTTTCTTCTGAAAAATACTCCACTCCTGTACCTTATTTACCTCTGTGAGATACTTAAAGATCTCTTTCATATCTCCCCTCTCCCTCCTCTGTTATAGGGTGTACATATTGAGGTTCTTTAGTCTCTCTCCTCATAGGCCATTTGATGTAGACCTTGCACTATTTTAGTAGCCCTCCTCTTGACCGCCTCCATTCTGTCTATGTACTTCTGGAAATGGGGCCTCCAGAACTGGACACAATACTCTAGGTTGGGTCTTACCAGTGCTCTGTACGGAGGTAACACCACCTCCCTCTTTCTGCTGGTGATAGCCCTCCCTATGCCCCCCAGTATCCCACTCACCCTCCCTACTGCCTTGTCGCACTGCCTAGCCACCTTTAGGTCATCTGATATGATTTCTTCCAGGTTGCTTTCCTGCTTGGTGGTCATCATCACCAGTCCACCCATTTTTAACTCCACCCTGGAGTTTCTTGCCTTAAGTTCATTATTTTGCATTTTTTCACACTGAAACCCAACTGCCATTTTGACCACTCCTCTCATTTTCTCAAGTCACTGTTCATCCTTTCCACCCACTGGAGTGTCCACCCTGTTGCAGATTTTGGAGTCATCTGCAAAAAGACAAACCTTCCCTACCAGCTCCTTTGCAATATCACTTACAAAGACATTAAAGAGGACTGGTCCCAGCACTGATCCATGAGGCACCCTGTGGGTCACCCTCCCTTCCTTGGAGTGAACTTCGTTTACTACCACCCTCTGTCCCCTATCCCCTAACCAATTGCTTAGCCAGTTTGCCGCCTTTGGAACCACTCCTACGCTACCGAGCTTCCGTACTAGTCTCCTATGTGGAATGGTGTTGAAAACCTTACTGACATCTAGTTAGGCTACATCCACCACTCTACCCTGATCTAGTTCCCTAGCCACCCAGTCAAAGAAATCTGTCAGATTCATTTGACATGATCCCCCCCCCCATGAAACCATACTGTCTTAGGTCTTGTAACCCACTGGATTCAAGATATTCCCATTCCTTTCCTTCAGCAGCAATTCCATCAACTTTCCCATCACCAATGTCAGGCTGACTGGCCTATAATTGCCAGCCACCTCCCTGCTACCACTTTTGCGTAGTGGGACTACATCTGCCCTCCTCCAGTCTTTTGGGACCACTCCTGTTTCGAGTGAACTATTAGATAGAACTGTCAGAGATGCAGCCAGTATTTCCCTGAGCTCCCACAATACCCTTGGATGCATCCCATCTGGCCCCATTGCTTTGTCCATTTTTTGATTAGCAAGTCCCTCAGGACTCTCACCTCCAAAAAAGGACTAGTATCCACCTCCCTCCTCCCTCCCTCCCCTTCAAAACTTTTATTTTTTTGTGGCCCCTACATTTCTCCTTCATCTGTGAACACTAAGCAAAAGTATTTGTTCAGGATGTCTGCCTTTTCCTGGTCACCCTCTGCACAGTCCCCCCCTTTCCTTTTTAACCTTACAATTCCACCCCTGATCTTCCTTTTTTCACTTTCATATCTAAAAAAATGTCTTGTCCCCTTTCGTTACCTCCTGAACTATTCTCTCTTCAGTTTGTGCCTTTGCACTACTTACTATTTTCCCTGCTTCCCTGTGTTTCCCCCCAATACACCTCCCTGTCCTCCTTCTCTGCTACATCTCCTTATACCTTTTGAATACTACCCTTTTAGCTTTTACCTTTTCAGCTATCTCTTTCAAGAACTAACCTCTTGCTTTTGCTCACTTTTTGATGCAGAGGTTTGTTGCCATTACTAAGCTCCCTTTAATCTTTGCCCACTGTTCCTCCACCCCACCCATGTCACCCACTCCTGCTAGGTCATCCCTGAGGCATTCTCCCATCTTTTTTAAAATTTGCCCTCCTGATGTCAAGGACTCTCACCCTTGTGTGGTTTCATTCCACAGCCATCCTTATATTAAACCACACTGTACAGTGATCACTGGTCCTCAAGTGGCCTCCCACCTTGATGTCTGCTACACTGTCCCTGTTAGTGAGTACCAGGTCCAGTATTGCCCCATCATGAGTGGGTTCACTGACTAGTTGCCTGAGGAATGCCTCCTGCAGAGAGTTCAGAATGTCCCTGCATCTAGCTGAAGCCAGTGCTGGGGGACTCCAATCCACATTTGGCAGGTTGAAATCCCCCACTAGCAGCAATTTCTCTCTTCTGCCATCTTGTCAATGGCTTCCACCGGTACCTTATCTAATTCCTCCCTCTGTGCTGGAGGCCCGTAGATCACTGCAGTGTGAACATAATCATCTCTGAGGTAGAAATAAGCCATTGAGCAATCCTTTGTCATTCTAGTTATCTGCATGCCTGTTTGATGTTTCTAGTTCATTTCACTTGCATTTTTCAGTTTAATGATAAATATGGTAACTAATACTAATGTAATGCTGCAAAATATTAACGTATCTGCTCAATATTAACCCAGTGTTCTAAATATTAGAATTCAAAATATTGTGATGATGGAAGTAACATAATGTCACTCTTGTCTGTCCCTTCTGGTAAATATGGCAGCGGCTATACACAGTTGGAGAATAACACAATTCCTACATGCTTATCAACTGAAATGCTGCTCTGTTACAGTTTGTACAGAAAATATATATGTTGTAAAATAATTTTACTATTTTTTATTTCAAATATATTTGTACATAAATTTTAAGATATGTTTTCATCATATGAGTGAAATGTAGGACTAAGGCATACAATATTATGTGAAATTGGTAGATTCAATATACAATATGTAAGCTGTGTGTATCTATCTATCTATCTATCTATCTATCTATCTATCTATCTATCTATCTATCTATCTATCTGTCTTCTTTACAAGAAATTGTGCTAATGCACCCACTAGGATTACATTTAAAGCAACAAAAGTAGGGAAATGTGTCGTTAGGGTTTCCAACCCTATCAACCCACATCCAACCCCAGGCAGCAAAAGGAAAAACCGGGGGTTGTGTCACCTAAGTTCAGTGAATCAGTGGTGAGGTCTTCCTTTGGGTTGTCAGCTATAATGCTGACCTGTCCCCCAGCCCGTAGCCTCCTGTCCAAAGCACAAGGTACAGTTCCAAGCCAATGCCTCATAGTGATATACTTTTCAAAGGTAGAGAAGTATATCTTGCCACATGTTGCCCACAGAAGCAGTCGTAGCTTTCTTCTGACTTTGTTTGTTCAGGGGAAGAGGTAAGCATTATGGTTGAGAATCCCAAGGAAGTCCCCACCACTGATTTACCAAGACTCAGGACACCCAAAACCCTAATGTTTTTCCTTTTGCTGGTTGGGTGGGGGTGTTAGAGCTGGAAATGCTAATGTCATATTTCAGTACTTTTGGTGCATTAACCTGAACCCTAACGGGTGCATTAACACAGTTTTTTTGCAAAGAATTTCTTATCTTTTTGATATAGTAGAATTGTATCTTCATTCAAACAGTTCCAGAAGGGACCTGAATGAAGAGATGCAGATGCACAGGACCCTCTGGGCATTGTGCCCATGGAAGACTCCCTCCACCTATGGAAGTGAACATCTGTAGCAAAATGGTAATGTTTCTTCATTACTTTGTTGCTTGTTTTTTTTATATTTTGACCCCAAATTTTCATCACAGCCTTCTTATGAACCCAGCTCATGAACTCAGTAGGGGAAAAATGTTCAAATCCTGTGGGAAATGTAGTTTCCTAGCACAAGTGTGAAAATTTGTTTTGGAAATATTTCTTTCATGAGATGATGTGAAAAAATGGCCATGTTAAAAATCTGAGATCAAAATATTGAAGATGATCAAAATTATGAGAGTACGTTAAAAAAATGTCAACATATAGTGACAGTTATGTAAAAGTTGACTACCTCCAGCTAATGCTGAAGTATGCTGAGTCACTCATGTTACAATTTGCATTGGCTATAATGTGATTCTACCTCATCATACCCCAGCGTTACCTCAGCACTAATCACATTTTGTACAGCTACTACTGTACGCTCATAACTTTGTTGTTTTTTAAAAATATTTTTATCCCAAATTTGCAGCATAGCCTTCTTATGGCCTCACCTCATGAACAAGTGTGGAGAACATTTTCAATTCCCTCCTAAAAGGTGATTTTGTTCAGAGACTGCAAAATCACCTTTTGGGATAGATTTGAATAATTTCACCATACTTGTTCATGAGGTGGGGTCTCAAAAAGGCCATGTTGAAAATCTGGTGTAGA
Organism: Neoceratodus forsteri; assembly: GCA_016271365.2. Taxonomy (NCBI): domain Eukaryota; kingdom Metazoa; phylum Chordata; order Ceratodontiformes; family Ceratodontidae; genus Neoceratodus; species Neoceratodus forsteri. The sequence continues at coordinate 401,968,788 of CM028135.1, forward strand.
AATATTAAAAATGACAAAGTTATGAATAAAAGTTCAAACCCCATTAAAATATATTAAACCAGATTTACCTTATTTTCTTATTTCACAGCCACCCGGTTCCAGCAGCAAGACATGTCTACTGTTGGAAAGTGGATCTACATCATGGGACATTTTCAGATGAGTGATGGTGTGGGATGGTGGGTGCTGAGTGAGTGGAGCATTGGGGTGGGGTAAAAAGGGGTTGGGGTCAGATTACCACTGGACCATTTTCTTTTTTTCAGGTCCATCTTAAAAAAGAAGAGAGCGATCAACAAGGGACAGTTTTCTCTACTTTTAAAGGGACCTAAGCTGACACTGGGGATTGGGCACCTCAGTGTAAGGATAATCTTCAGCAGCACTGGGAGTGGGCACCCCTGTGCCATGTGGCACCATGTATATTAAGGGAAGGGGGCCAGGGGACCAGGGGGAGGGGGGTAGGAAGTGGTACCAGGGGTGGGCACCCTGTTCTGATTAAGAAATATTAAAAGCCCAGAAATAGATAGAAAGATAGATAGATAGAGCAAAAAAAAAGAGTGGGAGACAGATTAAGGGATCAGCAGCTCACTGCTCCAGTTAAAGCTGGCTTCATGACTTAAGCTGTGGTTTCAATATTCAAGAGAATCCAGTTCTTCTCACAAAAAAACACAATATGAAAGAACTATAGTTCTTTCATATTGTTCTTTTGTATGAGCCCTCGCTAAGCTTGCCACCTCACTTCTCCAGCTGAAGTGGGTAGTATGACTCCAGCTGTGGCTTCACAATTCAAGAAAGTCTAACTCAAAGACAGTGCTTTTGTGACATCTCACAATGGTTCTTTCAAATGACCTCAGCAAAGAACTGTGAAAAAAAAACCCAGTAAGTCCCATCTTCTTTTTTTGTGGCCTGGAATTCTTCTTTTGTGTGACTCATGAAAGAAGAGGTTTGGTTCATGAAAGAACTATGAAAAAAACAAAGTCCCACACTCTTCTTTCATGAGCTGACAGTCTTTTTCGTGACTCATGAAAGAAAAAGTTTGGCTGAAGAAAAAAACTATGAAAAAAATCTATGTCCCACCGTCTACTTTCATGAGCCAAGATTCCTCTTTCATGAGCCAAAAGTCTTCTTTCATGAGACTCACAAAAGAACAAGTTTGGCTTACAAAAGATGAATCAGGAGCCCTTGCTAAGCCTTCCACCTAGGATTTTAGGAATATCTCAAAACCCTATTTTTGGGTTCCTGTTTCAAAAACTAACATCAGAATCTAGCTAAATGGGTCCTGTTTCTCTAGATTCATGTGTTTGTTTTCATCCAGGGCATAACTGTTATAGGTTTTCAATAAAAAAAAAATAATAATTAAATAAAAAAAACCAGATGGATGCCATATGAAAGAAGATTTTTTTTCTAAGAAAAAAAGAATTTGAGCTACGAAAAAAGATTCCTCTTTCATGATCCAGAAATTCTTCTTTCATATCAGACATCCAAATGAAAGACCCTAGCAAGCATGTTCAGAACTGAAATTTTAAATCCTTACAACTCGGGAACAGATTAGTGTGTTTTCACCAAATCAAAACAAGGCACCTTTCTAGCACAAGCCACCTCTACCCTGAAATTTCTAAACACATTTCCAAACTGTCTGGTCTGTATGTGAGGGGTTCCATGTGTCAACATCACTGGGAAAACAAAGCAGTAAAGAATATCGTGGGCAACAGATCACCTGGTATAAATGTCACTAGGCGAAACTCTGCATTGGTACAGCCCGTGTGTGGCCAGGGTCCCATGCAGTAGACGAAGGAGGGTGGCAGCATGCAGCATGAGGGGGGTTGGGCAAGAGTCAGAGGGAGTACCCAGGAGACTAAAGGAGGTGTAGGCATCCCATAGGAGAGGGAATGCAACAGTGTTCGGCAATAGATGGGTATGGCCAGCAGGGGCAGAGGTACGGGGGAATGTCTATGATGAGTACAGGAGCACCACACCTGACATACAAACAGGGGAGCACATGGGTCACCCACCTCACCAATGTGATGGACCACAAGCAGGACTCAGAGGGTGACAGGGGGTCATGCATGGAATCCCTCCGTGCATTGCACCCATTCTGAGGTCATGGATGGGCACACCACAAGGGATTGTACCTCCCTGCACAGATCTGTCCAGTGATACTATTACTGGGCTTTGTTATTGTTTGTGATGTACTAGCTGCGATCCATTGGTCTGCGATGATATGTCCTGCAATGTTCACACACGGAACCATATGTGAGAGCAAAAAAAAAAAAAATACAGCAAACCCCCTGATTTTTCTACTTTCTGAACTATCTGGATCATGGAAACTGAACATCTGACCATTACTAAATTTGCCAAATCAAGAGTCCACTCCCCCCCCCCAAAACCATGCATGCAAACTTCTGTGCAATTCCGATGAACAGGGATGAAACTATTAAAGAAGGACTCTCATCTTCAGGATTTCTTGGTGTCTGAAAGCCCATAAAAAGCTAATTTAAGTGAGCCATTGTTCTAACCTGTGAGTCTTAGCAGTCCAGAGTTATTCATATGCTGGGGCCAGCCATGCGTTTTAGGCTCCTGACAGGCAATGATGTCACCAAGGGCTTAGCCCTGCTTTGGCTGTAGATAATCCAACAGGTTAAATAGGAAATTGTCTGTTTTATTAAGTGTGTTTTAAGGTGTTATTACAACACTTTCTACATTTATAATAATTGTTTTGCATGTGCATTGAAACTAGTGAGTTATCACCTCTATATTTCAACCTGTTAGTAAAAAATAATCCAGTAGAATTCTAGCATTGTTATAGTAGAAAATCCCATTCCATCCAAAGTATTTCAGTAAGAAACTGTTATACTTTTAACTTCATCAAACAAAGTAAAATACTCTTTTAATTATGCATTTCAGGTTATGCATGTTTTAACAATGTTGTCCATCTATGTGTTTTTGCAATTAATAAACAAGTAATTATGTCCTATTTTTTTCCAAGTCAAATCTGGTTAGAAAGAGCATAATATTTTCAGAATCAAAACACATGCTCAGATTGTTTTTATTGTCTTTGTCCAGGAAAGGCATACTGAGCTACAGCTTGTTCCTTGGTGTGTTTTGGGAGCACAGGGAAGTTACGTGGCTTGCTCCAATCACACAATATACAAGTAAAGCTTGTTGTAATCAAAATCTATTGTGCTGGATGAATGAAGCTTAAAAACTACACATGTTAAGGCTGGCCCCATGATGCCAGGCCAGTAGGTATGTAGCCTCATTTGCATCTTGCAGACCTGAGTTCACGCCCAAAATTGTAAGAGAAAAGGCTGTAAGACAGGAAATGGAAAAAGACAGAAGTTAGTGCTGTGGCAGCCCTAGAAATCTGTAGTGACATGAACACAGCCAGGGTTTAGAAATCCTGATATGGGGCCTCAATACTTGTTGGCACTTCAGAGCCAGTCTTGAGAGGTGTAGTTTTGATGATCAGTTGGCAGTATAGCCTAGAGGTTAAAGAAATCCTGTAGATGGATTATTTGTACTTACAGTTTAAAATGTAAAGGTGATAAGTCACTAGTTTCAATGCACATAAAAAATTATAAATGTAGAAAGTGTTGTAATAACACCTTAAGACATACTTAATGAAACAGACGGTTTCCTATTTAACCTTTTGGATTATTCACAGTCAAAGCAGGGTCAAGTTCTCTTGACATCATTGCCTGTCGGAAGCCTAAAACACATGGCTTCCCCCAGCCATTAATTACAGGCTGATTTACATATGAATGACTCTGAACTGCAAAGACTCACAGATAACACAATGGCTCACTCAAATTAGCTTTTTATGTGCTTTCAGACATTAAGAAATCCTGAAGATGACAGTTCCCCTTTAAGGTGCAAAGCTAGGGGTTTAACTTTAAGCACCACCCTCAGTCCTAACTATAGGAGTATTACTGTACTCCTATTATATGTAATTCTTTGCAAAAAGTAAGCAATAAGACATGATGGGGTGTGCATTGAACAGATATTATTGCATGCCCAGGGCTGTAATGAGGCACGAGGCCGCAGGCAGAGTTTCTTCAGTACCTGAAATTGCAGTAATGTTGGTTCAATGCACACCCCTGGAGTGTCTTATTGTGCTCATAAAATGAGCTTCTTTCTTTTTTTTCATTTTTACAATTAGATAAATTATGTTTATATGTGGAAAAAACAGATTTGTTTATTCAAATTCATGATAAAATAGTCCTTTTGCCTAATCTCTCTGTATCTATGCCATACTGATTCTATTTATTGTACTGAATGCTACTGTAACATTGTGTACATTATAATTGCACAGTATTTTTATTTTCAGTTGTTCTATTTTCTGTACCATTCCTATCCTGTGTAACTGTACTGCCTGTATTACCTCTGTGCCATCTTCATGGCCCGGGTCGTGCATGAAAACGGTCCTTTGGATCAGTGCTCCTACCTGGTTAACAAATAATTAAATAATGTAAAATGATGTCATTGTGCAAGTGCTTTAGAAAGTTTGTCCATTACTGACATCAGTAGTAGTACTGGTTTTATTTTGTTGCCACTGTGATTCCAGAAGCAGTCCCCCCTGCCCCCCGTGTATTGTTGCGGACTGTTTCTTTTTTTTTTAAATGGGATGGAGCTCCAGCTGCTGCCAAGGGACAGGTGAGAGAGAGAGAGAGAGGGAGAGAGAGAAAACTGTGTTTTTTTTTGTTTTTTTGTTATTGAACTGGGACCGACGACAGCACGGAAGCATAGCAGGAGCAGATGGGGACTGGAGCAAGACGGGTAAACTTGAAAAAATGACAGAGCAATGTGATCAGAAATGCGTTTTATTAAGTAAGATTTGAGAAGTTAGATCTACTTTGTTGACAAGTTCTTCTGTTTTACAAGCCTATGGGGAGAAGCATGATTTTTTAAGAGAGGTGGCTGGAGCAGGCATGCTGCATGAGCCATACTGCAATGTCACAGTTATCAGCACCTCAGAGAATGAGAGCAGTTAGTGCTTGTAATTTGAATTTATGTGAAATATGTTGGTATATTCCATTGTACTTTGATGAAACAATGTTTATTGGTGGCTGTTTGATGACTGTTTCTCTTGCTAGCATACAAAAAGAAATGATGGCATTTGAAGAGTGAGTGTTCTAATGGCACATTGATTTCTTTTTTTTCTATGTAGTCCTGCTTTTGAGTACTAGTTTTTTGTTTTGTTTTTCACCTGTGCATCAAATGGATTTGATGCACAGGTAGCAACCAATCAAAAAGCAGGATTTTATATCCCCATTTTATAAACTGTGTTAATGCCCAAGTTAGGGTTCAGGTTAATGCCACAAAAGTCAGGAAATGTGTCATTAGCATTTCCAACCCTAACTCCCCACTCCTGCCCTCAAGTACCAAAAGAAAAAAACCTTTAGGTGTTTGGGTCTCTGGAGTCTTGATGAGTCAGTGGTGGGGTCTTCCTTGTGGTTGTCAGCCCTAATGCCCACCCCATTCCCCGAGCAAACAAGATCAGACTGACAAGATTTTCTTTCTTCATGCAGAGTCCACAGGCCCCTGTATGAAAAAATCTACAACACATTGTACTGATAACATGTGGTGAGACATACTTCTCTACCTTTGAAGAGTGAATCAGTATGAGGCTCTGGCTTGGAGCAGCACCTTGTGCTTTGGACACGAGTCTATGGGCTGGGGTGTGAGCATGAGGGCTGACAACCCCAAGGAAGACCCCACCACTGATTCACCAAGACTCAGGGACACAAAACCCTATTTGTTTTTACTTTTGCTGCTTGCATTGTGGGGGTGGGGAGTTAGGGTTGGAAACTCTAACGTCACATTTTCCAACTTTTGTTGCATTAAGTTGAACCCTAAATGGTGCATTAACACAGCTGTTTGCAAAGAATTTCCTTTCTTTTTTGGTTAATCAATTTTTACTTAATAGGAGAGAGAACACATACAACAGTTAACAAACAAGTACAGCATCATTAAGTATCTTTTATAGATAGAGGTGTATGAGTACATCTGCATACTAGTGACATTAATTAGGACAGAAAAAGTAATTCAAGGCAGAAATTATTCATCATCTAGACTCAGCATAATGCCACAATGTCAGATCAAAACACATCAGAGAACAAAGAAATGAGGAGATAACTAACACTAAGAAACTGTCAATACCATTTTTTGCCAATGGAATACTGTATTACAGAGGACACACTAGGGGTGAATGTAAGGGCCCGTGAGCTCAGCACAGAGAGGAGACCTTTAGGCTACCCATTGGTCTGACCCCCTGCCAGTTGGCAAAAGGGAGATTCAAGAAAAGGCACCCGACAGAGGCAAAATTGCTTCATGGTATGGTTGGCAAAGTTTGAAAAGAGCTTGCTTGTCACTAATAGTCTGAGAGCAAGAAGCCATTCATTCACTGAAGGGACCACTTAAGTCTGCCATCTGCATAAGATAAGGTTCTTGGAAGCTACTCCAACTACTGTAATCCACTGCGCTCAAGGGACAGTTCTGGGAGTGGATTCTAGAAAGCATCCCGATAACAAAGCATCTGGTGAGACCTGATGCCCCTTGCTAATATTGAGTTGCACATGGTCTGGATCAGTTGCCAGATGGACTGAAGGGATGGACAGCGCCAAAGAACATGCATTAAGGATGCTGCTAGTGGGAGCCAACCATGTGGAATGGAGGGCTGAGGCACTGCAAGCACCATACTTCCTACCACACTGACAACCCGTGTTCAGGAACAATTACAGGTTACCAGTGGTTGGCCATGGTGGGAGAGCATTATGATGTCTGAGATACAGCTCTCCTCTCCTGGGGAGGGACATCTGAATGCTCCACTGAATGACTGCCACTAAGTGGAGGCCAAGTGGTAGTGTGGATGAGGAGGGTAGAAGAAGGGAGTGCTTTGGGACTCTGTGGCGTGCACGTGCCTTCACATATACACATTCGTAAACACACCCCAGCATGGGGAACCAGGGAGAAAAATATGGAGGAAAAATGGTGGCAGTGCAGGTGCAAATGAAGCCTGCCCACTGATCCCCACCCACCCCACCACCAGACCACTGGAGACAAAGACTGGATGTGAGTACTTCAAGGGGAGGACATCCCTCCTCCTCCTAGCCCTGCCATTGGGGGAAATCCATGGGGGTTCTCAGGTTCACAGCAGAGTTCCAGGGAGGTTGCAGGACAGTAGGTTTCAATGGGGTAGAACCAAGGGGGAGCCCAGCCAGTAATAGCCAGGAGAATAAACAATGAATGGGCAAATGAATGCTGTTTGAGCTTGGTATCTCCAGCAGAGGTCATGGCTCAGTAAGCCCATAGATTTAAGCATTTTGGAAGTGTGGTACCATCTATGTATGGTTTTGAATCAGGTGACTTCTACTGTCTTTACAAGTCTTGAGGAGTCTGTTCCAGCAGTTGCTCCATTGCTCAGAGGAGATATCTGTGTGCCCAACTCAGTTTGCCATGCTATCTGTGCTGGTAGAGAACGGTCCAGCTGGGCATCAGTCAGCATTCTGTAAATCAGACTAGCTCTCCCTCTCTATAACTTGGTGAATCAATATAAGGGGTGGACCTTTGAGGGTGAGGGGGTGTTTTTACCTTTGGACTTCAGCTTTTGAACCACATCCTTGATCTGGAGAACCCTCCAGAAGTCTTTCCTGGGGATCTGGTATCACTGGATCAGGCCATCAAAGCAGTCCAGAGAGTTAAGATCAGGGGAAAAGAGATCTTTGACCACATGAATGCCTTGTCTTTCCCATAGTGGCCAGTATATCAGCCAACCACCAATCTGTACGCTTATGTTGCCCCACAAGTGGAACTACTTCCATGGGGTATGCTCCTCCCCAAGGCAGTGGTGTAGCTTTTTTCAGTATTTATGGGACAGGGAGATAGTGGGGGAGTGATTACCTGGGGGTCCCTTCTTGGAGTAACTTGCAATCATTGTAGAGTATCCACCCATAACATCTGCTTCTAACTGTTTCCAAGAGGGACCTTCAGCATGAGTGTCTTGGAGCCACTGATGATTTGTGCTGACATGAAGGCTACAGGATAGCTCTGGAACCAGGGGAAGCCCCAATCCCCTCTGCTCCAGTGACACCAGTGTTTAGCTTTGCTGAACCTATGGGGTATCCCCTCTCAAAGGAAATCTCCCAGGGTCTTGTCAATTTTATAAAACCATACTTGGGGGATGTGAAGAGGAAGATGTGATAAAAGGTACAAGAATCTGGGGGGGGGCGATAATAATTTTGATGGTGTCAATGTTACCAGCCAGGGATAAATGCAAGGCTCTCCACCTCTGCAATTCACTCGTAGTGGAGGAAAGTAAAGTCTCCAAATTCCTGGCCATCATTTTGGGGAGGTCCCTGCATAGTTTAATGCTGAGGTATGTGATGCCATCTGGTGCCCAAGCGAGGTCTGCAGTTTTGAAGATTTCCATGGTGTAGAAGCTGTTTCAGGGGAGAGCCTCAGTCTTGCCCCGATTCACCTTAAGACTGGAAATTTTGTAAAATGAATCCAGAAGCACCAAGATCTGAGGGATATCCTCAGAGATATTGAACAGTGTGATCAGCAAGTCATCTGCTTACAGGAATGTGATATATGCCTTGCCTCCTACGTACAAATCCTGGATATGGGGATGTTCCATCAGAGCAATGGCTAAGGGTTCAATCGCTAGCACAAATAAGAGTGGCTAAAAGGGGGCAGTCCCACAGCATCTTATCCCTTTCTGCAAGGAGAAGGGGCTGAGCAGAGGCCATTAGTCAGGATAGATGCCTTGGGCATTGTGTACAATAGTTGTATCCATTGATGAAAGACTGGACTGTAAAGAACGCCATTCAGCCAAGTCGAAGGTCTTCTCAAAGTCTAGAGCCAGGGCTGCTGCGGGGGTTTTGAGCCTTTGTGCATTGTGAATGAGGGAGACTAGAGTTCTTATGTGATCAGAACCCAACCTCCCTTTCATGAAGCCCACTTGGGCTGGGTGTATGAGCCATGTGAGAACCTTTTTGAGGTGGGCCACGATAATTTTTGCCAGAATTTTGGTGTCTGCATTGATGAGCGAAATTGGGTAGAAACTCCCATGGGAGGTAGGGTCCTTACCTTTTTTTTTGGTAGCACCATTATTACTGTTTCCCTCATGGATGGAGGAAGAGTTCCTTGTAGCAGAGACTTTTGGAATACTCTATGAAGATAGGGGGAAGTTCTTCTGCCAACATATGGTAAATGTCAGCCGGGAACCCATCACTCCTAAGGTACTTGTGCAGATTCAATGCTTTTCTGGCTTAGGATGCTTCATGTAGGGTGATGTGACTGTCTAGGTCAGTTACTTCTATAGGAGAAAGGGAGGGGATAGGAAAAGTTTCCAGAAAGTCTTCCACAGTGGAGAGCATTGGGGGGGAAGGGAAAGCATAAAGGGTCTAGTAGAAGCTTTTCATGATAGAATTAATGTCTTTGGGGTCATGTTTCATGCTCTTCGTGGCATCCTTTTGACCCACAATTAACTTACTGGTTTGCCTGCTTTAGACGGTGAGCTACAAGTTTACTAGACTCCCCTTTCCCAGAATGCATGGTGTATGCAGCAGAGGGTTAGCTCAGCTTTTCTGGTAAGGAGGGCATCTAATTTGATCCTTGTGTTATGCCTCACAATTGCTGCCTTGGGCAGTGGGTATTGGGAGATTTTAAGAGCTAGCTTAGCCTCATGGAGATCCTTCTCCAGTTGTAATTGTTCCACTTTTCTCTTCTGATGTCTGCATGCAGCATAGGCCATAATGCTGCTCCTTAAGGTGGCCTTGAAGGCTTCCCATTTGGTGGCAACCAAAACCTCTTCAGTGTCATTAAGCTTCCGGTGAGTTAGGACCTCAGTTAGGCCTTGAGCTCATTATCCTCTAGCAAAAGGGATCAAACCTCCAATTAGAGGATTTCTGTAGGGTGTGGCTCCAGAGAACCTTGATCTCTAGGGGGACATGATCTGAACTGATCACTGGATAGATGGTGGCTTCTGTAAGTTAAGTGAGAATTGGAAGGCTCACCAGCCAAATATCCAGTTGACTGGCAGAGCCAGACACTGTGGAAAGGTAGTTGTAGTCCCTGACATTCGGGAATTGGATCCTCAAGACATCTGTCAGCCCATGATCAGCCAACAAAGCTGCTATGGCCTTTTAGGCCCCTGTGTGTGGATCTCCTGAAGTCCCATTCCTGTCTATCAGCAGGTGTAACATTCAGAGCCCCCCCCAACACAACAGAGGTGCTGATATTGTTAAACACCATGAGATTCTGACTAAGGGTATTAAATAAGGTGCAGTTGTTCATGTTAGGCCCATAGACATTGCAGAGTATCATGTGATTGGATGGAGTGGATACCCTTAGTATAATCCATCTATCCTCTTTGTCAGCATGCCATGTATCCACCCCAAACCCCAAAGTAGTAGTAGTAAATCATTTTTTATTCATAAGAATAATAGAATACATTCAATTGAGTAAATCTCATTTTCAGTGAAGTTCCAGGCCAAGTAAAGTACACAAGTTACACATATACACATAAACACCTAAACAATCAAACTAAATATGTATCAATAAAATAACATGACAGAAAACAGTCACAATAAATACAAAACAAACTTAAATCTCACAACTATTTTAAGGTGCTTTACAATGATTACAAATAGCAAGTTTATTTGAACAGGTCGTACACCAGGGCCCAGATATTCAAACTGCACTCAAAACTAGCGCAACAGCAGGAGCAAGCACAAACCAGTTGCGCAAATGCGCAACAGGTGCGATATTCAAACATGGAGCAGAGCAAATAGCGCAAGCAACCAACGTCTGAATATCGCACATACTGCGCCATTGTGCAACCAGGAAGGAGAAGCTGAGCCAAAATGTTGCGCTATGGAGCAACCAGGAAGCTCAGCTGAGCATTCCAGAGCTGCCATAGCGCAAGCACAGCCCACCCCAGAGCAATGGAACTGCACATCCAGGAGGCAGGCTGGGGCCCACCGCCAGCCATGCCACACATGGGCACAGGAACACACTGCAGAACCCACACCACACTGCACACCCCAAGAACAGCATCACTGGGGTGGGACGGATGATCCACGTGCCCATGGGGACAAGCCAACAAAGCATAGCAGAGCCATGACACCCCAGCACAACCACTGGCAGGTGGAGAGTGCACACACAGGGATTGACAACCACAGTGCACATCAGCCCCCGACGCACAGCACACCCTGCACTATGACCCCAAGACACGCCCATGTGCAGTGACTGGCACTGCAGGAAACACCATGCATCCCCTGGCACCACATCCAACCCCGTGCTGCAGAGAAGCATACAGCTAGACCCACCCTGTGCACCCAGCAGTGCAGGCAGATGGCAAGACCAACAGAAAGTCAATGCCATGCTGGTGATACCTCCCCATGCACACACACACACACACACACACATATACCCAGGACCACACCACCCCAGATGGCATGCACACCACTGCAACTGAGCAACTATAGCCAGCTGCAAATCAGAGACCAACACAGTATTCATAACAAAATATAAATGTGTATTATAAAAATGTGTAAATTATAAAATCAACATCAAACAACTATTTACAAGAGGGGTAGGGTACAAGGTAGGGGTGGGCAAGGGTGAGGATGAACAACTGGGAGAGGAAGGCAGAGTGGGAGGGATGGATGGAGAGAAAAGGGGGATCTGGCCTAAGGCCTAGCAGACTGATCCTCTGCTGCCTGGTGCCGTCTTTCTTGGCTGTGCCTCCTCCTTAGCCCATGGCGCTGTATGTCCTGGAGGATGTTCTGGTTTTCCTGGGACACCCGGGTCATCTGATGCAGTGACTGCTCCATTCTGCGGAGCACAATGAGGCCTAGGAAAAGGGAACACAGTCAATGGCTGTGACTGACCACAACCCTGAACACCACCCAACCTGCAAGCCATATAGCCCAATGTCCCGCACCTGTGATGGCGTACACCCACCCATAGTGAACATGCACATGGCCATCACAAACAGGCGGCACCAGCTATGCACACCACTGCCCACACACACTGCCCATGTCCATCACAGTACAAACAAGGCTGGCAAGTGACGTGACAACGTGGTGCGATGCCAGTTACACAGCTATGTGCCCAGTGCATGCCTGGACCACCAGTGACGCATACACAGGCGTGCTGTGATACTGCACAGTGATGCATGTCACCTGTGTCGTGCCTACATACATAGATACATAGACAGTGTCGTCAAATAAGGGCCTATGGCAAACCCAGTCTGTCCATATGAGCTTGTCAGTTCACTTTGTTTCCTGGAGGTCTGTTGCCCTCACCCTGATCTCCAGATCTCCTTCACGCCAGTCCCCTGCAGTCTGAAATCCTGTGATTGTGTCAGCCCCACCACTTCCTCTGGCAGGGATCCACCTGTCCACTACCCGCTCTGTGAAGACAGTCCTTCTCCATGTGTCCTCTGAATCGTCCTCCTCCATCGTCATCCCATGCCCTCTAGTCCTGGAACATCGTTTCACTTCAAAAAGTGTGGCCCGCACCCTGATCCCCCCTGTAAGATACCTGTATGTCTCCATCATATCCCCTCTCTCCACCCTCCCCTCCAGCGAGTACATGTTCAGTTCCTGTAACCTGTCGTCATAGGACCCGTGATGCAAGCCATGCACCATCTTTGTTGCCCTCCTCTGAACCTTCTCTGCCCACTCTACGTCCTTACATAGGTATTGTCTCCAGAAATGTACACTGTACTCCAGGTGGGGCCTCACTAGTGTCTTGTATAGTGGAATCATGACCTCCCCTTTCCTGCATGGTTGTATTGTGCAGGGCTACTGGTCTCCCCCCCAGCATGCAATAGCATCCATGAAGTCATGATACTCACACTGCTCAACTGTTCTGTCTGCCGCTGTTGCTGTTGCTGTTGCTGCCGCTGCTGCTGCTGTTGGGGTGGAACAACTGCTGGCACCGGGTCCCTGGCACGGCCCTCCTCATCCTGGCCCTGCATCCTCACATCCCGGCCTGTGGGAGACATATGTTGAGACAAACATCAGTGTGACTCAAAAGCAGAGTGCCCCCTGCCCCAGTGAGAGTGCCTGCCCACACAGCCATAACCATCCATAGCACAGCTGCACACACTGACACAGCCAACCGTGTCCGAGCCGCACCTATGCACAGCCACCCACACACACACACCCTACAGAGAATATAGGTGCATAGATGGTACACTCACCTGGCCTAGGCACCACGCCCCACCTGGCACGTGTCTGCAGTCTGGCCAACATGTCCGAGCTCTTCCGGCGGAGGTCACTGTACCGGTGCCGGCACTGCTCAGCAGACCGGCCCTGTCCAGTGACCTCCACCAGGTCAGTGGCCACTTGCTGCCACATGTGGGTCCTAGGCATGGTGAGGGGGGCCTCACCATAGAGTGCCTCACAGTGGGGCTCCACCAGGGCCACCAGGTTGGCCACATCCAGTGGGCTCCAACTCACTGCCCTCCTCCTAGCCATCTCAGCCAGTTTACAGCAGGCAATATGGCGCTCCGCTGCACTGTAACCCCACGTGGAGATGTTGCGCAATAGACCACCACAGGCTCCAATCACGCTGTTCAACAGCGCCGTCACTTACACAGCGCTGTCACCAGACAGCTAAGAGGACGCATACATGGCATGAGAACCGGGCGCCAGGGGCAAGGCATACACAAGGTCACGGCAATGATGCAAGGCGCACGCCATCGACGTATAGGCAGCCTGCTCGACTGCAAAGCTGCGTACCAGTGCCACAGTGGACCATTGCACAGTAGTGCCACAGCGCCATATAGTGCCCAGTGCTGTAGCGCCACTGGCACAATGGTGGCCATGGCCTGAATTGCCTATCGTGCTCAGCAGGTCTGCAGGGCGATAGACGCATGCGTAAGCTGTCTGGGCATGCGCAATGCAGTGTAGCATGCAGGCACAAATCTGCGCCATTGGCTCAGCCGGCCCTTCTGTATTGTGCAAAGCGCAAATCCGCGATATTCAGCCGACATATGCAAATCATTTGATCAGCCAGTCAAAGGCTCAGTGGCGCGATTAGCATGTCATTAAGGTTGTGCCACTCCTCATTTGCATGTGTTGCGCTATAAAAACGCGACAGTGGGTTGTGCTGGCCAGATTCGTTACTGCAGGTGAGAGGTGAGTTACATGCTGTGTGATGCTCAGGACAATGCTCATGGGCAAGGTGCGGAGGATGATAAAGGCTGAGGGGCTGAGAATGAAAGGGCACTAGAAAGGGACAAAGGGCACCCTTTCTATCAGTATCTGCCATACGGAGAAGAAGCGTGGGGCTTCCGCCCCGGCCGGCACCCTATGCTCATGGGGAAATGCTGTTGACTGCACAGTGACAGGTGTCCACTTCCACCCGCACAGATCACCATGACTGACCAGAGCCAAGCTGAGGGTGAGGATGGTGGGCGTGAGAGGAGGCGAACTTCACAGCGGCAGAGACGGAGGCCCTCTTCCAGGCCTACCTGGAGGATGAGCCACTATTGAGTGGATGGAGGGGCACCCCTCAGGAACATGCAGCTGCATGGGAGGGGGTAGCTCGGGCCATCAACCTGCACGGAAGCCACCAGCGCTCCGTGCAGGAATACAAGAAGAAGATGGGGACTGACCGCAGGAGGCTGAAGGAGAAGGTGGCAGCCTTCAGGGCGGCATGCTGGCACTGGTGGGGGCCCACCAGTGGTGTGCAGCTGACCCCAACAGAGGAGACACTGGTCACGCCATGCAGCCAAGTGCCATTGCGGGCGCACTAGGGAGGATTCCAGACAGGTGGAAGCCCATCACTGCACGGTATGACATGGTGGTGGTGTTGGGGGGCTGTTGTTCACATGCACTCACATGTACTCTCTTTCTGTTACAGATCCTGTTCATCTTCAGGAGACGGTGGTGGTGGTGGGTCCAGACAGTGATGCAGACCTGCTGGACGTGGAGGAGGACCATCCACCTCCGCCACCAGCCAGCAGGCACTGCAGCAGCATGCACGCCAGCCAACAACTCTGGTGTCAGTGATACGGGTGCAGGAGGTGCACAGCCTGTGTCTCAGCAGTCCGGCATGCAGGTATGCCAGCATGCTGTGCCTATGGCAGTGGCACGTACATGCACCATTGATGATAGCAGGCCTGCAATGGGCAGTGATAGGTGTGTGTCCCATGACGGACACATGGCAGGCCAGCACGTGCCCCTGGGCCTTCCTGGTTCACACCTGTGTACCAGCATGCTGGTACAGTCCCAGGCTGTGCCTGTCAGCACCGTTGGGGCAGCACTGGTGGCTGTGCAGGTGTCCGGCACTGTTGCCAGCACAGAGGTGGAACAAGTGGACCTGGGGGCTCAGCAGTTGGAGGGGCGGCAGCAGCAGTCGAACACCAGGTCTGGGGGTACAGTGTCAAGCAGTGGCACATGTCCACCGCCCTATGATCCGCCCATACCTGGTCCTGGCGAACAGCACCCACCCTCAAGGGGTGCTGTGCACTGGGACCGTCCACACCCTGGGGGTCACGATGCCATTGGGGCACAGTACCCATTGGACGCGCACACCCACCTGCTGCAGGAATCAGTACAGCTGCAGGGGCGGGTTGCAAGGTCCGTGGAGGCACTGTCTGTGTCCGTGGAGCGGCACAGCAGGGAGTGTGCTCGGGACCGAGCCGAGCTGCTCCTTATGCGGACGGATGTGACTGCCGCCATTGACAGGCTGACCCAGGCAGTGGTCTCTGTCGCTGATGCATTGGGCACACTGTCAGGTGCCCCTGTACCGCACACCCCACACAGTGCACTCTCCACTCGCTCCCGGCATCATGCGACACCAGGCCTGTCGACGCCGGGTTCTGCTGTGGGCATCCCGAGCACCCCTGGTGCACGTTTGTTCGGCATGATGCAGACCCCTGTGCGGGCAAGGCCGTGTTCGTGCAGTGGGACCCCTGGTGGTGCAACAGCACCACCCCATGTGGCCCCTGCTCAGCCTGCCAGTGCTGCTGGGCCACAGCGGGGCCGCCCACGCATCTGTGGTGGCCGTGGGACAGTGCTACATGACTGAGATGTCTCCCAGTGCGGGCCCTGTCTGGTGCTGCCCTGTGTGCAATGTGTGTCATGGTGGGCAGTGCACTGCTGGGTGCTCTGCTCACCACGCTGACACACGGTCCACCTGCACACTCTCCCTACTGCTGTCCACAGGTGCGTGTGCATGATGATGCCTGCATTGCACTGTACACCAAGGTGCAAGGGTGCCCAGGTCCTGACACACGTACTTGGACAGTACAGGTGGTGGGGGTGGTCGGTGGTGCTGTGTGTTGGCAATGTCGTTTCCGCAGTGCTGTGCTTCTGCCCATGTACGCTGCCTGGTGTGTGTGTGTGTCCATATGAGTGCTCACCCCTCCCTGATGGTGTGTTGGTATGCCTGGAACCTTCAACTCCCTGACCTTCATGCATGTGTGTTCCCTGTGTGCCTGTGGTTTGCGCATGGACAGTGTTGCCTGCACATGTCCCCTTGACTTGCCTGTGTTGGGCGTGGTGCTCTTCTGCAATGGTGTCCCGGTGCAGCTGGGCCTGCGGGTCAGTCGGGGTCCCTCCGTCCTAGAGGGGGCTGCTCATCATCAACATCACGGCGCCACTGGGCGTCCCCATCGCTGTCCCCTCTCTCGACTCTGTATGGCTATCCCATGGTCTTTGGCCATGTTGTGCAGGATGCAACAGGCCAGGAATATCCCACAGGCCTTTGGGGCTGTACTGTAGGGCACCACCGAGGTGTCTAGGCATCGGAGCGTGCCTTGAGCATCTCAAACACCGGCTCTATGATGTTACGTGTTGCGGCATGTGCCTCATTGAAGCATAGCTGCGCTGGGGTCATGGGGCACCGGTACGGTGTGAGCAGCCAGGGACGGAGTGAGTATCCGCAGTCACCTGTGTGGAGATAGTGGAGAGCAGTGTCATGTCAGGTCCATATTGCCCATATCCTTGTGTGCCACTACCATGGCACCTGTGTCATTCCCACCTTGCCCAGAGTTTGCATTCCATACATGTGTACTCACCCACTAGATGACCCGTGGGATGTCCCCACTCAATCGATGGCACAGTGCAGACTGGTGCCATATGAAGGCATCATGTGCTCCACCAGGGTGTGTGGCACAGACATTGATAATGCGCCCAGTGGCATCACACACCACCCGGCAGTTGACACTGGAAAACCCTTTCGGTTCCGATATGCCTGGCCGTCGGGGCCAGGTGGCGTGCTAATGGCCACATGGGTGCAGTCTATGGCCCCTAGCATGCCAGGCATACATGCTACCCTGTGGAACTCCTGCATGTTTGCTGTACACTCTGCCGCAGTGCTGGGGAAATGGATGTACTCCGCAGCATGAGGCAGCAGTGCGCTGAGGAATTGGGTGAGGATGCGTGACGTGGCCGACTGTGTAATGCCTGTGGTGTCCCCTGTCGGCCTCTGGAAGGTGCCCGCAGCGAGCAGGCACATGCAGGCTGTCACCTTGGTCTCCACAGACAGAGCGTGACTCCGTGAGGGTGCCTGCATCACATCACTGCACAGCTCACAGAGCCGCCTCAGTATTGCCCTGTTCAGGCGTGTACCGGCCACGATCTCAACGCCTGTGTACAGCTCCAAGCTGAAGTGGGCACGACACCGCCTGTTGGGGTATACCACCGACGGGCCCCTCCGCGCCACCCCCTGCAGCATGGTGTCTCACCCCTCATTACAACTTCCATGTGGAAGCTGGCACTGTCCATCTCCTGGCTTCTGCCCCCAGCTGCTGTTCCTGTGTTACCCCGCTGCCCCACTGCTGCTTCCACTGCACCAGGCACCCCCACTGGCCTCTCTGTCCTCCTGGACCCACTGTCCCTGTCTGTCCTTCCAGCTTCTGCTCTCTCTCTGTCTCTGTCTCTCCCCAGTTTCGGCCTGCTAGGGTTCTTGCACCGCTTCCTTGTGCCTTTTGATTTTGGCTCAATTCCGCTACTGCGCAACTTCCGGCTGAGCCACTCTTGCGCATTGCGCAAGTGTTCAAATATCGCATTGCGCACTTTATGCATGGACCCGCCCCCTTCAGTTGCGCATGCCTTCATTTCCATTGCGCTGTTGCTCAGCATGTTTTTGGTGACGCAACTGGCCCCTTCTGAATATCGCAGAATGGCGCATTTTTGGAGTTGCGCACGCGCAACCCTGTTGCGCATGGCGCAACCCTTTTGAATATCTGGGCCCAGATATCTAACTCCCATATATCAGTTCCTGCCCTTGGACATCATAAGTTTAAAGGGGAATGATTCCATAAAGTAGATCCTTTAAAAGGGATACATGATCTCCCAATAGATAGATTACAATTATAGATTACAGATTGGACTCCTTGGGAGGACCTCAGGGACCTACTGGGCTACCTGAATTCAAACAAATCAATAACATTGTCTGGAACCTATTGTCTCCAGACCTTAACTATAACCAAAGATTTATGGATTAGTATGGAGACCCCGCTTTGAGGTTGAGGCTCACTGTGAGCTTCCTCCCCCACCCAATCTTTTTTTTTTTTTATTTAAGTGCTTTGGGGGAATCAGGCAAGAATTTGGTGTGGGTGGCCTCCAGAGGGTGGGATTGTGGCTACTGACTAATGAGTATGGTCAATATCCAGTGGGCCAGGCCATTTGTGGTATAATAACTGTGGCAGAGTTTGCTGGAGGAAGCCCGTTATGTTTTGCTCCTCACTCCCCTGCAGCAAGCTCACAATCCTAAGGTTCCTGCAGTGGGCCCCGTTTTATGTATCTTCCACATTGTCCTATAGTTGTTGTAGGGCTCTGTCCTAGTTGCAGAGATGGGCCATAGGCCTGTCTGACTTGTTCTCTGTATCCACGATCCTCTGTTCTGCTATGTTTACTCAGTGCGAAATACTGATGTCAGCATTAATCTGCTGGATAGCAATCTCAAGTCTGCTCATTTGGCCAGTGACAGAGCTGCATGGAATGAGAACATTCAGAATGTGTGGAATTTCAATAACATTTTGTGACATTTCATGAGATTTTGTGGGATTTTGTAGGAATTTTGTGGAATGTTTAGAAATTATCAATGTGGTCATATCTCAACCATCTACTGAGCTAGAGCTCTGCAATTTAGCATGCTTATTTGCTGGGAGGAGTTCCAGTGCCATGTCAAATATCTTGAAATTTAAATGGATTGTCTCAAAATTATATGTGCTGTAATTCTGTGATTTTATTTTTGTGGGAAATGTTATAAAATCTTTTATCTGCATATACCTTATCCATGTTTTGTGCCAGAGATCTTATATTTGGCATGATTACTTGGAAGCACCAAGATATCTCATTGGCGAGAATGCCTAGCTCCCCCACTGTGATGGCACAATACCGACACAGGTATTGTGTCACCTCTTCTATCGTTGTTTTCTGTGGGGGGCTGTGCTCCCCACATCCCCCATGCAGAGGTCTCTGCCCCCGCACCCACCAGACTCTGGGATTCCAACTCCAGGTTGGAGTTGGTCCGGGAAGGGGGCGGAACACTGGGGGAAGGTGAAACACAGAAAAAGGAATATCACTGTAATGGTCTTTTTCTGTTTCGCCGTCAGGGTGTCGACCACAAGGAGTGCTACGGATTACTTGATGATGAGTGGTCTAACAATGTGTCAAATATCAGGACATTAAGATGGATTATCTCAAAAGTATACATGCTCAATATCTGCCATTTAATTTTTTCTGGAAATTTCTTGACCAGTTTTTATCTGCATATGCCTCAGCCATCTATTGGCCAGATATCTTAAATATGGCATGATCACTTGATGATAGGTGTTCTAATAATGTGTCAAGTTTCATGACATGAGGATACATTGTCTCAAATTTTCAAAGTCTGTCATTTTAATTTTTGCTGGAAAGTTCATGAAACATTTTATCTGCATATAACTCAAGCACCTTTGATGCTACACATGTGTAAATTAGCACAAATAACCTTTTTGTAATGGCCATAGAATCTTCTAAATATTGAGATAATTGAATTAGAGATTTTTAAGTTACAGGAATTCAAACTTCTGATATGTAAATATTTGCAAAATTCTCAAAAATGAGGATGTTTGTAACTTCTCCGCTCTTGCAGGCATAGACTTAACATTTGACATGCATATCTGATGTCAGTGCATCCTGGAGTGTAACACAACTGGATAAATTGGTTTAGCAGTTTAAAATTTACAGTGGAAAAAAATTATTGGTAACATTTTCTCAAATATTTATTGCAGCACGTAGATGAAACATTCAGAATTGTTTTTGTGGAATTTAACATTCACAATGCATAGAAACATAGAATTTGATGACAGATAAGGACCGCATGGCCCACCTAGTCTGCCCATTTCCCTACCTAACGGATCCTAGTTAACCAACAGCCTATTTCCCCCAACCCCCCACTAGAACTGCTTTAGGTCTGTCCAATCCATTCTTGTATTCCTCCACTGTTTTTGACTCTACAACCTTCTCCGGAAGGCTGGTCCATGCATCTACAGCCCTCTCTGTGAAGAAATACTTCCTCACATTACCTCTGAGCCATTCCCCCCTCTATCTTCAAATTGTGCCCTCTTGTTCTTGCACATCTTTTTTTCTGAAAGATGTTACCCTCTTGGACTTTGTTGATTCCCTTGAGGTATTTGAAAGTTTTGGTCATGTCCCCCCTCTCCCTCCTTTCCTTGAGACTATACATCTTAAGCTTGTTTAGTCTTTCTTCATATGCCTTCTGGTGCAGACCCTGCACCATTTTGGTTGCCCTCCTCTGGACAGCCTCCATCCCATCTATGTCTTTACGGAGATGGGGTCTCTAGAACTGTACACAGTACTCCAAATGTGGTCTTACCAACTGTCTGTACAGAGGGCCAACAACTTCCTGTTTTCTACTGGTGATGCCTCTCCCTATGCATCCCAGTATCCCCCCTGCTCTCCTTACTGCCTTCTCACATTGCTGGCCCACCTTTAGGTCATCTGATATGACTACCCCTCGGTCCCTTTCCATTTTTTTTGTTGTCAGTATCTCAGCCCCATTGTGTACTCTTCCCCTGGGTTTTTGTTTCCCAGATGCAATATTTTGCACTTCATTGCGCTGAATCTAAGCTGCCATACATTTCTGCAATTCCTCCAACCTTGCCAAGTCCCTTTTTATCCTTTCCACCCCACTTTGCGTATTAACCCTGTTGTAGATCTTTGTGTCATCTGCAAAGAGACATACTTTCCGTTCTAGTCCCTCTATAATGTCACTTATAAAGACATTAAAAAGGACTGGCCCCAATACTGAACCCTGCATTACCCCACTAGTAACCCTCCTTTCTTCACTGTGGACTCCATTTACTATTACACGCTGTATCCTGTTGTCCAGCCAGTGTTTTACCCAGGCTACCACCCTGGGACCCACTCCCAGGCTGGCTAATTTGTTTATTAATCTTTTGTGTGGGACTGTGTCAAATGCCTTGCTAAAGTCTAGGTAGGCTATGTCCACAGCCCCTCCCTGGTCTACTACTTTGGTCACTCAGTCAAAGAAATCAATTAGATTTGTCTGACATAACCTTCCTGCTGTGAATCCATGCTGCCTTGGGTCCTGTGCCCCACTGGCCTCTAGGTACTCAACAATTCTTTCCTTCAGCAGTGATTCCATCATTTTCTCTACCACTGAGATCAAACTGACAGGTCTGTAGTTTCCTGCCTCTGTCTTGCTCCCACTTTTGTGAAAGGGAATCACATCTGCCCTCCTCCAGTCCTCAGGTGCCACACCATCCTCCCATGATTTATTAAAAAGGGTAGTCAGTGGTGTCACCAGTTCTTCCCTTAGTTCTTTTAGAATTCTGGGGTGAGTCCCATCAGGCCCCATTGCTTTATCCACTTTCAGTTTTAAGAGTTCTTTCAGAACCCTTTCTTCTGTGAAAGGACAAATATCACTCCCCTCCCATCCAGAGTGCTTCTATTGACTGGATTAGGTATCTCCCTCTGCTTTTCCATTGTGAATACTGAACAGAAGTATTTGTTCAGTATCCCTGCTTTTTCACTGTTACTTTCTGCTCAACCACCTTCCTCTTTATTCAGCCTCAGTATCCCTGCCTTAGTCTTTCTTTGCTCCCTAATGTACCTATAAAAGGTTTTATCCCCCTTCTTAGCTGAGTTGGCTATCTTTTACTTGGTTTGGGCCTTTGCTATTCTGACTGCCTTTCCCGCTTCCTTCTGCTTTCACTGGTACAGTTCTCTGTCCTGCTCCTTCTGTGTTTCCTTATACTTCTTGCATGTAGAACTACTTCATTTGATAAGACGCGCTGAGCTTTTTGCAGTCCTGCTGTTCCTCTCTGGGTGACCATTTTGCCCCTCCCCAGCATAGCCAGATTGACTCATTAGAACTAGTGATATCTTCTTTGTACTTTACAATGACAAAATCCCTTAAAATGAAAGTCACCTACTCCTTTTGCTATCAACCTATCCTGTTGGAATAGCCAGAATTCTTCCTTGTTGGTGCCACAGACATTGTCTTCCCTCAGTACATCTTTTTGAGTACCTCTAAGTCACAAACATTCACTTACTTCATGCTCACTGGAGTGACAGTTTACTGGGTGTGATCTTTATATATCCTGCATTCAGGTTGGAATTGTTGCCACTCTGTGATTCCTTGCTCTAGTCGGGGGTCTATCACTGGTGTTCTACCCCAGCTCAGCTGTCCATTTCTTGGTAAAACTATGCATCAAACCCCTGAACCTGGTGAACCTCCTACACTACCTGTCTCTCATACCCCATCCTTTAATTTGAGTCCTCCAGTTAAGGATGAGTGAAATTAGTACATTTAAATTTTATGAAATGTTCATGAAATTCCACAATTTTCATAGACTCGTGGAATTTGAGTTTAAGTAAAGATGTTATTTTGCAATTTATGGCAGCAAGCATTTATTAAAATTGACACATACAGTCTCTTTGAAAGGTCTAAGAACCTGCCAGATTTAATGGCATTACATTCTCTAGTTTTAAAGATGGAGTCCGGCAAAAAGTGCTATATTGCAGAAGTAGAATAAGCATACCACCAATAAATCTTATACCAAAAATTAGGTTTCTGAGTTGCTTCTTTTTAAAGTTATGAGCTATTTTGTAACCTTGATTTCACTACCTATTCAAAAAAGCCAATTTTAGTGAAGAGCCACTGATGATGTCATCTTCTGAACTCACACTCTAGTCCTTCCTGTCAGCAACCTTATAGGACCTGCTTCTCCAAAGTTTAAGAAACTGTAGCTATAGTAATCCTTTTTAAACAAGTATTTGTCAATGCCAAATGTTTGCTTGCTGATATTAGCATTGGTAGTAGAGGAGTTAGAGAGATGCATAACAGGAATGGCAGTGACGTATTAAAGTAACGCCAACCCCCACCCCGACCCTGCAGAGACTAACAGGTTTTGGGGGTGTGCCATTGGATCATTGGCCATAACACTCATGCCATTCCACCTCACCTCACCTTGCAGACACTGGCAGGAGTCGCAGTGTGTCTTGAGGTCTTTGGCCCTTACACTCACCCCATTCCACAAGGAAATAAGCTAAGATGGGTGCAGTATAGGAGAATGGGGTGAACATTATGGCCGAAGACCCCAAAGCACACCTCAGTGCCTATCAGTGGCTGCAGGGTGGGAGTGGGGGTGAGGGTGGAATGGGGTGAGCATTACAGCTTATGACCCCAAGTCACACCTCCGATGCCTCTCAGCCTGTACAGGGTGGGCGTTAAGGTTGGAAACCCTAATGCCCTGGTTGTTTGTTGGTATTTTTGCTCCAGATTTTCAACATGGGCTTTTTGGGACCCCACCTCATAAACAGTGGCAATATAATTTCGTTATTCAATCCCAAAAGGTTATTTCACACAGTGAGTGTGCTATTCAGTGCCACAGGTGCAAAAACACATTTTGGGCAGGATGTGAAAAATGACAGCTGTACTGTTCATGAGGCGGTATGAAGAAATGGCAATGCTGAAAATCTGGAGTGAAAATATGAAAAAGCGAAGTTACGAATGTGCATAGAAACTGTGCAATTGCATGCTCGTAACACAGTTAGTTTTTGGAATATTTTCACCAAATTTTCAACATGGCCTTTTTGGGACCTCCCCTCATGAGCAGTCACCCTGAGAATTTGTTAATCTGTCCGGAAAGTTGATTTCACAAGCGACCATGCCATTCTGTGCCACAAATGCAAAAACACATTTTAGGAAGGATGTGAAAAATTACAGCTGCGCTGTTCATAAGGGGGTGTGAAAAAATGGCAATGCTGGAAATTTGGAGTGAAAATATTAAAAATTGATGAACTTATGAGTGTGCATAGAAACTGCGCAATGGACATTCATAACACAGTCATTTTTTGGAGTTTTTCACCAAATTTGCAACAAAGGTTTTTTTTGAAATTCACCTCATGAACAGTGGCACTGTCATTTCATTAATTGGTCCTGAAAGGTGATTCCGCGCAGCAACCAAGAAATCATCTTTTGGGACTGAGACACAAAATGACAGTGACAGTGTTCATGAGGTGGGGTCCCAAGAACCCAGTGTTGAACATTTTGGACCAAAATTCCAAAAATTGGCTGAGATATCAACCTAAATTGAAACCCCCCATTGACTGCCATTATAGGGCTTACTGTCATTTCTTCAATTCCCAGTTAGTCTTTGAAGAGAACAAACATGTTACCGATCCACAGGAGATCACAACTCCTGACCTCTGGAGGTAAGTATGGGTGAGGGGTTATAGGAGGTGGGGTGTGCAGTGGAAGGATGGTGGGTTGGGGAGGGGGGCCAGCGGGAACGACGAGGGACCGCTTTCATTTTTTTTCAGGTTTAAAAAATATATATTTTGTCGGACTGTTTTCTTTTTTACAGATGAAATACTACAAAATGAATTTCAGCACACTGAGATGGGATCCCAGTGTGCCAGAGTACTGGGGAGAGTCAATGCTGACCCAGGAATTGGGCACCCCGAAGTCGGCTGAGAACATAGGGGCGTGGGGGGGCGCCGCACATCTGACACCTAGGATGGGCATCCCAGTGTCAGAAACATCAAAGAAGTATTTTATGGCAGACTGGGGTGGGCTCCAGGTATGTCACATTAATGGGGAGAGGGGGATACATGCTGAATGGGGATCGAGCACCCCAATGTCGGCAGGGGATGGAGAACGGAAGGTGCGGGGTGGGCAGCAGCAGTGGGAGGGAGATCAATTGTTGTTCCGCTGTGTGACTAGTTGGGAGGGAGGGGGAACTGTCGCTGCAATGACAAAACTGCCCCTGATTGCAGTCCCAGATTTCACGGAGGGTGCGGGACAGGCAGCAGCAGTGAGAGGGAGCTAATTTGTTGTCCTACTGTGTGACTGGTTGGGGGGGACTGCTGCTGCAATGATGAAACTGCCTTTGATTGCAGCGGCAGATTTCTTTCAAGTGTGGTGCTCACTCTGAAACTGCAGTCATCTGCAGCTTCAGCATTAAGTGGTGGCCGACAGACGTGCCCATCAAAGCATTCACTGGACTGGTCACAACACTGCCACACCTTTGCAATGCTCTACTACCACAATATGTTTCTTGTGCACTGTGCTGTGTGCACAAACAAACATAAAAAATGACATAGGGTTGGCTGCAGTGCTTGCGTTTCCAGAATGTTCAGATGCATGGCACTGTACTTCAGAACATGACAAAAGGTGGGTTTGGAATGCAGCACTGAACCAAGGCATAGAATGTCAAGGTGGTGCACAATTTTTAAATGTTGGAGGGGACGTGCAATCTCAGAATGTGACAGGGATTTGCTATCTCAAAATGTGGTGGGACAATCAGTCTTGGAATCTGACAGGGACGCACATCAAGAAATTTGGTGGGGACTGGCAAATTCAGAATTTAGTGGGGATGCCCAAGCATTCTTTGAACATTTATTCACCAGTACCTGCTTTTTTTTCTGGGGCTCCCTCACTTCCCTTCTGTCACCTGCTGTGTGGCCTCCTTGCTTTGACTCCTTTGTTACTGGCCAGGCTCTCCAATACCATGTACTACCTCCAATGACTAGCTGTCCCACTGTTGCATCTACCTGTCTGCTGTCACAGTGTGTCTCTCTGTTTGCATACTGTAGGATTATACATTTTTCTCCTCACCTTTCAGTGTCATGAATACTGCTCCCAGCTGAACATGTGAGAGGTTGTTCAGACTCCTGCTTCTGCATCCTTCAGACTGCCTACTATGACCTCATGGTGCTCATAGTTTTTGTTTCCTCCTCCTTTTATTCATGACTCCTGCTGTTTGTCTGCCCTAGTATTGTGGCTGCCTGACCCTGCTGAGCTCTGCTGCTTGGCAGCCCACTTCCATGTTTGCTGCCTTCTGCTTCAGAAGCTGCTTTACCTCCCTTGGTGCCTGCTCATCACCCTCATTTTCTGCCAACCCATCCACTCCCATGCTGTCCCAACTGCCCATGACCTCTGCCGGTTTTGCTTTTTTCAATGGCCAGTTGCTTCTGCTGTGGCCATGCTCAGTTGTCTGTCCCTGCTGCCTCTGTGGTCTCTGCTTGATTTCCTATCTTATGATGCCCTAGTTGCATTCTGCCTTCACTCTGTCTTGCTGGATTTGTACCCTGCCTGGCCCCCCAACTCCTCACCACCTGAGGCTCTCCTACATTCCTGTATCTACCACTGCTATGCTGTCCCTATCCTAGTTCCTTTGTACCCCTACATGCTGCTCTCCCCTCCTCACATCCTTTCCTGCCTGCTGCCTTTCCTGCCTTCCCTCTGCTGAGCCCCTCTCAACCTTCTGCCTCCACTCTAACTCCTGATTTGCCATTCAAGTCAGCTGCACCATGCAGCAATGCTCTGATTATGTGTTTATTGCTCCTCCTTCCTGCACACACCACTCTGTGTGGTTTTGCTCTGCCTGCTGTATTTTAACCGTTCTACTTTGATTCTGCTGCAGTGTACTGCTTTGACCCATATACTATGTCCACCAGTCTACTGAAGTGATCTTCCAGGCTCTCTCCCCATGGCTCAACTCTTACCGTATGCAACAAACTCAGGGCTATGCCTCCATCTCATGATGCTAACCTGGGCTTTCATCCCCACCGTGCTCATTCTACTACCTACCTGTGCAATCATCCTCATACTCATCCTGCTTTTATCAAGCAGCACGCAGGAGTGTGGGCTGTGAAACATTTACATATCTGTCCTTGTGCTTTTTGATCTATGTGGCCATTATGAAATAAAACATCTACTTAAATGATTCTTTTTTTTTAAGATTTGGACTGCTGGACCTTTTTCCAAGTTGTTCCTGTGTTTAAGGGGTGTACGAGCAACAAGTGTTTGGAGGTGGCCTTTTTTCTGCAGACTGGTATATAGATACCTACATGGAATATATCCCAACTACCTCAGCAGTCTCTTACAAACACTCAACTCACTGTATATGCTGCAGTCACAAAATAAATGCCAAGTGCCAAGAACTCACGGCTCCATTGGTTTAAAATCCTTTGTTCTAGCAACTCCAGCTACCTGGAATGCCCTGCCCAACCGTGCCAAATAAAATCCTACTACAAGTGCCATTAAAAATGTTATGTTCTACCATTTCAGCATTTCCTGCAGTTATCCTGAAGTCCCAGCTGTATCATATGCCTAACCATCCGCTCCTTCTCTATCTCTGATTCATACCAGGTGAAAATGTTGCCCTGAGAATAGCACAGGAAAAACCATGCTGCAAGAATAACATATGATTTGACAGCTACAGGGATAGCAAAGCGAAAGTCAGGTACCACTACACCTGTAGCTGTCATCACATGTGAGGAAGAGGACAAGTAACAAGCTGTGTGATACCTTACCAAGCTGCTCTCGTGGTGAAGGAGGCTAAAACCATGAGCTGTTAGGGTGGTGGAAAGTCCTGGAGATCAGGATTCTTTTCCCAGTCTCCTGAGTGTTGTATTTTTCTTCTCTCTCCCACCCCCAAGTTTATTTTTTGTTTGTTCTCCCCCCACTTGCACTCTTGAAATCCACACCCCCAAGTTTCTTCCTGTCCCCAAGTTGCAACCTCCACGGAGTTGATTATATTTAGATTGGGGGTGTGGGGGGCTAACATTTATTAAAATTGTTTGTTTTGTGATGGCATGATAGTGCTTGCTGCTTTTTCTTGAGTGCTACCATTGCTTTTGTGGTTTTTCGTGCATGTTTTTTTACTGTACTGTATTGGGTTTTGAGGTTTTGATCTAGTGCCCCTATGATTAAGTAGTAAGCAAAGTCTCAGCTGGGCTGGCAGAATAGCCTAGAGGTTAGAGTAATAAACTGTGAATGAGTTTGGTACATCCAGCAGACATGGGTTTATGAACATACGAACATACAAAATTTGCCAGCAGATAAAGACCTAGAGATCTATCAAGTCCGCTCGAATGTGCAGCTAGCACCCCTTATTCTGCAGCTGCCCCACCCTTCCACCCTTCCCCTTCATTAACCCTCCCCCTTGTCCTGTCCCATCCCCTTTTGAAGCAGTCTACTGTTCTACTGGATACCACTTCTGCAGGTAATGCATTCCACCCAGCCACCACCCTCTCTATAAAAAAGTGTCTCCTCATTGCCCTCCTGAACCTTCCTCCCTCCAGTCTCATATCATGGCACCTGGTGTCCCTCCCCTCCCTTACTTTTAACAGCTCCTCTGTACCTGTCTTGTTTATTCCTTTCATGTATTTAGAGGTTTCAATCATGTCCCCCGGTCCCTCCTCTCCTCCAGTGAGTACATGTTCAACTCTCTCAGCCTCCTCTCGTATGATAAGTCCCCCAGCCCCTTGATCATCTTTGTTGCCCTGAGCTGCACCCCCTCCAGTAACTTAATGTCCCTCTTCAGATACGGGCACCAGTACTGCACGCAGTACTCCAGGTGCGGTCTAACTAATGACCTATACAGTGGCAGAATCACCTCCTCCCTCCTTGAGGATATACCCCTTGCAATACAATCCAGCATTTTGTTGGCCTTTGCAACTGCCTTCCTACATTGTGCCGAGTTGTTCATTGACCCTGTAATGAGCACCCCCAGAACCTTCTCCTCCTTTGTCTGGGCTAGCTGCACTCTCCCCAGCTGGTAACTCCTCCTTGGGTTCTTCATCCCAAAATGCAGCACATTGCACTTTTTGGCATTAAACCCCAGTTGCCAGGTGTCTAACCAGGTTTCAAACTTTACCATATCATCCTGCAACCCCTGCCATCCCCATAGGTCATCCACCACCGGTCCTACCTTGGTATCATCAGCAAACAGACTGATCTTGCTCTTGATGTCCCATGATATGTCTGCAATGAATATCCCAGACAACACTGGTCCCAACACCGAGCCCTGTGGAACACCACTCGTCACTACTCTTGGGTGTGAGAGCTCCCCACCCACCACCACCCTCTGTTGCCTTCTCTGAAGCCAGTTTCCTACCCATCTCACCAGCTTTGCACCCATCCCTGTGCCTACTAACTTACTTCCCAGCCTTCCATGTGGCAACGAGTCGAAGGCCTTACTGAAGTCCAGATAAAGGACATACACTGCATGACCCCTGTCCAGTTGCCTAGTTACCCAGTCATAGAATTCCACCAGGTTGGTTTGGCAGGATCTGCCCCATATGAAGCCATGCTGTCTCCTTTGGTCTCTAGAAGGGCCACCAGCCTCTCCTTCAGGATAGTCTCCATTAGCTTACCCACGATGGATGTGAGGCTCACTGGTCTGTAGTTTCCCAGTTCATCCTTGGGGCCACTCCTGTGGAGGGGCACCACATGAGCCATCCTCCAGCCCTGAGGTACTCACCCCGAATGTAGTGAGACATTAAATAGGTCTGCCAAAGGTCCTGCAAGGACCTCTGCCAGCTCCTTCATTACCCTGGGGTGGATGCCATCTGGGCCTGGCGCCTCTTCCACTTTCAGTGCCTTCAAACCCTCCTAAACTCTGCTCTCCATGATTTCCCCATCTGTCATCCCTTCCCCCCTGTTTCTGCCATTTCTTCCACTTGGGTGTCACCACCCTCTTCTCTTTAGTAAATACTGAGCAGAAGTACTCATTTAGTGCTTCTGCCTTATCGCACCCTGCTTCCACCCAACCCCCTCCTTCCTAATCCTTACTATGTGGTCCTTACAGCTCCTTTTCTCCCTGATGTACCTAAAGAAGTCCTTCTTCCCCTTCTTAATGCCTTGTGCCAGCCTGAGTTCTGTACATGCTTTGGCTCCCATTACTGCCCTTGTCACCTCCTTCCCCCAACCTCAACTTGCATACTGTGTGACTCTGAGCAAGTCACTTAAACTCTACATTTCTCCTGGGTCACCCTTGAAAACAGACATTGTGCCTAGTGGGCCTTACCTGGTTACCAAATAATAAAGGAAAAAAATACCTATATGTAAAGCGTTACACATTTGTTACTCATAGCTGCTGCTGGAATTATCCCCATGAAACCCTCTTAAAACTAGGCTATTAACCTACTGTAAAGGAAAATATCCTGGTGTGCAGACATTCTAAATAAATAAATAAATAGATCACTGATCAAAATCTTGAAAGGCAGTGGCCCCAGCACCAATCCCTGAGGGACAGCACTGATTAACACTCTCCTGTTTGAGAAGTACTCACTCGCCACCACCCTCTGCTTCTTGCCCCTAAATTCAGTTAGCATTCCATCTTGTGCATACTGTACTTTGTGTGTCCTGCACTAGTGTACTTTGCCCAGAATTGTGTCATGCTTCACAATGTCAAAGGCCTTCTTAATGGCCACATCAGCTACAGTGTGCTTATGGCCCTGCCTACCTTGATGGTTACCTTCTCAAAGAGGGTTAATTAGGTATATCTGCCCTTTATCAACCTATAGTGAGAGAGATGAGAATGTTGCATCAGCCATGTATGCCATTATTCTACCCACTGTAATGCATTCCATTAAATGCCCAGCACTGATGTCAGACTCACAGTCTAGTAATTGCCCATGTCTGACCTTGTCCCCTTCTTTAAGATGGGGATAAGGACCACCTTGGCCACTTTCCAGTTTTACATCATCACATGTGTATGGATCGCCTCATAAAAAATTACTGCAAGTGGTCCATAAATTGTTCCTTTAAGTGCACTATAATTCTAGGATGTACACCAGTTACTCCTAGGAATTACCGGTCTTGATCTTAGTCAGGTAATTATCTGCCAGAGCAAGTGTGATGCCCATGGACTGCATTATGGTTATCTCTGATGCCATGGGTCCATCCCCCCCCCCCCACAGGGTCTCTTTGCTGAATACTGAAGCAAAGTACTGTATTCATTCACCATTTCAGCCATCACCCCAGTCTCCTCTCTTCCCTTCCGTGTTTTCAGGGACCAAATCCACTCTTTCACCATCTGCCTTCCATTTTATTATTGAAGGAAGGCTTTGATGTCCAGTGTTCCTAGTGTTATCCTGACTCCCAGCTCATCGTTGGCTTCCAGTCTTGTATTCCCTCAATGCTGCTATGTACACTTCTCTGTCCTGGATGCAACCTGTTTCTTTTCTGCAGTTGTAGACTTTCTTTTTGTTCAGGATCAGTTGTCTTAGGTCCCTGCTGATCTCTATTGGCCAAATCCTGACCCTCTTTCTGTTATTGCTTTTAGGGATGCAGACCTCTGTGGCTGCTACAAGCACCTTCTCATATGAACTTAATATGCACTCTATGTAATCATCCTCACGTACAGTAGCTTCTCCAGAACCTTAGGCACCAGGTTCATGAACTTGACAAAATCCTTCCTTTTGAAGTTCTGTGGTCTGATGACTGAGGCACAGCTTGTCAACTGTGTCATTAGGTAGAAGGTTACCTAGTTGTAGTCATGGCATTCTACTGATTCCTTGATGTTCACTCTGGAGATGACCCAATCCCCACTGCTGAAAACAATGTCAAGGGGGGCCTCAAACCTAGTACAGTACCCTGTTGGGCAAGATTTTCTAGGAACCAGTACTTTAAGATGGACAGAAACTCATAATCATTTTTGCCTTTAGCCATCTCTAGACACCAGCTGATACCAATACAATTGAATTTCTAGATACCAGTTGAGACCCATACAATTAAATTCCCACTTGATCTTCTTTGTATCAGATTTAGCTGTTCTTAGAATTTCCCTGACTAACTTTCCATCATGCTCCACTGAGCTGTTTTGGGAGTCTGTAACTCATCCCAGGGTGACTTTTTTTGTCTCCCTTGTCAACTAGTTCAAACCATATTTGATCTGTGGCAATGGTTGTCCTCTGAAGTCCTCGCCAGCCACTATAATGACTCCTAACCTTATAAAGAGTTTCAACCCGCTCCCTTTCCTGTTAAGCTCACTTCTTCTGTAGTCTGTGTTTCTCCCTCTTGGTTCCCCAGTTGTTTTATTCCCTTTTCCAGTTTTCTATAAGTGTCACTGGGGAACATGATGGCAAGAACACACAAATCTCAAAGCAAAGCATGACACAAAGAAATATGGCATACATTGTCAGAACACACTAGAGCAGGGGACACTCACAGGCTAACAACAATACTGAGGATAACAAATTATTCTGGAGACATAAGCATTAATGCCAGGAGCCTGGGTTACAAAGTGAGGGATCTACACATCCTGGCTGTGGAAGCCCACCTGGACTTAAATGCTGTTACAGAGATATGGGCACTTTAGCACCATGACTGGGACCTCACAGTTCCAGGGTATTTAACCTTCAGGAAGGATGTAGATGGGACTGGGGAAGAGGGGTGGTCCTATATGTGAATGAGGGTATCAAGGTCACATGGGGCATAATATATAGATAAGGGGTGAAGACAGAGAAGTCATTGGCACAACTGGAAGCAGAGAGGTGCAAGATAATAAGATCGGGGTGCTGTATAGTCCCCCTAAACAAATGGAGGGGGTTGATAAGGAAAGCAAGGAAATCAGAAGGGCAGGAGCACTTGGGGATGGGGTGCCACAAGTGATTTGAATCTACCTGATGTAGACTGCAGCATCCAGATGGCTTACAACAACAAAAGCCTGGAACTTTTGGAGGCATTCCAGGATAGTTTCCTGGTCCAGATAATCAGATATTCAATAAGGGAGAAAGAAACCAAAGACCCAGTACTAACAAATAGAATCCATGTCTGGGATATCCGAACAGTGGAGACACTAGGTACTAGTGATCACCTATCAGTGTGATTTGCTTTTAAATTTGTCCAAAGAACACACAATTTTTGTATAGGCTGCTTTCCTAGATATGAAAGAGAAGCTCTGTGGTAAGCTGAAAGGAAATGAAAGAGTAGGGTGGGTAGATGGGAATGGGCCATGATTCCCGGTAGCCAACTGGAAGTCACAGGCTCCTGGCTGAGGCAGGAGGGGGAAGGTAAAAGGTACTGAAGCCAATGTGGTTCACAAATGAGGTGAATGATGTAGTGAGGAAAAAAAGTTAGGCTTTCATGAGATTTAAAAAAATATATATCCGAAGGATGAGGACAGGGACTTACAACTTGTAAAGCTGGGGGAAGTTAACAGGGTGGTGCAAAAGGCTAAGGTCAACATGAAACTGAGGACTGTGGTTGAAATAAAAACAAGCATTTGTCAATGCCGAATGTTGCTTGCTTCTATGTGCTGTTTAGGTATTTGGAAGTCATTGGAGTGCAAATATTGAAAATTTCAGGAACTTACTACCGCTGAGGAACTGCGCAACGACGCCAGAAACAGTCATTTTGTGGATTTTTCACCAAATTTTCAACATAGCCATTTTAAGACCTCTGCTCATGAACAGTGTCACTGTGATTTTGTTAATTGTGTCCCATACATTGAGTTTGCACACCGACCGCGCCATTGTGCGCTACATGGGTGGAAACACGTTTGGGCAGGATGTGAAAATGACAGCTGTACTGCTCATAAGGAGGTGGTAAAATGGCAATGTTGAAAATCTGGATGGAAATTTGAAAATTGCAACCCACGAAAGCAGCGTGGAACTGTGCAACGCGACACTCATAAACAGTCATTTTTAGGAATTATTTCACCAATTTTCAACATTGCCATTTTAAGATCTCTGCTCATGAACAGTGACACTGTGATTTTCTTAATGTGTCCCATATATTGAGTTCAAGATAATGACTGCGCCATTGTGCGCTACATGGCGGAAACACATTTTGGGTGAGATGTGAAAATGACAGCTGTACTACTCATAAGAAGGTGTGGAAAAATGGCAATGTTGAAAATCTGGAGTGGAAATATTGAAAATTCGCAAACCTACGAGCGTGTGTAGGAACTGCGCAATGCACGCTCGTAAAACAGTCATTTTTAGGAATTTTTTCACCAAATTTTCAACATAGCCATTTTAAGACCTCTGCTCATGAACAGTGTCACTGTGATTTGCTTAATGTGTCCCAAAAATTGATTTCACACACCAACTGCTCCATTCTGCGCTACATGGCCGGAAACACATTTTGGGTGAGATGTGAAAAATGACAGCTGTACTGCTCATAGGAAAGTGTGGTAAAATGGCAATGTTGAAAATCTGGAGTGAAAATATTGAAATTTCACGAACTTACGAGCCTGCGTAGGAACTGCGCAATGCATGCTCGTAAAACAGTCATTTTTTGGAATTTTGGCACCAAATTTTCAACATGGGGGTTTGGGACTTCTCCAGACTGATATCACTGTCATGGTGGTATTCAGGCCCAAAGGGTGATTTCACAGTCATTGCGCAGTCACTGCGCAAAATCACCCTTCGGGCCAGAATAACGCCATGACAGTGACATCATTCATGAGAAGGGGTCCCAAAAACCCCATGTTGAAAATTTGGTGCAAAAATTCCCAAAAATGCCTGAGATATGCATCAAAGTTGAAACCCCCCTATCTAGGCCATTATACAGCTTACCGGCATTTCCTCAGTTCGCGTCGGCTTTGAAGAGTGCGAGATATGTTCCCGGTCCACTCAAGATCATCGCCGGAGTCCGGAGGCAAGTAGTGGTGAGGGTGTGGGAGGCTGGGTGCGCAGGGTGGGTGCGGTTTAGGGAGGGGCTCGGAGACGACTAAGGGACTGCTTTTGCCTTACAGGTACAAAACAAAAAAAGACTTTGTGGATTGCTTGCCATGCCATGCTGGGGTGGGCCCCAGCATGGCACAAGGATGTTGGGGGCCGTTCAGCCGACGGGGATTGGGCACCCCGTTGTGAAGACTGATTGCCCCGCCAGTGGGCTCCAGCGGGCACCAACCACTGGGGAGAGATGATACAGCTCAGCCACCGGGATTGGGCACCCTGTTGGCTACACAGTGCGTGACAGGGCAGACGCTCATGGGTGGGGAGCTGCGCGTGAGCAGCCTCTATCGCTGCTCACTCAAGCGTAGCTCCCCCTTTCAACTGTATGCCACTGCATTTTGGAGCGTGTCATAGACAGCTCCAAAATGCATTGGCTTACAGGGGCTGTGCCTGCCAGATCACTGAGTGAATTGGAGGAGGAGGTGACACACCTCCGAAATCTCCGATGATGGCACTATGTTTCTTGCACATGCGTGCAAGCAACATAAAAAGGGGTCAAATCCTTTCTTTGTTACAGCCAGGAAAGGAGAAAAATGAAAGTAAGCACTGTCAAACTGAACAGTGCAAGGAGTGGTTGGAAGACAGCCAAATGTGTGTTACAGAGTAAGGGTTTTACATTTTTTCCTGATTTTTATCTCTAAATAAGTGGTATGGCCATGTGTGCTACACTTGTCCCCAGCTATCCAAATCTTTTTTTAGAGCGTCAGAGTGTGGGACCATATACAACAATGACTCTAACTCCTTCTCAGATAAGATTGATTTATGGTTCCTGTAATACAGATGACATGGTTATGGTGGGGTGGGGAACAGCACAAAATGAATGGAAAGTGAATAGTTTAGTTTAACAGTAATATTACTGAAATCTCTTTCTATGACTTGAAAATGATAAAGAATGGACAAAGGGGTATGAAAATTATTCTCTTTACAGAATCAGCTATTAATGTGGTTTTATTGTCCTCCAGATGTCATCTCCACCATACCATACACAATATTGATAAGGGTCAATGTTATCAGTTACACAAAAACTGCAGTGACATGTTGGATTTTGAAAATTAGTCTGATGTCAGACTGAAACATTTAAGCAACAAGGGTACAACTCTAAAGTTATTGAAAGGGCTAGAGGGCTAGAGAATCTACCAGGGGTATTACTGGTAAGGAGCTGTTAAAACCAAAAAAACAGGGTTAGAAGTGCAAACTGTCAGAATCAGCACAATGTTGTTACCACTTTCTCCTGTGAAGAACCTAAATTACAGAGATCATCAAGAAAAATTGGGTATCCTGCAGGTTGAACCTAAATTAAAGCAACATGTACAGCTTCCAACAAGCAACTTTGTACTGTACTACAGGATAAGTTTGTCCATAGTATGCAACCTGTCCCAGCCTCCAAATCCTGACTACCAACACTTCCATCAGGATACCATAGACATGGTCAGTGCAAATATTGC
This sequence comes from Neoceratodus forsteri, assembly GCA_016271365.2. Classification (NCBI taxonomy): domain Eukaryota; kingdom Metazoa; phylum Chordata; order Ceratodontiformes; family Ceratodontidae; genus Neoceratodus; species Neoceratodus forsteri. The sequence continues at coordinate 402,005,206 of CM028135.1, forward strand.
AATGTTATCTTTCTTGACCACCAAATCCTTTTTGGATTTTATATCCATTAAAAGTGTGAAAATTGGGAGATTTATTAATGAAGGCATTATCAGTGTTATCTATAGTATCTTGCCCAATGTTCCTATGCTGCATGCTACACTGGGTACACCAAACGTAGGTTTAAAGAGTGAATTGGTGAATATGCCAGAGCCATTGAAAGTAACAACAGGTTATATGCCTGACTGTTCATTTAAATGGTTTCAACAATATTTAGAACATTAAAATGTATGTGGTCACAGATATGGCTGCTCAAAACAAGAGGGGAGGCAATGTCAAGCATCTTCTGGCTAGGAGGAAGGCATTCTGACTATTTCACCTAGGCACCCTCTCCAAGCTGGGACTCAACGGTCAGACAGAGTTGGCACCATTACTGTAAAACCATGTTAGTGGAATGTTTTTTGTTTACTTCAATTTGCTTGAATGTGTTACACTTATTTATTGTTCATTTGTATATTTTTTTTTATTTTTCAGACCCCAATCTTGGACTCATCTGAACACTAAATATCTCTTATAATTAATTTTAATTGACTTTCCATAATTTCAGTGTAGTCTCTGCAAGGGTCTTTTTTTCTGAAGTTAAAATCATTATTTCTCAAGTTACTAACTTTCTAACATGCTTCATGAATCATTAAGGTGAAGTGGTTAAGTAACTGCAGCTTGGTGCCTTGCTTTTAACTTTTAATTCTTCTGCATTTAATTATTTTGTATATATATATATATATATATATATATATATATATATATAATATATAATATATATATATATCATTGCAGTTTGAGTGTTATGATGGTGCTCCCTCCTGTTTTGAGAATGAGGTGTCTGCCCCTTAACGGTAGACTATTTATGTCTATCTCCATGGGAGTGTCTGAAACATTTGGGGGGTCACTGGTAGCACTACTGTCTGCTGTACTGTGCTTATTCTACAATAAAATACTTGTATTATCCATGTCCAGTTTTTAGAGTTTTCACTTGATTTATGACTGAGTGCTGAACTTTAGATTTTGTACCAGGTATATCCAGCCTAAGCATCATTTGCTTGCCCAAGCAGCCTTTCCCTATTTTTCAGATTTTTAATAGTGTTTACTTTATAGGGAAGTAACTTTCCCAGGCAGCACTTCATAGGCAATGACAGAAACATAACACTTACCCCAGCCAAGCGTGGCATCTTGCAACCAGGACCCCCCTACTTGTTACACAGACAAGGCAACAAACCACAAGTTGGCAGAAAATAAGTATTTCCCCTGACAATAGGTTAAACACTTGGCTCGGGCATTTAAGAGGTTGAGGGTAGTTCATAAAATAGCATTTAAATTTATTCTGAGTCTGGGAGAGGGGTGCCAGTGCTATGCTGTGTCTCCTGTCCGAGGGACCCCAAAATATTTCACTCAGAGATTCAAAGATGGAATGTCTGCAACCATGAACTTTGGGATTGTATTGTATAGCTTTATTCATGACAAGATGGTAAACGAAAAGAAAGGGTGGTCCCCCAAGTTTGTAATTGTTCTAGACAGATGACAACTTTTTGCAGGCAGAAACACCTTACATTCTGGCAGTGCTGTAATTCCAACATGAACACCTCTTCTAAATGACTTATCCATCCCTGTGCTGAGTGATCTCTGGATCTCTGACAAGTGCATATATTGTGGGGGTTACCACACACTTAAATTTGAAACACCTGATGAGGTGGACCATTGTTAACATCTGCAGGAAAACTGTTTCTATCTTGTAGCCAGTTAGATCTACTTTGCAACCAAGAATGAGGTTCTGCCCTCCCTGGCCAAAGTCAGACTCTGCCATTACTTCAGGAAACAAACTGGATTCTCCAGCTCCACTGGACTTCTAAAAACGTCCTTACATTCAGCACATTATCAGCACATTTTTACGGTGAAAAGGGTCCTGAGTGCCTGTAATCTAGCCTGTTGAGGGCACATACAGCACCAGACAACCCAAAGTCTATTTTCAAATAAACCTTGTACTCACAGTTTGGTATTCCCTTGTTACAGGCATTTGAAAGAGCACTCAAGCCACAGTTCTCTCACAGATCCATAGTTTTGAAAAAACCCACACAGTCTCTTCACTCTAGGAAGCTGTGAGTCTTTCAGTCTTTCAGAGGAGTGCCCCTAAGAACCACTGAATTCTTGGTACCTTTATCCTTCTCTTAATAAAAACTTGAACCCAACAGGGGCTCCACTGGATCAGGCCTCCACCATTTTCTGGCAAACACTTGTTGATTACCAGACTAGAGTGAGAAAATAACAAACAGGGGTCCTTACCCCAAACAAGAGAGGCTGCAGGCCCACTCTTGCCCTCAGAACTCCCAGAGAGTTCCTTCTGCTTCAAACTCCAACTCAGAACTACAAGATTCTAACAACTCTCCCACTCAGCTGAGCAAATTGTGGCTTATGATGCTGCCAGAGTTCTGAATGACATTACCTTATCCCTTGCCCAGCTGAATCAGGCAAACAATTATGTAATGTATGATAGAGTATTTAAAACCCTCTAAGGCTGCCCAGAAGCCTTCCTAGTGTAATACTGATGGGATTCTAGTAAACCCAAAGACTGGGTGATTACACTCACTTCCACCAGACCATCTTGCTGTCCACACTAAGGGCTTTGGACTATAACACAGGCCATCCAGCCTCTGGGTGCCCTATGGGAAAAGGTGGCCAGGCTCCCCCCTACCTATGACTTAACATAGGCAGGTTACACCAGAGAACGTGGAGGCATGCTGAAGCAGCTTCAGCTTTACCTGACAAATTAACTTGAGACCCTTTCCCAGTGGCTCAAAGGAACCTCCTGAACCATGCCCTGACAGGACAGCACTAGTGACCCCTATCCAGATTAGGACAACCAGCCTATCCATCCCTCTAGCCCACTATGGAAAAACTATCTACCCCTAAGCTACCCAAGGGGCAGCCTATACAAACACATTTCACAATTTACTCTGTGTACTGCTTTAGAACCATACTGTACAGTACATGACATTGCTATGCATTTCCCAAACTCCAGTACTACCACTTTAAACCTAAAAAAGAAAATGTCAAACATTTCCCAGTTAAACATTTTAAAAACACCCAAAAAGGAGGACTCCACTGAGTCCCATATCCTCTTCTTGTTTTCGTTTCTTCTCCCCAGGTGCACCTATAAAAGAAAACATCCTGCAAGGAAAGAAACAACCTGCAAGAAAACACAGACCTGCAAGAGAAAACAGCAACAAACTTCCCACCAGCAGATACAATCCAATCCCCAAAAACATTTTTAAAGGGGTTTCTACAAAAGACAGTACAAAAGTACCAAAACATAATACATACAAAACATTTGGGGGAGGGGTGACCCTTAATTGTCCATATAAGGAGGAAATGCCCCACGTGCACAAGGCACTCACATTCAAGAAAGTCACTGTAGGCCGAAGCCAGTCCAGAACTATTCTTGCAAAAGGCATGATGCCTACTGGAAACCTTAGTCCAGATCCAGATGTCCAATAGACCAAAAGAGCAAGAGACATCTCTGCATCAGACAGTACTGTAAACATAAAACATAAGAGAAGAACGTGGCCCTATTGTTTCAAAAGTACAGGCTGACTGTTCTGCATCACCTCTCTGGATCTGGTCTGGATTTGTTCTCTCCTTTGGCTGAAGACAAATCTTTGGAACAAGCTCTTCCATACCACCTCTGGACCTGGTTACTGCTGATCAAGGAAGAAAACTGCTGTCATGACATCTTTTGTTGCTCCCAGTGGGGACATTGTACTCTGACCTCTAAATCTTCTTTCCTTGGCCAATTCACTGCTGAGGGTGTGGCCCACTGGCCACGGCATCTTCTTTCTTCTCAAAGCTGGCACTTTCACTTGCTGAATCTTCTAGGCTTTTTTAGTGGTAGTGCCACTTAAGACGAGGACCATAGATTATTGTTCCATCAGGGTGAATCACTTTCACTGAGTGCATTGTCTCTTTGCCCTCATAATCAGTCACTACTGCAGATTCCAGGTGGAGGGTGCAACCCACCTTCCAAGAAACGATCTTGTCTTGGCAAAAGTTTTCTCTTCCTGCTGGACCAAGATCTTTCTTGCAGTACCAGAGCTTATTTGCAGAAGCTCTGGCTTCCTCCAGCAACCATTATTCACACTTGTCCTCAGTCTGCTCCCACATTCATCTAGGTATAAATGGATATTTTACACCAAATTCTTTCTCAGCTCTCCTTCTAATTAACTCTTTCTTTCTTGCTGCTCTTTGGCAAAGGTAGGCCTGCTGCTTGACTTGGGCGTGGTTATAGCTGCTGCAACCATGTATCTCTGCCCCATACAAGTAAAGGACAGTTCACACCTGTGTCTTTCTGTGCTTCTTGCACACTAGAGACCCTTTTCTTTTCTAAGGGCTCAAAAATTTCTACAATTGCTGCTGCATCTGATTGTATTGTCTCACAATCTGATACCTCTAACTCTTCCAAAGCTTCTATGTGTTCTACTCAGGAACTGGTTGCTGAAATGATTCCTGAGAACATCCACTCCTCACTACTGCTGGAGGCATGGGCCTCCCAGGTGATGAGGTCTTTCAGCTCCTTATCTTCTCCAAGCAAACTCGGACTTGGGCCACTTGCCCATGGGTTCACAGGTTCTGTCCCTGCCACTACCCAAACCCCTCTCAGCCTCTTCCTTGGCCGAGGGGCTGCATGCTGCTGGCACCTCTTGCTCATTGTATTCAGCCACATTTACAAAGAACTATTTCAAGAAATCTTCTGCTTCCTTCTGCTTTTCTTTGTCATCACTCTGCCTTCCACAGTCATGCCTTTCACTAAGGTTCCAGGTGGAAGCCAACTGGATACAGTGAACTGTCTCTCCAGGTGGACGACTAACCATACTCATCCCAAACTTTACTCTGTAGTCCTGGCAGTGGGGGGACAGCTATTACATCTCTTTCATCCTTTAAACATTCTGCATACTGTCACTGGATAGCCAGGGAATGCTACTGTACAGTATGTCGCATGGTGCTCCCACACACCCATATTCCTCCTCAAACTTTCTCAGTTCTCATTCTTTTTCTGCTACCCAGGTCTTGACATACAGAGGATACTGTTGCCTTCTTCTAGCCATGTTTGCTTTCTGAAAAACAGTCCCAGAAAAAAACCATCACCATGTGCACAATATCAGCTCCTTTTACTCTCAAAACCCCTTTTTCTATTTGTCTGCTGTGCACTTGTTTACATTTGCTTACTGTGCTTTTGTTTACATTTGCTTTGCTTCTGCCCCCCCCCCAAGCCTGGCTGCTGATTCCTTTCTGCGTCATAACCACTTTCACTCTGTTTTGCTGTCTTGGTTTTCTTTTGCACAGAAATTTTCTCACTTGCTTAAACATTAGTTATTTTGCTCAAATCTCATTTACTCTGCTCAGTACTTGGATTCTTTGCTCACTTTGCACAAAAATTTGCTACTGCACAGAGACTTTTTCCTTTTTACTGCAAACATTCATTGGTGTACTTAAAAGAGTAGCTGGTTCCCTTCTAAAGCTATGGCCTGCCACTGACTCAATGGCACTTGCTTTTGCTTTTGGGTGGTCCCGCCCAATGATTTGCATGGTACAGACAAGCTGTAGCTACTGAGCGATAGCTACATAGAAGAAGCCCAATTTAAACATTTTTTAATACTTTTAGCAGTTCTTTCTTGCAAAAGAATCAGAAGTCCAACAATGCCACTACTCAGCTCAGCCTGATGCCTCACACACTCTTCTCTCTTCTCCTGGAACAACTGATCATGTCCACAGAGTTCTAGCCAGGGGCGGGGCTTATGCACGAGGGCCAATCACTTAACACTATGCCAATGAGCTGCAAACTCTTTCTCTTTCTTTCTCCTTCATGGCAATCCATGAGCTGGTGGAGCCAAAATTTAAACTGCAAAATGAACTTTTTTCCTCGGCTTGTGTTCACAGTACCAAACAGCGCTTTCCACGGAATTTTGACATTGCAACACTTAAAAAATACTGTTCTTTCTTGCAACTGTGATACTTTTCTCCTCTCATTTGAGGAAAAATTATATCCACAGTTTTCAAACTTTTTTAAGCATAATATCAGTTGCAGCTGGCAACTTTTTACCACTTTTGACAGTTTTAAGCACATTTTAAACACAGTTCTTCAGTTTCAAGGAAACAGTGCATTCAGCACATTTATGACAAAAGTCCCATACTGTACATTTCAAGGCAAGCATTTCCTTTAGCAAAAGTGCAGCATTTTCCACAAAATGATCCCTGGCATGGTGCACTGCCACCAGACAGAAAGACCACAGCCATACCCTCTGCACTGACATGGCAACTTTTTTCCTGACCCCAAATCTTCATACAAGCCCCCAATTTTGTAACACTTACCCTGGTCATGAGTGGCATCTTTCAATCAGGATCCCTCTACTTGTTACACAGACAAGGCAACAAACCACAAGTTGGCAGAAAATAAGTATCACCCCTGGTGCTGGGGTAAATACTTGGCTCAGGCATCTAAGAGGATGGAGGGTTAGTGCAGAAAAAAACATTTTAATTTTACCCGAGTCTGGGAGAGGAGTGCCAGGGCTATGCTGTGTCTCCTATCTGAGGGGCCCAAAAACATTTCACTCGGAGACTCAAAGATGGAATGTCCTTAACCATACACTTTGGGATGGTACTGTATGGCTTTATTTCTGACAAGATGGTAAGCAAAAAGAAAAGGTGGTCCCCCAAGTTTGTAACTGTTCTAGACAGATGACAACTTTTTGCAGGCAGAAACACCTTACATTCTGGCAGTACTATAATTCTGACATGAACAACTCTTCCAAATGACTTATTCATCCCTGTGCTGAGTGATCTCTGGATCTCTGACAAGTGCATATATTGTGGTGGTTACCATGCACTTAAACCTGAAACACCTGATGAGATGGACCATTGTTAACATCTGCAGGAAAACTGTTCCTATCTTGTAACCAGTTAGATCTACTCTGCAACCATGAATGTGGTTCAGCCCACCTTGGCCAAAGTCAGACTCTGCCATTACTTTGGGAAACAAACTGGATTCTCCAGCCCCACTGGGCTGCAAAAGGCATCCTTCCATTCAGCACATTCTCAGCACATTTTTGTGGTGAAAAGGGTCCTGAGTGCCTGTAATCTAGCCAACTGAGGGCACAAACAGCACCAGACAACCCAAAGTCAATATTCAAATGAACCTTGTACTCACATTTGGAATTCAATTGTTATAGGCATTTGAAAGAACACTCAAGTCCACAGTTCTCTCATAAATCCATAGCTTTTGAAGAAAACTCACACAGCCTCTTCACTCTGGGTAGCTGTGACAGTCTTTCAGACTTTTAGGGGATTGCTCCTAAGAACCATTGAATTCTTAGTCCCTTTCTACTTCTCTGAATGAAAACTTGAACCCAACGGGGGCTCCACTGGATCAGGTCTCCACCACTTCCAAGCCAACACTTGTTGACTACTAGACTAGGGTGAGAAAATAACAAACAGGGGTCCTTACCCCAAACAAAAGAGGCTGCCAGCTCACTCTTGCCCTCAGAGCTCACAGAGAGTGCCTTCTCATTAAAACATTGACTCAGAATGGCAAGGTTCTAACAGCTCTCCCACACAGCTGAGCCAAGTGTGGCTTATGATGCTGCCAGGGTTCTGAATGACATTACCTCATCCCTCACCCAGCTGAACCAGGCAAACATTGATGTAATATACGGTAGAAAGTTTAAAACCCTCTAAGGCTGCCCAGAAACCTGCCTAGAATAATACTGATAGGATTCTAGTAACCCCAGGGACTGGATAATTACAGATGTATCAAAGGAAAACAAACATGATAAATATTTACAAAAAAGGAGAAACATTTCAAATATATTTTATACATTTTTCCATGTATACCTTTGATTTAAAAGAATAGTTTGCCTCTCATGCTTGAAGTAAATGGATTGTTATAGGTTTTGCAGGAATCTTTATGGAAAACTAGTGCATTCTGTAATGAAGCATTGTTTCACTCTGGTGTTACAGGGTTAGAAAGCTCGTTGTCATGTTCCAGTCCAGATTGATTAAACTACCCTCCATAAATAGCAGTGATAAGCACGTCAGCCTGCAAGGAAGGGACAAAGCACAGATAGTGAGTCAAGGATAACTGTGATTTGGGCTTCTGGGGCAACTAGGATCAGAGCTGGGGATCTGGAGAAGTGAGCAATGTATTGGGAATATGATGACATGAGCAGGGATCCTGTGGAGCATAAGTTGGAATCAGTGGCACATGGAGGGAAGGGGAATGGATGGAGGGTGAGGTGACTGTTGACTGTGTGTATAGGGAATGTGCTATTCTGATTGCTAGTGCACCTCAGTCTAGGGTAATTGATTGAAGCCAGTATTTGGAAATGGGCTGGCATGGCACTAGTTAGGTGGATTCTGATGCATGCTTCCATACAGCATTTTGCAGAAAACTACATCCAAGGTAAAACAGTATATGGTTCTATGTTTAATCAGGTAACATGTCAGAAAGTTAAATCTTTGTGCATTGCAGGGGTCTTTTTTGGGGGTGTCTCTTATAGGGAGTGAGGAAGTATATGTGATGTTAGTCTTAGTTGAATAACAGATGCGCATTTAGGAAAAGAAATGTAGCTGCCAGAAGCCCATCCCTGGTGGTTCACTTGTACCCTGATATTCTCCCCCTTGAAAGTAAATGCTGCCATTATGAGTCCATTGCTGGACCCAAGTCCCAGACCCCACCAAAAAAGAAATGTGTCTGCTAGATGCCAATACCCAGTGGTTTGCTAGTGCTTCATGCTGCCTCCCAACCCCCATTCCAACACTGGAAACCATACCTGGTATCAGGAACTAGTGTTTAAACAAAATTCCCCCCACGCTCTACTCTAGAGCTTCAGCTTTAGGCAGTGGCAAGAGAGTCTATCCCTAATGCCACAGAACATGTTCCACCCCCCCAGATGGTGGTTAGCAAAAACCCTTGGCTCACTCCTCTGCTGGCTACCAACTAGAAATATTATTGTAAATGCTAAATTGTAAAAATAAGCTCACTGCACATATTAACTATAGTATATCACATTTATGATGTTTCCAGATGGTTACCAGCCACGGCGCTAAGAGGAGAGGTTTTGCTATCTGCCATGGGGGAAGCTACAAGATGCCAGGGACAGCCCAACTTGGAGAGAGAGAAGGTGTCACTGTATGCCATGGACTGCTTGACCTCTGGCAGAGTGAGGGAGGGTACCACTGAAAACTGAGGACCACCAGACATAGTGCATGGTGAGGTGGGGATGACATTAGATGCCAAGAAGCACTTAATTTGGAGCTGGGTTAGGCAGGAGAAATAACACTGGTCATCAAGGGCTGCTTGGTTTAAGCAGAGTAAGAAAATGAAGTACCCCGGGATAACAGGAACTGCATAACTAGGGACAGGATGAGGGAGGTGTGCCCTGAGACACCAGGAACTGCATAACTAGGGACAGGGTGAGGGAGGTGAGGGGAGGTGTGTCACTGGAGGCCAGAGACAGCTTGGTTTGGGGCAAGGTGAAGGAAGGGGTTACACTGAATGCCAGGTCCTGACGGAAACAGAGTGGGGTTAGGGTCAGCAGTACCTCTATAAACCAAGGACTGTTTGTCATTAAAACTATTATCAATACAAAGTATTTTACATCTGTTTTTAAATAGTCATTTAAAAAAAGGAAGGAAGTTCATAAAAAAAACTTTGTTTAAGCATCGGTTAGGGTTCAGGTGGAAACCCACGAAAGTATGAAATTTTAAGTTATGTTAAAAAAGACCCTGACTTTTGATGCATGTGTGTGTTGTGTTCCTCATGGTTTCAGTTCAGAGGGTTGTGGTAAATAGAGTTCACTTAGAGGTAGGTAAGGTAACCAGCAGGGTGCCACAGGAGTCAGTACTGGGACCAGTCGTCTTCAAGGTCTTTATTAGCAACTTCGCAGAGGGATTGGAGGAAAGGTATGCCCATTTGTGGGTGACATAAAAATCTGCAACAGAGTGAATGGGGGGAGGTGTGGAGTAAATGAAGTAAAATCTAAAAAAAACTGAAAGACTGTTAAACGGTTTGGAAACTGGGCTTCAGCACTAAAAAATGTAAATTTATGCACATGGGGCATGGAAACCCATGGGTAGCATACAAATTGGGTGGGAGGTGTTAACAACAACAAAACAGGAAAGGGATTTGGGGATCATCATATCTGATGACCTGAAGGTAGCAAAGCAGTGTGACAAGGCAGTAGGAAAGGCTAGTAGGATGCTGGGATGCATAGGGAGGGGTATCACCAGCAGAAAAAGGGAGGTAGTGTTACCCTTACACAGATCAATGGTGAGGCCCCACCTGGAATACTGTGTCCAGTTCTGGAGGCCCCACCTCAGGAAGGCCAGTACAGAGAAGGGCAACCAAAATGTTGCATGGCCTGCATCAGAAGCCCTACGAGAAAAGACTCACATACTTAAATATGAACTCACTGGTGGAAAGGAGAGAAAGGGGAGGCATGATAGAATAATTCAAATACCTCAAGGGTATCAATATGGTACAGGACAGTGACATGTTGCACAGAAAGAGATACTCAAGGGTAAGAGGCATGATATGAAGCTGGAAGGGGAGAGACGTAGAGGGGATGTGAGGAAATATTTCTTCATGGAAAGGGTGGTGGACACCTGGAACAGCCTTCCAGCAGAAGTGGGTACTGAAATGGTAACAGGTTTCAAACATGCATGGAATAGACACAAGAGGACCTTAGTGACAGGGGTGGGGGGGGGTAAGGCCAGAGATCAATTGGGGTCTACAGTAGCACAGCAGGTAGAGACTTTAGGGCAAACTACGTGGGCTGAGAGAGATCCTTTTATGCCAACAGCTTCTATGTTTGAATAATTGTTCCATGCAGTGTTGGCATTACTCTACTTCAATAAAGTCTCTCAAATTGTAAGTGTGTGAGTATATATCCATACCTTACAGGACAGTGCTGAAGTTAGAGTAGTGCCAATGCTGCATCGAACAATTACTCTATCCCTAAGCAACCCCATGCCAGACTTTCGCCAACAGTTGGGGGATTATTTTTCTACCCTAATTTAGCATTTCCCAGATTCTGTGGCTTTGTGATTTTACTCTAACTGATGTTAAAATTCAGTTGTTTGCAATAAATATTCTATGAAATCTTGAAAGGGGTTATCATTTCTTTTGAACACTTTCAGGATACGTGCAGCAGGGGATCACACTCTGAAAACTAGACATAACAAGTTATGTGGGACCTCAAAGTGTAGACAGGCTGTAGAATAGCTTACTAGTTTCATTGGGCCGTACTGGGTCAGTAAGTATTGGCATTTATAAGATTTGCCTAGATAAGTTCATGTCTGAATACAGAATTTTTTGGTACACCTGTTATATAATTGGGGCATGGGGGCTGATAGTAAGTCTACATTGTTGTTATTCATCACAAAATGCCACATGTTCATATTTTTGTATGATGACTTTTGGGTAGTCCATCTGAAATGTGTTGCTGTCTTCCTCATTCAATTTCCAATGGGCAGGTTTTCAGATTATTAGAAAACCACAAGAAGTATGCAATAAGCTATGACAGGGCAAGCATTTTTTGAACATTAATGCATGCCTTGGGTGTGTCATTTAAATGAGGGCATGCATTTATGCTCATGTAATGCATGCCCTAGAGTGGCTTATTGTGGTTATAAAATGGGATGACTGCGTGAGAGTAAAGTAAAAGAACAATTTATTAAGACTCCATAAAATTGATACAGATTTACTCCAGCAAAAGGAATAGTTCATCTGACGTGATGTCTGGTGCAACCCCCCAGCTATCAGTAATAGCACTATTTAGTCCTGATTTGCAGTACAGTGACCTCCCCTTTCTCATCTGAGCACCACTACCACCCTCCCTACCTGTCTGTTTAAAACTACCTTTCAGGCCCATCATACTGAATTATTACTTTGTTAAAGTCTCCAACGCTGCGGGATGATCCTCCATCATGCAGCATGATTCCTAACCATGAGTTCCAAGTTCTCATCTCAGTAGTGTCTTGTGGTTTTGTGCAAGGAATTTACTGGGATAAAAAACTGACATTTGTAACCAGGAGTCATACTGCATACAGGAGAATTGTGGCTCAGTGTTGTAGACTTTAAAAAATTAAAATATTCGCCAGCCCGGTGGTGCTGAGGGCTGAGGTGCTGGACACCTTACCTTGCACTATGCTGGCAACCCGGGTTCAGGAACAACCTTGGGTTGCTGGGGAGCCAGCATGTGGGAGGGCTGGAGTGAGATTGAGCTGCTGTAGGCAGCTCTCGCTTCCTGGGGATGGTTGTCCACTTCTCCTGTAGTTCTGCTCCCACTGGGTAGAGGTCCGGTTGGAAGCATAGGTGAGGGGGAATGGTGACAATAATGCCAGGAGTGGGGAGGAAAGGGCCGAGACAGTGTCCAGTATGCAAGTGTGCCTCCATGCATGCTCACATGCATGTCTGCTGGGGTCCTGGGTCGGGAAAAAAAAGGAAGAAAATCAAAAAATGTATATACTGTATATAAAAAATAAATGTTTAATATTATGTGCCTTAATGGTAGTTTTAAACTGATGGGTGGGAAAGGTGGTGTTGTTGAAATCGATGAGTGGTGGTTTTTCAACAATTTAAAAAGAAGAGTAGGTAGTGCTGGTCTCGTGGCATATTGGTGAAGGGATTTTAGTTTGGGTGAGATGGTTGTAGCTAGGTAGATTAGGGTAGGTTAGTGACAATCCATGCATTTACTGGGGATTAACAAATGGTCAGGTGATGTGTTTAGACCCATAAAGTTGGTAGAATTTTAAAGGATTCTGAAGCCCATGTTGTAATTTGCATTACTTAGTATCCTTTTTGGTAGTAACACAAGAAAGGCCAAATAAATGGTTTTGAAATGGAGACTGTACTGCATTTACCTGCTAAAGGTGGTATCTCCAAGGCAAAGCCAATGCACTCTGAAGAGCATGCGAACATATGAAATTGCCAACAGATACTGGCCATTCTGTCTATCTAGTCTGCTCAAGTGTGCAGTATGATGTCTTTTAAACTGTAGCTGCCCCTCCTCCTCTTGCACTCCCTTCTGTCTTAGTGTCCCCCACTTCTGAATTCTCTTCCCCCACCTTTCCCCCAGTTTTGACCCTTCCTTTGGCCCTATCCCACCCTCTCTTGAAGACTCCCACTGTCCACAGTGCAACCACTTCTTCTGGCAGTGCATTCCAACCAACCACCACCTTCTTCTTGAAATAATGCCTCCTCATCTTTCTCTCTTGAACCTTCCTCCCTCCAATTTCAGACTGTGTCCCCTGGTGTACCGCCCCACTTTTAACCTAAACAAGCCCTCTGAATTAACTCTGTTTATGCACTTTAGGTACTTGAATGTCTCAATTATATCCCCTCTTTCCCTTCTATCTTTTAGGGTGTACATGTTGAGCTTACTCAATCTCTCCTCATATGTTTTGTTCCCCATTACCAAGATCATCTTTGTTGCCCTACGTTGGACCCCCTCCAGTAGTTTGATGTCCCTTTTCAAATACTGGCACCAAAACTGCACACAGTACTTCAAGTGCACCCTCACAAAGGACCTGTACGGGGGCGGGGCAAAATGGCTTCCTCTCTCCCTACTAGAGCTAACAGCTATCAGACAGGAGCGGGATCTTTAGGGTCATCATCTATGATGACTTAAAAGTGGTCAGACAATGTGAAAAAGTGGCGCAAAAAGCAAGCAAATGCTGAGATGCATAGGTAGCTTGGCAGAAGACACCAGGAGGAAGGAGTGCTGTGTGACTGGACTTCTCTACTGAGACTAAAGAAGTAGAACTCTTGTACTTGGACCTTTAATTTAGGGTAAAAAAACAAAACTAGCAAACCAAAACAAAAAAAAAATCAGTGTGTTTGTCCGAGTTAACTGAACTGAATAGTTATCTAAACAGTTATCTAGGTGTAAATCTCAGGTAACTGAAAGGGCTTGATAGCTGTGCAGTTTAAATTATTTGTAGAAAGATCTTATAAGTAGAGGGAGTGGCTTAGCTAGAAGGTAGCTAAATTTAAAGACTGCCTTAGAAAGATTCTTTTAGTAGCTTGGCAGAAGATACCAGGAGGAAGGAGTGCTGTGTGACTGGACTTCTCTACTGGGACTAAAGAAGTAGAACTCTTGTACTTGGACCTTTAATTTAGGGTAAAAAAACAAACTAACAAACAAAACAAAAAACATTAGTGTGTTTGTTTGAGTTAACTGAACTGAATAGTTATCTGAACAGTTATCTAGGTGTAAATCTCAGGTGATTGAAAGGGCTTGATAGCTGTGCAGTTTAAATTACTTTTAGAAAGATCTAGTAAGTAGGGGGAGTGACTTAGCTAGAAGGAAGCTAAATTTAAATCCTGCCTTAGAAAGATTCTGTTAGTAGTTTGGCAGAAGACACCAGGAGGAAGGAGTGCTGTGTGACTGGACTTCTCTACTGGGACTATATTTCCCTCCTTCCCTCCCCTCTACCCTCCCACCCAAAGCTAGTTCTACTTTTATAGGCACAGGATTTGACTGACAACAGGAACTTCCTGTTTGGGAGCAAGAAGTGAGAGATCACAGAGCCACCAAAGACCCACCATCCTAGAAGGGCAAGAGTAGTTCTCCTGCCCCCTCTAGCTGCTGGAGGCCTGCCTCTGAGCAACTAAGGGGTCTACTGAGAAATATAGGATATTCTTGTCTCAGAACAGGACAATCAGGAGCTTAAAGGGCACAGAGGCAGAAAGTAAGTAGAGAGAAAAGAGAAAGAAAAAAATGAAAAAAAAAAACAGAGGAAAGAGTAAGGATTCCAAACAAAAGTTAAGGGGCCAGAAATAAGACATGATGGGAGTGGTACAGTGCAGCGGCTGTGGAGCAGCAGTCTTCCGGGAGACATTCTGGAGGATGCGGTGTTGTCCCATCTGCAGGCACCTCTTTGGGCTGAGGGAGGAGTTTGCTCATCTCCAGGCTGAGTTGGCCAGGATTTGTGGGACCTCCTCCTCCATCCAGGGAACACCAGTGCCACTGCCGTTGCCTCAGAGATTGCCAAGAAAGTGGAGCGGTAGGACCACGGTGGGCTCAGGGAGGGTGAGGGTGGTGGAACAAAGGTGCATCCCTCCAGCTGTACCTCTCCACAATTCCTATGCCATTCTGGCAAAGTGTGGTTCCTCTATGGAGGCACCTGCAGTGGAGACCAAGGATGATTCTGGGAACCTCCACAAAGGAGACCCACAGGAGGGTGGTATGGGACCCCACGGGGGAAGGAAACAACTCCTGGTGGGGGACTCCATTGTTAGGAAGGTAAAACTGGGGGAGGAAGGGGAGAGGGAGGTAAGGTGCCTGCCTGATGCCATGGCTTGGAGGGACATGGAGCGAATCCTCAGGATTGCCAGAGCAGCTGCACAGGGGAGGAAGCTGGATGTCATTGTCCATCTAGGAACAAATGACCTGGCTAAGAAAGGGATTAGAGCAGTGCAGGAAGAGTTTCTGGAATTGGGGAGGGGCCTTAGACAAGTAGCACGCACGGTAAGCTTCTCTGAGGTGCTGCCTATCTATGGTGTAGGAGAGGCTAGGGTGTTCTGCACCATGGGATTCAATCAGTGATTGAAAAATTGGTGCAGAGCTCAGGGATTTGGCTTCATTGGGGACTGGGGGACCACCTGGAGTGATGCAAACCTATACTGGCATGATGGGCTACATCTCTCCAGGAGGGGAACCAGGATCCTAGGTGATAGGTTTAAATGCTTCATTGTCAAGCATTTAAACTAGCCAAGGGGGGAGGCACTGGAAAGGAGCAAGGAAATCCTAGCCCCCCCCAAAAATCACAGTAGTAAGTGTGGTAAACACCAACATAGAGGTGGCGATAGGGAGAAGGGCAGGTATAAATGGGGAAAGTGACAAAGGCAAGAAGGACAGGGATGGGGCAAAAAGGAGTAAGGTCATCAGGAAATGGAGGGTAATGAGTACTAATGCCCATAGTCTGGGCAACAAGCTCCCTGAGCTGGTGGCCTCGATGGAAGAGGGATGCCTGGATATCGTAGCAGTCACAGAAACATGGTACACAGAGAACCATGACTGGGATGATAACATACCAGGGTACATAACCTACAGGAGAGACAGGCAGGTAAGAAGAGGGGGAGGAGTAGCTCACTATGTAAAGGAAGGGATAAAAGCAACTGAACAAAAGAGTAAACAGGGAGGAGAGGAGGCACTGTGGGTCACCTTGGAGACTGGAAAGGGCACCACAATCTGCACAGGGGTTGTGTACAGACTCCCATGTCAGGGGGAAAGAATGGACAAGGATATGATAGAAGGCATTCTTAGGATGGCAGAGAAAGGGGAGATACTGTTGATGGAGACCTGAATATGCCAGATGTTAACTGGAGCACATTTGCTGCAGCCACATCCAAGAGCAGGGCCATTCTCGATGCTCTACAGGTGGCAGGCATCAGACCGCTTTTGGAACCCACTCATGAGGGAGCAATCTTAGACCTTGTATTCTCTAAACGGGGCAGTGAGAGTATCTCAGATCTAGAAGTGGGTTGCTGTCTGGGAACAAGTGACCATCAAACAGTGTGGTTCACGTTAAACTCAGCTACAGAGTCAAGCCATACAAAAGTGATGGTGCTGGACTTCAGGAGGGCTGACTTTGGCAAGATGGGAGAGTGCCTCAGAAAAGCACTAGCAAACAGGCTAGAAGGAGGGGTGAAGCAACAATGGGGAATCATCAAAACTGCCATCACAGAGGCAACAAGCCTTTGTATGAAGCAAATAAACAAATCAAAATGAAAGAAAAAGCCACTATGGTTCTCAAAAGAGGTGGCTGGGAAAGTCAGGGAGAAAAAGATAGCATTCAGGAAGTATAAGGAAATACAAAAGAAGCAGGACAGAGAGTGGTACCAGTTAAGGCAGAAGGAAGCAGGGAGGGAAGTCAGAATGACAAAGGCCCAAACTGAGGAAAAGATAGCCAACTCGGTTAAGAAGGGGGATAAAACCTTTTATAGGTACATCAGAGAGTGTAGAAAGACAAAGGGAGGGATAGTGAGGCTGAATAGAATAAATGGTGGGTGGGCAGAGGGGGACAGTGAAAAAGCAGGGATACTGAATGAATATTTCTGCTCAGTATTCACAAAAGAGGAGGGGACTGCCTAATCCAATTAACAGAAGCACTCTTGATGGGGGGTCAATCCCAGCCCTTTCACAGAAGAAAGGGTTCTGCAAGAACTCCTAAAACTGAAGGTGGACAAAGCAATGGGGCCTGATGAAATTCACCCCAGAATTCTAAAAGAATTAAGGGGGGAACTAGTGAAACCACTGACTACTCTTTTGAATAAATCATGGGTGGATGGTGTGGTACCCTAGGACTGGAGGAAGGTGGATGTGATTCCCCTTCACAAAAGTGGGACCAAGACAGAAGCAGGAAACTACAGACTTGTCAGTTTGACCTCTGTGGTAGAGAAAGTGATGGAGTCATTTCTTGAAGGAAAGAATTGTTGAGCAATCTTGAGGCCAGTGGGGCACAGGAACCAAGGCAGCATGGGTTCACAGTGGGAAGGTCATGTCAGACGATCTAATAGATTTCTTTGACTGGGTGACCAAAGTAGTAGACCAGAGAGGGGCTGTACACATGACCTACCTAGACTTTAGCAAGGCATTTGACACAGTCCCACACAAAAGATTAATAGTCAAATTAACCAGCCTGGGAGGGTCCAGGTGTGGTAGCCTGGGTAAAACATAGGCTGGACAACAGGACATAGAAGGTAATTGTAAAATGGAGTCCACTGAGAAGAAAGAGGGGTTACTAGTGGGGTACCGCAGGGTTCAGTACTGGGTCCAGTCCTTTTTAATGTCTTTATAAGTGACATTGCAGAGGGACTGGAAGGAAAAGTATGCCTCTTTGCAGATGACACAAATATCTGCAACAGGGTTGATACACAAGGAGGCATGGAAAGGATGAGAAGGGACTTGGCAAGGTTGGAGGAATGGTCAGAAGTATGGCAGCTAGGATTCAATGCAAAGAAGTGCAAAATAATGCACCTAGGAAACAAGAACCCAGGGGAAGATTACACAATTGGGGGGTTAGTAACAACAACAAAAAAGGAAAGGGACCTGGGGGTAATCATATCAGATGACCTTAAGTCTAGCAAGCAATGTGAGAAGGCAGTAGGGAGGGCTGGGGGTATACTGGGATGAATAGGGAGAGGCATCACCAGCAGAAAACAGGAAGTTGTTATACCTCTATACAGACAGTTGGTGAGACCCCATCTGGAGTACTGCGTCCAGTTCTGGAGACCCCATCTCCACAAGGACATAGACAGGATAGAGGCAGTCCAGAGGAGGGCAACTAAAATGGTGCAGGGTCTGCAAGAGAAGCCGTACGAGGAGAGACTAAAGGAGTTTAATATGTATACCCTGGAGGAAAGAAGGGAGAGGGGGAGCATGATAGAAACTTTTAAGTATCTCAGTGGAATCAACAAAGTCCAAGAGTGTAGCATCTTTCAGAAAAAGAGACATGCAAGAACAAGGGGACACAATTTAAAGATAGAGGCCGGGGCGGTTCTGGGGCAATGTGAGGAAGTATTTTTTCACAGAGAGGGTAGTAGATGCATGGAACAGCCTTCCTGAGGAAGTTGTGGGGTCTAAAACTGTGGGAGAATTCAAGAATGCATGGGACTTACATAAGGCAAATCTTGTGAGGGGTAGGAAGAAATAGGCTGTTGGTTAAATAGGATCTGCGGCCTATCCTGTAGGTGGGGAAATGGGCAGACTAGGTGGGCCAAGTGGTCCTTATCTGCCATCAAAGTCTATGTTTCTATGAAACGGCATCACAAGAAGAAAGAGGGAAGTGATCATGCCACTATACAAGTTCATGGTAAGGCTTCACCTTGAGTACTGCATACAGTTCTGGAGGTTTTATCTCAGGAAGGACATGGAGATGGTACAGAGGAGGGCAACAAAAATGGTGCAAGGGCTTCATGAATTGTCACATGAAAGCAGATTATGGCAACTCAACATGTACTTACTGGAGCAGCGCAGAGATAGGGGTGACATGATAGAGACATTCAAGTTCCTGAAGGGTATAAACTGAGTCCCTACCCAAGAACTCTTTTCTAATCAATTGCTCCACAAGGACAAGGGGTCATGAAATGAAATTAAGGGAAGGAGGGAGGTTCATGAGGTAACATGCACAAGTTCTTCTTTAAGGAAAGGGTGGTGGTTCCATGGAATAGCCTACCTCCAAAACAGTAGGGCAATTCAAATCTGCTTGGGATAGGCATAAGGGGATTGTCGCTAAGAAATTCTAAGGGGGGGGGTGGCACTCAGGGCAGACTAGATGGATCTTTGGTCCCCATCTGCTGTCACTTCCTACATTTCCCCTGGCAATGCATCCCAGTATTCTGTTCACCTTTTGCAGCTGCCTTCTTGCACTGTGCCAAATGTTTCATATCCCCTGTTACCAGCACTCCCAGATCTTTCTCTTCCTCTGAAGTGGTTAACTGCACTCCCCTCAACCAGAAGCTGTTCCTTGTTTTAGTTTTTTGCCCCCAAGTGCAAGACTCTACATTTTTTGGCATTGAACCCCAGTTTCCATGTGCTTGACCAGCACTCAAGTGCTGCAGACCCTCTTGCAGTACCGTACCCCTTCCTCACTATCCACCTCAGCACAGATCTTCGTGTCATCTGCAAAGAGGTTGATCTTGCTGCTTATCCCTTTTGATTACTATTAAAGTAGTGTGGAGACGATTAAATGATGACTGTACATAATTTCAGGCAGATAGAGAGTTCATCGGATTTTACTCTTTTTTAGTCTGGGATTTTTCTGGGTCAGTAATATTTATTTCAACATTTTGTTCAAGACCTCCAAAGTCTAGAATGACAAGAGGCCTGATGTAACCACAGTAGAACACAGTGTGCCTCATTCCTGTTTCAAATCTGTTTTTCTTTAGTTCCTTGGTTCACTATATGAACATCTATCTGGCATTTGAGTTTGAGGCCTTTCCACCTCTTAACTGTGGGTGGGTGTTCTGAAAAGCAAATAATATTTGCATTCATTTTGACTGCCCAGTGGCATCATGTAATTATTTCAGTGTCATTCTTTTAATTTACAGATACAGTGCGTACTCTCCAAGACTAAATCTCACTAATTTGTTGCTTTATGTTTTGCTAGTATGCTGCAGACCTATTAACAACACAAAATATAATTTATGAACTCCAAGACAATGTCTAATATTTCATTAATGTATATCTATTACCTTGCCTGACAGTATAACGTTTGTTTACTTAAATTCATTGGTGCCCAACAGTAAGTCCATAGTTATTTCTCTTAGAACAGTTTCTAGTTATAATATCTTTTGTGTTCATACAAAAGAAATGTAAGTACAGTATTATGAAATTTACAAACCTGGAGAAATGGGTTTGAATCCCACAGCCACCACTTGCTTACTGTGTAAACATGACTGAGCAAGTTACATAACTACTCCGTGCTCACAGGATGCACCTGGAAACATGTCTCAGCTTAGTGTGTCTTTTCTGGCCAAAACACTGTAAATAATATATAAAAAAATGAATAAACTAAGAGCTGCAAAGGCTTGAAAACATCAAGGCATTACAGGAGGTGGCTATGTTGTGAACCAATGAAATTAACAAAAAAGTCTTAGCAGAATTAATCGGCACCATGCTCTATTCTGAGCTATAAACATTGTCTTTCACAAAACAACTAAGAAGTACCGAATGATCCCCCCTCTCCACACACACTAAAGGTAAATCTAAAAGTTATTTCAGAAGTCTTTAGTTCCACAGATCCCAATTAAATGAATTGCTTGAATGTGGCACTTCCTTATACAGGCACTTTTAATTAACACGTGATTAGATGTGATGATAAAATATGATGTCACTTTAAATTGAGATTTGCTGTAATATAACAATTGATGTTGCTATTTTATTTTGACCCCGGTGATCCTCATGCAAATTAAGAGCTGTGCCTAAATGATGTTACTGTATCCTGGTGTGGAAACAAACATAATTAAAAGTAAGTAACAATAAGACAACTTCAGCAGTTGAACTTGAATCCTCATTGCTTAAACCCTTTTTACACTAATAAAAAGATCTTAGAATGAAATGTTATTAACTAGAGGAAAAACAACTGTAGATTTTCAAGGAAAAGGACCTCAGGTAGTGATAGACAGGTTACAATTGTTGAAATTGCGTTAGTATGGAGTTGACCATTTGACTTGTTTGAGTCCATGGGACTGCCAACTTCTGGAATGACTTTTAGATTTTGTTATGTAAAAGGGGGATAGTATAAGGCAAAAAAAATATCACAATGTCATCAACAAACATTTGGTACAACTATAAAAGCCATCTATAGTACAGTGTCTATCTGTAGGGAGGCACTATAGCCCAGAAGTTAAATTACTGAGCTGTGAACCTGATGGAGACCCAGCAGACCTGGGTTTCAGTCCTACAACTGACATTTACTGTTTGACCATGAGCAAGTCATTTAAAGTGGAACTGTCAACACAAAGGGCTCCTCACTCAAATGTAGGACTGGTCACAATGGGCCGTTCATGTGCAAAGACACTTTTGTTTACTTACTGTTTACAGTTGTACAGAAGATTGTATCAGACTGAAGATGTTTGCTTCTAAGATGACATATTCTGTTACTACAAATCCCAGACCCCTGCAGCTGATATTAGAGCAAGAGGCAGCAGTGGGAGATTCAATGGCCTGCAGTGCATGTTAGAGCTTTTATAATCTTTGATCAGATGTTTTCCGGTTCTGTTTTTCTTCAGGGGTTAAGTACAGTCCTCTGCAACTGTGGTTAGCCCAGAGAGGACAGTGGGACCAGCAACTAAAAGATCAGAGCTTACGTGAAGTCCAACATGCATTTCATGCTGTTTATTCTCAAACTGCTCCCTACTGCTCTGATGTCAGCTTTAGGGAATTCTGGGATTTGTAGTAACAGAAGATGTCTGCCTCAAAATAAACTAAGTTAGGCTGATACAATCTACCATACTACAATAAACAGTAGGCGAACCAAAATGTTTCTGCACACAAAGTGCACATTGGGACCAGACCCACACTTGAGTGTTTACTGTTGCGTTTTATTCTCCCTGTACTCCTAGGTTTTACCAGGAAGTGAGTTTAAGCTTAGTGTACCTTTCCCAGTCAAACATTTTGAAAGAAGACCTGCACATAATGCCATGAGGATGAAACTAAAAGTATAAAACTGTTGGAAAAACCACCAATGCAAAATGGAAAAATAATTATCTTTCACTGCAGGCTACAAGGGCAGAGCAAATAATAACATTAGCTAGGCTCAAAACCTTTCCAAGCTAGGCAAATGAGGGTAAAAATGAATCAGCCAATAAAAGTCTTAATACCATCATTTAATAAAAACTAGAGTTGATGTTATCATTAAACAAATATTTCGAATATATGTAAAATGTCATTTGAGCATTAAAACTGTCTACATCTATAAATAGAAAACTCATAAGAAAAAATAACAGAATAAAACAGATGCAAATAATTCACAACTAGCATCTTGTAGAACAGTTTTCTCACAATGCATCACATTATAGTGCATAATAGAGCCATTGGACCACTATATATGAATTTTCAAATAGTATAAAATCAATCATCTTTAAAATAAGTTGAAATAATAGAAATAAAGAATATATTGGGCAGAAGTTAGCCAAATTGTCTATCAAGTCAACCCTTTGAATTGCCTAACCATTGAGACTGAGCCCCCAATGGTCACTTGCCGCCCCCTTTTTCCATTCCCTCCCAGTGCACCCTACTTTAAGAGCTGGTGACACGTTCAGGTGAACTTTAACCCCCTCACACCTGAATTTTTTTCAGTTAGAATATTCATAAATTGTGCATGTTGCATAAAAAATAATTTTCTCAGCAGTGCCACAAGATAGAGACAAAAGGTTTTCTATATTTGATACAGTGTGACATGGCCTACTAAAACAAATTCTGCATGGACTGATCTGAAACCCCAAAGTCACACTACAGGTGCACAAACAACACAACTTCGATCACAAAATGGTGTCAAAATCAAGTTCTGGTGCCCCCTGTTGGTCAGTAAAATACCAAATGTAGGTCTGGGTACTTCAGGCATAACTGAGGGTGACAACCTCATACCTTATCATATGAAAAAGTATGATCTGAGTAGGTATCAAGAGTTTGTGATACATTGTTGTGTGTTTTTGTTAGTCTACAGCCCTCAACACAACTCTTAGAAATCATCAAATTCAGGCCTTCCTACACCTAAAACTCATCTTCTCAGCAGTGCAACATGGTAGAGGCCTAAGGTTTCCTGTTTTGGGTGCTGGATTGATTAAAAATAGGTCCGTGTATTGACCAATATGAGACCCCCACGTCACACTACAGGTGCAGAAACAACACAACTTTGATCACAAAATGGTGTCAAAATCAAGTTCTGGTGCCCCCTGTTGGTCAGTAAAATACCAAATGTAGGTCTGGATACTTCAGGCATCAATGAAGGTGACAGCTCCACACCATATTGTATGAAAAAGTATGATTTTAGTTGGTATCACAAGGTTTGCGACACACTGTTGTGTGTTTTTGTTAGTCTACAGCCCTCAACACAACTCTCAGAAATCATCAAATTCGGTAAAATACCAAATGTAGATATGTGTACCTCTAGCCCTAAGTAAAAATCAAATGGACACAACAAATGAGAATACAATTTTTTTAACATTATAATATATTTCTAATTTTGAATAACATGAAACAATAACATTATTAATACTCTACAACTATAAATTGATATGGACATGGACAGAAAACATTTTGATATTTTGTTATTTTTTTATCAACACTCTGGTGATGCACCAGTCGGTGCAAACTATGTATGAATTGACACATTTCTTCATCAGGATTGAAGTTTGATGAAGATGGACTGTAGTTTGTCATTATGCTTCCATGGGGAATGCAGACTGATAGACTGTAAAAGAATTTAAAAGAAGTGCAATTAGGAAAACTTATGAAACATATTCAGCTGAGAAATTCACATCAATATACCTGTGAATCTGTGCTGGAGGGGCAAGGAAGGGGCCGAACAGTCACTAAAAAAAATGTTTAAAAAATGGAATATCTACTTGCCTTGTCATTGCCAGTAGTTTATCACAGTGTGGTATTTCTGAAAGCAGTTTCTTTCTGCTGAAAGGCATAGATGTATATCACATTGTTTACAGGCAACACGAGACCTGTGTCTTCCCTCACAATGGTCCTTTCCATCTCGCTTCCTTGTCTCATTGCAGATAAAACACTGCTGGGTTGTCTCACTGATTACTGGCATGTGTTTTGCATTCATCATAAGATCCGGACGTGGTGTAACTGATGGTCTTCTGGGCATTTTTCTGGAACTAAACATTCCAATGAGTTCTCATGCCACAGCGAGTCTAAACAACAAATAATGTCTGCTTCTGGATGATGTATTGGGTGCCATTGCATCTGTGTCCATATTACTTTCTCTGCAATGCGACTTATAAATGATGTAAGCATTCAGAAGGCAGCATTCAATAATGTAACCGAACAGTCGCTTCCACCATTTCTTTGCCCGGCGATAGATATTGTATAATGAGATCATTTGATCTCCTCTATCAACTCCCCTCATATGCTTCATGTAATCCACAAGTGGTGCAGGACAAGGTAGAGCCACAGTAATGCCATCTTTCTGCACCTGGTCTACAGTCAGCAAGGGCTCTCTGCCATCATGTGGATTGTGGATCGATGACAAGCCGTATACTACCCTCTTATCATACCACCATGTGGCCAGCAATGGTCCATTAGTTCTCCATTTCATTTCGCCACGTTCCATTTTATTAACTTCAACTTTTGGATGCTACGATGTCCTTCTGGAAGTCTTTCCTGTTTGAACGGATAGTGCCACATCCATAGAGTCCCTTCGTCAAAAGCATCCTCAGTAGCTCTGGGCTTGTATAATAATTGTCTATGTACAGGTGGTGATACACATTAGTTAGTTTTTCTGTCAACCTTAAGACAACTCTTGTAGGAAGCATTGTGTCTGTTGCCTCTGTATTTTCAATCACGTTTCCTGCTGTACACTTGTAAGTTCGAAATGTACCCAGATTTGGCCTCAGAAAGTAACCATACTTTCAATCCCCATTTCTGGGGCTTAGCTTTCATATATTGCACAAATGAAAGGCATCCTTTGTATGGAACCATTGCCTCGTCAATAGTCAGCTCCTTGTCACATGCATATTCAGTCGAAAACTTGGGTACTATTGTGTCAAGGAAATTCCTTACTTTCTTAAGTTTGTCATTAAGAACTGAGCCACCAATACCTACATCACTGATGTCCTGTTCTACATGCAGGTATCTTCCAAGCATACAGAAGCGGTCTCTTGTCATGATCTGACTGACATCTGGTTGTTTAATAAGTTTCTCAGAGCACCAATACATCGATAATCTTGGCAGGTTGTACAATGCCCATGATTATGCATAATCCAATGAATGCTTTCACCTCTTCTGCATTTGTTGGCTCCCAAGGCATTTTATGTTTCTCAGGTTTTGCACTTCTCACAGCAGCACCATACGAATTTGTTCACTGCGCAATCTTCTCGTATATGCCTTCAGAAAAAAATCTTGACATGCATGCAGCTTCAGTAAATTCACCTATGAAGCGATGAATCACACTGACAGGAAGACAAAATGGAATGATACATGTTTCTGTCAATGTGCGTGACCATTCAGTTTCAGAAGAGTCACTAAAACCATTTTTTTGTGGTGCTGTTTTGGTTTTTCTGTTGCTGCTTCCTTTTTGGGCAACATGTTTGCTTTGTTTTGCTGATGGACTATAATCCTCATCACTCAGATTTTCTTGCTTATGTGCTGATTGTAAGTGAGTATGACCCTGGGATTTTTTGCTCTAATTCTGCCTTGAAACGTTGACATTTGTTTTACTCTGATTTTCCTGATTGGTATTATTTATTTGTGTTTCATCAAAGTTCTCAACACTAGCACTTGCTCCACAATTTTTTTTCTTCTCTGTGTTATGACATTACTGCTACACAAAGGTGTTGCCACAGACAGTGAAGGAGTTGTACATTTGGATGGCATTTTCTTATTTCCCATCCTTGTATGTGTACCCAGAACATGATCATCAGTTGGCACCGAAGACACCACCAAACATGTTTTTTCTCTCATTCTATTTCCTGTGTCCTCTATTTTTATATTACTGAGTGATGGCCACATTTCCTCAGTATCTGATTCCGAACTACTTCTGCTGTCACTTGATACTGGATCATCGCTGTCATTTAAAATATCCTCCAATGCCTCATTAGCCACCTTTAGTTACTTTCTTGTTGTCATTTTTGTATTTTCACAAACAATTATTCAAAATCTGTCTGAGGTACTAATGTCTGACAGACTACAGATTGTTTACCAAATACTGTGAATCAGTGGACAAATACAACTGTTTCCTGTGGTTACATAGAATGTCACTGAAATGCAGGTATTAAAAAAAATATATACCACATGAAACCATTGTCA
This sequence comes from Neoceratodus forsteri, assembly GCA_016271365.2. NCBI lineage: Eukaryota > Metazoa > Chordata > Ceratodontiformes > Ceratodontidae > Neoceratodus > Neoceratodus forsteri. The sequence continues at coordinate 402,031,777 of CM028135.1, forward strand.
TTCTCATAATCATTATGAATATTACTTAACAAACAAACCATTTATCTGTGCTGCATCACAGTCAAACCAGCAGAGGGAGAGAGAGAGAGAGAGAGAGAGAGAGAGAGGCAGACAGAGAGAGAGAGAGAGGGGGATGAGAGAGTGAGAGAGAGACAGAGAGCAAATGAGTTTAGGGGGAAGAGGATAATCAGGAAGCAATTCTAGAAGCTCACAGGAAATCTGTGTGCAGCAATTCAGGTGACTAAATGATGGGAGAGCAAGAAGACAAGTAAACCACTGTGAGTTTCTTAACGCTGGAAAGTGCTGAGGTATGGACCATTTATAATGGCTAACAAGTATTTGTACAAGTACAAGACAGTTGATGAGAAAATGAGCATTTGCTATGGCAAGTCACAACCTGGTGATTGCACAGAATTGTATTGTAAGGAGCCGAATAACAGACAACACTACAGTTACTATATGTTGTGGCATGCCTGAGAAAATGGGTTTTAGTGGAAAAAAAGGCCTGATTTCAGTGTTTCTCCTGAATTGTGTTTAGTGGTATGGACCAACAAAAAACATGACAATTACCAACAGGCAATGAGATAACAACCCAGATCAGACTTTTTTATGCAGCCTAGTGCCTGTGCATTACCAAATGACATACATGGCTTACAAAAACCTAAATTTTGTATTTCTGGAGGTCCACAGGATGATCAGACCTGAATTGCAGGCCATTTTTGCATCACAGTTGTGATGCCTGTGTACCTCCGGTGTAAAGTTGGGGTCTCAATTCGGTCCACACAGGGTCATTTGTAATAGCCCAGGTCCCACTGCATCCAAAACAGAAAATCATTCATCTCTATGTAGTGGCATCGCTGAGAAAATGGGTTTTAGGTAACATAAGGCCTCAATTCAGTGTTTCTCCTGAATTGCGATTGGAGATATGGACCAACAAAAACACAACAATTACCCACAAGCAATGGGATACCAACCCAGATCAGACTTTTTTATGCAGCCTAGTGCCTGTGCATTGCTAAACGACATGCATGGCTTACAAAAACCAAAATTTTGTATTTCTGGAGGTCCCCAGGGGTGACCAGCCATGAATTTCAGGCCATTTTTGCATCACAGTTGTGATGCCTGTGTACCTCCGGTATAAAGTTGGGGCCTCAATTTGGTCCACAGAGGATCATTTGTAGTAACCCAGGTCCCACTGCATCCAAAACAGAAAACCTTTCATCTCTATGTAGTGGCATGGCTGAGAAAATGGGTTTTAGGGAAAAAAAGGTCTCATTTCAGTATTTCTCCTGAATTGTGTTTAGTGGTATGGACCAACAAAAAACACGACAATGAGCCACAAGCAATGTGATAAAAACCCAGATCACACTATTTTATACTGCCTGGTACCAGTGCACTGTCAGTTGACATGCATGGCTTACAGAAACCTAGATTTTGTATTTCTGGAGGTCCGCAGAGTGATCAGACCTGAATTTCAAGCCATTTTTGCATCACAGTTGTGATGCCTGTGTACCTCCGGTGTGCCATTGGGGTCTCAATTCGGTCCATACAGAGCCATTTGTAGTAGCCCAGGTCCCACTCCATCCAAAACAGAAAACCTTTCATCTCTATGTAATGGCATGGCTGAGAAAATGGGTTTTAGGTAAAATAAGGCCTCAAGTCAGTGTTTCTCCTGAATTGCGATTGGAGGTATGGACCAACAAAAAACACAACAATTACCCACAAGCAATGAGATAACAACCCAGATCAGACTTTGTTATGCAGCCTAGTGCCTGTGCATTGCCAAACGACATGCATGGCCACATTTGTGTTGCCATTGGGTTGTGACAATGATTTTTAGGGAAGGCAAAGTGTCAGCAATAGCTTCCGTTTTGGTGATTTTGATGAATTGTACTGGGAGGTACAGACCAACAAAACGTCAAGACAATGTGCAACAAAATATTTTCTACAATACAACATGCTTAGCTAGGTCACACCAATTACAGTCTACCAACAGGTGATACAATGGACTTACCTGACTCAGGATGTCGGGTTGTGGTCCAAAGCGTTGTTGCTGAGGTACCTGTAAAAGAAAAAAAAAAAGAACAGGGGTCACAAAGGATCCAAAGCTCTTATGAGGTCCAGAGTGGTAAAAGGCACATGATAAAAAAAAAAGTATACTTATCTGAAATGGTAGGAGCCCTCCTCCGTTCAGACCTGTAAAAATAAAAAAGAAAGAGGTTCATTAGAAGAACAAAATAAAAGCAGCAAAATAGCAGAAGGAGATGAAGGGGGCAAAATGCTTGGTTGTATTGCAAGGGGTATATCCTCGAGGAGGGAGGAGGTGATTCTGCCACTTTATAGGTCATTAGTTAGACCACACCTGGAGTACTGCATGCAGTACTGGCATCCGTATCTGAAGAGGGACATTAAGTTACTGGAGGGGGTGCAGCGCAGAGCGACAAAGATGATCAAGGGGCTGGGGGACTTATCATACGAGAGGAGGTTGAAGGAGCTGTACATGTACTCACTAGAGGAGAGGAGAGACAGGGGTGACATGATTGAAACCTTTAAATACATGAAAGGAATAAACAAGACGGGTACAGAGGGGCTGTTCAAAGTAAGGGAGGGGAGGGCCACCAGGGGCCATGATATGAGACTGGAGAGAGGAAGGTTCAGGAGGGAGATGAGGAGACACTTTTTTAGAGAGGGTGGTGGCTGGGTGGAATGCATTACCTGCTGAAGTGGTATGCAGTAGAACAGTGGACTGCTTCAAACGAGGATGGGACAGGACAAGGGGGAGGGTTAATGAAGGGGAAGGGTGGAAGGGAGGGGCAGCTGCAGAATAAGGGGTGCTAGCTGCACATTCGAGCAGACTTGATAGACCTCTAGGCCTTTATCTGCTGGCAAATTTCGTATGTTCATATATGACCAGCCCTGATCATACATTTACATGCAGTACTGTTTTGGGGTGCGTCACATTACTGCTTGAGTTACACATGCCTTCACACTGTTTTTTTACATAGAATGCATTTCCAGTACTGTGGCTAAGAATTTCTGTAGAGCTGGTTATTGTTTTGTAGTATCTGGGGCTTGATAAACCTGTTTACAAGCTGCTGAAAATCCCCCTCCACCTCCCAAAAAAAAAAATTTTGCAAAACTGATAACAATCCCCAATTGCTCTGCTTGTTTCATGCAGATTGGCTTTTGTGACACAGCTCAGCAAACAACATGAAGACCAGCACTGTAATTGCTAATGAGTAGAACTTTTTACCAGCAACTATGCAGCTTGATTATTTATACATTTTATATTTTGTTAGAGAGAGAAATAAACTGTATCTCAGAATTTGTGTTGTGCACTTCCACATGCACATTTCTTTTCTGCAAATGAGGTTTCTAAAATGAGGCTTAGGATGTATTGTAGCTTACTTCTGTGAACCAAAAAATGTGTCCCAAACTAAATGCTTTGCTCGTTTTTTGCAAATCAGCTGTGACCCATCTCAGTAAAAACAAACAGCATGTAGACTAGCAGACTGAAATTGTTACTGGGAATGACATTTTTTCTTTTATGTGCTGCAAGTTCTAAATGAGCTGTTACCCAACTCACTAAAAGCAAATGGCATGCAGACCAGCAGACTGAAAATGATATTGCTAGTAAGGTGTTATATCAGACTCTTTATTGCAAGGAAGATGTGTTCATCAACTTTCCTTAGCACATCAGAAAACAATAAGTTGGAAATATTAGACAAAATAAAAAAACACACCAGCCTGTGATTCAGGCCTACCCACAGAGTAGAAGGATCAAATGAGGCTAAAAAAAAACTAGTATTCAACAGGAGCCTTGAGTCAGGCCAGGGCATGTCCGATTTTTATAGTAAACTGAGAAGAGAGTGAAGAAGGAGAAATAAGGTAGAAACTAGCTAGAAAGAAAGGTGAGAGGGAAAGACAATCAAGTGAAACAATATCTGATCCTCAAGGGTGATTCGTGGGTCCCCAGTGTCCAGAAAGTGCTAGTCCATCTCCAGAAGTCCGAGTAGGAAGTTTATGCGATGGTGCATGTGGTCATGCGGCCAGACGCTCAGATGATCGTGAAGACATAGTTGAGGACAGGAATGCACAAAAGTCAATGACTCATCCAGGGAGTGACAGGCACCAGGGTATAGCTCAGAAGAAGGGGGACCACAAGTAAGGGCACCTCAGGAACACTGCAGCAGCAGGGCTCTCCAAGGAATGAAGTGCAAAATAACAGCAATGCAGCACAGTTGGAAACCATAAACAAGAGCCCCTCTGCCAACTGTGGAGAACGCACATAGTCCTTTCTAGCAGAAAAGTCAGAACTTTCACCCCACAGAGAGGGGCTGTCACCACCAGCTCCTTGTGAGCAGCAGATATTACAACAAGCCTGCTAACTGGGTATGTAGTGTACTCATATCAAAAAGGAACAAACCGTCCCAAGCAGCGAAAAGCCAGCACCAGCTCCTTGTCCTGTTGTCAAATTTTCTGTGGGCAAACAGCCCACCATAATATTCAGATAAACTCTGTTGACCATCTGCCAACTTCACTGACTCCATGGCTGGTTTCACCTCTCAACGACACAGTAACTCCACTGATTTCCCTCCGATTTCCTCTGGCAACAGCTCGATCTTCAGCAGTTTCAGCTGAGCTCCTTGCACGGTCACCAATCTCCTCTGGTCTTGGCGTAAAAGCCTTCACTGGTGGTGGTAGGTGTGTGTATGGGGGGGGGATACAAATTTCAGATCTGCCATATCACTAAAAGGATTACGGCCAGTTGCGCGATTCAACAAGATAAGGATTACGGCAAGAGGCTTGCGTATCTTTCAGTAGGGGCAATGTTATTGCCCTAATGATCACAAGAAAACTGCACCTTCTGGAATCTCAGCTAATTAGCTCTGCAAGTTTGCACTAGCAGCATGTCACACTATGCAGATTCTAGAGCTCGGCAGCAGCAATTGGTATTATGATGTGCCGTATGCTCCAATATTCAGATGTAGCTGTAGTTGCATTTTAGGGAAGGCCTGTGCTGTAAATAATATGATCAGTATGCAGCGATATTTGTGTTTTGGTACCGTGTAGATGTGTTGGTGGAGGGAGATGCAGTTTGTAATTACTCGCAGGGAAAACTGTGATTGTTCAGCTTGGCGTCTGTGAGAGCAGCGCTACCGCATCCTCTAAGTAAGCATTTTCATGATTTTGAGCTATAATTTAGCTTTCTACACAAAATAGGACACTATTTTACATAGGATCTTGCTCTACTTTGTGGCACCAAAAAAAAAAAAATATGCAAGATAATATAAAAAAAAGTATCTTTCAAGATGGCAATCGGTCGGCAGGCACTTCCGGTTTTGGGAGTTTTTATAAAACAAACTTTTCTGCTCAAATAAAAGTTGTTTCTTCAAGAAATCAAGAGAAAAACACTATTGTATTGCATCTAAATCTTACATATTGAAGTTTTCTTGCTAGGAGGACACAAAAAAAAAATTAGTGTTTTTCTGACTTAGAAAACAGCTGATATAATGTAAACAACGCTACAATGCGCCACAAAATTGGTGCGTCGGCATGAGGGGGTTAAAAAACATAAACTTTAGACAAAATCCAGCTGGTATTTCCCATTAGTTCTGTATTTCTCCTCCCCATTATTTATTACTAAGGTAATTTGTATGAAAACAGGAATAGTTAATCTATTCCTGCTGCTTTTTCCCTACCTGAGGTCATAATGTACTGCTTATGACCTCACAGTTACTCCTATGGCAACAGATTGTGATGTCACAATAGAGGATTATGACTTGGATTAGGGAGTAAATTATAGAAGCACATGAACTCAAAATAAACTCTAAGGGACAACAATTATATATTCACATGCATTTCCTTAGTAATAAATTATGGGGAGGAGAAATATACAAAATATAAATGGAATGCAAGCAGAATTGTATCTAATTATTATATGTTTTTTAAAGTTTCCTTTTAGATGTCAGTAGATCTTTAAACTCATGTGTCTATCTCCTGCTTGAATCCAACCATCACTTGTATCTCATAGGGCAGTCTGTTTCACAGGCTCACCACTCTCTCCATGAAAAAATGTTTCCTCATAAAAATAACATGGAAAAAAAGATCAACCCATGCATGCTATAATGATAATTCACCACCCTATGAAACCTATTATATTTTTGCATGCAAGAAAGTAAATGTATACCTGGTGTCTCAATGCTGAGACAGTAATATAGGATTCAACCTACTTATGAAAACACACACACACACACACACACACACACACACACATTTTTAGTACTCAAGAAGAACAATTGAGTCATGTCTTGATTTGCAATTCAAAATCTAGCTTTTGAAAAGATGTAGAAAGTATTACCATGTCACACCTTTTGGAGAACAGCAAACAGCATCCAACTGAATTCCCCTATTGTCTCTGTTATGTTGCATACACAATGAAGGAAGCTATTCTACATCTCATAGCCCCTAACTGCAGCATCCTTTTCATTTTAAATTATACAAAAGTGAATACATTATTTGTTGAGATTTTCTGTTTGATATCCACAGATTATTTATTTATTCTCAATACATACAGTGAAACAGACCTTTTGTACTTGAAATGATACATCATTTACTACTAACAAACACTTTGGGTTTAGCATGAAGACCATTTATTAAGCAGCTGGGAATTAGAAACAGCTTAGAAAAAGGGCCCTTTGTTTAATTGCTTACCATCACAAATAACATGTGGCAAAGGGATTTAGGCAATACTTTCAAACACAGTGAAATTGCATGATTGCCCTTTTATGAACCTGGCAATCATTTTCCAATTAAACGTTTGCTGCCTGATTACCTCTTCAGTGTTACCTTCCATGGTCATTATAAACCATAGTGAATTCAAATTTACTCTGTTCATATAAACACACTCTTGGTGTAGAGAACAATACTTTAACACTGATTATATAATGCCCTTTTTCATGGTGAGCATATTTACTGTATGTAGTTTCCTTGCTATGATTGTTACTAGTAGGCATCCATGCTATGATGCTTAGCATTTGATTTTTAAAAAGTGCATGGTGTGGATCCCACACAAGACTGCTTTTTCTGTATAAAACTAAAATGTACCCCTTCAGTTGGAAAAGATCTGTGAATAAAAATTCACCTGCACAGCATGCTGATGGTATTATCACTAAGCAACCTCTCCCCAGTGGGGCTTACTTTGATCTCCCCACCCCAACAGAAATATTCACCAGTCCTGATCGGTTTTGTGCCTCTCGTGTGCTCTTGCCGGTCCCTAGTAATGTGATCCTGGCAGGGGACTGGAGGAGCAGTGTAGAACAAATAATCTGCCAGCTTGGCAGTGCAGCGTTGGTAGCACTGCCAACCAAAGGAAGCACCATGCAGCTAGTGTGCACATGTTTGGCTGGCACCTGCTCGAACATGCGAGTGTAAGCGGTTGGTTCATTCATTCTGCAAGTGCTATGGCACTCGGTGTCCAAGCAGCTGTGCTGGCTTTTCAGATGTCCTTCTCATATGCTCTGACACCCCAGGACCTAAAAGACATAAGTAGGGGTATGGAGGAACACAGGGATGGGGCAGAAAAGACAGGAAATGAAAACATTAAAAAAGCGCTCTTAGGCGCTATTACTTTTGGGAGCACTGTATTTTTAAGAAAGCAGTCGAGGCTGCTGTGTATGAAAAGCTCTGCTGGCAGACAGGGGGACAGTGCTATGGCACTTGCAATAGGCAGAGGGAGTCCCTGTTAAGCCCCACTCTGTCACCGGACAATAGGACAGAGGGGCATCTGCCAAATAATGGGTACAGTTACTGTTAGGATATTACAGATGCCCTACAAAGCAAAGTAAAAGTTGGGACTCTGTAAAATGAACTGCAGCAGCAATATTTGCCACCTTTTACCTGCCAAGCAGACAATCAGAATTTGAGGAGCTCTAGGGGACTTAGCAATGGCTCCTGGGAATGGGGTAAGGACTGTGCTCTTGCCGCCCGTTTAGGCAACCAATCAGGCATTGAGGGGACTTAATGCATATTAATTCTGCACATCGATAGCTGTATTCAACTAACCTGAAGCTGCCATATTTCCCAAAGACTTTGGGGGAGTTCTCAGCTCAGGACAGTCTGCCTTGCACTCTCTGTGATTGAAAAGGGCTTAGACTGTGTCTGAGGAGAAAGTCTGGAAGTCAGCCTAAAGCTCCCGCAGCTGCCTTACAGGAGATTTTACCAAAGTATTTCGCCAGCTGGAAAAGCCAGAGTTTGGAGTTCTGCTTGTGGTTTGGACATCTAGAGTCCAGAGACATCCACAGAATATTCCCATTGCCTGGGGAAGACAGTTTGAGGCAAGAAAAGCTGTTTTGTAGTTTAACCTGCAGTTTAAAAAATACCAGAGAGACTGACTGCCATCTCTTGCCCTGGGAGTTGATTCCTGGGCACCAGGAGGAGAACATTTGCCAGCCAAGGATGGGCTGGGGAATCTGCTAGATGGTATCACAGCCAGACATTACCCATTGTCTTCCCCAGGGTGTTAGATGCCAGGACGTTTGGGGTAGGCATGTGGCCCTGGTCTAGAGATGCAGCAAAATTAAATTCCACTGGTGAAGAGAACGTGAAGTGGCCACTTAATGTTTTCATTCCGCTACGCAGAGTGGCCAATAGGAAAGGATCACTTCACCTTGTAATTTTTTTACTTTGCTTTGTCATTCTGCCTTAACGTGAAGTAAGGCAGAGTGGCAACAATACTGGCAGCCCCCCAGTGCCTCCCCCCACACACACGCAGTCACCAGAATTAATGTGCATACCCAAAATGCTACTGTCTTGTGTCCAGAAAACTCTCCAATGCTGACGAAGTGAAATGAGAGTACAACAAGAAATACAAGTCTCCCAAAATTAATGGCACACTCAGTCATGTGTGCAGTGGATGTGATCACATCACACAGACACCAAAATTAATGTTCATCCCCAAAATGCTATTGTCTTGTGTTCAGAAAATTCCACAGTGCTGGCAAAGTGAAAGAGAGGGTAACAAAAAATGCAAAGTCTCCCAGAATTAATGGCACATTCTGTCATGACATGAGCACAGTGGTCACACACAGTCACTAGAATTAATTTGCATTCCCCAAATGCTACTGTCTTGTGTCCAGAAAATTCCCCAGTGCTGGCAAAGTGAAATGAGAGCATAACAAAAAATGCAAAGTCTCCCAGAATTAATGGCACACTCAGTCATGAGCACAGTGGTCACACACAGTCACCAGAATTAATTTGCATCCCCCAAATGCTACTGTCTTGTGTCCAGAAAATTCCCCAGTGCTGGTGAAGTGAAATGAGAGGGTAACAAAAAATACAAAGTCCCCCAGAATTAATGGTGCACTCTGTCATGTGAGCAGTGGCCACACACAGTCACCAGAATTAATGTGCATCCCCAAAATGCTACTGTCTTGTGTCCAGAAAATTTCCCAGTGCTGACAAAGTGAAATGAGAGCATAACAAGAAATGCAAAGTCTCCCAGAATTAATGGTGTATTGCAAATGCACAGACAGATTAAGATTGCGCTACGCACTCAAGAGATGCGGAGTCAGACGCAAAGGCACAACGCCACCTAACTAGTGCTCACAAGTCACACATCGAAATCTGGAAAAGAACATATTTTGCCGGTTGGGGGGGGGGGCAGTACATGGCAGTGACAGTCCACTGCCGGTAAAGATACCACAAAGTAGTATAAAACATTCCTGCAGGTGCAGAGGATAGCAGGTTCACACTGCTGCAATTACTCTGGCACAATAAAAGTTGTCTGATTTAATGGCACGCATCGCACACACACTAACACACACACTACAAGTAATGCATATCAAATTGAAAACCTTTAGTAATATAACCAAATATTTTAAACAAACTGAAATTATACACTGCTGCACCACTACAATCAGCAAACAAATATCAAGAATTACTGAAAATATTACCATGTGTACATTAACACAGTTATACAAGAAAAATATAACCAAAGCAGAAAGACTGCCTTTTTCTCCCAGTTAATCTACCTACACCACAGATAAGCCCCTCCCCCAAAGCACATTTCACAGTACACAGACTGACTGTTCTAAATTAACATTCAAAATCCACACACAAACAATAAACACTCGATGATATGAGCACAGGAGGGTTTCCTACAATCAATGCACTGAATTTTGAGTAAAAAAATGGCTCAAAAAGGCTTTTTTAGCAGCTTTTAGAGGATTTGAACTGCAGAGCTCTGAGAGGAAACTATCTCCATCTTCCACCACACACACACTTACACAGAACTGAGGCTGTGCAGAACAATCTGCTGACTTTAATGTCTGGATTTTATTATTTTTAATATTTCTGTACAGCGCCTTGGTCTTGAAAGGCGCTTTATAAATAAAATTTGAATTGAATTGAATTGAATCTAAAGCCCATGTGACCTGCAATCCCATGAAGCACTGCAAAATTCGCCTTTGGAGTTCAAAAACAAGGCGAAGTGAGGTGAAGTACATTGATTCCAATGTACTTCTTAAAATTGGTGGAGAAGTGGTTTGGGGAAGGCGGAATAATGTGAAGTCATTGTTTTCAATGGACTTTGCATTCCCCATTATGATGCAAAGTACTTGACTTCACGTTGCGGAGCACTTCACGGATTCTGTGTTACTCCGCGAATCACTCCGCGTAGTGAATTTTGGCCACTTCGCCCATCTCTTCCCTGGTACCCAGTACTGGCCTGTTCCAGCATCCATGATTAGTCCTTACAGAAGGTGACAAGCTGCCAGATGGTGACAAGCTGCCAGTGTTGGGTAAGTTACTTTTTCTATTACTTTTTATTTCTTTTGGGAAACTTGATCCAGGAAACTCTGTGCAGTCACTACCAAGGATGGAGAAGTACTAGAAAAAGTAATGCACCTTACAGTTACTTCTTTCTTTTTATACAAAAACAATGCAAAAATAATAAATAACTAACAGATAACATTTATTTGAAAGTAATAGATTAGTTACTAGTTCCTTTCAAATAAATGTAATCAGTTACAGTTACGTATTACTTTTTTATAAAAAGACGTAAGTAATTGTAAGGTGTATTACTTCTTCTAGTACTTCTCCATCCTTGCTAGTGACTGTACAGAACTTTCTGGAACAAGTTTTCAAAAGTAATAGAAAAAGTACCTTACCCAACACTGCAAGCTGCTATAATTCAGCTACAGTCAAGTAAGCTGCCAACGCTGCTTGCACATCTGGAGGCCCAGAGCTCAAGTGACCGAATCAGCTACTGTTTCTCACATCCTGTAAGACTGTGCTACAGAACTGTGAGTAAACACAGGGCCTGCCCTGACCTGGGGCGTTACATAAAGTTATTTGAAAGTTCTTGTTCTTCTTGAAAAGTGCACCACTGCCTGTCAACCAGCTGCACCGTATCAGGCTTGTAACTGTTTCAATGGGTATCCAGACAGATTGTGGGAGCTCCCAATATAGTGACTGGGGGGACCCTGGTACCAGACAGTCAGGAGGGTTTGTGTAATACCTGTATTCTTGTGCATGATGGTTTGGGAGGTGGGCACATCAACTGCATGGTTATTGTCTACTGTTGCCTTATCAGTTGATTCCAATGTGTTTTGTCCTGCTTCCCATCTTCCCTGCCCTATTTCTTCCCCCTTTTGTTAATACATTACTGTTTAACCATTTTAACAGTGTCCGTGAGCATATTATTAGCAATAGTCTTTAATTGCATGTGTATTGAAATATCATTTTGGTTTATGGTAATCCACGTGGGGGGGTGACTGCAAGGGAAGATGGTTAGGTACATCATCCCAGGGGTTGTGCCCATTTACCATCAGGCCCACTTGTCTAATACTCTGGGTGGTGGCACCACACTACTTAATTTATCTTGGAAAAGAACCCCCTTTTCCACCTGAAGCAGAGCCCAAACCACTCAACTTTGTTGACTCTGCAAGACAGGGGTAGTAAACTTTAGTTACACAGCAACAAGGTTACATCTTGGAGGCACCACTGGAATCTCCTGTTTTCCAGTCAAGCCCCCCATGGAGGTTTCTGCTCACAAGGACAGTATTGTAGCCCCTAAACCCTGAAATGTTTCTGCTATGGCCTGCAATAAACTTGTTGCATGGTATGAGGGTGAGAACCTGGACCCTCAAAAAGTCATCCTACTCCTGGGATTACCTACCAGGACTGACAGGGAATAAATAGAAAGGGTCTTATCAGTCGTCAAGTGCCTGGGCCCAGCTGCTTTCTGAGGGTGGCAGATGGACTCTACCACAAAAACATTAACAGTACTAGTTGAATGTCTAAATGTTGTGGACACCACTAGAGTGCCTGATGTGCTGACTCCAGAAGGTTCCAGTGTGGCGTGGACTATAGTGATGAAGGCTAGTGTGACTTTCAAAATGGAGGCCTCACTTGAGCCCGAGGGGGTAAAGGAGAAGCTTAGCAAATTGTTGCATGCCAAAGGAAAATCAGTGGAGGAAGCTCAAAAAGTACTTGATGTCCCAAGGGGCGCACCCCACCACAGGGTGAGGGCGCCAGACCTAGTATGGACCACCTCCCTCAGATTCTTATTGTAGATTAAGAATGTTTTCAGAAATAAAGTCCAACCCCACAGGTGAGGATGATTCGTAGACAAGGATGGACTATGTTGTTTCTTTAGCGAAAGATTGGTAATGCTCTAAAGCAGAGAAAAGAAAACGGTTAGGAGAAAGCCTCAGAAGCCCTGCACTAGAAACTATCCATTCATTGAAGCCTGAAAACCCTGGTGCTACTGCCAAAGAGTATTTGGTGGCTTTAGAGGATGTTTTTGGGAGTACTGAGTTGAGCGAGGATCTGATGTGGAGATTTAGATTGACCAGGAAATGGAAAGGCAAGCCTCTGTCTGTCTTTTTGAACCACATTGAGAGGAGTTTGCAAGGAGTGTTTAAAAGGGAGGTCTGACCTCCCAGGATGTGAATCGAGTGAGGTGGAACACAAACTCAAGGCTGATGAACATTCTACAGTGTTGATTCTCAAATTACAACTATCTGGGAGGAGGGGCAACCCCCCGACTCACAGTGAACATATGAGAGAAGTTAGAATGGGTAAGGAGGAAGAAAAACGAGGGGGGCCTCACCCTGCTGCAGCGACTGTCACACAAGTTATTGGAGGTATAGGCACAGCAAAGATTCAAGAATGGAGGAAGTTACTCATAGGATATACAGAGGTGTTTAACAAAGCCACTGCAGCTCTTACAAAGGCCAGGATGCCCACCAGAACCAGTCTGTTCTTCCAGTCATTCCAAGCCCCTCTGTTCTGGAGGTAGGAGTGCATGCCCAGGAATTACCTTTGAGTTTGGACCTTGAAGCTCAAATCAATGAATTGTGTAGCATGGTAAATGAACTGAAAAACTGCAGTATGCAATCCCAGACTGAGCAGGGGGAGAGAGAGAGAGCCAGAACAAAAACCAGCATCTGTCAAAGCTCTTGCCAGGACCTCTAATACTTATACCATGAAACAAAATAGCCGAGGATGGAGACTACCTCCCTGATGTATCACCCCAACCAAAGCAGAACTAAGAGGGCATTTTCTGTGATAACTGTGAAAAAGGTAGACATATGAAGAAAGAGAGTGGGTCACAGGAGCACCCCTGAAAGATCGTAGACAGACTACCTGAAGAAAAGTTATGCTCCACCCAGCCTATCAAACCCTTTGCAGCTAAGTCCTCAGTCAGAGCACCTAAAACTGCACCACCTGACCTTGACAAACTTGTTGGGCCATCCACTAAAATGACAGTCACTATTGAAGTCATGTCTGTTCGAGCTGTCCAGGACAGTGGTTCCCCGGTGACAATTATACTAAAGAAATGGTACGAACAGCACCTGTCTCTAATTACAAACTACTGCCTTTGGAAGGTTTAAATGTATGGGGGCTGAGTGACAAGTCCTACCCATATTTGGCTATCTCAAGGTATAGATTGCTTTCCCCACCAAGGTAGCTGGAGTGCGAGACCCTGTTGAAACTTTAGTCTTAGTGTGTCCAGAGTCTGGAATGTATGACAGCATGCCCATACTTATTGGCAGAAACGCTCATATGTCTGGTCACCTGACTCAGCTTTTTCAGGAGAAAGAGAAGCCAGACAGAAGGGAAACATGTTACGTGTACATGCCCTGGTGCAAAAGGCCTACCAGCAACAAACACAGACAACAGCTGAAGTTCAAGATGACCCCGTGGGTATAGTATGGTGTTGTGACACTGAAGAACTTGTACTGCAACTAATGCTGAGTGCAGTATCAGTGGTGTGGTATACCTCAAGAAAGACGTAAAAAAAACAAATATTGATGCTTGATGCTCAAGAAGGACATGGTCTGCCAGAATGACTGTTAGTAAAGCCCTGTGTGTTGCCAGTAAGAGCTCATGCTTATGCCAAACGAGTTAGCATCCAGGTAAAAAATGTGACAGATCGAGACGTTGTTGGCAGGAAAGGATGCACTTTGGCTCATGTGTACTGTGCAGACACAGCAGTGCAACCTACCCCAACCAGGGATGGTGTCTGTCCTGGCATTAACCCAGAACTGTTTGATATTGGTGACTTGCCTAGTCCTGAGCACTGGAAGACCAGTGTCAACTGAAAACTAGTTGAAAGAATGAAAGCGTTTTCACTTCACAAATAGTATATGGGATGTGTAACCGGAGAAGAGCACCACATCAGAGTTCACGATGAACGCTCTTTCCATGAGATGTCCCGCAGATTGGTGCCCACTGACACTGACGACGTGAGAAGACATTTGCAAGAGTTGCTAGCTGTGGGTATTATCCAGGAATCATGCAGTCCATATGCTTCACTCATTGTGGTAGTGAGAAAGAAAAATGGAGCTGTACACATGTGTGTTGACTATAGAACTCTCAACAAATGGACAATTACAGACTAGTATACTATGACCAGAATCCAAGATGCACTGGATCACCTCAATAGAAGCAAGTGGTTTTCTGTGCTTGACCTCAGAGTTAGAGATGGGCTGAAGTTAAATTCTGCAGGCAAAATTCCCAAGAAATTGGCAATTTCATTGAGCAAAATATTTTGCAAAATACGAGCATTCTATGAAATCTTTGCGGAAGTGAAATGTGATCACCTGCCTCATAGTAGATTAAAAACAAACCCTCATGGCTCATGGTCCCTCTCTCTACCCAAACAGCCTCCCTCCATGTCAAGTATTGCCCGACGCCCCCTTCCTTTTCCACCATATACTAAATCATATTTTCCCTGGTGGTCTAGTGAACCCCAGTCCCACCCCCTGCCCAATGATTGGCTCATCCCAGGTGTATAATAAAAAAAAATAAGTTGCCAATGATGTCCCTGGTGGCTAGCACCCCACGATCACCTGCCCCATAGTGAATGTGGCTTATAGTCCCTTCCACCACCCAAACAACCCCCCGTGTCCAGTACTGCCAGAGCCCCCCATACCTTTTCCTCATATAGTAGATTATATTTTCCATGGTGATCTAATGAACCCCTTCCCTCCCTATCCCCAATCAATCCCTTCTCTCCACCTAGTATGTATTTTTTTTTACATATTCCTTGGTGGTCTAGTGGCCCCACCCTGGCAGCTAGTGTCTCACCCACGCCCTAGCCCATCCCAAGCAGAGAAGAGCACAGCCCTCCGCCTCCTCCACGGGTTAGCAGCCCACTGAGATGTGAATGAATGAGCATGTGCACACACGCATGCTCATTCATTCAAATTTCAGTGGGCTACCAGCTGTGGAGGAGAGCAGAGGGCTGTGCCAGTGGCCTGCTCTGTTTCAGGATGGGAGGAGTGGGTGGGACACTAACTGCTGAGGTGGGATCGGGGGGTGCCACTAGACCACCAGAGAATATGTAATAAAAAATGCATACTAGATGGGGAAGGGGATCGATCAGGGATAGGGAGAGAGGGAGCTCACTAGGACCACCAGGAAAATATCATTTTCATATGGGGAAAGGGATGGGGTGTCGGGTAGTACTGGACACAGGGGGTTGTTTTGGGTGGGGGGACCTGCAACCACATTCACTATGGGTGGGTGATAATGAGGGATGGAGCTAGCCACTAGGAATATAGTTGACAACTTGTTTTTATTTATACAGCTGGGTTGGGCTGGTCATTAGGTGGGGAGTGACTGGGGTCTACTAGACCACCAGGAATATATGATTTAGCATATGGGGGGAAGGGATGTGGGGTCAGGCAGTACTGAACATGGGGGGGTTGTTTGGGTGGAGGGAGGGACCGTAAGCCATGAGGGTTTTATTTTAATTCACTATGGGGTAGGTGATTGCTGGGGATGCTAGCCATCAGGAATATGGTTGGCAACTTTTTTTTTTTTTTATACACCTTGGGCAGGCCAGTGATTGGGTGAGGGGAGGGACTGCTAGTCACCAGGGAGTAATTTAATGTACAGGCAAAATTGCGCCATTCGTGGGTGAAATTCCACCATTTTTGAATGAAATTTCACATTTTGTTGGCAAAATTTAGCCATTTTTGTGCAGAATTTCACATTTCAGTTCTACGAAAAAATTCACGTAGTGCACACATTTTTCAAAATTTTTCATGGAACAAAAAATGTCAACTTCGCCCATCTCTACTCAGAAGTGACTATTATCAAATACCAATAGCCCCGCAGGACAGAGAAAAACTGTCTTTATATGTTGACTTGGTTCTTTTGAGCTTCTTAGGATGCCTTAAGGTATCTCTGGCACCCCAGCAACCTTCCAGCACCTAATAGAAACAGCTGTTGGAGACATGAATCTCTTAGAATGTCTGGTTTACCTTGACGATGTTATAGTCTTCGGGAAGACCCTGGAGGAACTTGAGGCAAGACTGCCAAAAGTGCTAGATTGACTGGAAGAGTTCAGGTTCAAACTCTCCATCAACAAGTACCAGTTATTTCAAAGTCCATTAAATATGTGGGTCATATTGTGTCCAACCAAGGCATTCAGACCAATCCCCAAAAAGTCAAAGCACTAACTTTTTAGCCAAAACCAAAGAACCTAAAAGATTTGCAGCACTTCATAGGCTTCTGTGGCTATTACAGATGATTTGTTAAAGATTATACTCAGGCGGTGAGGCCACTACTTGAATCTAGCACACGGCTATCCACCCACCAACAAAGGCAAGAGCAAAAAGACATCAGATGCTACTGCTGAACCCAAACAGTATTCAAATCCTTCTGAACCTTTTGGCCGGAGATGGACTGTTGAATGTGACAAGGCCTTTGACAAAATAATTTACTTTCTGACTCACGCCCAAGTTCTAGCATATGCAGATCCCCAGAAGCCTTACATTCTGCATACAGAGGACAGCTTCAGTGGTCTTGGGGCTGTTCTCTACCAGAGCTACCCAGACAGCCTGCACCCAGTTGCCTTTGTAAGCCAAAATTTGAACAGTGCTGAGTGAAATTACCCAGTACACAAGCTAGAATTGTTTGCTCTCAAGCGGGCCATTTTGGACCAGTTACATGAATACCTGTATGGGAAGCACATTACAGTCAAAAATGATAATAACCCATTAACCTACTGTACATACAGACTACTGTAATGCTTGGTGCCACTGGCCACAGGTGGTTTTCAGCTTTGTCCACCTACTATTATGTAGAATACCAGCTTGGACTAAATCATGTAGATGCAGATGCACAGTCCCAGTGCCCAATGACATCCTCTGCAAATAAACAAACCTGGGTAAAATTCTCAGAACAGACTGCTAAAGTACTTTGTAAAAAGTTCAACACAGACTAGCAGCCTACTAGTGAAACTGACCTTTGTCTTGTGGACAGCCTTGGTGCTCCTGGCAATTGTGTACTGACTGCCTACTGCAACTTAGCTGCTTTAGACTTAAGCACATTGCTGCAATTATCCCACCAAGACTTACAAAGAGAGCAATGACTAGATCCTTACTGTATATCAGAAACATGTCAGTGCCCTGCAAAAAGGGGATGAGCCCACCTAAGTAGTCACCGGTGACCCTAATGTAAAACTGCTGCTGAAAGAGTTGTCAAAGCTTAAGTTTAAGGATAGCTTAGTGTACAGAGAAATCCAAGATTTGCAAAGGTTCCCTCATCTTCATTTGGTCCTACTGGCAAAATTCAAGAGAGGGGTCCTCTGTGTATTGCACAATGATATGGGACATTTGGAGAGTGAGAGCACAGTGCACATTGGATATGGCTCGTGTGTGCTTCTACTGGCCCCACACATGTGGTGATGTAGAGTAACAGTGCAAGAGCTTCAGCTTATGTGTTCAAAGAGCTTTACCTCAGAGGGCTGCCCCTTTAGCATTGTGACCAGTGTGCTCATGGAGCTCGTACACATTGATTTTCTAAGCCTGGGGCCAGACTCTAAGAACACTGCAGATATTCTTGTAATCATGACACATTTTTCAAGTTATGCACAAGCTAATCCCTCAAAGGATCAAAAACTCTCCTCGGCTGCCAAGATCCTTGTGGAAAAGTTTTTTGTACATTACGGAGCCCCCCCCAAAGAATGCATTCCAAACAGTGGAGGGATTTCAAGAGTCACCTGATAAAAGAATTGTTCTCACTATGGGGCATAGGCAAATCTCGTACAACCCCATATCATCCTTAAGGGGATATGCAGCCTGAGAGGTTCAACAGGAAACTTCTAGACATGTTGGGCACCTTGAACTCAAAAGACAAAAGTAAATGGAGCCAGCAGATAAGTGCCTTGGTCCATGCATATAATTGCACAATGAACAATGCTGCCAGATTCTCCCTGTACAGTCTAATGTTAGACTGAGAAGCAAGGCTGCCAGTAGATATTTTTTTGGTGTTTCTGCCAATGGAGCTTGGCCAGAGACCTACCTACAGTATGTATAAAGGCTAAAAGAGCAGCTACTCTCTGCATACAAGTTGGCCACAGATGCCACAGCCAAAAGGAACAGAGTAAAAAAAGAAAGACATGACAAAAGAGTAAAAGCCCATGAATTGCTATCAGGTGACTGTGTGTTGCTGAGAAAGTTAGGAATCACTGGAAAGCATAACTTTGCTGAAAGATGGGGCACCTCTCATTATGTTGTTATTGAAAAAAATACAACACATGCCTGTTTACAAAATTTGTGCAGAAGGACATACAAGTGTCTACCACATAGCCACTAAGACAAGTCAGAGCCTCCTAAACCTTCCATGACAAGATTGGCTGTGTGCCGATGACAAGCAAGGCAGAGGGCCAAACAATCTGCAGTTGTCCCAGTAACTCCTGATGAGCAAGGAGAAGCAGAAAGTTCAGATTCTGAGTCAGAGGGAGAAGTAGTATATCCCACAGCATACATTACTACCCCCACAGCAGAACTTGATCGACTGTTTCAAGGGACACCTGAGACGACAAATAATGTGACAGATATGCCCACTGCAGAGCTCCCTATACCAGCTCAAAACTCTGAAACAACAGTGGACCGTGAACCACCACCCAACAATGTACCCTTGGAAGACTGACTGGGATCCAAGGAAGTACCAGAGTAAGAAGGTGGAGACCCTGTAGAGCCTGAACCTGTAGAGACAGAGGAAACAAATGAAGTGCCAGAAGAAGCTGTGGTGCCCACTTTGCCTGAGGGTGCCTTATTGCCGGTTGATAAGCAGGGAGTAGCTAACCCTAATGCCAAAGAAGAAGAGTCAGTTCCATCTCATTGTTCTAAAACACCCATCAAGCCTTTGTTAAAGCTTAGCTATGACTCTCCAGGGGGCTCCCACTGACTTGCCTATGCATGTAGTCCACAAAGGCATACATGTTACCCCAAGATCTATGCCCAGAATTGTTGTATGCCCACCCAAAGGAAAGCCACCCAGAGTGGGTAAAGCTAAAAAGATTAAATGAGAGGTTGAAAAATGATGTTATGGTATTGCTCCAACATTGCCATTGTATAGTGCTTTGAAAGTACTTAATCTTATGGTGCACCATTCAATGTCATGACAGCTGTCTAAAATCTGAAAAGCTTTTCAGTATCTACCTTGTTATTGTGTAGATAGTTTGCATTTGTCTAGTCTAAAATGTATCTGATTGCCTGTGCAAACTAGGAATCATTTGTCTAGATGGGAAGTTTGTATTTGCCTCAAAATAAAATAAAGTATATTCAGTTTGAAAAAAAGATGCTATGCTTAATGCACAAGGTCTTTGGTATGGAATTGGGTGGATGGCAAATGTTTAGGTGGGGAGAGAGTGTAACCTCCCTCCCACATGGGTGGGGCTTTTCTTGATCTGACCCCCAATCACTCTGTCTGCCAGTCCTGGTCCATTTTGTGCCTCTGGTGCACTCCTGCTGGCCCCTGGTAATATTGTCCTGGTAGAGAACTGGAGAGGCAGTGTGAAAAAATCCACCAGCTCTGCGGTGCAGTGCCGGTAGTGCTGCACAGTTCTGTATGTTTCAACTGGCACCTACTTGAACGTGCAAGCTGCAGTGGTCAACTCACTCTCCCTGAAAGTGCTGCTGCACCCAGTGTCACAGCTGCTCTGGTGGCTTTTCTTAGGTCCCTCTCATGTGCTAAGACCTCCTTAGGACATAAAAGACACATGTGGGGGTCTGAAGGCACACAAGGAAGGTAAAAAAAAACAGGAAATAAAAACGTCAATAAAAAAGTTCTGTTAGGTGTTATTACTTTAGGGAGAGTTGTATCTTTTTTTTTTTTTGTTAGTCCTTTTTACCTTGGCTTCCCAGTCTGCCTCACACATCCAGGCATACTGTTCCTCCAGCTGCCGTCCAGTCCTCTCCCAGCCTAATGGAGCCCCCGCTGCAAATTACCCCATGGCTTGCCCCCAGCGGCAGGGTGGTGAAGAGTTCCTCTTACTCTCTGACCCAACCAGGATCCAGCAATGCAGCAATGCCCCCTGACCGGGTGTCCCATAGATGGCCATCAAGCCACCATGACCGTTCTGCCATAATTCCCTTTTCTGTGGCAGTGCAAATGGGGTGTGCAATGACACCAAGGGGGGGCATGCACACGTCCGCATGTGCTCCCACCCAGCATTGTGCCCCAACCCCTTCCAAACTCAGTGCCAGTGCACCTTCCCCCAGCCTCCGCTAGGGGCCACAAGTGCACCAGCAACTGAAGACCCCTTCCCCAGAGAGAGAGCAGTCCCATGGACACTCAATCCCTCTCTGCCCCTGCCAACCCCTGGTGACACGAGACCATTCTCAAACCCAGGTAGCCAGCATTGAGCGAGGTGTGGTGTCCAGTACCTCAACCCTCAGTGCCACTGGGCCAGCAGGGAGTGTTGTATTTTTAAGAAAGCAGCCAAGGCTGCTGTGTATGAAAAGCTCTGCCTACCACCTGGGCTGACAGTGCTATGGTGCTTGCAACAGATAGGGGGAGTCCCTGTTAAGCCTCACTCTGACAATGGACAATATGGCAGAGGAGCACCTGCCAAATGATGGGAAAAGTTACAGTTAAGACATTACAGATGCCCTACAAAGTAAGGTGAAAGTTGGGACTCTGTAAAATGAACTGTAGCAACCATATTTGCCAACTTTGACCTGACATGCAGCCAACTGGAATTCAAGGAGATCTGGAGGACTTAGCAATGGCTTCTGAGAAGGGGGTAAGGACCGTGCTCTTGGCACCCTTTCAAGCAACCAATCAGTCATCGAGGGGACTTCATGCATATTTATCCTGTAGATCCACAGCTGTGTTCAACCAGTCAGAATCTGCCTTATTCCCCCGAGACTTTAGGGGACTTTTCAGCTCTTGGCAGTCCACCTTGAGCTCTCCACAA